>LR990925.1:14772536-15972536 GCA_905163415.1 Noctua fimbriata | reverse complement strand
ACTTATGCATGACTTTATGCAAGGTTACAGGTGCTAATTGATTTCTTCTTCTTTTAGACTTTTGTTATGCATTCTATGATTTGTTATTTGTTGATTCTATTCTTGAAGCTTTCTAGACAGACATAAAATATGATCGTCAATCAATCAATTTTGTTTTTGTGTAGGTTTGGTTGTTTATTTAGTTTCTTCTATTTTTATATTCGTTAAGATAGACTAGAATTGGTTATTTATGTTTGTTTTCTACAAAGTTAAAGACAAAAGTAAGTGGCAAACAACTAATTATGTATTTTATGACCCCAAATTAACAGTGGACATGAAATAAATTGATGATATCCGTGTTGTAATCTTGAATATCCTTCCCAATCGTCTACCACTTCAAAATTAAATTCAACCTTCGCAGAAATTGTAAGTGTGCTATAAATTATCGTTTCTATGGGACAAATTGCTCCATTTGACCTTAGCAGTACCTTCCGTAACATTCCAGATTATTTTCATCGCTCTTAGATTATAAATACTTAGTTCGACCTTTACTCCGTCACAAAACGAAACAGCTAAAATAATATATTTACGATTCGCAGACAGTTTTTAGTGAAATTCTTGAGGACAGAAATATTTTGTATCCAGAAGATGATAAATATTTATATTTATACAGGCCGTGTGCTCGACTGGGATTTCCTATCCGCAAAAAATAACGTTCATCCCCAATTTGTCGTTAGGAATGGGTAGAATAAAAAAAAGGGGCCAAGTGGAGTTGAACTCGCGCACCAAGGGTTCCGTATAAACTTGTAGGTATTTTGTTATTAAACTATATAATATTTACGGTTTTCATTTTTTCCTTTACATGTGGTGTAAGAAATTCCTGATTGCCAAACATGATTCAGAACCTAGAACCTAGTGGTTTTTATTCTTTTGTGAAATCGCAAAATATGCAACATAAACGGACATAAAATATCTTTTGATCGCGTTGACTTAGAAGTTTGTTTTTTTCACTGCTCCAGACTTGAGTATTTGATATTAATTTCAGCTTTATACCTCCACGCGTTCCTGAGAAAAGGGTCTTGACGGGTCGACGGACAGACAGATGGACAACAAAGTGATCCTATATTGTATGTATTGTAGATAAAAATGCTTGGCTTAATGCTGATCCTGCTCCAATTGTCGATAAAAATGCTTGGATTAATGCTGGTCCTGCTTCACAGACACTTGGGCTCACGAACCAAGATTTTAATGTTTGGAAGAGATGCTCCCCCTCAGTTCTTTAAATTTTTCTTTAAATTTTATATTTTTTTCTCTTTCGCCTTTGGAAACTTAATTACCTTGATTACCATTGTTTTCTATAAATTAGAAGCATTATTTCAGTTTTTGTAAGTGTACCACCATGTAAACTTTCTATTATGGTTAGTTGGGCTTATTCTAATCTTTAAGGTTTTAATTGTTTTTTCTTTTCTTTTATATCTCTACATTGTGTTCACTTAGAGAAGCAACAGTTTGCTACTCCACAACCATAGGGGCAAACTAATTGATTACCATGATAAATTATTATAGAAGCTGCAGAAGATTGTAAAATATCCTTGCTTTGTATAGATTCCATATGTTAGTATTATACAACTGCATATCACATGTGTGAGTACTATGTACTGTAAGGCTACAATTTACATTTTGTTATCTTTCATTGACTTGAATGTGCCTTGGTGGCTGAGAGAATGTCATGCGCACTCAAATGTCTCGCTGATGGTGGCGGGTGTGTCGGGTCATTTGGTTCTCTTCAATATGGTCGAGTTGAATGGCGCTGATCCATGCGTCATGTTCGTGAACGGGCGCTGTCATTTGGGACTGGTCATCTCTTAGCTGCCACGGTTTATTCTAATTACTTTATTTTTTCATTGTTGATTTAATCTTTTACTCTGGACGCTCTTAATGTGCACGTCTTTCTACATCGTTCTCACATATATGTTTAATCTCAACATGAACGATGTAACCAAGATTTTGTAACAATAATTTGAATTTGATTTTGATGAAAAGAGTGTCCATGGAATTTCTTGCTCATTCTTCTTCATAGAGATCTACATTTTGAATGTGCAACTACAGCACTTTCTCAAGTTATTATGCCTTGTGACTATGACTGTAGCTCCGCTTTTTTTAATTTTATTTCACATTCAAAAGTGCCTGTGATGGTCTAATTGAAATAAATGCTTTGAGTTTATAAGGATTTCGTTTTTGCCATCTGAGATACGGAACCTTAAAAATCGTTCGTGCAAGGAACGTTCTATGTATGAGGAACGCTTGTGACAAAGTTCAAGCTTCTAGAACCAATGGTTGTAAGTGGTGCATGCACCTTAAAAATCGGGTAGATGTGATTAGTCATTGTACTTTTTAAAGTTAAAGAACATCCGAGTACTACTGTATTTTTCTTTTACTATTGATTCGCATAAGTCGCGTTGCCAGTTGACAACGATCATCATTTGCCTAGCCTTTTCCAACTGTGTTGGGGTCGGCTTCCAGTCTAACTGGATGCAGCTAAATACTATTATTGTACATGGAGCGACTGCCTATCTAACCTCCACAACCCAGTTGGTATTGGGCAATACGATATCCCTTGAAAAGACTGGTCGTCAGACCTTCGGGCCACTGACTACCTGTTATGACTGTCAAAGATCTCCGAATGATAGCCGGGACCAAAGGCTTAACGTGCTTTCCGAGACACGGAGGAAACTCGGTATGTGATGGGAGGTTACTCATCCACGGACCAACCTAAGCAAGCGCGGCTTAACCTAAAGATCGACCCGAGCGGCTGTTATTATTTAGCCACGAGATCCTCCTTACCAGTTGACAACGATGTAGAGGAGTAATTAGTTGCCTAAGTGCCATTTTGTGTTATAGTTTTTTTTTAGTGTATTAAAATCAAAATCAAAGCATTTATTTCAAATAGGCCAGTTACAGGCACTTTTGAATTGTCGAAACAAAGACAACAATGAAAAGTTAGCTACGAGGCATAAAATCTGTGAAAGTACTGAAGTTAGTATATAATGAAAGTAGTAAATAATGTGTACTTATGTACTATGAATAAAATAAAAATAAACTGTGTTGAAGACCTTGAAGAAATATCTAGCAAAAGAAAAGGTATGCATGTACAAAGAATTCAGACGTTAAAAGTTTCCCCGAAAGTCTATTTAGACGATAACCACTAATTACGAAATCTTCGCCAGAATTCAGTTCATGAGCTATTTGTAGCACAATTAGAATTATTTGAGCTAATTAACGCATCCGCTAATGCGCTTGCGCACTCGAAATAGCCTGGCGTTTATATTACGAACGGAAATAACAACGTTTTTAGGAATTCATGGATGGAGGGCTTTTTCAGGGTTTCTTCGAAGAAAGTCTTTTATTCTTATTTTATATGATGTTTAATGCTTTCATATTGTAGGTTGTATAGCGGTGGTTAAAAACTGTTTTCCCTCATGACAGATTTGTTTTTCAAAAGGCATTAAACAAACAAATAAACAAAAGTCACTGACTTAGAATAGAAAAGATTCCAATGACTTTAAAAAACATTTTCTTGTGATAGGTAGATAAAACAGCCGGTCAATGAACTCGACGCCATTTCTACTTCAACACTTCAACAAACAATGGCAAACAGTAGCCACAGTATGACGTCACTGGTTCTATTTGTTTACAATCGTTCTATAATGAGCAATTAATAACACGTCAATGGAAGTCAAAACAATGTTCAATCACTGAGCTCTTTGTAACAAGATTATTATTTGATTTTTATGTTTAGGTGTGCATGAGCGTGTTGCCAGGAAAAAAATATAATAAATCAGGCCACGTCAGACTCGGAGGGCTCGACTACAAATCTAATAAGCAAAGCGACTAAGTCGGAAGATAAACTAAAAAAATCCGTACGAGAATCGAATGCCCGATTTCAAGCACAAAAAGCTAAACGCTCTAGCTACGTTGCCAACTGAATTAAAAAGCTAAACAACCAGTTAATGCGCCAATTTGTAAACTACGCAGTTACAACCGAAACTCAATGGAATCGAAAAGAAATTTCTCGACAGTTAACTTTCCGGTGGTCGCCGCATTCCGGCGCACATTCCTGGCTATTTATAATGAAGTTCCTAGTCGTATAGTTCTGGCTGTCGCACGCATAGCTCTCTTATATAAAATTCATGTATTATCTATACGCAATCTATTTAGACTAAACAAATAGTAAAGGAATCGAGTAGTCGACGTAGCCTATACAATTAGCCAGCTGAAGTGCTATCAGTGACCTATGAGGAATGACAGACGTGTTCTGGGCTGTACAGGTGGATTTTATCTATGCCCCAGGGACATAAGATAGACCCCACAGAACCGTTTGCAAGGTTCATCTGTGGGAACAGAAAAAGTAGGAAACTAAAAGAAACTAAAGACTCCCAAGTGAATGTAGATCGAAACTGATGGATATTAAACTCTTTGTCGGGTTAATAGGACATAACTATTTTTTGCGAGCAACATTCGCTGACTTTTGTTATGACACATGTAAGTCAAGATTAATAGCCTTGTTCTTAAAATTATTATCAAGCAATGTACTTCGGAATGCTTCAGGATGTACTAATAATAATACGCGGGAAATTAATTTGATTGAGACAAAAAATGGATTTTATAATTAGAATGTTGGTTTATGCGAAATGATTTTTTTTTAATCTGAGTTCAGGGACCGCGTTGGCATTTCGTTCTGCCTATTCGATTAGTTGTTTTTGGTAATTAATTGTATGTGTTGACAGATAAAAAAGTGAAGCAACTACGCTTTTCGCTAATTAAGGGATGATGGAGAAAACCGTCAATAAAGGTCTAGTTCTAGTTTTTACCGTATCCTGTTATTTTCTTATTCAGCAACGATGCCAAACTTAATGACATTACAACTTGTTCGAAAATATCATATGTTCTTTCAAAGCGACGGAAACACAGTGTTTTTATAATCATTCTTTTGATCTAAAAACTGACCTAAGTCACGTAATGAAATCTGCATCGTTTGACATTATTTTCTCATTGTTACGTGATCTTTTTCGGGGAATACCTCTCTCTCTTGGCACAGCCATTTCACCTAATTTTATGTGCACTCTGTCAACACCGATGCGCTATCTTTAAAATGGCCCGTGCATTGGCGGGTAATGTACGTTACTTTAATTAATGCGTCCTTTTGAAGTGGTACTTAAAACAGCATTTAAAATTCGTGATTGATGCAGTTGCATTAACAACATCAAGGTGCTTCGATTGTAAAGTAATCAGGAGATAATCAGACGAGCAAAATCCTCTCTATTCGGTCTTTTCTTGGCTATTTCTAACTTTGACTAATATAAGTTTAATACTGCTGAATGCATGCTTTCACCTTGCATCGCGTCTGTATACTAAATAATCGTAATAGTAGAGGAATTAATTAGGCATTGAAGTAAACTAAAGTTGCCAATGATGACATGAGTTCACCGTAGTAGAACACCACTTGGTTGACGACGTCGACGGTTGAAAAAGAACTAAATGAATTTTTAATCAACAGTGACACCAAACACCATCTTTCTCAGTGGGAGCGAAAGACAACGGAGGCCGCCCCCAAGAAGACACATGGTCCAGGAGAAGGAGGAAGAAGAATGAATTACCAACTTGTATTAATTTCATGTATGTAATAGTTTTTGCTAATTTAATCATTCATGAAAATGTTACAGTCGAAAACAAAGTTCGTCTAATTCATGATCCTACTTTGGTAGCAGCCCTAATCTCGAAAGTACCTGTGTGGCGTCGTCTCGGATTCCTCAGACCGTCTGTTGCCAAAACCGACCTAGTGGTATGTCACATACTTCGACCGACAGTTAGTTATTTAACTGTTTGTTCCTACTTCAGAGGAGATGACGCATGAAAATACTTTGTAGATTCGCTAATTGCTAATTGTAGATTACCTGGTTTTTATTTAGATTGATTTGACTGCTATATTTAGAAAGAGGTGTTAATTAGTATTGAAAAAGCCTCGTAGAGGCGATTGGCGGCGGCGATCTCTCGCGCCCGGCCCTGGTTCAAGCCATCGTCCGGAGCGAGAGGGAATGGGAAACCGTCACCTCCTTCTGCGAAGCAATCATGCTAGTGAAGGAGGTGGCGGAACGTGAGAGGGAAAGAGCCTCACGTCCCAGCCGCCGCAGGAGACGCCCTGGGCGTCGGGGGTCACGTGGTGGCCCCCGGCCACCGTAGGCGTGGGCCTGTGGACGGCGAGTTATGGGCTAGCTCGCCGTCCGGCCGTCTTATGACGACAGGCCGTGTCGACGGCACGTTCGTGTTCCACGCGCGCCTCAAAAAGATGTCAGCAACCGCGTAGGGGTCCGCATGGGCCAATGCCTGCCAGGGCTGCGGGACTGTTCGAAAGAGATACCGCAGCCCTGGAACACAAAGGGCAAAGAAGGAACATGGATGGGTTTTAGTCAGTACAAGTCTGACACTCCCTTCCGCTCCGCCCAGAGCGGGGGGGGTCATTTGATGATTTACCATTCTAAAAAAAAAAAAAAAAGATAAGCTTCAGAAAGGTAAGCTGCAAAGAACTCGCAATCGGCGTGCGTGTATGACTAGATGTGTGAACCTGGACGAAGCAAAAGAACGCATTTGTTGTGAGCGGGCCCTAGTACTTCACAACGCGTTTGGCTCTATCACTAGCGACCTTCAATTCCTGTAGTGCGCAGACACATAGCACACGATAACAGGTGTCCGATATTTTATGAAACAGCATCACATTTGCACTTTGGACTGGATATTGTAACATTAAGGTGACCTCATAACAACAATAAAACAACAACGTGGTGTGGGGCAGATTTGGAGAGGCCTATGTCTTGCAATTGAATTTGATAGGTTGAGTTGACGGACGTGGTCACACCTAGTTCTTGTTCAGGTGCGTAAAATGACCTGTAAAACAATTGTCAGCGTCCTCTGTACACATCAAATTAGATGACAACACGTGTACGTTACAGTATGGACATCAAACGGTAAAGATAATGCGTTCCTAGTAAAACTGCGGAGCTGCCAACTGCTTGCAAATGAAATCGTTATGCAACTGAAATACTTAAAATGCCAGCCATTTGTTTTGTGATACAAATGGAAGGCTGCACCTTTTCAGTCAATAAAAATATTTTTGGTTCTACGGCATACCGGTTTCCTCAAGGTGCAGAGCAGTAAATGATGAAGTGTGTACCTGAGTTTGAACCTACATCTCGTAAGTCAGGGCTGTTGCCACTGGGTCAGAACAAGCAGAACCAGAAAGCCTATTTGGGTCTTAAAAGATGACGCGATGAAAAAGATAAGCTAGCACGTCGTTTTCTTTCCGGTTTATTCGTTTATTCCTAGACAAGCTAGGATCTTCTATACATATTTGAATTAGTTTGTCGTGTGGATTGCATAACGATGTGTTCATCTACACGTTACTGCTGCATTAAAATAATACACGGAAGGTATTCATCATAATTTTGATGCCAGACTCCAAAGTAAATACAGGAGAATGAAGACTGACAGATGAAATATTTTCGTATTCCACTTTAAATGCTGTTTGAATATGCATGGAAGTTTTTCTGATGTCAGGCCAAGGTCAGAAAAATAATTATTAGATAACATCACGCCTGTATTCCTTCAAACGGTCGGCAGAAGTGCCACCCACATTTCCACCATACTTCAGCATCATACGTTACTGGTTTTCATTTTAGTTTATGTACTCCAATGCAGGAAAAATCGAATAGCCATAATTTAAATTTTTTTGTTGCAATTTGTACGGCTGTCTTTTTTAGTTTTAGTCCTACTATAGGATAAAATTTTAGATGTCTAACACTGTTTTAAGCTTTCACGGTTTACAACTAAACTTTTACTCTGATTGAGCTCCCGATATTTCGACGCTGTTGGCCGCGATCATGGCGCTTGGAAAAGCGTAGAAAAATCGGGAGCCCAAAGTAATGAACAATCACGGAAGATTTCCCGTAAGTGACAGTATAAGTTTAGTTGTCTAGTTTAATTTATGCATATTCTTAACATAATAAAGGTTTGTATTTTTCATCCATCCGTAATAAATGAAAGTGTTTTCAAAAGATTGATCACGGTAACTTCCTATGAGAGTCTAATAGCCCATATAACTAACATTTTGGAATACAAGGAAGTTATCCAACACTGCCAGACTTAAAGCTTAAAAAATAAATTATGACTGACAAGAATCATATTTTTTTGCTTTCCGTAATGTGTGTAAGTGTTGATTCTTGACTGAAATGCCTGTGTTTCAGTTATTTGGCAAAAGCTGGGTGTCAGTAAGGTCGAGATCAAAGCGGTCGGAAGCAGACACACAGACAAACATTGATTGTGGATTACACGGAGTAAAGAGGCACAGAAGGCGCACTCGAAGAACTGAATAAGGCAATTTTCGGGGGAACTGATTTATGGATCGTTTCGAACTTGAAACTACTTTGCCAACCATTTCAGAGAATCGCGCCAATAGATGAAGGAGGTGTTAAATTTTTGTATAGAGGCTTGCAGCACTTTTAAAAATGATGTATATGTCACCGTAAAATTGTAAAAACCGTTAGATTATAATTTATCTAGCGAGATTGTAACCTGTCGAAAGATTGTGAACCATAACATATAGCTTACTATTTAACGCATTACTTTTCGGTAGATTATAATCTATCGAATCGAAACTGTCAAATTGTGAAATGGCATGCGACGGAACGCACCTCGCGCGCTGATTGGTTCAACGTCATGTGCCCCGCGCCACCATATTATACCATATTTCTTATACTAAATCGATACTTTTCATTTGTCCTGTTTCACAGATGTGGTACAGGAACAATCAATAAGTAACGCCACAATGCCAAAACAAAATTACTTACGTTTTCACCGACATGATGCAGCCGGCACTTCAAAATAGATATGCAACCTCTCAGTTCGACCTTATTCAATGTTGAGATAATTTTAACCTGCCTTCTGCTAAACTATCTATTAAATGGCTACAGACATGTCTCCTAACACTGTAACACGTGTACGTATGAATCATCTCTAAATACAAGTCTAGTTTTATTTTAGTGCGTGTTTTAGTTCGACATTCCTCCGTAATAGCTTTTTTTTTAGTTTGTGTGTGTGTAGTTTAGTTTAATGTGTATTTTTATTCGTGTTATTTTAAAGCAGATTATTTTGTGATTAGTTACTCATGTTCTCTTTCGAATATGCTGTGGTGGGAAAACTAACGCATTGTTCTTGAACTTAGGCGATGTGACTTCTGACGCGTCTTGCGCGAAACGACACTCGCGCGAGCCAATTATTTCCTATTGTGTCGCAAGCCGGGTCGTGGTACACCACGGCATTCTTGCAGTAATTTCTTTCATTTGTTTTTCCGCAGTCGCTGTAGTAACACGTGGGTCGCTTGAGCTTGTAGTTCGTGGCCACGGGGTAAGCGAGGATCATAGCTACATTGTTTTCAAGATAAACAATTATTTGCTATTCAAATGTTGTTTCTATTAACTGTAACAATTGCATTCCATCACGGCGAATGTTATGTTTTTGAACTGTTAAATACGTATCTGGGAGCGTTCCATGAAATACAAATTATTTCGTAAATAAAAAAAAAGGTGTTCAAAGGTTCAGATGAACTTGTTAAGAATATTATTGTCTGATTTGGCAAAAATAAGCTATTATTGTCATTATGCATTAAAACATTACATAAAGTTTTGTGTCATCAGCATTCCTTAGATCAACATCCAAATAATATGACGTAAAACATGGCCATACCAAACCTCATTTTGGCTTCAAACTTAATATTACCCAAATATTTGGCCCAACATTTCGCCAAGACCTCGGAACAAAATTAGAGTCAACTTATCTCCCACATTTTGTTTCCAAATATTGGCTCGAAAATTAGCGCCAACATTTCACCAAAACACCGGAACAATATTCGAGCCAACTTTGGAGCCAGTGGAGTGTCGACATCTATCGTGAGTTATTACAACTACGATTTCCATGTGCGTCAGCGCCACGCCTGTTCGTTTGGCCAATCAAATGTTAATAGCGATAAGGGTAACGATAAATATAGTCTACATATGCATATCTATAGTAATTTTTATATTTCTCAGGGCAGCAACAAACACAAAGCAAAAAAAGTACTAAGAGTGTTTTGCTACATTATTTTAATTTTATTACTGTTGTGATGGACTATAGGTACATATTTAAAGTTATATGCAAATCGTTTAAGTACAAGCACGTCATATTAGAATAAGTAGTTAAAATAAAAGCATTGAAGCATACACACGTCTTATTTAGGTACAGCAATATCTGTGCCGACCGAAAGTGAACCTTATTACGAAGAACAATTATTACAATAAACCAACTTTGCATAAGGGAAAGTTTAACATCTCTTTCTCAACACTATCTCTCTAGGTACATCTGACCGATAGACAGATATGTGTGGCCCAACCCAACCTTCGAGAAAACGCCTCTTTTAAAAAACTCAGAGCCCCAGTCTCAAGCCTGCACAATACACAAAAACCACGAATAAACCAATGTAACCTTTTAATTCTGTATAAAGCCACCTACACACCTGCGGTACGAAGTGTCGGCTGCGGCGTTTGGCACTACGCCAGAATGACATGGGTCGAAGGAATGCGGCGTATCGCCATCGCTCACAAATCTTCAAATGAAATGTTAATGGTCCTGTTGAAGTGAAGCTCGTATTTTGCGGTACGCAGGTGAAAATTTAACGTGATTAGTTATGGGCAGCGGTTGAGGGTTTGCAGTGTGGTCTGGGGCTAAGAATAGGTACTTCTTAAGGGTGTTCATAGTGACTAAGGCATTGTTTTCAAAGTGGTGGTTTTCTGAACAAGAATCCTTTTGAATGGTAAATTATTACGTATTTTAAATTATAAAAATCGGTTATATTCTGTTTCCGTACCTTCCATTGAGTGTTAAGCAAGTATAGTATTTAAATACAATAATATTAAGAAAATATTTAATTTTAAAACACAAGACTATCGGTTTATGTCTCTTCAGAGAACCAAATGATGAAATTCGAAGCGAATATTTGCTAGCAATGACTAGCAGACCAAAAATAATATAAAATGTAGTATATTTTCTCAATCGCAGCCATTGGTAAAGATTTATATCGTTAAAATAAACAGTATGTTATAATATAAGCGTCAGTGTTATTGACCTTACCGTCTATTTTCAGAGGAATTCTCACCCGGCTCACAATTACAAAGAATTACGAATTTATATGCGCCTATTTACATTTCGAGGGTTTATAATATATTAGTTTATTTTTATTAATTTGCTGTTTTATAGTTTTTTTTTTGTCATATTGAATTGATAAAACAAACAGAATTCTTACCCAGTTTAGATTTAAGGAAGTTGACGTCGCAAAACAACGGCGATTTTACAATCATTCTAAATTGTAACAAGAAAGACTATGCGACTACGTGGCAACGCCGCCAATCTCGTGGGGACATTACCAGTTGACAGCGTTGAGGAGGAGTTTTTTGACGCCATTTTTAAAGTTTATTGTTAAGTTTGTTAGTTTAGGTTTTTTAATTCATAAATGTATATAAAATTGTTACATAAATACATTTAATATTTTCATAGTTTGTTATTAAAAGAAAGACTGTAATAAAAGTTTGTACTGGGTTCATACTGGGCTAATCAATAAATTCGAAATCTGAAAGTAGTCATCCTTTGTGCATTGTTCGACATGCTACGAACCTGCTACGTCACGCGTAGCAAGCGTAGCACAAAAAGTTTTGCTACGAAATTTTTTTACCGCATTAAAAGTTTCAGATTTCTTAATCATAATCTTATTACACCATTACGTCATAAAAGTAATAGTATAACCAAACAATCTCACAAATAGTACAGACTAAATATTTATAACTTAGCAGTAGAAAATTATTTTAAACAAAAAATAGTGCGTCATGTGTTAAGACGTCACAAGACGAAATAGTTTCGCAGATAACTGACGCTATCGAGCGTCACAGTGTAAGGCGTCTTTAGGTCACTGCACACTGGTATGTTGCGTGTCGTGCATCTTTAGAGCGTACGTGCCGTGTGACACAGTGCTGACTTGAAATACGTCCAAGAGACGCGCCCGTATGCCAGACGCCCTAAGGCTAGCACCAAACATTAAGCAAACTCTTGAAGCAGACACAGTCACGACACATTACGATTAGACAGCTTTGCATCCGCGGTTTCCGTTGCTGTTACTTTAGAAATGGTACCTTCATGATGACTATTCACCGAAGTCATCGATACCTTAATACTCGTACCATCGAAAGACTATAGAGATAGTAAGTATAAATATGTAATGCTATGTAATTATAAATATTATAAAATTTTATAGATGTACATTTTTTTTCTTACATTTCATGGTTCCTTTGGTTTGTACTGTACAGTATGATGGATAAGCTTTCGACAGCAACTGTTTCTCGTCACTTAGCGGTTACTTTTGAGCGATTACATGTTTATTATTACGCATAAACAAAATGAGTGTGAAACACTTTTATTTATTGGCTCTGAGTGAAGAGGTTGCGGTGACCTCCGTTTTGACTGAACATAAATATTTTTCAACGACACATGAACAAACAAACTTACAACCAGAACAATACGGAATTGTTCATTGGTTAGGTTTGTAATTTTTCTTAATTTGTGTGTTTTTATATTTTGCCGTGATGACTCAAAATGAGGAACATTAACTTTAAATGAAAATGGTCACATTATTACTATCGGTACCTATTCGTAGTCATATGCACATATAGCACATTCATTAATTCAAATTTACAACATTTTTAAATACTCCTTGAAAAGAAAACATTTAAAAATATAAAAAATTGTAGCCACCGGTATCGAGAACAGGGTATCTCCAACCACATAACCAAAGGTTACAACAGGGTCCAAGCTACCGGCAGAGGTCAGGGCTCCAGAGAGAGAAACCTCCTAACTATACGAGCCGTGTCCAGGAGTACCGCTTTCTGAATCAAGCCCTAGATTCAGCTGCCTAAGAAAAAAATATTATTGTTATGTTTTCGTCACATTATTTACGGACTAAACAGCAGTTGTGACATGGTGAATCAGCAACACTTAAAACAGTATTAACTCGCATTTTCATGACAACGTATGTTTTTGGACACATGTACATAAGTGCTCCATAAATAACGTTAATTTATTTCGTGTCCTTATTTATATTGACGACAACTAACGTACCTTCCCGAGTCGAATTAAGGTTGCCATTTCTGCAGAATTTATTGCGTTCCGTCATAATTATAACCTCAATACTGTCCTTGGACTAAATGTTACATTTTAAAGACGAGTTTACTCGTACAATACAGATTTTATTTAACATACAATGTTTTATATTAAAAAAAACGTTTTGTCACGATTCCAGAATTAGATTTAAATGTTCTTTGTCTTGCAAACGTCGGCCATTTTCATGTCAACAGAATTTTGAATGTGTTCTACTGGCAGTTTGCGAGAATAATGTTAATAAATAACAGTTGTTCGTTCTTACACGTGTATTGAATAAAATTATATGTTATCTAGAAAGCTTAAGCTTGTGGGCCCTAGAGGTTTTGTAGCCAGAGGACATACGTCATTGAGAAAAGTGATTGCTTCTTTGCAAAAAATCCGGGTAAAAACGAGTATTTACTTTTTTGTTTTTAAACCACACGCGTCGGTCGAATGTCACGAAACAGTTTTCTATTTATTGGTTTGTTATTAGATTAACTGTATTTGACTTCCAATTTACGTAGTATTAGAGTATTCTTCGTTCAGTTCGTCAGTACTTAATTTTTTAACTACCATACATGTTACCTCCCACTTTAACCTCTTCCTACTGCTAATTAATAACAACTTTTACCTTCCTCCTATTTCCACAACCACCTCAGAACCATAAGGTCACAATTTCCCCGTGAGTCGTCGCATAGTGTAAATATAAACAGTTTATTGGGCTGCATACCTCTGTGGAGCGGATGCCGCCGACCCACTTACTGATGTCCCACTCTGGCATGCGGATGCCTTGCATACCAGCACTGGCTGGATGCTTGGGTGCGACGCTGCAAGACTGTTTTTTATCTTGATTTAGGCTTGTACTTATGGAATTATCTTCTTCGTAACGCAACGAGAGCAAAAACTTATATTTTTTGGAGTTATAATGAGATTTATAAGAAGGAATGATTGAATTTTGAGTTAAGACCGCTCTTGCGAAAGTTTACATTTGGTTTCGGGCTAAGAACAAGTAAAGTAGTTTTCTGCACCCACTTCATCTGCACTTCATCTATTTAATGTTAGTAATTCTCAGTAAGTAAATAAAAATATAATTTATGAAATCTAAATTCATTGTACCTGATAACAAAACTGAGAGAAGGTGAACTCTGTTTATAGCGGTTATCTACTATTTTTAAAAATAGATGTTCATATAATTTATAATAATACATATTTCTAAGATATTGACGTAGCCAACATAACCATACATAACTTTCTTATTTTAATTCATTGAAGCAAGCGTGTTTACATTTGAAGTCTATTTGTTTATTTTTCGGTTCGTATTCAAAAAACATCGCGTTTAATTAAAGACTATTAGACAAGTAAGTTATAGTTATAAGAATTTTATTAATTTATCATAAAAATTGTGAAATGTTTCTAACTCTTTCTAACAGCTGAATACATTGGGATATAATTTGACTCACGAATAGGCTTAATACTCTACCTACTAATTAATACATCCCTATCGGTTAGATAGAAAATGTTTTAATTTGAGTACATAAATACTCAATATATTCAAGAAAGTGAGCAGAAAATAGAACTGCTGGTTTTCATTGATACATTACTCGCCACATTCTTCACTAAATTCTTTCAAAGGCCCTGGCTGTTTATTTTGACTCACATACCTGGCATACCAGAGATTCTCCGAGACGCATTTAGCAACCGATGAGTTGCCCAGGTTGGCCTATTCGCTTTAACGTCTAAGGAATTCGCGCGTGCGACTACTGCGTCGTAGATTGGAGAATGTAGACATAATAAGTTTGGTCTTGTAATATCAACAGATTTTTCTTATTTGAACTAATTGACGTTGTCTAAATATTGAGGCCTTGGTTAACTTCGACTTAGATGATTGTATGTTATACAGACTTAGATGATTATATAGTTTACATTGCGTTAAATTAACAAAGACTTTTTGTTGTCATCTGAAATTTAATGTATGAAATAGGAGTTAAAGGGCACGCGACATTATGTCAATATCATCAAGGAACTAAAAACCTGCTATAGAAGCTAGTCTCTTGGTGTGATCCTGGAAAGTATCTAAAATTCATCAAGTCAAGGTTCATTTTAGGTATCTGACTTATCCAGCTATACCATACTTATTATGCCCTTGAAAAGAAAAGTAAAAATACTTTTATCTGCGTCTGCCGATTGTAAAGTCGCAGAAGGTCGATCTAAACGACTCGTGGGATAGATTTATGAGCACGTCGGAACTATTCCGTGGGTTCGACTGTTTAATGTGATTATTTATTTTACAATTTATGTAGATACCTGGTGAGGAGTGTTATTTGCGTTACTTTTGTTCAATTTATCAGAATATGTAAAAAATATCTGTCCGACTGTATTTAGGCATACTATATTATGGTAACCATCCAAGCACTTAGCACATCATTTAATAATAACTCTGTAGGCCTGAGGAAGGTCAATGTGCCATATTGAATGTACAACATAAACTGATGACTAACGTTCACGTCTGAAAAAAGCAATGTTTAGTAAATATCATGTGATACGGGAAATTACTCCGTAACACATAGCACGGAGATGCGTCGGGCGCTGCTAGAGATGACACTGTCAACATCATGTACATGTATGTTTATAGTATTTTATGTATCCTTAGTATTAAATTAAAATTATTTTCTGATATACACTTACCACAGTTTGTTTCTGCATCACCCAAACCTTCACCGGGTAGAAAAAGCCTTTGTCATGAAGTCTGCCTCTGAACTTTGTGCTTCAAGTGTTAAATAAATAAATTATCATTATCTGTCAATTTCCTTTTCCCAACTATGTTGGAGTCGGCTTTCAGTGTAATCGGATGCAGATGCACAACTTTATCGACATTTTCCAAATAAATCAAGGGTGTCACCGCTGTTTACCCACAATGACATATAGAAACTGACAGTTTTGAATGCGCTTTCATGGATGATAAATAAAATGGAAAGATGAGAGAAGTCGTGCCTTCTAAGTACTTTTGGCGCCGCGAATTTAATTAAAACTGCCTTCTAAACTTTGCCGACTCAGCGATTCCGTGCTCTGTGTTCCATACATTATGTCTGACGGTATTTTTAATGTTCCATAGTAGTTTTCCACTCTTCCTCAGTCGAGTGAGGAATGCTACAATTTTCGTCAAAAGTAATCAAACTTGTTTTAATGGTTAGCTATAAAAGAACTGTTGTTCTTTGTGTTTGAACATGTCTTATTTTATTGTGTTATTGTAATTTAGTCTAGTGTTTTTCTGGAACAAAAGGAAAAGCCCTTGAGTAAAATAATATTATTCACAGAACTGTTTGTTAATGGCACAAAGAACATCATTGTGATGGTGTCTTTGAAGCTGAAATGTGCAGACTACGAACTGGAAAAGGCAGCGTGCAAGCTCCAGCTAAATGCATCTACAGTAGAGACCTTGGGCAGTCTGGAAGTAGAATCTAAGTAGGTACCAGTAACACGTGGTTTAGACATATTGGCAGGTAAGGTAATAGATTGATGAGGGTTGCCGAGGATTAAGCTCAGTGTCGTACTATGTGCAAGCCTATAACTAGCCGCGAGAGGTTAATGATGGCTCATGACAAAGGGCTGACTTCACCAACATATTAACCTATTTTCAACAAGGGTACCTATCCACAGCTAAATAAATCCCGTGGCTTCACAAAAATGCAGATACAAATAAACAGCGCGTCTAGTATGACAAACATGCGTTTGTAAACACACCATGGTCCGGAATGCGTCTGTCTCGATTTAGCGGCACCGTATAGTTCGGTTGGCGCCACTCGCGGACGTTTGGGATATTCGTCTCTTGGAGTCATGATTTGTTGACTGTAGTGCGGAGGTGATGCGCAATATAGTAATGTGAAGTTTCTGAGAAAGTATTAAAGATAGACAGGTATGGTAGAGTAGCTTTTGCCCTCGGCTTCACCCGCTTGGTAGTCGTAAATTCAGCCACATGAACGAACTATCCGGAATAAAAAGAATAAAAAGTATCTCTCCTATGTCCCCCTCAGATTCAGGTAGTAAATAAACAGACAGACCGAGACATTTTCGCATTTTAATATTATACTAGCGACCCGCCCCGGCTTCGCACGGGTGCAATATATATATATATAAAACTTCCTCTTGAATCACTCTATCTATTACTGAAAACCGCATCAAAATCCGTTGCGTAGTTTTAAATATCTAAGCATACATAGGGACAGACAGACTGTGGGAAGCGACTTTGTTTTATACTATGTAGTGATGGATGAATTGTCAGTTAAGAACGTAACAAAAGATTTTTAAAATTTTTGCTCAGAGTAAAGCCTTTCCTAGAATTACTATAATATCGTTCAAAGCACATTAATTTTAAGGACAACAAACAGTTGGTACTTGAACTTTGACTAAAGAAGGAGAAAGTAGGAATTTAGACTGTTTCAGGTGAAGCAACAATATTGGTAAATCCAGGCTAAAACAGTCTAAGGGACCTCGCGCACTACACGGTCACGATCACGACTTTTGGCAGCAGAAGCTTCGACCAGGAAGAAAGTTTGGTCCCACGAACAGTCCGACCAGATTTGTTCAAGATGGCGACCAGTTATGCGACAAGTCGTATTGTGCGAGGTCTCTAAACTTCTGAAAGCATCAGCCACATTTAAGGGCTACCTTTCTTTCATGAAAGATTAATGATAAACATCTATCAAATAAAATAAAACCATGTTGAAGTCCTAAATAAAAAAATACTTTAAACCAAGATTTATTGGACGATGGCGACATCGGATGCGCCGGCGCCACGGGCGCTGCGTTGTAAACAAAAATGTTTGTGAAATAAATCTTTTGATTTGAGGTCGCTGTGGCGCCGTTGTCAACGATGACGATGCTACGAAAGGCTTTATAATAAAAACTTTATTTATGTTGCAATATGTGGCGGAAGTATGTTGATGACTCTATCCTTGTTTTTGTTATCATTGCTTTTTGTCGTCGTTTAATGAACAGTTTTGTGAGTAACTTAATTTTAGCGTTGGTGTTCGACAGAAAAACAACAATTGTAATGTCACTCAATTGACAAGCAACGGCTTTCTTGTAAATTGAGTTTCTGCTCCTAAATACACATACTGACATAAAAGTAGGTATTTGATTTCCTTTCAATTTAAAGAAATCATGTAAGTACTTTGCATCATTGGCATTGAGAAACACATGCATCACACGCCCCAATAACCCACATAATTATTTATCATTCAAAAAATTATGAACTCTTTGATTATTATTATTGCTGTCATTAAAAACTCGGTACACCTCCGCCGGCGCCACGACGTAAACAAAATGTGTTTGTGAGATAAATCTTTTGATTTGTAAACTGCGATGCGCGTGCGACGGAGTGTTTGATTCTGCTGGTAATAAATTGTAGTCCGCGGGTAATTGGCGTGAGTCTCCGTTACTGCTGGAATTTGGCCGAGATGCGCTTCTGATTTGGACCGCACGTGGAGGATTTGGCTGTTAGTTTTCGGTGGAAATAGATATGTCATCTGTCCTCGTGTGAGAGCAAAAGGTGAGGTGAGAGAAATGCGCAGGAGCAGTTTTCAGCATGGCGGGTACTTATATTCTATCAGTCATCATTTAGCGTCGTAAGTTTAGTGGATTCGAAAAAAATCACTATCATTATTTTTCTCCTTTTGGGTTTGGGTACTTCAATAGATGATCACAGAAGTCAATTTTCAATTTTCAAATATCTTTATTTACCATAAACAATAACTAAATGCACTTACCCAAAGCTACATTAACACACTAAAATTAAGACACTTTATTAGGCTAGCAATTCGCCTTTCAAAGCTTTTAAAGGACAGGTAGTTTAAACTGGTAAATATCACAGAATGATGATAGTTGAAGAATAACCTAGTGGAAAGGTTGTCAACCCCGCCTAATTTTTATTAAAGCCAGTTATTGTTATCGCGGTAGGCTACCTATTAAATCTCGCAAGTATGATCATGTATCTACACATCGATCGCTTTTAAGATGGCTACCCATCCGGCAGCGCAGAGAACTGAGAGCTTTGACAACCATGTTTTCTCTTCTTCACAAACCTTCTTATCTGACGTCTAATTATCAATATTTATGCTCTGCGCACAGCAAGAATCTCCGTTCCGCTAATAATTATCTTTTACGATGTCCTTTTCACCGCTCTAGTGTTATAAAATCTTCCTTCTTTGTCCAGGCGGTTTTCCTTTGGAATGCGCTCCCTCAGAGTATCAGGACGGTGACCAGTCAGTTCACTTTCAAAGTGAAAGCTCGGGAACATATACACAAGAAGTTGGCAGATTCGTCTCAGAACTGAGTTGTTGTAGTTTTTCTTGTTTATCTCTCCTAACGTTATAAAGTTTATTATATGTATGTATATAAGTATTTATTCTTATATGTTTTAGTTAAATATTTTCTAGTCTTTTTTTCTGTTATTGCACCTACTGTATATTGTCTCTGCATCACCCTAACGTAGACTGGTCGGCTGCGGGACTGTTCGAAAGAGATACCGCGGCCCTGGAACACAAAGGGCAAAGAAGGAACATGGATGGGTTTTAGTCAGTACAGTCTGACACTCCCTTCCGCTCCGCTCAGAGCGGGGGGAGGAGGGGGGTCATTTGATGATTCCTCATCCTAAAATAAAAAGGTAGACTGGTAGAAAATGCCTATGGCATTAAGT
Organism: Noctua fimbriata; assembly: GCA_905163415.1. Classification (NCBI taxonomy): domain Eukaryota; kingdom Metazoa; phylum Arthropoda; class Insecta; order Lepidoptera; family Noctuidae; genus Noctua; species Noctua fimbriata. The sequence continues at coordinate 15,952,594 of LR990925.1, read as the reverse complement.
CCGCCTTTGTGCAGTTTTGTTACTTGTGCATAAAGTTTTAATAAATAATAAATAAATAAATGCCATTATGTACATCAGTCCGTCAAAATTGCATGGTTTGAAAAAAAATTGTTTTTGCGAAAGCGTTCACAAATTCTGCGATACTGTCGCATAAATTTTGAAAACCAGACCAGGCCATCATCTACACATAAAAATTATGCATAAGTCCTTGACATAAAATGCTGAACATTGTACTACAAAGAGAACAATGAACAATTAACCCAATATTTTACGATGCCGAGTGAACTAGGCTCTGGCGACGTTCATAAACACAGATTTTATAGATTTTACGATCAAATCGATTATTGTGACGGTTTCGATTTCGAGTTGGGTAGAAACAATTTGTAATTGAAGACTTCATAAAATAACGATCAAGCATGTAATTCCCGAAGGGTAAGAAGGGTTAGGCAGAGGCGTATTACCTAATAGTACACCCAAATTTCGCCAGTTATGTTTAAGTCCATGCAAACCGCGTCCCATGTAATAGGGGGCGAGCCTATTGCCATCAACCGGGTACAAATCCAGACTCCGTTGCTGCTACTGAGAAATTCCTGATGGGAAAATTCAATAACTATTTGTCCTGGACCTCATGCTCAGCAGTCGCGATTGCAACCGCTAGAGCAACGAGGCCTTTAAAATATAAATATTTTGAAATGGATCCCACTTAGGACTCTGAACCTGTCGATATCCCGGTTTTCTATAGTGGTCACTAAAAATATGTACAATATATTGTAACAATTATATTTACACACATAAACTTACACCTTATTCTCACGGGATTAAGTAAAAACCACTGAACATGATATTTATGTGTAAATTATAATTAACCAATCAATGTCCATTACTTATTTCAGAATCTGCTTTCTCGATGATTCCACAGTCAGTACAGTGATGTGTTCTCTAATAATAACATAATAGTGTCGTACACGAGTTACAGCGTAATTTATTAAACCTCAGTTTGACCTAGAATGCGATATTTTCTTATAGCGACGCTTGTAATATTTATTGTAGTAAAAAACAAAAAAAAATGTTCTTAACACTGTTTGTTTCTGCATTTTTTGACAGACTGAAGTTGATTAAATGTAACGTTTTCGAATATTTCTTTCATGCTTTAAAATATGAGTTGTTAGAAGACACAAGACGTTTTTTTAACACTTAAAAAAGACCTCTTGTCATTTGTTTTGTTTCATATTCTGACATCCTCACTTTATGCGCGAGTGCGGTTTTCAAGCAGCGTTCACAATAATATCCAGCTTCCATAACCACAAACGCTTCGATTCGACAAGTCGTATGTCTATCTTTTTTCGGCATCGGAAATCGAATCGAAACGTTTGTGAATACGGGGGCGTTTGTGAATCTAGACCAAGATGAATAAAAGCCGTTCTAAATATTATAGCTCAAATACAAATGACCTAATTTCGTTCCGCTTCAGTGACAAATATCTAATAATATCAGCATGCTTGCCAAATTTACTAAAATACAAACAAAATCAGCACAATGAAGTAATGTCATTATGAATAGTGTTATTTATAATGTCATTCTCGTTTTTATTTAGAATGATATCGTCATAAATTGTGTTCTTTGAGATTAAAAGACTTGTTTCTTGACAGGTCATCATACTTAGTTCTTCTTTATCTTATTTTTCTAGATTTGATTAATAGAGGAAGCGCGTGCAGCGATGGTGATGGCGCCTGCAGGATTTTTATGTAAAGAACCAAAAATGTTGGAGTTCTTGATTTATTTTTAATGTACCTATTTTCGCGACAAAAATAATTTTAATTTTTTGATGTCAACTGTTAAATTTTGCTGTCACAGGAGTGTATTAAAATTGCCCGCGCTCGCAAGTTGAGGTATATGAAGAAAACTATATGATTCCAGTATATAGCTTGGTTTATTGGGGATAGACATGACAGCACATCACCTGTCACAGCCCACCGAATTGACACGGCATAAACAGTATACAACTGGCCATACAATACAAAAGTAGACATCAGGAACATTCTGAGCAGTTAGTCCCATTATTTTATGACCTGCAGTCTTAATTCCTTGGCAGGTTTGAGCGGAAACGTAGGGAGAAGACGTACTAGAAGGTCTTGTACTGACCTTATTGGTGATGATCTTGACTAAGGTCAAGGCTTTAATGTCCGAAGCAAACGGAGTATGTAATGAACCTAGCAGGTGGTGTTCTATAATTTCTGCTTACTCCTATAGGAAAAGGCGTGATTTTGTGTAGGTACGTAATTTAGTGGCTGATTTGTTTGTATGTGTGTGTGGTTGGCTTGCCCTTATAAGGGTCTGCTCGCCTTATGGGCTTACAGTAATTTTGGCCCCTAGACACGTCACTGACTACGTATGTACCTACTTAATATGTAATAATCCAATTAAAGAGATTCCAATACTTTTAACAATACTTAAGACACAAGTTCCTCAAACAAAAGGGACTGAATTCAATATTTTACGACAATTGACCGATTTGGTTGGTATAGCATGTCATGTTTAATGCTTTCTTGTATGTCGGTATTTAACGAAAATCTCTTAGGAATGGAACCTGAGGGCCAGGACATAGTGATATTCTATTAGCGATAACGATTATGCAAAAGTAAATATGTATTAGATAAACAATGGAAAAACTTTTATCAAGTTGTGTGTTTTGTACTTTAATTTAAGAACTGTATTCACTTACCTATGTTTCACAAATAAAATTTATTTTGTTTTTTGAATTTGAACCCTGCGGTAACTTATTGAAATACAAAAAGCTTTAAAAGCGATAGCCTTTTCTTCTTATTGATCTAAGCCCTCTGTCCCTGCTATAAGAAATGAATAAAAGTTCATTGATACCAATTGTGTAGTCTATTTCAGGACTACACTTTAAAGAAAAAAATCACCAAACAAAGACTCCATAGAACAATCATTAGTCATCACAGAAACACTCCTGATTTTCACTTCTGGCAACTTTAGTTTGGCGTGTTGCCAGCCTGTTAGGGCCGATCAGGTGTTTAAGTGTTATTTGGCATTTGGCTTCAAACATCTGCGAGATCAAGACGTCCAAGTGGTAATGCGCTTAGATAAACTGTTGATTTTGAAACGGAGAAGACTTAGTGCTTGTTGTTAAGCTGTAGTTAGGATCTTGTTGAATGCCAGATGTTTGATTGTTACGGCGAAAACTAACAAGGAAGCGACATTTGTTGTTTAATTAAACCGTTTACAGGCACTTTTGAACTGTCAGAGAAACGTTCAATTAGTAAGAAAGTTGAAGCTAGTGTTTAAGCTAGCGCCCTCCAAAACGTAGATGTTTAGGGAGAAGATCGGGCAAGAAACTCAAAAGTTAGATATTTCAACATTCTGAATATATAATTCCTGTTGGATCATTCTGACATTGTTATAAGAATATTCTAACTACCGATCATGATCTTTAAAATACTTCTTTTATAGTACTGCAATTGTCAGTAAAGTGCAGTTTAACTTCGAAACCAACTAGCTCTATGTAGTCAAGAACATTGAACGGGTCAGGACACAAAAAACTCTTCAAACTGCTCAAGAATTGACCGAGGAATCTTCACTAACATTTTATAATAGATATTAGATGGCGTTCTCATTCTCACTTAATTTTTCCCTGTCTCCCTTGGACGTTAATAAAAACATAAGCGTTCAGTTATAATTAATGATGAGGCAAAGAATTTCGATATTCGTAGTTAAAGAATTTAGATCTTGACGTGGTCTCAGGAATTCCCTGAATCTAGGACAGCATAGCTTATAAATTTAATAAGAACGGGTATAAATAACTTATGTATACTTTGAATAATTTTTTCATCATTTTCTCAGAAGTGCGTTTGAGATAATATTTGCAGAAGTAGTACTTCATTTTGTCCTGTTTCCATCTCTTTATATACTGTAAACTTCTTGTTTTTGGTCAAAACAAAACTAAATTTAGTTCCCTCTAGCGCGTGAACTGTAATGGTGTTCCCAATTTCTGTATTCCTTTATCTTTTTAGTATGTATTCTTAGGGTTTGTCTTACTATCCCGCCTTGCCAGCGCGTTCTGATGATGAACACAAATCTGAACTGTGTGTTTTGACAAGAAGTAGAAAAACAAAGGATTTGAAAACACCTTCGGGTTACGTGAAGAATCACTGCACTTGCTTAACAGTAAGACATAGGAAATATCGTAGCAAACAGTTTAGCAATTCACAGTTTCTAAACTAAAAGTTAAACGCCAGCTGAATTTCAGGAACATTAGCAGTTGAAATAAAGCGTGTTAACTTCTCAAGTAAATCTCATTCATTTGTCATGTGTCGTATTAAATCTTTCCGATTCTCCGGATTTAATGTGAGAACACTCAGAGCCACCATATTACTCATTCTTAGAAAATGTATGGCTTTCATTAATTATATTGTTCTTCGTGAATTGTAATGAACTACTTCTTCTATAAAACTAATTGTTACAACATTTTTTTGCTTACAACAAACTGGTTGGTTTTTCCTGTTATATTTTTATTTGTCAATCGTCGTATAGATATGTGCCAAATAGGACAGACCTTTACTATTAATCTAGCTCAACCAGACCACATTTTCTATTGGTGTCGCAAATATGTAATTAGTCATTGGTTCTCTGTCAATGAAGTGTGAACAAATTACGGAGGTCAGAAAGGCAGTCGTTCTTTGTAAAATACTTGGATTCAGCTGCATTATTCAGAGCAGCGGTGGCCCACTGGTGGCGGCCCTGATTTACGAGCAGTAAGTCGTGGGTTCGAACCCAGGCAGGCGCATTACTTTGTGTAATTTATTTCATCACCACTGCATTAAAACGGTGAAGAAAAACATTGTGAGGAAAACCGGCATGTCCTAGAACCAAAAATTCGAAGACATGTGATATCTACCAACACACAATGGGTCCGCGTGGTGAATTATAGCCCATTCCCTCTCATAGAGAGGAGGCCGGTGTCCCAGCAGTGGAACCCTTATAGGCTGATTATGCAACTGCATACAGTTACACTAAAATAAACCGACTCCAACATAGTTGGGAAAACAACAGTGATGATGACTTCACCGAGCTTGCTTTACGTAGGTTTATCATGGAAGATCTGAAGAGTACGAAACGGAAATTTTATAATCTTAATACAGTATATGTATAGGTATTATTTACTATTCGAATCAAGAGGATTACATCATTCATTACAGGCAATGAGATACAATGACCGCAGTTGGCCAGTCTAATTGATGAGATCATTTTATTTAGGTAGTTTATTACCATCGTCACTGTGATGTACGCACGGCGGCCAGTCAAGCTATGCAAAACCAAATTAAGCTGATCTGTCATCGTACGGGGAGCTCATACAAAGCAAAGTCAGGTTATACTGGTTATGTATAGCTTGATGTGCCGCCGTGTGTACTGCTCATTCATGTTCAACTTTGAATTATTCATTGATAGGTAACTGAACTGCAAGACCTATGATAGGTAAGTATATAAAGTATAATAATAATGTATTTATTGTTTCACAAATTAGGTGACATACATGCTTAGTACAAATTTATGTGCAAGATATAAAGTATAAGTATGGAAGAAGAACCACAAGGTGGACCGATGACTTGGTGAAGGTTGCGGGGATCCGCTGGATGTGAATCGCACGGGACCGGTAAATGTGGCGACATTTGGGCCTATGTCCAGCAGTGGACGTCTTTTCGCTGAAATGATGATGGATGAAGAAGACAGTGCGCGGACCCAAATTAATTGAGATAAGGGTAGGGGTATACTCCCACCCTTACTTACCCTTACTTTTCATCATAATAAATAATAATAATAAAAATAACCCTGGCAACCCCGTAATAACCCTGGCAACCCCGTACGTCAATGACCGGTTACATCATCGAACAATTTTATTTTATTTTATTTTAATATTAATATTCGTTTTAATACAAAAGTATTTATATTAGTTATCTAAAGACTACCAAAGGAAATATCAGAATATAAAACAGAATATTTGGAAACCAAAAAGAAATTTAAATACAGTTGATGAAAAAATGACGCCTGTCAACGGCGTCGTCAAAAATGTCAAGCACTGAAAATTACATATAAGATACAAGATGATAACCGCAAAATGATTACGAGAGCAGCCTACCGACGCGCACGCCTACCACCTCCGGACCCGTCGCTCAGCTCCGCCTCGCCGCCGCCGGAATCCAGCCCCATCGTGAGTGCTGTGACACCGGCAGTGGCAGTTGCGTCGAGCTCGAGCGACGAGTATTTCTCTCCGCCAACGTCGCCAACACCAGTACGTCGGCAGGGGAGAGGCCGGCCACCGAGAAGCTTGGGACTTAGGGGCCATCCGGCCCCGAGCCGGGTCCCCGCTGCCGGTGGTTGTGTGCAGCGCATGAAATGGACTCATTCCATTAACGAGAACGTCATGCGCGCATACTACGGGTCTACAGAGGGGGGAACTAACCTCACTGCGTACCGTGTTGGGATGCTGTCTCTGTTCCAGGTACTTGAACCAACCGTCAACGTTTCGGCCCAACGACTGTCGGATCAGGTGCGGGTCATCCAACGCAATCACATGTTGGACGACGCCGTACTTGATAGGCTGCGCTCAGAGGTACTGAGCAACCGTATCGTTTTAACTCCGGCACAAACCGCGGTGCAAGCGTCAGTTATTGACGCAACCCCGCCGCGGTTCAACCCAGCTGTTGTAGAGGAAGATGATAGGGTTACTGTGGTAAGTAGCCAGTGCAACGACCGATTGAGGAGCGCTCTGGAAGATGCGCTTCGTGAATATCGATCCACTCCTACCGAACTTAGGCCCCGATTACCACGGTTACCCATGCATAATAAAAATAGAGCGCTGGTGTGTGCCTTGGACTCGCAACTCAAGAATATATTCGAGAGTAGCGAGAACCTCGTTGATACACACTCGATCCTGTACTGTGGGGCTGTTGCGGCATGTCGTTTAGCTAACGTCAAGTTCCCAAATTGTGACGTAGCTACTCGACCAAAACCAGCTGTACCAGCCTGGCAGCGCAGGATCGAGCGCCGTATCGACGGGGCCAGGGTACTCATCGGCAAACTACACTGCTTCAGGGAGGGCAATACACGACCACGTGTGATGCGCTTTGTGAGGCGGGCATTCTCGGGGACTGGAATCAGTCCTCAAGAATACATGTCCCGTGTCACAGAGCGCATCGACTTCCTGAAGCAGAAAGTTTATGCATGGGCGAACCGTATTCGGAGGTATAAGCGGCGGGTTGATCGGTACTCACAGAATCGCATGTTCCAGAGCGATGAGAGGTGGGTATACAGAGCTTGGGAGCGACCCGAGCTAAATATGACAGACGTGTGCCGCCCGGATGATGCTGCTACGAGTTCTTTCTGGCGCAGCATCTGGTCGGTGCCCGTCTGTCATACTGAGGCTGACTGGATGCGTGATGTCGAACGAGTGTGTGAACCTATCCCAGAAATGGAGCCAATTATGATAACACCTTTAGATATAACCAGAGCAGTTCGTCCGTTACCGAACTGGAAGTCACCGGGACCGGACGGACTGCACAACTTCTGGCTCAAATGGCTTAGTAGTTCACACACTTGCCTGGCATCCCAATTCCAGTCATCCTTAGAGTCTGGGTCCTTACCGCAGTTTTTAACAACAGGCGTTACCCACCTGCTCCATAAGTCAGGTAGTCCCGCGGAACCCAAAAATTATAGACCGATCACGTGTTTGTCTACGGTCTATAAACTTCTTACATCCATTTTGAGAGCTAAAATTAATACACACATTGACAAAAACTCCATTATGTCTGCCTCTCAAAATGGATGTAGGAATGGGTCCCGCGGCACTAAGGAGCTACTCCTCATCGACATGGCCATTAGCCAACAGGTTCGTCGATCCCGCAAGGATCTGTCTACATGCTGGATAGATTATAAGAAGGCCTACGACTCGGTGCCACATACATGGCTCATGAGGGTGCTGGAGTTGTACAAGATAGATGCAACTCTACGCGCCTTCCTTGAGTCGTGTATGGGGCAATGGAGGACGGTCCTTCGATATCCAGGATGTCGACAGATCCAGGGGAACGATGAACCTGTATGGATTAAACGGGGAATATTCCAGGGCGACAGTCTGAGCCCACTATGGTTCTGTCTAGCCCTGAATCCTCTGAGCACATTGCTGGAGGATTCAGGTCTAGGCTACCGGTTGAGGAGAGGTGGTCAGGTCATATCTCACCTTCTTTACATGGATGATCTGAAACTCTTTGCCCCCAACAAATTGCAACTGATGGAGCTACTGAAAGTAACTGAAACTTTCAGTAGCGCCATCAGGATGGAATTTGGTGTGGACAAATGTGCAGTCATGTATGTAAAGCGAGGGGAGATTATGGAATCCGAGGGAATTCAGCTCTCGGATTCCATACACCTGAGATCCCTCTCCTCATCTGAAAGCTATAAGTATTTGGGTATGTCGGAAGCGTTAGGCATTAACGTAACTGACATGAAGCAATCGTTGAAGGAGCGCTTCTTTGGACGCCTGAACAAGGTATTACATAGCCTTCTTTCAGGCGGAAACAAGGTGCGCGCCTTCAACGGTTGGGTCATGCCGGTTTTAATGTACTCTTTCGGCGTACTCAAATGGACTCAGACCGAACTCGATGCCCTGGATAGGAGAGTTCGTACACTGCTTACCGCAAACCGGATGCATCACCCACGATCATCAGTGATGAGGCTGTACATCCCGCGGAAGTGCGGGGGTCGAGGGTTTTTAAACGCGAAGTCCCTTCACAACCGCGAGATGTGCAGTCTCAGAGAATATTTTTTAAAAGTCGAGGTGGGTATGCACCGAGATGTGGTCGCAGTGGACAAGGGACTCACCCCGCTGTCCATGGCTAAAGAGAACTGGCGCAAACCTGAAGTACTTACTACCGATGACCGCAAGGAAGTATGGCAAGGCAAGGAGCTTCACGGGCGCTTCTACCGAGCTCTTCATGGGCCCGATGTAGATTTTCTAGCGTCCGTGTCCTGGTTACGTTTCGGTGATCTCTTTGGAGAAACTGAAGGTTTTGTCTGTGCGATTATGGACGAAGTTATGTTGACGAACAACTACCGGAAATATATTATGAAGGACGGGACGGTTGACGTGTGTCGGGCATGCCACCGTCCGGGTGAGTCCATCAGACATATTATTTCTGGTTGTTCTCGTCTGGCTAACGGCGAGTACTTGCACAGGCACAACCAAGTAGCCAGGATAATTCACCAGCAACTTGCCTTGAAATATAAACTTGTGGAATCTGAGGTACCGTACTACAAGTATGTGCCCGACCCAGTTCTCGAGAAAGACCATGTCACGCTGTACTGGGATCAGTCTATCATTACTGACAGGACTATTGTCGCCAATAAGCCTGACATAGTAGTGATAGACCGATCAGCGCGCCGCGTAATGATAGTCGATGTTACCATCCCGCATGACGAGAACCTCGTGAAAGCTGAGAAAGAGAAACAAATAAAATATCTCGACTTGGCACACGAGGTTGTCGACATGTGGCATATGAACTCGGCTGTCATTGTGCCGATCGTCGTGACGGCCAATGGCCTTATAGCCAAGAGCCTCGATGACCATCTTTCGAAGCTCTCCTTAGGCGGTTGGATCAAGGGCCTGATTCAGAAGGCAGTACTCCTCGATACGGCTCGTATTGTGAGGAGGTTCTTGTCTCTGGAGCCCTAACCACCGGTAGCTTGGACCCTGCTCCCGCTACCGGCGGACCACTATTTTTTATATTTTTAAATGTTTTTTATATAGTTTTTGTTAAGAAATATTTAAAAATGTATTGAGTGTGTTAGAAAATAAATAAAGGAAATAATAATAATCGTTTATTTATAAAAAGGGGCACATTTACAATAAAATATCTTAACAAATAATATAGAGCACAGTTGCTTATTGCCTGAACTAGGTTGAACCTGTGTCTCAGGCTACAAGTTGCATAAATACCTTCTTGAAATAAATAAATTAACATTAAATGAAAAGTAAAGTACTGAAATTAAAACTTACACAAAATAAACAAACACAAAAAACAGCGTGTCAGCAGTTTACTTGCAGACAACAAGTAAGTCTTCTGTCTGTGCATAAGATATGGGTTGTAGAAAAGTAATTATAGACTTTTTACAGTTAAAATAATTTAGCTTAAAGATACTTAGTTTTCTATTTAATCTATTGTACAGAAATGGGCCTAAAAATGAAAAGAATCTTTCCACAAAGACATGTTTGGAGGTTGCATTAGAAATGCATACTATATCATTCCGTCTCTTGTTAGTATTGTCAGCATTGTGCGTGAGCATAGAGTGTTGTTTTAATACTAAGTGCATAATGAATAGCTGGCGCACAGTCAGCACGTTGCAGGATTTATACAGCTGATCTGTGGGAAAGTAAAACGGATGGAAGTTTGCTACCTTTAAAATTGCTCTTTGAGCTCTTTCAAGGGGAAGCAGGATAGTTTTTGATGCGCCACCCCATGAAATGATACAGTAATGAATTATGGATTGACATAGGGCGAAATAAACTTGTGTGATTAATTTTGAATCTGCAAAAGTTCGTATTTTTTTAAATACATATATTAATTTTCGCACTCTTTTAACCAGACTTTCAATATGATACCTAAAAGAGAGCGTGTCGTCTATTATAACCCCGAGGTATTTAATGTTACAGGTTTTGAGGATAGAAGGACAATTGCACAGGTTGACTGACAGGTTATCACATTGATGGGCATATATATGGAAGGTAGCAGTGTTAAGTTGAGGCTTGCGCATGGAGAAGTGAATATATTTTGTCTTGTCAGCATTTAGTGTTAGTAAATTTCTTTTAAGCCAATTAGTCACAGTATTAAAACCAAGTTGAGCGTTGTCCAACAGTTCACTACTGTTTTTAGTTGAAAATATTAGTGCCGTGTCATCAGCATATGATATGATTTTGCCGTACTTGATATTTAGATTACACAAGTCGTTAATCTAAACCAAGAAAAGGGTAGGGCCCAAAATACTTCCTTGGGGAACACCAAATCCAGTATTTTTCTGCTCATCGCTCGTAAAGTTGTCAATTCTAACACATTGGTATCGGTCGTCTAAGTAGTCAGCAAGTAATGTCAGTGGCGTTCCCCTTATTCCTATTGCCTCTAATTTTCTTAGAAGCACAGAAACAGAGACAGTGTCAAAGGCTTTCGCTAAATCAAGGAAGACTCCCAGGACATGGTTCCCTTTGTCTAGCTGTTGTGCGACATAATCGGTCAGACTATGCACCGCATCGGCTGTGGACAATTTGGCTCTGAAGCCAAATTGCGCAGGTGACAAGATGTTGTTTTTTTCTAGGTAGCTAACTAGTCTGTTATTTATAACTTTCTCAAGTATTTTTGAGATTGAGGGGAGTAATGATATCGGCCTATAGTTAGTAACCAACTCCCTGTCTCCAGATTTATATATAGGGATAACAACAGCCTTTTTTAGACAGTTAGGGAAAATTCCTTTGGAAAGACAGATTTGAAATATATACGTTAAGGGAGGTGCCAATACATGCTTAAAGAGTTTAAGGATCTTGTTGCTTATATTATCCCATCCAACTGCACAGTCATCTTTAAGGCCAGAAATTATTCGCAATATTTCGTTTTCGTCAGTATCCAGCATAGCAAATGATTTCAGGTTATAGCTGTTCAATTTTTGGAAAGGTGGTTGGGCGCAATGTTGCGGAATCTGTTCGGCCAAAGTTTTCCCAACATTAACAAAAAAGTTATTTACTTTGTTAGCGGATAGGAGAGGTGAAGGATTAGTAAGCAGCAACCTCGAATTTGATTCACGTTGTTTAGTCATGTAGGTGACGTTTTTAATATGCTTCCAAATTTGCTTGCTATTGTTGCCTGCTTTATTTAATTCATTTTTATCGTAATTGTTTTTGAGCTTTTTTAAAAGATTGTTGCAGAAATTCCTGTATCTTTTATAGGTGTTTAGAATGATTAAATTATCAGGGTATTTCTTAGCTCTCTGGTGAAGTTTATCTCGGTGCCTTATACACCGAATTAGTCCAGGAGTAATCCAAGGTTTAATATTATGAAGACGATTATTTACTGTCACAACTGTCGTATTACGCAATATTGCTTGTTGGACATGTTTTATTAAGTACGATAAAGCCGAATTAGCGTCAGCAGTATTGTAAACTAGGCTATAATCAATGTTACGTAAATCATATTCGAGTTTGTTTATGTTTAATTTAGTCTTTGTCTGGGGGCGATTTTGCTTAGGCAGCGTTAAATTTACGGATAGTAAGACAGAATGGTGGTCAGTTATTGTTGAGTTAGTAACAAGCGTAATAAATGAATAAGTGGTTTTGATCATCATATGATCGAGGCAAGAACCGCTCTGATGAGTAGGCAAAGTGTGAGTAGGCAGAAAACCATGGTATGAGCATATGTTAAGGTAATCTTGAGTCCCTGCGTCGCAGTTTTCAGAGCCAATATTAATGTTAATATCACCTGTTAGTATTACATTCTTAAATGGGCTAAGTGCTTGAAAGATCTGGTTTAGGGAACTGTGGAAAGAGGTTAAGTTTCTTGCGGAAGGGGATCTATACAAAGCAATTATTGCTGTGGTTGTACCAATTTTGATGATAAGGCAGTTACTAATACAATCTTGTAGATCAGGTTCTTCGACTTTGACCTTTAATGATTCCTTAGCAAAGACAACGACACCATCGTTTTGATTGTGGTTAATTTTAGTGTACAATAAGTTATATCCTGGTATTGCCGGGAGATTATCATGGCGGTCTGATAGCCAGCATTCTGTTAGAACCATAATATCACAATTAAAGTTAAGTCTATGAAGAAAAATGTTAAAGCTATCTATGTTCTTATAAATACTTCGTATGTTTTGGGTTAGTATAGTTAGTGACTTTTGATACTGGGAAAGATATTGATTGCAGTCCTCAACCTCACATGACTTTGATTCGGTTAAAAATGAGTTATCTATCTCGGTAATTAAATTAATATCCATTCTTTTTAAAAATAACAACAATAAATTACGTCTAAGATTTAAACAAATATGTGGCGCTCTTAGGCGCCTTCATAGTCAATCGAGTTAATATACCTGTATTCGGCAGCTAGTTTAGCAGGACAAACTGCGTCTCCCGTCTTGTGGTTGGCTTGTTTCTTAAAGCGCATGCACGTAGCACATTTTGGGTCATCAGTTTTTTTTACGCAGTCTTGGCCAGAGTGTCCTTCTTCACCGCAATGGCCACAAGCCGGGACAGCGTTCTTGCATGTCTTAGATGCATGACCGTACTGCTGGCACTTGTAACATCTCGTTACTAGTGTGAAGTCTCGTACCGGGCAGGACGTCCAATTTATAAATAATCTGTCTTGTGTGATGAGGGCCTTGCGAATGACGGCTGAAACTTCTATAATGTAATTACAGCTCTCAGCATCTTTCCTACCAGATTTATGGCTTAGTTTAATTGAGGTCAGAAATGTGTCTAAGGTCATAGGCAGTTTGTCCGTTATGTTCTGGTCGTAAATGCATTTATAAACCTCATTTTCAGCCATTGATGCGGGAACTCCTATTACAATAATGCGAGGTTTGCGTTTCCGAGGTTCGTCGACGGTAAGGCCTGACGAAGCGATTTGGACAGTTTTTTTAAGCTTGTCTAGGTCGTCCTTGGTCTCAGTGCTGATGATAAGTCCTCCTTTTCCTATTTTACGTACGCCCCGTACTTTCAGCTTCATTTCACCAGGGCATATGATTTTTTGTACCATGTTCTTGGTTTCATCACTGGTCTTTGTGGTGTCGGATGGAAAAATCGCCACGGAGCTGAGATTATTAGGGCGAATAAAACTGCTAGACCCCTTCTTCACCATGTCGGCAAAAGATGTAGGAGTTGCAGCCTGCTTCGTACAGGACTCTTGAATAGTGCGGTTCATCTCTGTAAGACAGTCCGCTAGGTCTCGAGCTTCGGTCATAGTTTTCAAGGCGGTATGTGTTTGTAGGGCTCTTGATTTCAGTGACTGGTATTGTACAGCTAATTGCGAAACACCATGTCCAACTTTTCGGCAGAGATTGGTAATTCTTTGCTTCTGATCAGAATTAAGTTTACCCTCAGAAGCAATAATACAGACTTCATTCAGGTGCTGCTCAATGGTCCCCAACCAGTTCTGAATCTCCGGAGTGGAGATTGGTTCAATGGCTTCTTCTTGGTACTGCTTTGGTTGTTGAGGTGGTCTCGGTGTTGGTGTCGGCGGAGGGCTGCGTGACGTCATCCCACTCCGAGTAAAGGGGCTGCTGTCCATTTTTTAGTTGATAATAACTATTGACACCAAAGTCAGTCCATTATTTTGAGTAAGAATCACTTACTACGCTAATTTTTATATCAAGCCAATACACTTAAACTGGGTCAGAATTTATAGCAAGCGTTAATTTATTTATTTTTATACTGCATTGATGTACACGTCTGTATGCAATGAGTGCACTTAATGGCAATCTATATAATGAATATTCATTACAAATACTGATTTCATAAACATTGACAATAACTTATTATTTTATGGGACTCGGTCCTATTGAATACGTTCAAACGCACATAAACTGCCAACAACAACAGTCTAATTGGCAATATAATTAAAACAGGACGCGTATAAATTACTAGACTATTTAAAATAATATTAGTGACACATATTTTATGCATTGAATGTAATTAATTAACGCTTGTAACTAATATTAACGTTAATTTATGTCTTACTACGTGAAGCGTAGTTTACTTCAGAGTTGACCGAGTTCTCTTTGACGATCCAAAGTGCTTTTGGAAAACTGTTTAAATACTACTTTAATCATCTAAATAAATTACTGAGTTTAGTGTTTGCAGACAGAAAACACATAAAGAAAGTCTTAAAAATATAATTTATAATATTGAACTTATTGTCAGAAATCTCTTCCTTGTTGTCCGCTTAATTTTCCATTTGTCACGTTTTCATGATTATAAAAGCAACAACGAGCTAATTCTGAAATTGCTTGTTACTTTTATGAGCAATAAAATGTATTTTGTGTGATTCCCAAGGACTAAACAAGTCAAACAGGTGGAAATTTAAATAATCCGTCATGAAATATGGGACTCGGGCTCTCAAGGCATGATGTAAAATCTACCGGTAAAAATAAAGTACACAGAAATATTATTTCTAAGTACTTTATTTTTACCTGTAGATAAGAACATGGAGTGAACTCCATGCAGTGGTAAGCCGGGCTGTGGACGACGATAGTGAAAGATTTTAGGTCTTTGAGCATGTTTTATTTCTCTTGTGGTACTAGTCAGCATAAACTATACTAGAACAGCTGATATGGTGCCGTAAGGTTGGCAGCGGTGGTGACAGCTCAGTATCCAAGATGTTAACTTCATATAAAGTATCGGCACTCGTGACAATAGATGCAATAACTACCAAAAACATTATTATAATTGTTGCTCTAATTACTACCTCCCCCATTCCTAAGTCACTCTTTATCAGTCAGTCAGCTGTCCCATTTCCGAACCAATAACTCAATCAGTCCACACGGACAAAAATACCCGAGAATGCATCTCTTAAACCGTTTGAACTTCAGAGCAGTCTATTCCGACCGCCTGAGTCATGCTGCATCGATGCTGAGTGCTGATGCGTTTCTCGAAATAACAGCACGTTACATCCGATTATATTTAGCACACACCTTTTTGTTACCATATTGTTTGATGCAAATATCTGGCAAGGGTTGCCAGAAATGTGTGTAGTTAATGTGCAGTATTGCCGGGAGCGTGTTTTCTGACATTTTAGGAACAAAGGAAGCGTTGCTGTAGTTTTATTTTGGGAGTTTCCAGTTGTGATTCATGCTGTCTTAATATTAAAGTTATGTTATGTGTTACCTACGAGGCAAGAGGGAGTTTTGTAACTTTATACGAACCTACATTTCAGTCAATTACATTTTCTAATAAATAATGAAGTACACGAGCGCCTTGTAATGAGAACAACAAAAGAGGAAATTAGGAGTTTGGCAGCTAAATACAAAGAGCGGTTAATCCATCACCCTAACGAACGCAAGTTCGCCAACTCACCATGGACCAGTATATGAGACGACTAAAACGTCATCATATCCTAGAGCTAGAAGACCGGCAGTAGCGCTCAGCAGATGAGTAGATGCTTCCATTGGGAAGCCACTCCGCATGCCAGCATCACAGAACGGATTTACTCACAGTCTTAGGGCTGATTGCAAATACAAGCAGAAAAAAAAACATTTTCTTCTGGAATCTTCAAGTAAAAACGGGCACAGTGGCAAAGAACCACCATCCTTCCAAACTAATATACTTTATAGGAATGTGTTTTTACTCTTTGACAACAATATGGAAAGGTCAGATGTGTATCACTTGATGTATGACCGTGGATGAGGCGGAAGGAGTATGTAAGGATCGTAGCAGGTGGCGTTCTGAAGTTCCTGCTTACCCCAAGGGAAAAAAGTAATTTGTACCAATTCTTTGTTGAAATATAAATAGCATTACAATAGATTTTTGACAGACGCATCGCGTGTAAAACCTTCCCTATCAATTAGGAACTGCTCCAAATACATAATTTACGACCTTCGAATTATTTCTTTGAAAACAAAGGAAATCGAGTTCCGACTGACTTGATCTGTGTAAAGGTATTTTCACACGGTTATAATTGAATGATTTTCTTTGGTACGGTGCACTTACCATTTCTAAAATATTATTGATTTATATAAGATTTTAAACTAAATAGGTACAAAATAAAACCACTAAAACTAGGTTAAGTAAATATGTACAAAAACATAATCAAACCACAACTTCTAGAAGTTATTCTGTGTCTGTGTAATTAAGTATCGCTAAATAATCCGACATTACAAAACAACATTTTTTATAACTTAAACTATAGAAGTTTAGTATCTTGTTAAGACTATTGTAGAAGAAAGGTCCTAAAAACACATAAAATCGATTCGCAAACGCATGTCTAGTTTGAGGTTTTGTGCAAACTAGGTCCTTCCTTCTCCTATCGGAAGGAACTGGGTGATAGGGAAGTGTAGAGTGCTGGTGTAGTATTATGTGCAGAATAAATAATTGCCGTACTGTAAGTACATTACATGCTTTGTAGAGCTGGTGTGTAGGGAATCTAAAAGGACGGAAGGTAGCAACTTTTAGAATTGCTCTTTGAGCACGTTCTAGAGGGAGAAGAATTGAATTTCCCGCACCACCCCAGGATGTTATACAATATGTTAGGATAGACTGACACAACGCTAAATAAATCTGTTACCCCCACAGTAGTAACCCCCCAGGTTGTTGCGTCTTGTATTACTGACTTTTTGGTGAAACAACGTCTATGATGAACCAGAGTTAATTGGCTATGACTTTCGAAGCGTTTCGTATTCTTGTCACTTTGTCACAGTCTCTATTAGTAATATAAGATTTTAAACTATCATGGTCACTAACATTATTTTTATATATTAGAAACGGGATTAAAATTCGCGAGCGGACACACGGGTTTCGAGTGTCAGGAACAGCATCGAGTTGCGAGTGACAGTGGTAGCGGTACTGAGTGCAAAAAACGAACAAGAAAGAGGGTAGACCGATTTGCCTGCTCATAAACACCCACCCGCAATAACTTCAGTTTACCGTGATCATGGTGCTTGCAACAGCGCCGAAATATCGGGAACTCAACATAAACAGTAAACATGGTAAATATCCCGTTTTAAACCTATTAGTAATTTCTAAATCGACTTATTACGATGGTTCTATGTTCCCATGGGAATATTGAAAAGTAATATTATTACAAAGAGTAATAATATTTCTAGTATTTAACGTACATACATAACCGCACTTCTGTGGTAGGTACGAAAAACAACTTTTGTAGGATCACTCACGCTCTGTCAGTCTGTCTGTCACCACTATTTCTTAAATTAACATGTTGATGTTTTTCAAACCTGCCTTGGCGTCAGCATTATATTTAAACTTTAAAAACATGTCTTTGTAATAAAAAAATCAAGTCAATAACCTAACTGATGGTCAAAAGCACGACAAAGAAACGACGAAAATTTTAAAAAGATTTATTTAAGGAACATAAAATTAACGAAGAGTAAAAAAAAATGGTTGGTTTCTGTCTTTGTGCTAATCCAAGAAAGAATAATGTATGTAGATGACATGTTAGTTCACGCCTAACAATTTGTAAAGATTTGTGGATTAATATTTCTGGGCTATGCGCTGGTATCCTAGTTGCTGAATAACCTCAACAGAAATAGTATAAAACTGACAAATGGAAAGAGAATAACTAGAATGGTTTTAATACAAGAAGGTTCCGCCTTGAAGGACCCAAGGGCATAGACAAAACGATATTCTATCAAAAATGTATTGAATTGACATAAGCTATCAAAAAACTTTACTATGTCACTCCTCAGACCAACAAAAAAAGGAAGACGGCGCGCCGCGAACATAAACTGAAATCACCTTTTTATCTATGCGTGTGTTGAAGGATTGCCATGTGTTAAAGTTTTTCCCTATAATTTGGGGAGTAATATTTTATGGGTAGGATAATATTGTACGAGTAAGATATTATTGAGTAAAGTATTGTACCTCAATTGTTAAGAAGGACTTCTATTCCTCAAAAAAACTTTTTTTTTTTACTAATTAAAAATATATATAATTAAGTACAAAGTGCGTTTACATACATAGGATCAGCTTTTAAGCAAGAATTGCTTGTATGAGGAGATTCCGCTCTTCCACTTAGAATTATCCATTAATTTGCAATTGCATTTAAAAAGGTAAAGAAAAACAAATATAGATTAGTTTTTAATTACAGAAAAAGAAAACTTTATTGAAATGGACGAGCGTTATACAGAGAAAAAAAAGTAGAGTAGCGAGCACGGTTTTTGTGGCTTCACTTTTGATGTTCGTGGCGCGCCGTCTTCCTTTTTTTGTTGGTCTGAGTGTCACTCCTGTTGATAGAAAAACAAAAGCGTTGACAGCGAGTGTCATGTGTCATCAATTTGATCAGAAAAGATAATTTCTTTAATTCTGTACGCACCCTTAGCCCTTAGTAATCCAATCTACTTCAATCCGAATACATTAACACGTAACAAACGAGGCGTCATGCGTTGTATCTGTTTCTAAAACAATGTTCCCGGAATAGCCGTGCGTGACACGCAGCGTATGTGCGTGATGTAGGCCCTAAATTACTAAAGGCCGTGTCATATTAGTTACCGCAGTGTAACAAACGTCAATGGAAATATTTGTAAAAGAATTGGTCTTTTCTTTTTCGTGTGGTGTGTGCCTAACTTGGTGTGTCAGAGTTTTTATGCCGCCCATGGGACTCTGACTTGTCTTTACATGCCGTCGAGAAATATCTCTCAGGCATGCTGGATTGGTTTCCTCACGATGTTTTCCTTCGCTAAAGCAAGTGATTATTATACAATACGCACATGAATCCGAAAAATTAGGGGTGCGGGTCAGGGGTTCGAACTCGACACATATGTCTTGGCTGTCTGATGGCCACACCACTAGGCTTTATTATCTGGAATCCCTGCTATAATTGGAGTTACCGTTCTAGATTGCAGAATATGTAAGCCGGCCACGTTTGTGGAAGGAGTGTAAACTTTGGAGCAAACGATTCTTGGAGAGAAGACCGAGTATCGGTATACATAGTTTGGGACGACCCTCAGCAGTAAGCTGTGGACTGCTATAGATTGAATTGATTAAACGTAGAACCAAGTGTCCGACATCCTCACGACCACTTCTGGCTAGGTAGGCCCTCGTCACCAATATAATACGTGTTGTCATGGAAAATTACCACGTATCACATTTGTTATGCTGACCTGGAAAACATGAAACACATCTTTTTCAGGGTAAGATGCAAGATAAGGACGGAGAGGAAATGAACTTCCGACGACGGACCTATGGTAGAATAGGTAGCAGGTATAGAGTTCTTTAAACTTTTAAAAGCTTTTCCTTTGATACTTGACACCACATGGCACTCACCGTGAGAATAATTAGGTAATAACTTACATTCATGTAGACACATGACCTGGTGAAGGTTGCAGGGATCCGCTGGATGCGAGTCGCACGGGACAGGTCAATGTGGCGACACTTGGGGCAACTGTATTCTACCGGCTTCTTCTTGCGATTCACAATCGTACTAAATAGAAGACTTAGGAAAAGGTTTAATCAGAGTTAGTACCCACAGAAAATTATCCATCCATAGCCTATTTGTAACTATGTTGGGGTTGGTGCCAGCCTAATCAGCAGCTGAAAACCAGTACCTATTTATACGGAGGTATGAGCATCAGTGAAGCAAGTGTGTCCTGCACTGGTATCCACGAAACGAAAACAGACGCCACGGCAGACCATTGCAACGATTGCGAGACGATGTCGTGGCACTGGCAGCGATAGAGTGGACCAGAACGGCCCAAGATAGGTACAGATGGAAACAGATGGAGGCTTTCATCCAGAGATGGATGACCCCTTAATAGGTTAAGTTTAAAAAAATTATAAATTATATGGAATAAAGGCTATTTTTATTTTATTTTTATTTATGAGCATCAGAGCATGCGTATCTAACCTACGTAACCCAGTCTCCTGAGTAAAAGGCAAATAGTGGAACTGAAGAAATAGAAGACCTTGCCAATGAACTTGATAAATATCAGTGAAAACAACATAATTATGTCGCATTTGGCATCAACACAGCTTTGTCGAAAAACCACTGTATTTATGTGCAACGATACTGCAATTAAAGAAAATAACTCTCTTGCGTTACAATTTATTGTATCCGCTGGGTAAATAATAAAAAAACTTGTGTAATAGCTCTGTGTAATATCTTGCAGTCTTGTAGTCACGGTGTATTAAATTTTGATGATTAGTTTTTAAACGTTTAATTACCCGTGAACGGTCGGTAATCTTCATGAATTATTATGACAAGGGAATGAGGAAGATCTTGGCAAACGACGGGATGAATGATGTAATAAGTAGTGGACAAGTCTTATGCAATACCCGATTGTACTAAAATCCCCACTGCTACCACAAACCAGCCTTACGTGATGATTGCCTAGGTTCTAAATGACACACAGTATCTCAATTACTCCAAATATTTTTTTCACCTTTACCTAAGTGTTTAAAGAATGATGAAAAACCGCGATCTTCGTTTCTAAGGCGTATATATGTTTAAAATAATGAAGTAATCGTACCGATGTGCTAAATTAACTTATATGTATAAACTTGTGGTCTTTGACATTGAGTAAAGTCACATTGAAAATAAAGTGCAGGAATGCACTCGTCTTGATGAAAAGCGCCACCACGCATCAAATAAATACCAACCTTATCTTCCAGACTGAGAGTTAAAAATCAAACGATAAGAGTGTGCATAGAAAAATGTAAACAATGCAGAATTGGTCGATTTGAAGGTTAAAACAAAATTAATTTGCTATCGAGCTTTTTGAAAATAAACTACGGAATTTATTATGCACCGCTAGTGCATTAATCACGTAATTTAAAGTGTCTATTTAAAGGTGAACGCACACTTATCAGAGCCGAAAGAAGCGAAGAAGCCGAAAGAATCGAATTTTAGAATTACTTGTATGAAATCCTATGTTCTCGCACACTTATCCGCGCCGAATCGGACGAATAAATAATGTTATCCGACATAACGTTTCCTTCGGCGCGGTCGATTCTTTCCGCACGGACAAGTGTGCGTTTACCTTTAAGAGGTCAATATTGTAATAGTTGCCAGCCGGTGAATATTCAAACAGTTTGAATAAAGGGGTAGTCCATTATTCAAGCTCCAGAAGAGAAACCTAAAGGTTTCCAGCTTGGCCACGAGCTATACGCTCAAACGGCACGCGTGTTACGATTAGAGCTTATGCACACGGTGGCTGCACGGCTGCGGCGGCAGCGCGGCTAGATTTCACCGCATTGGTGGGCACACGGACGGTGCGGCGTCGCGGCGTCGCTACGGCGTCACAGCGATGCTGCGATTCCGGTTTCTGAATACAGTCAGTATGTTTAATAAAATGTATCGGAAAAGACGTGTGTTGTTGCTTCAATTACTACGCCATCGCCGAAATCGACGTAGAAGTACACGACAGTCCCTTTATTGCATTAAGAAACACAGGCCTTGCACCAAGAATATGGAGAGTTGCTGATAGACGAATAGAGATTTTCCACAGTAACAAGTGACAAGCGCCTAATGCTCGACGCAAGTTGCAATGTTACTGGTCGCCGGTTGCTAGAAAGTTCACAGAAAGAAAAAAAGAAAGAGAAAGCACAGTGTACACTGTGCCTTAAAGTCTACACAAATAACAACCTAATGACTGAAACTAGAAGAGACTAGCAGTGGCTCTAAAGCGAAAACTTCGACCAGAAAAGGTCTTGGGAATTGCAAAGGTCCTTCGACCTGAATTTTGTAAAATACTGGAACACTTCTGCATGAGCTGCAGACCGATGAGTATTGAGAAGGAAGAATCATGCACAGGAAGTAAAATTAAAGGTTAAATAATATTTAAATAATTAAAGAACATTGTTTACTTTATCCAGGAATAGCCATCATATGACTAGACTGACTATTATAGCTATCGTGCCAAAATAGTCAGCTGACATCTACCTACCACTTAATTGTGTAGTCAAAAAAGTTATAACACGTAGGCAACATTGGCGCCAGACTGATAAATGGGTCTCTGATTTTATAAATAATGTGCAAAGCAAAAAAAAAATGTTATTCTTAATCGTAGGTCACGTTGCAAAGCCTTTTTGTTTTTAGACAGACCTACTTACATACACATGCTATGGCTTGTTCGGGGGTATAAATGAAGGTTAAGCTATAGCTTTTTAATTTATATCTTGCACTGCAGATGGGCTTCACAATCTGTTTCCTATTAAAAAAAAACAATCGCAATAGAGATGAAAAACTTTCGTTAGTGAGCGCAAGACCCGTAACTTGGAAAATCTAAAAAAAAATCTTTTTTCTGTGGAATTTTAAATTTGAACTTGAGAATGCCTTCTACTTTAATCCATCTTCAGAATCAAATGTTCTTTTCCTCCATCATCATACGCATTATTTCAAGCAATATGTTTTGTGTATGATGACTGTGAGCAATCTTATCAGCGCGTTATTATTTAACAATGTTATTTTGTATTGCGCCGTTAATCATCCGTTTTCACTCTTGTAAGGCATTCCCTGCGATATTATTTTTATCTCCAGTGATTTCACTCTCATCTGAGTATCTAAACACGGCGCTATGTTTATTTTAAAGACTTGTTTATGTGTAAACGTTCGTGAGATGCCAAATTACTTGTGAAGTTAGGACTCAGACAGACTCGACTTTTAAATCGTATAAGTCATTTTGTTTTTTTTAAGAGGTTTCCCCAATGATGTGACTTTTGGTCGCAGCCTGGAAGAAAGCACGACCGGGCGTCCGTTCAGCTTTGTTCAAGATTGCAGCTGATCATGCAAAAAGTTGTGGTCGTGGCCGCGTAGCGCACGAGGTATCTAAAGAGTTCTATAGAACTCCGGTTTAAGAGTTGACTGATGGTACACACTTTGTTAGTTTTTATAACATTTGAATTTGCGTCACTGACAAAATCTCAAAGATCTTTATTCTCCACAGTATGTTTCTGCCTCTGAAAAGTCTGTCAAAACTCCAGCGGTATTTATTTTGGTGTCATTGAGGGTGCTACTGTCACTAGGTATACATATCTGCAGAACAGTGCACCATTCAGCGTGTCTTGTCAGATTTTAATGTTCAAAGTGTACATATTATGCCTCAGCCCTTATGGTACGATAAAATAAGATCAGCATTGACGGATTTTCAGAACGTTTGATGATTAATATTGAAGAACGCGAAGGTTTCAATAAATTATGATTAATAATGTTTACGTTCTAATATAACTAGGTCACTTCAAGACCTCTCTTTTATTATATTGAGACATTTATCTGTTTGTAGACAAACGAATGATTGTGTCCTAGAAATATAATGGGACAAAATAATCGAAGATATACTTGACATACACTTCTTTATTATTTTTATTTACGACATTGTTTTTTAGATATTCCATGTTTAAATATTGTCGATTTCTTGGTAACTACGTATTTGTAAAAGAATGCGTAGCTTTATGCCTTCAATTTCTTAAAAACTAAATACGGTGAGCTCGTTGTTACTTTTGGTGACACCAACAAAAAATAGAGGGGAGACGGAACATCCAGTAAAGACAGTGAGTCACGTGATTAAAACAATCTGATGCTTATTTGAGTCTCAGGGAAACACGTCCCGAAAACATAAATAATCTTGAAAATGAAAGATGCGTGAATCAAAACAACTCCTCATTATTAGGCCCTTAACCCTGCCTTTATAAATCTTTAGCAGACATTATACATATATTACATTGTAGCAGACATTTACACAAACAGAACACATCGCCATCACATTCCTCAACTAAACAGGCGTGATAATCTCACACGCCATTTGCATTTTAAATATAATATCTTATAGATGCGTAGGTACTAAATAATAAAATGCTTTTCTATTTGAGCCGGGACAACGCATTCGTGAAGAACTTGGCAAGGTTGCAAGGACGCAAATTATGTAATAATGCGACAAACATTTTGTTTTTTCAATTGTAAAGGTAAAAATTACATTCTTGTTTTTTTTTTCAAGGTTATTTTTGTCATTGAGCTGCTGGATCGTTTACATGTGGCGCAAAGTTGTGTAATGTGAATACTCTACGTACATAATAGTAGACCACACTGGTGAATAAAAGTGGATGCAGGACGCAGTAAAAACTGTTTACAGCTACTCAATTAACATTAACTCTACAAACGGGATATTTACCATGTTAACTGTTTGTTTTGAGTTCTCGTACACGTTCGTAACAATGAATGAATTTCATTATTATTTTGATAGGAGGAAATTTCTTGAAAACCTACGACCTGATAAGCAAAAGTCGAAAAGACACGGATTAAGTGCTGTATTAAGTTTTTTAACGAAGTGGGAAAATTTTAATTTGATTAAAATAGGTTAAGCTGTTTGAAAGTAGAAGTCATTGACATTCTAGTTGACCTAAAGATACCAAAATAGCTAAATTCTTGAAGAAAATAGAACCTATCAAACAAAACAGTTTGGTCCACACAAACATAAAACTTGACACCAACGAGGGTTTTTCCACAAGGAGGGGTTTCCGTCTTCAGACAAAAGTCACTATTTTCGAAAATGGAAAGCAGCTGAGACACCCTAAAAAGAAAAAAGAACAGGATTTCATTCAGTCGGTTAAAACTCATTCACATTCGGTCGTGGCGCCCTCTAGCCTCCGCACTACTAACACAAACATGACTCGGCCGTACCTCTCTATTATTTTTAGCCTGGAGAAAATTCCTTGAAAAATTATTTTGATTCGCGTTACTATTTTTAAATGAATATAAACCGCACTAACAATCCGCAGACATTTCAATAACACAGTATCTGGCTTACGTAAAACCCGAAAGATTTATTTTGGCGAAAATTTAATTGTTAGTGAATTCTTAAGTTTAGTGGCACTTAACGTCTCTTTTATTTAAACTTTGGACAAAACTACGGTAAACTGATTGTTTGTTAATGTGCGAATTCGTTGTGTTTTTATTGCTGCGTTAATCCTGGGAACCGCTAAAATGTGCTGGTGCGGACAAAGAAGCAATAAAGTGCCAGCTAGTTTATAACGATCTTGATTATAACACGACCCTTAGTAGATATCTAGAGGGATTAGACAGGATCGTAAAATTTAAGAGATTAGGCATTTCGCCTAATCTCTTACGTTTAAAATTAGCTAAGAATGCTGGCAATGAATGAATAGATTCATGTTGTGTTTAGTTACGGCGCAAAAGGTAGATGTTTGTTTGAGCTGTAAAAATAAACGTACAGAATTAAAACTGTTAGGTATTTACAGGTAAAATTGTATCAGTAAACTTAACATCTGTTTTTTGGTTGAACTGATGCAATCATTTACATTTGTCATTTTAAACTAAATAAAAATAAGCTTACCGCATATATAATATAAAAAAAAGATAAAAATACCTTCTATAAAAAAACAACAGCAAAATAAGCAACTGGCAGCTCATAAAAATAACGTTAAAGACTGTCAATGACTCAAGAAAATTCAATTTTAGAACGATGTGTTGTCCCTTCTAAATAAAGGACCTCGTCCGGACATTGACTCACAAAAACTTAATAATAAAATACATTTATTACCGATTAAAACATCAACACAAGTTTATGATATCCCGTGGGAAAAACAATGACGTCAAAAATCAAATCGTGAGCTATCATGTCCACTATGCCACGGGACGTGACGCCGAGTTACGTCATGACATAAATAGTGGACCACCCACTTCGTCACATGACGAGCGATGTAAAGAAGGTTACACATTCGTCTTCCACTGGCTGTAGGCGCGGCGTTGGCTACGATTCAATTTATAGTGATTAAAATTTCAAACAAATATTAGTCGGTTTGTTTATGTGTGTTTTGAAGGTCTTCAGATGTTTTTGTAGCGCTTTTGAAATGCCGAGCTGCTGTATTTTCCGTACTCTCGACAACGTCTAGTCAACTCTAGCGTATTGTGCAGAAATACTTATTGTTCCTGGATGTCAGGATAGACCAATATTTTCACAGATTTATCCCGTTTTTTTCCATGAATTACGAGGATTTTGACGTTTTGACAGAATTGCAAAATAAAGTCACCTGACGGCTGAAAAATATGGAACATCGCACAATAGTCGTATATGTTTGAATTTAACTTCCGCTCAGTTCAAAGATTTAGCCAGAATGCAAACAAAGCCCATTCGTTTCCAAATCAAATTACTACGAACGTATCTATGTAAATATACATCCGTGGAATAGTAGGAACTGAGAAAATAAACAACCAAAACTCATAAATAATTTGAAGACCAAGAAATATAAATGTAAATAATGTTCCATACAGGTGTTCCCTTCGTGTCAGCGCTTCCAGTATTGTTTATCACTAATGCCCCACTACCCACGCTACAAATAATATTCAAATAATAAATAACGTTCCTCCATTCATCGAGTGTGTAGTCGCACTAACCTTGTCACGTGGTCGCACGCACACAAATTGGCGGGAATATTCGCGCATGTGTTTCTCTAACCAAACATAATTCTATTTTTGAAACAGCGTTTTGCTGCGAAAACAGGTGCTCGCGTGTGCTTGTTTTTGTATTCGTAGGCGGGTCGTGTTCATTGTTAACGTTATCGTAAGGGAAAGCTGTCTTTTGTTTTCCATGTTCCAACATTTTTTTACGTCGTCAAGGTGAAATTGAGCAAGGAGCAAATGCGAACCCACTAGCTACCTAAATTACTGTTATCATTAGGATAATGACTAATAATATAATGACTTTCTCGTCTTCAGTGGTAAATTGAATATTGTTCAAATCTAAATGGGTCAAAGCTGCTGCAACCCAAACAACAAGAAAATCTACGGTAAGGCACATGACTTGAAATACAGAAGAAATATCGTGTCGTGTGCAACAACGCACACGGTAACTCCGCCCATCACATTGATCTCTGACGTTCGCTTTTTATTTTCGCAAATCTCGCAAACACTCTGTATAAACTTGAATGAAAACAACGTTTACATCATTGCTGACTAATAGTTACGCTAAGCAGTGTACAAAAGCATATAATATTTATGAATACGTGCTATAACTAACCGTTTTAGCTCTAGATGTATCTACACAGCTTTATTTTTTCTGCACTTAGCAACGTTACAATTTTTGACGTTTAGTGCATTTATTAAAATGTTTTTCAAGTAGAGATTCATAATTTTAGCGTAGCTTTGAAATACCTGTTTGGACAAACACTAGGTGTCTCTCGGGTTTTTAGCTCTCGCGCTGAGCTGATCGCTGAAAATCCAAGAGAGCGCTTTAGTCTAAGCCTAGAATTATGATATAAGTAAGTTAGGTACTTATATCATCAGCACTGCAGTGTTTAAAAATAATAAAAATGTTTCAGCGAATCACACTGCCCCAATTTATTTATATTAGACTATCATACTAAGTTTTTTATGAGATTTCTAGAAACTTTATATTTTTTGCTTTTGATTGTCGGAAAGAGGAAAATTATAGTGCTCAGCGGTACAATGAGTCAACGGAATTGTCACACAAAAAAATGTTGAGATATCTTAATGTATCATCATCCGTAGTGCATCACTATCTAAATACCGAAATTATATTATTTTCCACACATCTATAGAGATTACTTTGAGAGCCAGTTTTACATTCCACATCTACAAACAATGTCTAACATTGTTTTAGTTTTCCTAACCAACGCTTTTACTGCCATCTATATCAAACATTTGAAACAACTGAAATGAAAGTGGAACGAAAGTTGGTAATGCTCGCCGAGAAAACGAACACTCGATGTTTGTTTTAGTTTCTGTAATTGTCACTAGTTGGCGCTGCTGGAATGTAGCACTAAAATATTTCGGGATTTTGTAATAATAAATTTGTTTTAAAAATCGCAAAGTTAACTTTAATATATTTAAGATAGATTTTCTTTCGCATTTATGTTCAATGGACATCTATGTAAAACACAAAAAACATCGATTTTTTTTTGTATAGACTGCTATACAAAAAATCTTGCTTTGAAAACCGTAGTTCAAAACATCAATCGATTAAAAGTATGAGTCGATTTAAAGTTTATTCTAAAACAAAAATTGAACGTAACGAGTTCGAATCGAAGCAAATGACTCGAAAACTGCTAATTTTATGTTTAATCTCTCCTTGGAGCTCATTAGAACGGTCGCTGGACTAGAGCCCATTGAATTATGAGTAGTAGTGTTATTCTGATAAGGATGCTCCATTGAACAAACGAATTGATCTCGTACTTAACTACGGTTATTAAGTTTTCAGGTTTTTCGTATCCATAGCTACTGATTGTAAAAAGTAAACTATACCTTCAGTTAATAATTGATTCCATAAAAAAAAACACAAAGATATTGCTGATTTGATCAGAAATTACTATTTGTTTATTCAGTTTCTGTACGGTGAAAAATAAAATAAACTATGAAGTATTTACTATTTTAGAAGCCGAGAAAATGTTACACCATACCTACGTATGTACGTGTATTGAAGAAAATTGAGTCAGGGGTAAATAAAGTATGTAAAATCTACTCTACAATTCTGTCAGACTCACTCTAACACGCATGAGTTGAGCTCATACATTCTCGTTACAGCACAGGCCGACGATTAACTTTAACAATTCATAATACGCCCGCTTCAGAGGGCACAGGCTAAAAAAATCTGCATAATCGGGAATCCCTGGAGAATTCATTATGTTGTCTGCATAAATAAATATACATTTGTATAAAAAACCACACCTAACAATGGACAATTTATTATTTAGATTCCGCCTTTTGCACGCTGAGAATTTTTCATGTAAATTTTTCTGGTCTCCATTTTGTGGGCCCCTGTGATTACGGCTTTGAACGAGATAATAAATAATTGCTGGGAAATGCTTAAACGAGCTCGGGGACGGATTTTCTTTTTAATTTTTTGGACCTTTGCCGTATTATGTGTTCTTTATATCTTTGTTAAACTGAGAGTTCAAGGGAAGAAGTAGGATATTAATCATCCCAGCCGGTTTTTTCATGACGTCAAAACATCTATCCACCCTTTAAAAGTAAAGCTCATTTTTTTAACATATTTTCATTAACTTAAATAATTATATTATATAGTAACTTTGTTAATAAAACATTATTATAAACGGTAAAAGACGCGTTATTATTAAAAGTTTAAAAGCCGCCTCGTATAGTTTACCGCATGTAACACCTGAAGTAAGAAAACCGCCCTTACCGCTTAGGCGTAAAGGCGTTATGAAATGTGATATAATGTCACCAAGGACTTGTACAGTCAACGGAGTGTACAAGCCATAAATTTCATTAAATGCGTTACGCCGGACGGTAAGGGGATCCCCGTCGCGTTTGCGTCGCGCTATCTCTGGCATTTTCACACTATTTGTTTTAATTATTTACTACTTTGATTGTACAAGATAAATGGTTTCTTTTTAGTAAGAGAAAAATCTGTAGAAATTTATTATGAAGCTGGACTTTAATTTAATTTAATTTTAATTTAGACTTTTTTTTTATAAACGTTGCCCCACATTAGGCATTACTCCTATATCGTGGGTGCATTTAGAAACATTTAAACTCTCATACAGAAACAGCCAGACCTGAAACAACTACCTGAAGGCCATACAAATATTTATTCCGAGCGAGAATCGAACCCGCGTCATGCAGCGCAGCAGCCAATCGCTCAACCACTGTACCAATCGTGCCGACCAACATGGAGCGGAGGATCATGGAGGTATCTACTGGAAAGAGAACTGACAAGTAATATCTGACCAGACAAGGCATGACCTGTCTGGTTTCTTGTATTTTTCCACTGTCTAACGCAACTAGAACAACACCTATTTTTAGTTGCGATTAACTCGGCATTTTTTACTAAAGCATGACATAACATCATGGCTATAACCTCTGAACTCCATATTACAAAAATACTTGTCTCATATCTACGTATGATTGGTTGTACAGCTTCAGAAATATCTCATATTGGAGAAGCAATGAAGTTTTATGACTTTTCTTTGGGTCAGCATTGCGATAGGAAAGAAATGCTTTCGCTCTGGAATGTACTTTGTATGTTATGAAATGACTTCAGTTGAATGCAAACTAGGCCAGTGTTCTACATGAGTTTTTCTTGGTTTTTCATGTTCTATAAAGAACAAAAAAAAAAAAAAATATTGGAAGCATTTATAAAAATGCTTCGAATATTTATTATACTAACTATAAGGCCTGCCTCGTTGGGCTAGTGGTCGCAAGCGCGACTGCTAAACATAAGTTCCTGGGTTCGATTCCCGGGTAGGGCAAAGTGTTATTGCGTTTTTCCATCAAAATTTTCCAGTAGCAGCCGTTGCATTTGCATTTGCGCCCGGTTGATGGCAATGAGCTCGCCCTCAATTACTTGGGACTTAAACTTAACTGCAAAAATGTGGGTGTACTTGTCAGGTACACCTCTGTCTAACCCTTCGGGGATTACAAGGCGTGATATTATGTTATGGTACTACAAGATGTGCGCGCGGTAGAATTTGTCATATTACTATTATTAAACTTTCTTAGTGCTCTCACCTTCATTACAAGAGGAATTCTTGTGCAAAATTTCATGCTTCTAGACTCAGTGGTTTCCATGTGATTGACCTGCTGTTGGTTGTCAGTCAGTAAATGAATTTAAGATTTTCACGATGTGATATAATATTGCTTCGTATGGCTTCTGCTATAACTGCCAAGATTGCTGCGTGATGTTTGATCGGGTCGCATGATCTACAGATAGTTTGTTTCTTTGGGTATTAGTACGTGGTTCAGTTGATAAAGGGTAAGCCTAATTGCGAATTTATTTATTATTGCATGCACATGGCGTTCAGAGGCCCTAGCACAAACGCGCGATGTAATGTAAATTCATGCTATTTTTTAATCTAAAATACAACATTTTTCTAGCATTTAGGTTTTTTTTTTAATAGAGTCAATTATATGCGTTGGAATTTACGTTACGTTTACTCTACAGGTTCGTGCTAGGCCCACTGCAGCTATCGCCTACCCCCTCGCGAAAAGGCGTGAGTTTATTTACTTTTGTCCAACAAATTCGCCTCGGTCTTGTTCTAAATTGCTTTATGTTTAATAACACTTCGAAAGTACTTATCGTTATTTAAAAGGAAGTTTCAAGAAATTTGAACAGATCAAATGATGGAGTTATTATCTCCAAGTTACATTCTACTAGGTCCACAGAATTATGATCCTTCATAACTTTGCTCAGTGTTTAACTGTTTACTCCTGAAGTTTTCACTTTTCAACCTGTTTAACATTTCAAACGATATTTGAAATGTTGGGTTGTTAGAAACGGTTTTCAAAAGTTCAAAGAAAATTCTTATTCAATTATTTTATGGTGAATCGTTGGTAACCTCCAGCTTACTATGAGTAAGGTGGTCAAGGATTCGATTCTCGGGTCGCTTGTAGTGTAATTTTGTTATCTGTGTATGACTGACTAAAAAAAATATTGTAAGGCCACGTAGCACTTCTATGCGATATCTATGTTATTAAGAACAAAGATTTCTCTTAATAGTGATAGATATAGTGAACTCTTCACTATTTATATTAAAACCGTCGTCATCGAGACGTCATGTCGTATGGCGTAAATTGGACAAACATAGGACAGTCCAGTCAGTTCCCTTCTTAATCTGCAAATAATTAAAATGGCCAATAACAAATTCATAAGTTTAACCAAAAAACAGGGCCTTCCGAATAACCGTATCCTACCCGCATCGTGTGTCACATGTCGTGGTAAAAATAGCCTGCTATTAAACTGGGAGCAGCAGAGACCGCGCACCTGCAGGTATGGCGCGCAACTCGTTAACTCAAGGGTTCGTCCACGGATGACGGGTAGAACTGGGAATGGAGTAGACAGGTAAAGCTAGCTATACTTGTTTAATTTATTTGCTTACAAGTGGAGCCAAATCTGAGTAGATGCAAGGGAAAGCCAGTCACTTTTATGTTTGTTAGCACAATGTATCTTCTCAAAAGTTTGTGTTTCTGATTGTACAAATCAAACCTTACCAATTTAATATCATTTAACTTGCCAGTATTAAGAACAATTATTTATGAATGCATTTACAACATCAGGTTATTTAGAAAGCGTCTGTTACAGTCATACATCAAGTTGTCATAGATTCAAATAGAAATTAAAAATAAAGTGGGGCTACCTCGGCGAAACGGCAGCAGGGTGTAGATGTGGAGCTGACCTCTGTTCCTCAAACATGCAAACAAAGTGACCTCTCCGTTGCCACCGATAAGGCTGTGGGAAGTTTTGGGCCAACAAAACAAAGAAGCAGATCGAAAATTAAGAACGAGTTCGTTCTAGGCTTTCCTAATTCTATGCCACGTCGTCCTCGTGTAGGGCCCTATTTGTCTCAGCGTAGATTAGTATAAGTGTTGCCGGTGCGCGGCCACCTGAGCCTTCCCTGAGAGTAAACAACCCTCCCTTAGCCGATGTGCCGACGTTCGGTCCATCGGGCCGCAGTTTCGTCATCAGCAGTTTTAAATGCAGGGATCGGAAAATAGTGGCGATTTGGAGGGTTAACATTTTGCTACTATTTTGTAGGTTTTTGGTAAGCAGTTTTAATTTTGCTCTTTAACATAACGGGCACTATGTGTGTGTATTTTATGTTCAAATCTGCAATACTCTTCGGGAAAAACAGGCATGATGTTATGTTATGTTTTAGTACTGGGTGGGACAACAAACGTTGTAATATAGATGTTTAGATTCGCAGTTTTGTGTAGAGGATCACCTCTAAAAGGCTTGCAAAACACGGTGAATAGGCTGACCTACTGAGCTTTCACGGTAGTGTAGTTTTAATGCTGGCTGAATATGGGAAACGTTGCGTTTTAGATGCTGTTAAACGAAGGAAAAAAGATCTTAGATAGTTATAACTGTGATTTTCAAAATATATCTTGCAAATCATTGTAGAGTATCTTTTGAGCACCTAAAGAATATGGCACGGCTTTATCTGAATTTGGATCACCACATTTATGGACTAGTGTTTAATGTATGTTCTTATTTAATACCGATCCTAACAGACGTCATGATAAAGAGGAAGAAATTTTATGACTTTCTCATAAAATATATACATTATTTGTTAAACAGACCTAAACTAAAAAAAAAAAAAAAAAAAATGTACATGTATCAAAAGCAGAAAAGCATTAAAGGGCGGCATCACTCTTAACGAGAAAAGTGCCTAGAAGGCCGGCAGCATCACCACGCTGGATACTTTGGCCGAGAAATAGGCCAGTCCTCGGGTCACGAGAAGAGTCGACCAAGTGTTTGGCGATATCCCGAAATACTAGGTGGACACTCGGACCCCATTGGAGAGATTTTGGGCAATTGACAAGAAATGAGAGGCACAGCCATAGAAAAAGTCAGGCTAGGGATGATGACAATAACGATAAAAACACGAGTCTTATCTACCAGCAATCATAACTAAAGATACTGTGATGTTCAGGTACACACCATCACTCAAACGTCAAAACAATTACAACACCTACTCAAATTAAACTTGAATTCGAACAGCGCTTCGAGAACATTCTCTTCACATACATCATTCGAGACGTTTCCATCGCTCCGGTTGCCATTAGGCAAAGTTGCGTTACTCGCTTTCAATGAAAACTTGGCTCTGTTCAGATTTATTGCGATAACTTGCGTTCGCGCCTTACTTCTGAACTGTTTAAGTAGGGAAATGGAGATGGTACTTTTTTATTGGGTTTTCATTTATTTTATTTTATTCATGCAGAGGGTTTTGGGTGATCTAATGCTCTTGGGGATTTTTTTATTGAAGGATCCTCCGAGTCCAGTCGCTCTATGTAAAACTATAATTCAGCTGAATCCAGTTAGACTGTATGGAAGACGACCCCAACATATTTTACGAAAAGGCTAGACAGATGATGATAAAGTATTCTCCGAGACAGTATCTAGCAGATTCGTCTGGCATTTCCCGGGAATCAAGACTTCTCTTTATCATCGATGATCATTTCAGTGGTTCGAGGTACCTAAGCTGACGCCACAGAACCTGCTTCTATCTAATGCTGTTAGATATGAATACTTGTATGAAGAAAGAGACGGTATGTTGGCATATGGTCATATAAGCATATAAACTTCCTTTTTCCCATGGGTTATATAGACGGAAACTAGAGAACGCCGCCTGCTACCGATCCTCGCATACTTCTCTGCTTCGTAAGGTTAGGGTATTTCCTATGGAATATGATGACTATGACTACGATATAGACAGATCCTGCTTCTAATCAAAGGGGAACTCTCATAGTCACCTCCAATAATGGTCTAGTGAAAGTCTAAGTAAGTAGTAGTGTGTAATTACAGAACACACGCAACAGCTGGTCAAGTCCTTCACAGAGAGCTCCTATTTGTGCACATAAATCTACCACATCCACACATCACACACTCACGTCTTCAAGGACGCGGGTGTCTATGTAAGTTGCTAATTACTTGATCAACATTCCGACTCCACAAAGACAGGCGGTCCCTTTGTCACCGCACCCGTTGTTCTGGCTAGCAGTAGGTAATTGTGACGTCATTACTAACTGGTACATTGTAGGCTCGTTATTAGTTTGTGCTAAATAATTGTAGGCCCCACAATAACATACTTTGGTTGATTTGTTGAATTTGTAAGGACGAATTTCACCGATAAAACTAATTAAATTCACCCTGACATACCAACTACCGTGTTGTTAATTTGTTTGGTATCGAATCTGACCCTGTTCACGAAACTATACCTAACAAGCAAAGTGATCTTATACACATACTGATATTTGTAAAGCAAAGATAATGGTATTGTCTTGAGTTTGTATGTGCTACAAAACAGACAACAGAATAAGAAGATTTCAGGGTCAATTCCCGTATTAATAATTAACGTTCACATTCGAATGTCAATCTTAAATGTGGTGCTTTAAAGTAGGTACGAATGAGAATTCGGCCTTAAGAATTTTCACAATGGCCAGTTCCCAATACGATTTAATAGATTATTGCTGAAGTAAGAAAACTTCCTACCAATTTTCTGACCCTTCCGCCACAAACTATTCAAGTACCAATTCAATCGGCCTTATCCCCACATTCTTCAATCTCTCTCACAAAAGCCACATTTAAGAAATACCGACCACTTGACTCGATGCTTATCAACGCATTTGAACATAACAGGGGTTCTGCTATAACCG
This sequence comes from Noctua fimbriata, assembly GCA_905163415.1. Classification (NCBI taxonomy): domain Eukaryota; kingdom Metazoa; phylum Arthropoda; class Insecta; order Lepidoptera; family Noctuidae; genus Noctua; species Noctua fimbriata. The sequence goes on along the minus strand of LR990925.1, from coordinate 15,916,736 downwards.
TATAATGCTACCTGCGGGCGACACTGAGCTATAAATCCCGAACACTCATAGCTGTCGTCGATGGCAACAATATAACATAACATAGCATCACGTTTGTGCTTCCCGAGGGATAGGTGAATGTACTAGGTAGATACATAGTGTATGTACATCTAGCCTAGAATATATTAATTTCCGTTGGGGCGAGCAAGTACGTAGGTATATATAGTAATATAATATGTGTCTGTCCTATTGAATTAATAATTACTTTCACCTAAAGAGACTTGAGATAATATAGAAGGGCTAAAACTGCCTCGTTGGTCTATTGGTCGCAAGCGCGACTACTGAGCATGAAGTCTTTGGTTCGATTCCCATGTCGGGCAAAGTGTATTGGGTTTTCCATCAAGAATTTCTCAGTAGCAGCCACGGAGTCTAGATTTGTGCCCGGCTGATGGCAATAGGCTTGCCCCGTATTACATGGGACTTAAACATAACTGGCGAAATGTGGGTTTACTATTAAGTACACCTTTGCGTAACCCTTCGGGGATTACAGATGTGATGTTATGTGTATAGCTATAAGAAGAAATGTGATACCATTTTTCAATGGCAGTTTAAAACAAGATTACATAATTGCCAAGTTTGTCACGTTACTCTCGCACCGACCGACAGCAACCAGTAGGCGCTTGCAAGTGGATTACGATTTTGTTCTCGTGGTCTATCTTAAGTACCTATATTGAAATATCTTCGCATCCATCTAACCACCCACGCTTTAACACAGCTTGAAAAAAAACAATCATGGCTCAATAAAACATTTACAAGCAAATCTTGACCCCTCTCACATATTTAACATCCGTACCTTACATCCCATAACCCCTCAACAAGATCCGAAATCAAAGAAATACCAGCAGACCCCAACAAAGGCTTAGCAATAATTCTATAGCCACTACCTGTAGGCGACACTGCGTCTATAAATCGCGAACACTCGCGACTGTCGGCCGCGTCCAATATACGAGAGTTATAGGCCTGGAGGCCTACCATCAACTTTTAGTTAGCCGTTCAATTCCGAGGCAATCCAGTCTAGGTACCTAAACTGAATCGCTAAGATTGGTACCATGAAGTGCCTATAACTAACTGGCGTTTGAATTGCTCACGGAGGAATGAACGAACATAATTTGTCTGTGGTCCGCGGTGTGAGAAAGAGATGACGCTGTGCAGTCGTTGCATAAGTCTGTCTCGTTTACTCGAACCATATGCGTTGCGTTTCGAAACCTAGTTGATGAAATTATAGCGGTAAGTTACGGTTATTTTGTGTAAAAATTACAACAAATACATTTTAAAATTGCACTTCTATGCGTCAAATTATATGCCATTAGCCCTTTTTAGTACTCATTAAATAATAGTAATTTATATAATTCTTTAAATTACAAATTAAAGATTTGCTTAATGTTATCGTAAAAATAATTTTGAATAGGAGGAGTTTAGAACGCACCTCCACTCATATTTGATTTGACAGGAAGCGGTTGTTGTTGTTGCGATTTGTTTTGAAAGTTTAAGTATCTCAAATTATTATCGAGAGAACATAGGTGTTATTGTTAGTATTTTAAAGTGTTTTTAATGTTTCACTGAGGTAAAATAATTGGTAATACAAATAATGGCGTAAGTATTCTTGTGGAGTTTGTGAATATAATATTTTCATAAAGTAAACTTACAAACTTATCTCAAAAGCGTACTTGAGAGTTTTTTAAGTGTGCCAAAGTATTTTAAGTGTTTTTTTTTACAGTACTGTATCGCGTCGAAGAGTGACTTACGGTCAACTTGAGCAGCTTTGGGAATTTTTAAACCAAAATAAAGCCATAGCAACGGGCTATAATAAAACATCCCAAGCTAGGGAATTTTCAAGGAATATGTGGGAGAATATAGCCCAGAATTTAAATTCCCATGGTAATGGTGCAATTAAAGATTGGAAAGGATGGTGCAAAGTAAGTGAAAAGAATAAATTAACTATTAATAATTTATTTTTGTCAAAAAAATATTTCCGTGCAACTTAACAAGATAATATATATTTTTTAGTATTGGAATGATTATAAATCCAAATTGAAGAAATTGGCTGCAGCTACTAGAGCATCTCACCAGCAGACTGGAGGAGGTCCGTCAGAGATAAAAAAGATGACAGACATTGAAAAAAAATTCCTTCAGATCTTAGGAGATGACTTTGGTACCGGCCTGTCTGGTATGCGGGTAGAGCCATTTGAACAAGTGAGTATTATTTTTTATACTTGCTCATTCGTTCATATTGTATAAAAATATTTGCACAGTTGCATGTCATTTTAGTGATGTAAATGAAGGAAGAGAATTAATTATGATTTGCAGGAATTAAGAACAGAGAGTGGCTTGGACACGCCATTAAATATTGGTACAAGCAGTGTGCCCACAGTTCTGGAAGGCGAGACGGGTTCTGAGAGTATACTGACTCTCTGTCCAGTCTATCTTCATGAAGGGATGAGCCCAGAAATCATGGAAGCAGGGCCATCAACCAGAGTGACACCCCCTCCACCTGCGTCGCCACCCACTCTAGAGCACACCACACCACCACCACCACCATCACCTCCTCCACTGGTGCGCCAGACCTGCAGAGCACTCCTCGGCACTCACCACGCCGCCGACGACACACGCGACGAGAGCCACCAATGACACAGGACGCGGCTCGCCGGGCTCTTATTCGCATATCTGAGAGGAGAGCCAACATAGAGGAACAAAACAGTGAAACCCTGAAAAACATTCTACAAGAAATGAAGGAAATGAAAGAAATATTGCGGTCAAGGTAAATTTATATTTTTATTACACACAGATTCATAAAAACAACCTTAACTAAGAACATAATAATTATAGAATCTAATAAACAAAAATTAAATCTTCATTTGTTAGGAGAAATTATATTAAAATATCATACAAGTCTAATATGCTTAAAAAGTAATAATAATTAAAAGATATTTTAAGCATACTATACTATTCTCATAATCACGCATCATGTGTCTTCGAATGTAATTATTCTATAATACTAAATTGTCAAATTATCATTCTAGGTCAGTCGGGCATCCCACAGATGGCGAATGAGGGTGTTTCTGATGGTTACACCACGTTGAAGAGCTTGGTTGTTGCTGCTGACACTTTCATTATGAGTATCAGTCAAATTCACCTGCATCTGGGTTTCTTGAAGTATGTCTTCGTTACTTAATTCTGGCACAGGAATGTTAGCTCTATTACAAATGTTATGCAGAATCACACAAGCATTTATAATAGAGGCGGCAACTTTTGGTCTGTAGTGTAAAGCTCTGTGTACCAGAAGGCAACGAAAACGTGCTTTAAGTAGCCCAATTGTTCTCTCAATTATATTCCTAGTCTGGACATGCATATTTGTGTAATGGCTCTCTGGTGTATCAGGATTTGCATTAATAATGGGTGTCATCATATAACTTCTCAATGGATATCCCGAGTCACCTGCAAATAGGAAAATTTAATTCATGTTAAAATATATTTTGTTATTTTAGAATTTGTAAGCCAAATAATTATTTTTATAAGACTAAAATGATGCCAAAGGTTTTATATTTTAGTGATTATTAATGTTAAATATATGACCAATTACAAAGTATTTTGTTACCAAGGAAAATTATTAAATTTATTTTATCAATAGTTGTAGAATTTAAGATTAAAGTGATTAAGTTTATAATTTGTTTAATTTATTTTAAAAAATATACTTCTAATCTTACCTAGTAACCATGTACATTCATTTATATTTTCTAAATGTGATTTTAATGGGTGCACATTCCAAATGAATGAATCGTGTGTTGCCCCACCATAGCTAGCATCTACACTAGTGATCTGCATGTCCGCATCACAAATCTGTATACAAAATATAGATTACAACATGGTAAATTACATCTTAAAGTTGTAACTATTTGCTACAAATACTTGCATGTCATTCTGAGCATTTTTGCTACTTGAAAAGTGTTCAATATACTTAACATACAAGTATTGTATATTAACAATGCAGTAACTTAACAAAAACTTACCAACTGAACATTTAATGAATGATAGTGCTTTCTACAAAAATATCTTTCTTCATTTTCAACTGGTCTAACTATTGCTATTTGTGTGCAGTCGATACATCCCAGTACACCGGGGATGTTAAATTTTTGATAAAACCTAAAATAAAGTTACTATTATGCAAGTGGTAACACAACAGACTTACCTGGTTTATAATATATATAGAAAGGAATATAGATAACAAAATAATTAACCTTGCCCTTATTTTATTTCTTTCTTCAAAATTTTTGGGAAAAGTAATGTATTTCCTTCTTATCTCAGGAGAATCAATGCATGCCGTTACTTTAGCTATTATAGAGGAAACTGTTTGCTGAGCTATAGAGTGAGCACTTATGTCTCCAATGGGTCTCTGGTATGACCCTGTCGCATAGAACGATAGTGTAGTTAAAACCTAAAAAAAAATGATACTTAATGAGTAGGTGCATCTATCCAGATAACTTATAATATTGTGCCATATAATGTTTATTGTTTTGTGAATAATTTGACTTCTACCTTTGTCTCTACTGATAAATCAGTTGATTTTGTTGGATTTTTCAACAATGGCCTCAGCTCATCACACAGTTCTAATACCAATTTTTTAGACAACCGATATCGCTTTATAAATTCTGCATCTTCCAAATCAAAGGGGTCTGATTGTTCCCGTGTTAGACGTCTTTTTTGTCGCCGTGTTGTGTTTATTTCATTATCATTTTCTAAGAATTCAAAAATGACTAATTCGTCAGACATTACAATAAAAATAGCTCTAGAAATCACTTTTTTACATTAACACACTAAGTATTCAATTGAAATACCTTGAATTACGTATATTTTCACTATTTTTTAAAAGTTATTAACAAAACGATTCACTTCACGCCAAGAAAGTAGCAACTTTTTTTGGATCGCTTAATTTGACACTTAAGCTATCCAATATAAGTTGAAATGTCACGTCATGGTACGAAAAATGAATGAACAAAAATGGTTTGCGATCCAATTGCAGACTTGATTTGGAGTCAACCTAAACTGGATCGCTCTAATGACGTCGTGGTATGAAATAGCAAAGCAGTTTATTTTAGGTCGTCAATTGAATCGCAATAATAGTTCATAGTAGGCCTCCTGGAAATTAATTCTGTCGACGCAAGTAGGGTTACGCGTCGTGTGGTGGCAATATGCGGTGGATAGTTCGGATAGTTTGCAGGGATTGATACTGGGTAAATTGGTTTTTAACTGATTTACCCAGTAACAATACCAGATGGACGTTTTTACCAATGACCGTCATGGCAATGGCAGCTTGGCTTTTTAACCGATTTTAAAATGTAATATGATCTGCCGTGTTTTTTTAAACTAATTCGGGCGACACAGGTAGTTGCATGTTTGTATGGTGGCAATATGTGGTGGACAGTTTGGATTATTTCAAAACATTGTTTTTGGGTTAATCAGTTAAAAGAGTTTTATTCAGCCAAGTAATGAACGTTTTACCCATGATGGCAACGGAAGGATATTAAAACTTTATTCTTTAAAAAAATATGAATTATTTTGTAAATGAATTCTGTCGACACTCGACACAAGCAGCGTCTGTGTGGTGGCAATGTTTGAGGAACAGCTTGGATGGTTTGCTACGATTGATTGATAAAATACTGTTGAAACGCGTATTTCCATAAAAAAGGTAGTTTCTGAGTTTATTATTTCTTAAGCTTAAGATTCAAAGATTACTTTATGTTGGTATATGAGGTAGATAGTAAATACAAATGTTTGTGATCGTATGATCCTTTGTTTTGTGTATCATACAAAAATGGTGATTGTGCAATGCTGGTTATGTGATGTCCGTTTCAGGAGGTAGCGTGCAATTTCATACATTTTTATTCGGTTTTAATCCTACGGCCAACCACAATATTAAATACTATGTTGAACAGCATTCTGTATCTGTAGTCACAAAATAATGTTTAATAACATTGTTAAAAATGGCCTACAGACATACAATCATACGTTTGATATTAAATTGATGGTGTCCCTAGTGGCATCGACAAACGAAATTGATTTTTCCACATAAGCCGCTTAGATATCGGAGTCGCTCAAATAATAACTATGTTTTCATGGTCTCGTGTAACATAAGGTACGTCTGTTTAGTTGGTCCTTTTATAGAAGCTTATAAGTGCCGTTATGTGGGAGCATACCTTGACGTTATCGTAGTTTTATTTTATTTTATATATTGTTATCCTCTTTGATGGTTTGTGCTGTGTGACTGATGCTTGAGAAAAGTTTTGATGGTTTTACTAAAGAATCGGTTTACTTCTAGATTTGGCCGAAAACGTAGAGGTTTTTACGAGCATGCGATATACAGGGTGGTGATTTAGTTACCTGCATTCTTCAAGGAGGTGAGTTTACCCGTAATATTAAACAAATTTCCCAAAGAAACTTATAACCGATTCATGAAAAAAAAATTAAGGTTTTCGTAAGTTTGTCTCACGAATCGATGATAAATTTCTTTGGAAAAGTTGTTTAATATGACGGAAAGAGACAGACCTCCTTTTTTTTTTCGGATGGGAAATCATCAAATAACCCCTCGCTCTGGGCAGAGCGGACGGGGGGTGTCAGACTTGTACTGACTAAAACCCATCCATGTCCCTTCTTTGCCCTTTGTGTTCCAGGGCCACGGTATCTCTTTCGAACAATCCCGCAGCCCAGACGGACCTCCTTGAAAGATGCTGGTAACTAAATCGCCACCCTGTATAGAGCGAGGTTCTATTTGACCTCTACATGTCTACAATTAGTTACTGGGTAAATCGACTTGCGTCTGATATTATTTAACTGAGAGCTACATAAATCACGTTATGCATCACAGTCTGTTGTTCTTTAACAGTATGTTTGAATTAATACTTATAGATATTTCTAACAAAAAATGCACATATGGAAGCGGTTCTTCTCCACTCACTTTTTCAGCTACAAGCGTACATATCTATAACTGCATCTACATACATACATTACACGCCTTACAAGTACACCATCTTTTCTCAAACACTTTAAAAGTCTTGCAAGTGTTCTTTACGTCTCCGTCTGAGGCCAGGCGCCGGGGAGGATGGGAAGCTTCGTGTGGGGACGAAAAAAGCACGTCTTGTTCTAAAGAGGTGGTCATTAGACGCGGCTTAGCTGCAGGCAGTTGGGAAGTGTCTGTGCGTGATAGGAACTGTTTTGTGGACTGTACGTATGTCCTTTTTGTTTGTAGAAGGCTTTATGTCTGTTTGAGGATGGATATAAATTGTGACTTAACTTTATTTTGTTTGTTTTTTTTTTTCTAAAAGACGAATAAGTTCTTTCTTAATTCGGAAATGGAACGACGATGCATAGCCAAACTTAGATTATTATAGATTTATTTTACTTCATAAGATGGAAGTAGTTAGGAAAACACAGATTCGTATATTTGAATCCGGAATGCGGTTTGATCTGCTTCTAGACGGAATTTCTGAATCAAAGCTTTTAAATATAACTCTACTAATTGCTTTGATACACCACAACAAAATTATTGTTAGAATCATATTCGTTATTTTTGAATTACAAACAAGTCTTGATGACCCAAACTGGAAGGCTAGGGTCCCATTACTTTTATGATTCCCCTTTATAAGTATTTATAACAGTCAGGATACAACAATTTGTACTCAACATCTAATATCGTGAAGCATTGTACATCTTGAGAGAAAAATTATCTTTTCCGACATCAATGCGATGAAATATTGAATTGCATTTGACGTTCCGATAAGAATGAATAGTTGGAACATTCGATAACCTGCTTATGACAAGTCTTCCTATTAATAACGACGTAACACCCTCTCTACATCCATCCAAAAATCCACTTTAGTTTGTGGAGATAGAGTTTAATCTTCGTTGCGTAGATAAGAGAATAGATAATTCCGTCTATAGGTAAGAGCTCGGTGAATCTGAGTAATGCATCATTAGGCAAGCTGTGAGTTTGGCATTCAAGGTCCTCCCTCGGAGGGCACAATTTGAAGCGATTGATATTTCCCTCCATCGCCGTCGCCCCTCTGTTTGTCGGCTATGCCATTTGGAAGACGTAATGTCAGCTACAGGGCGACTTGGGAATTCTTTAGAATAACTCAAGTATAAGTAAATATAGCTACCGAAATAACTGTTATGGGGATATTGAGAAGAAGTTTCTAAATGCGTACTGTTCTTTTGTTTTGGCGTCTCGTATTTTTATGAGCAAACAGCGAATGTTTTTAATCGCACTTCCTTACAACTTGCGCGACACTATAACCGTTTCGGTGGCTCTCCCATAAAAGAGGAATACAATGAAAACAAAAGAAAAATATAAAATAGACGCGGTTTTGTTTTTGCGGATTCGAAAGTTGAACATCGCGACTATAAAAAGCTTACTGGTTGAAAACTCAACATAGATTGTCAACTATTACCGCTTCCAAATTCAAAAATCACTCCGATAATTTAACATTCGAGCAAAATGTCGAGCTATTTACGTTCAAAGAGTCTTCAATAGTGTCGTAGGAAGTTTAAATCGCAATATATCGCGATCAACCTGAGCGAGGGGCCCGCCCAAGCCATGTACCAGGTATACAAGTACCATAGTACGTACATAAGGCATCAATATAACGTCCCTACGTAAGGGCACTGAGCGATAGGAATGATAGGATACATAAATTTAAAAGGTCTGAGTCTATTCGGAGGGTCTAATGGAATTTTAGACACAAATATTCTATTAGATGTTACTGTTAGAATATTCAGAGTAGGTTATCTAAAAAGTTTGAATACCAAAATGAATTTGAATTAATGAATACCAAATGTTTTGTAACATATAAGCACCGAATAGGCAGGGCATGGCAAGTTAGTTATTTCTTAAGCATGCAATATTTAGCCAAATATACCATTCCCAATGCTGGGATACAGGCCTGCACTTTTCTGGGTTAGTTAAACAAAAATTGGTAGACCCAGGGCATTCAGCGGTTTTACTTGAAATACATAACTATGTTGTTGAAAAATCTTGTAAATCTGGCTTGCAAATATTTTCGCTAAAGCAGAGTAGTTTACTTACTCACTTTAATATACCTGCAGCTTTTCACATTCTGCTACACTAAACATGATGTTGAATATTGTGATTTTAATTTTAAATCCTAGGTCAGGATTAAAAAGTAAGTTTGTGTACAGGTACGAAAAAAGGTTTTTTTTAATAAACTTACACTTGTACCATACTCTGAAAACAGTTCAGTTTATTAAATATTGTATCCAGCATGTTGTATGTGATATCGAGCAACTCAGTTTGTCCGCCAGTCTCCCGCGGGGAATCTAGGAAATCTCGTCTCGAATCTGTGACGTCGCCTTTTAGATTAAATAATTTTAGTATCTCTTTTACTGCAATGTAGTTTAAACCACAATATTTGGACGCCACATTATGCAGTATGTCTTAATATTTATGCTAAGATAAACAAATATGCACGTGATTGTAAAATAATGAAACTATAGGCCGACCGCTTTAATGAGTCCTCCGCCTTGCCCCATCAAAAGGCACATTAAACGTCCACATAGTCCTTACAATATCCCACAGGTTATTTGCTTTAAAATAACTATAATCCACGTAGGTATTACGATACTAATTGAACCAATACGTGATCAACCTTCAGAATATTCCATTTAAATTGATACCTTCACGAGGACTCATTAAAGCGGTCGGTCTATAGTGGACTTTGGATTGCCATCGTGGTGAAAGAATTAGCCAGTCAGCGTGGGTGTCGCTGACTGCTCAGGGTTCGCCGGACGTATAGGGACTCAATAGATACGTCGCTCGGGGAGGCTCCTTTCGTGCATCCCAGGAACTCATGGACGTTACTGAAGGCGCCAAACTAGTGGCTCAATTCTGGGCAGACACAATTAAGATTGCTATCGACACGCTAAGAAGAAGAAGAATGATATTGGTAAGTAGGCATTGGCGAAGACATGTGACCTCTACCATCTCGCAGTCTCGTACAGAGGAGGCCTGTGTCTAACAGTGGGAACGTTATAGGCTGATTATGATCATGTCATGCTATGGTAGGTAGGCTTGGTAGGACAGTACATAAATACATGTATGTACTACCTACCTATGTACGCTCACAGACGGTCGACCACTTTCAGCCTTATGCCCTGAGATATAAGGTCCGGTAGTACATACACGGTTCACTTATTTTTTTCGATTCGCATGAAGCAACAAAATTGAAACGTGTACACATAAAAAATAACGTCCAGGTCGGCTATACCTTTCATTTCTGCGCCTTTCAATCAATGTGAATCAATTTGGTTGAACAGTGTTTTATTGCCATAAGGATAGCTTATATTTTGGAGCAACGTAATGAAGACGAAATACTCTCAGAATCAATTGTAGCTAATTAGCTATCTGCTTAAAACCGCTTAGTTAAGATTTATTATTTATTAGTACATACATGTATGTATGTACTGTTCTACCAAGCCTACCTACCATAGCATGACATAATCATAATCAGCCTATAACGTTCCCACTGTTAGACACAGGCCTCCTCTGTACGAGACTGCGAGATGGTAGAGGTCACATGTCCTCGGTAATGGCTACCTACCAATAAATTTATTATTTACTAGCTGTGCCCGCGGCTTCGCTCACGTGAGCGCACATTATTTTGTCATTGTCAAAGCTTATGAACGAAAGCAAAATATAGATGCAACCCATGATCTATCCTAGGCTCCAACGGTTAACATTCTTACAAATTTAACGGATATAACTCCTCTTCACTCTGGGGTACCTACCATTATAAATAAGCCTGTCTAGTATCAAAACAAATCCTATGTTTACTGAGTCAAAAATATGTTTAATACATGAAAAAAAGCATAACAAATGGGTTGCCTGATATCATTAAGTGAAGACTATTTAAAATTGCGACAACCGTGGGGCTTGACCGATTTTACTTAGACAACCGAACGTTATGCCATCGTGTTTGTAATAAAATTACCTATCTGTTCTTTTAAATACATATTTTAATAAGAAAATAGATGAATATTGTATCAATTTATCTATTTATACCTTACAACTCTGTAGTAGGGACAAAAAGATGACAACCCAACAGATTCTTGGCTTGATTGCTTTGTAGATATTTACTCTAATTCCATTTTGATTTCGTTTGGTTTGAAAAAAAGATTAGTTCCGTTAGTTTTAATAAAGGGTAGCCTTGACTTAACTTTATCAGGCAACCCATATGCAATATTAGTTTGTTCATATAAGTATTTTACTCCGTTAACGTAAGTTTTAAATAGCCGTTCTGAGGCTTGTCTCTGCCGGATTTTAGCCTTTTCCCACTCGCACAAAGTGGACATGATCATTAATCTACTAAATTATTAGTATTCGAAGTCATTTCGGTAGGCACATATAAAAATACGAAATCCTGAAAGTCCAGTTTTAATATTCAAACGAAAGTATTTTATTGAGTTTGTGTGCGGGCAACATTGGAAAAAGGTGGTCTGGTTGAATTTGACAACGTCATTGTCTTATTTTGGTATTGTCCCTATAAAGTTTTTATTTTGTGGGATTTTGTTTATCTACCTATTATCTAAGAACTAATCTTATTTAATACATCATTTCACTGGTCACCATTAAATATAGTAAAATGCAAATAATAGTAATTTTATTAAATAAACTTCAGTTTAGTTGCTGTAAATTGCTGTAAATAAAATGGTATATCTAAGCCGGAGAGGTGATCTGTACGTCAGGACCTTCCTACTTCAGACACCTTTCTCTATTAAGGATTGTGCATATACCAGTGCCTGTTACTTCTGATGTTGAATAAAATAAAGATTTATGATTATGATTATTTTTTTAATACCTATCTACCGACGCCTAATATATAATAATAGCTTTCTCGTATTACTATTTTTTTTTTATTATTTAATTGCCTCTGAAACGAAAATTGAAAATATTTTTTTAATTTAATTTATTAATGTTATATTCTCAGCCTTTCCATCATGTCCTACTTTTTACATAAAATGAATGGTCACCTTATTAGAAAGAGACTAAATTAGCGTTAACCTCTCTTTTGGTGGCAATTTTTTAATGCAAGCAAGATTTGCAGTTGTACACACGGCGGCACATGAAGCGGTAAACTTCCAGTATAAATTGTCCTCGCTTTGTATAGATTTCCTATACAATGAGAGATCCGCATAAACTGGTTTTGTAAAGCTTGACTGGCCGTCGCGTGCGTACGTAGTACTTATTACTTCCGTGCAAAGAGTAAAGACAAAAGGAAAAATAAAACAAAATTAGTTTTCAGCCATTCCGAGTGACCACACTACGACTAAAACCTATTTACGTAAATTATTTTTATCATAGAAATCGCGTATGAGGTTACTAACAAAATTTTAAAAGTTAATATCTTTTGCGTCTGTTGGTCGATTTTGATGAAATAAACGCTAAATAATACCCACAACAATGCTTCTTATTTTGTAATATTTAGATTTTGAATACAATGAGGGGTTTTTACGTGATGCGCGCACAAACGAACAGACAAACCGACAAACCGACAAACCGACAAACCGACAAACCGACAAACAGACAAAAATTTAAAAAAAGATATTTTTACTTTCTATTACTTATTTCTCGCACCTTCCAGTGACTTTTTTGCAAAAATCTGTAATGTACAGACACGGAAAGTCTACGATTTTATTATATGTATAGATTTATTTATTCAAGATAAGCAAGCCGGATCAGCTATGAGAGACAGTAAAACTTATAAGACACAGTGTTTGGAATTTAATTCATAAAGATTTAAGAATATTTAACCCCTAAATGCAAAGGATTCTCAATACAAAGTTGAAGTGCTGTATTTATGAATGTATGGAATTTGAATGCTTTGGCGCACTTGAGAATGTATCTCATGTGCGTTTTTGGGTTTTATTATTTATTTATTAAACTTGAAATTAAATTTTAGCCACATTAGACTCAGTACCTGGACAACCGAGCTCTGCTCGGGTGAAAATAGAGAAAAGGAATTTTCCCAGATATGAGACCTAGCTAGATCAATGTTTCGCTCATGTATACTCTTATATTGGAACTTTCATCGAAATCGTTAAAGCCGTTTCGACAGCGTGATTACAAATAGTAGGACTGGAGGTCCGATTAAACCGGCAAGGACAATTACTGACGCTGCTCCATACACTGGACTGTGACTCATAATATATTGAAGTAGCTGTCAGTGTCCGGAGCCAGTCTGCGATTAATCGGTACCGGTGTGACTGATCCCCTAAACTGATGTTATTCTGTGAACATCTCTTACCGAATTGGGTTGAATATTAATCAAAGGTTAGTTTAATTGTCGAGCCCAGCTCTTTGAACCTCAACATTAATAGAACGTTATTACATGAACAATTGCTACGTTAATTTAGATTCTATTATATGTGTAATTAGTCTGTTATTATTATGTAATATGACGATCGTAGTTTATTAAAGGAAATTATAGAAAATACACTTGACAAATAATATCTTCACTGATTCTTAAAACCTTTTTAGTCTGAGTTATAAGGCAGGCGCCTTATACGGCAAAAAATCTAGAGTTAACTATAGATTATTTTTCAATACACTTCCTCTTAAACTGACTCTTATTGCACTACTATTCGGTTGAGAATGCAGTGTATTTCGCACTCGTGGTTTTTTTTTCCATTTATTTCTACTTGTGTTTTATATTACTATAAACTCAATCCAACAGTGATTGTTTTTTTTAATCTCAGCAAAGAGGCGCATGTTTGTTAATACATAATACCGTTATCTACAATACATTCACGAATGTAGGCCTCCACTGACCGTAAACGATACTATGACGATATTGCTGTAATACCACGCTTGGTAGACTGATGTGTGATCGCAATTTGATGTTCCTGGTATACAGGTAACTGTCTCAGTGTTCACTCACCCAAATTATATCTCAATTTAGGTTTAGATCTGCTTGAACTAACTGTGACATCAGACAGAGACCTGGGGGGGTTATGCTTCTTGTTTTATCAATTCTACAACATTAATTGCTTTAAACACTGTTTTAAACTTTCACGGTTTGCAACTAAACTTATACTGTCACTTATGGGATATCTTCCGTGATTGTTCATTATTTCGAGCTCCTGATATACACACACAAACAGCACACACACACACACACCGCCTCACACACAGCGCCAAACAGCACACAGCGCCGAAATATCGGGAGCTCAAAATAATGAATAATCACGGAAGATATCCCGTAAGTGACAGTATAAGTTTATTAATTGCTTTATTTAGATTGTCTTTGATTGAACTCTTCAAACAAATGAAGCAATGCAAAGTGTATGTGTTTCAATCTTCAATAACAATCCGCAGGATATTGAAGGAAATTCCTAATCCATTGCTGCATAGGTTTGAACAATTTCTCTGCTAGATAACGAAACCAGCGCATTGAATGTTGTAGAACTGCCAAAATGATAGGCATTAGGTGTTACGCAACTATCCCGCTTCTTCAGACATATATGTAGCTTAGACAATCTGTCAATTAAGTCATCGGTGGTTTTTTTAGGGGTAGATGATTGAATATGTTTCTTACTGACTAGCTGCGCCCTGCGGTTTCACCGCTTTTGGCTTGTTTTCGTTTTGCTCGGCTCCTATTAGCCGTAGTGTGATGTTATATAGCCTATAGCCTTCCTCGATAATTGGACTGTCCAACACTAAAATAATTTTTCAATTCGAACCAGTAGTTCCTGAGATTAACGCGTTCAACTAAACAAACAAACTCATCATCATTATCATCATCATTTCAGCCGAAAGACGTCCACTGCTGGACATAGCCCCCCCCCCCCCCCCAAGTGTCGCCACAATAACAAACTCTTCAGCTTTATAATATTAAGTATAGATTAGTGATACCTATTTTTAATGAATTATACGATGTTGCGTCGATTCAATCCTTTGTAGTATTAAGTAAGTATACAAAAGTTAGGTGTGGTCCTTACCATCAAATTAATATGAAAAATAAAACTAAAGGAAATTAAAAACATAATACTTCATGTATGTATATTGTAAGTAGAACACTCTTGCACTTCTAAAATAAGAAACAATGTTTCGGTACTTGCTTGCACGTAATATCCTCTCGCGTACTATCTTCTGGGTATGCATAAGACGACCTGTCGCAGTTCTAACAAAATAATGGAATATACCTTATTTAAAACTGTCATGACTGGTATTTAAAAAATGTAGTTACAACAATTTGGTTGACTATCATGCATCATCATCCTACTATGTTCCAGCTAGTGGAACATCCACCTTCTTTGTATGAGAGTGAGGAAGCCGTATTCCACTCCGTAGTCTTTTTCCCGGAATTGAAAGTTGGCTTCCAGTGTAACTAGCCGTGCCTATATTTCGTTTTGTTTCGGATAATTTGTGACTAGTAACAATATAATTTTCTTATTTAAAACCAAATAATAATAATTAAATCACTCATATAACTCCAACCAAGAACCAAGGTTACCGACGTAGCCCCAAGAATAGCCCAAACTTAAGTGGCAGTGGGCAGGGACCATTGCTCGCAGAACGGATGGCCGATGGGGCCGAAAAGTTCTGGAGTGGCGACCGCGAACCGGAAGACGCTGCGTTGGAAGGCCTCCCACTAGGTGGACCGATGACCTGGTGAAGGTTGCAGGGATCCGCTGGATGCGAGTCGCACGGAACCGGTCAATGTGGCGACACTTGGGGGAGGCCTATGTCCAGCAGTGGACGTCTTTCGGCTGAAATGATGATGATAACTCCAACGTTATAAAACGTAAGCCTTCTATTTAATAGCGCTCTACGTCATTATTCATACTCAAAGCACTTCTCTGAATATCCACTCGTGAATTAGGTCTCTCGCTGGTTGCCTTTAGTGATAAACTAAACTCTTTATAGCGTAGACTTAACCGTGATAGCCTTTAGACGACGTGTATTGAAAATAATGGTCAGTAAAGTGCATTATGTCGTTGGCGAGTTTAATAGTTTTATAATGGTAAAGTTAACTTGATTTTGAGGTCAAATGTAAAGTATGTTGCACGAAATTGAATTAAAATGTTATCTTTTTGCTTTATACGTTTGGAAGTTTCGTCCACACTCACCAGATGCAGCAGAATACCAGTATTTTATTTGAAGCGCCTGCCTTCAGGAAGTCAGACCTCCACAATACAGATAATGGGTAACACGATACCACATAGTAGTCAGTCTTTCAGGCTGCAGACTACCCGTAACGACAATAACACAAGAAGCGTGGCCGTACCCGAACCAACCAGTCGTCAAGCTGAATGGTTATGCAGGCGCCTGTTTATAAAAAAGTGCTGTAATGTTCCTATTCTTCTTGAATACCAGTCAAATAGAGCATCAGACGGATTTGAAGACATTTTTTTTAAATTTAAATGGTTTCTGAATTCAATTTCAAATCATCCTCGTTCGCGGGACTCTGAAACGAGATGGTACCAAGGAATGAAAAGGGCCTCTACCACAAATAACACAACCACAAAAATGGCAAATTTATTTACAGCCTAAGGAGAAACCGAATTTTCATCCACATTTATCGAGGTCGTCGGTGGAACAACCCAAAAAATTCGAAAAATTCGTTGCTCTGTATGGCATTCCGATGTAGGGCCGAGAGAAACATCATCAAAGGGCTGGATGTAACAATTTGTCGTCCCTTGATTGGGCCGGGAACGCACCTGGCGCCCTATGTTACTGCGGACCCCAAACAAAGGGTTTTTTGTGGCATAAGATGTAAAAGAAAAGCGGATGCGGCGGCGATGTTTAGGATTGGTTAAGCGTAATTTTAAAATGTAAGCAACAGGGCGTCCTGTAATTAAACCACACTCAAATTTCTTATCAATGAAGTTAGGATTAATTAAGGCGCATTTATCTTATTGGGTTATTTTGTAATGGTGGATGAAAACTTAGAGAAATACATAAATATGAAATGTGCGATTGCTACAGAAAAACCTAGCTTTTTTGGGAGTTAAGGTATGTCATTTTTTTTTGGGATTTCGATTAGTGGGCGAACAAAGTAGTCGATACTGAAACACAGGTAAAATGATTAAAAAGCCATGTTTTACGTACATACTTCTAAAAGGATGAGAATGTTCAAGTCAACACAAAAACTTAATCCTCTCATACCTTGCGACATTCCATCATCGGCAGGTGTGTGGCATTGTCGTCGGTGCCACTTGAATACTTGATGCAGAGGGCTGAGTTTTGAGCTTTTAGCTACAAGTGCTGTCGCCCTCACTAACACACTGGGTGTACGCCTTTAATTTGACTGCACTCTGTTACGTCGTGGTGGGGTAACCTAGAAAGCCTTGCATTGTTTGTAAGTAGTAAAGCTGAAATTACATACGGAGACCTAGCAAATAACTAACGTATAGGTGCTGTCGATAAATAATCATTATCATCATTTTTTTCATGCCCTTATCCCAATTTATTTGGGTTCGGCGCAATCCGCGCAATATGTCTTCTTCTTCCATACTTCGTATAGGTACTATCTAAAAATAACAAGATTAAAATCCTGACCCACCTCATGCTTAGCATTTTACAGACATTCTACTACACTGAGCTCGGATTTTACTTACCTAAACGTAATTTTATTTCAGTTTTGGTCTCTGTATCTAACTAAATTGGAATATCAGGCAATCTACTTGTTTTTCAATAAAGTAAGTGTACCTACCTACTTTTAATTCAAATGAATCTAAGTTTAAATAATTATCAAAAAAAAAAACTTAAATCAACGTACTTAAAACAATACAGTTTATTCAGACAACTAATGAGAAATAATCCTGATGTAAAAAACATGGAACAACACTTAGGTACCTACTAACATTCATATTGGAAAAATAAATAAGTATATAAGTAACCTAAGTATATAACTAACCTAAGTAGTAGTAGGTAAGTGGGCTTAGTAGGTAAATCATTGTTTTACTTGTGTCAAACAAAGCGTGTGTAAATTATTGTGTCAACTCGGAGGTATTTAGAACAGTAAAAGACTAAAATATTAAATAGCACAGACATGTTGTACGAGTATTTATTAGACCGAACTAAACATTTAGACATAAGTATGTTAGGTACAATGAAATAGTGATCCTATTGATTTTGTTATTGTTTGAAAATGATTTTATTATAGAACAATACCGAAAACGATACCAACCACAAACCGCAGTAGCGAAGCCGCTCAATCGCATAGTAGACCGCAGCTCCTGCTCTTCTGAGGACCTCAAAAACGGCGTGGCCACATACTGGGCCCAACTCATCTATTCGAAAAGGATTCGCAACTACAAGTCTGGTTTCTACGTAGCCCTAAGAAAAGCCTGTTACCAATTTCACAGAGTTACATAGAAATCAATCTTGACGCTGTAGTGAACAGAGTAACCATGGAGTGAAAAGAGTAACCATGGAGTTTCTTGCCGGTTCTTCTCCATAGGAAACGACTAACCCGAACCGTGCACCTTTTTTTAGACGTTTTATAAGTGCCCATCTAGGCCTATGTGAAATAAAACATTTTGATTTTGATTTTTTGAGTCAGGTAGAGATTGGGCGGCATTGCAGTTGTAGTCGGCGTCTGAACTGACTTAATTTTGTATGCAAGTTACTGAAGTAAAGCCTAAGTCAATTAGAATAATCCCATCTGTTATATTTGCCTACTCTGTGTCCGTGGTATGGAAAAAAGCCGCAACACTACATCACGTCTACGCTTTTATGCTAATTGTTTGTAACAAAATGTTGTACACGGTACACCACAGGTGCTCCAGATTCATATTTATTTTAATACTAGCTTCATTACTCGACGTTGTTTACCTTTATTTGCAAACCACACTTTATTCACAATAAGTAGGTTCATCAAATGATAGAACTGCGGTGTGAACCTGTATTTTTAAATTTTATGGGAACTCAAGCATTCGATTACCATATTTCAGTAAAGGTTTTGTTTTTTTTTTAATGAAAGAAAGAAATAATAAAGTTTATTCAAGCACACAGAACAAAATAGATACAAAATAAAAAATAAATGACGAAAAAAAATTAAAAATGGAAGGTATGTGCTGTGTGCCTCACGGCTAAAAGGTCCATTTCAGCATTCATGTCAGACAGGTGATGCTGTCTGACGCTGGTCTTCCAATGAACCTTTTAATGCAAAATGAAAGATGTTGAGACAACATTATGTTCCCATAGAAAGATTTTAAATAATCACATTTAGTTTAGCGATGCCTATAAATAAGCACATGGCCAAATATTTGTACGGAAACTTTATCATAAAACTGCAAGCTTTTACTTACAGGCTTTCCTTCCTCAAAATTTTTGCTATAGTTTTAATTTAAAACTCTTTGTGGCTAACAACCAGTTAGTTAAATATGAACTACTTTTATAACAAGCTAAAGTTCAACTAAACGGTGGTAGTAAAAGTCAAGTAAAAGAGTTTTACTGCTACAGTTAGTAGTTTACTTTTTGCTTTTCCATTAAGTTCATTGGAAGGTTTTTTCTGCAGTTGTGTCGCTGTTACAATTAGTTTTTAAGACGGTAACGTTAATTGACATAAGGAGAACGATAAGTCATTCACATTACACTAAATTAAAGGACAACTGCACGCCGATCAATTAATTGCGAAAAAACACAACAAACAACAAATTCAACGGAAAATAAAACCCGCCAAGTGCGAGTCCGACTCGCGCATGTCGGGTTCCGTACCATCGTATTAGGGGAGCTCCCTTTAATTTTTTTAGTATTTGTTTTTATAGAGGCAACAGAAATACACATTCTATGAAAATTCCAACTGTCTACCTATTACGGATCATGAGATACAGCCCGCTGACAGACAGACTGATGGGCGGACGGACGGATCGACGGACGGACAGCGGAGGCTTAGTAATAGGGGTCCCGTTGGTTACCATTCGAGTACGGAATCTTAAAAATTAAGTATTTCATTATTAAAATCAATTTCCGACATCAAATGCCAATTTCATAGCCAAGAAATTCTAATGTAGTACAATATCCTTTTGCATGCTACTTCTTTTAATCGGTATGGCACACCATAAAGTCGACAATTCAAACAGAAAATTGAGGTAAACAAGTCTTCAGTAAATGTCGTTGTAACCATTAAATTACCTTGTAAACACACTCTTCCAAACCAACCATCTGCCTAGCCTTTTCCCAACTATGTTAAGGTCGGCTTCCAGTCTAACCGGATGCAGCTGAATACCAGTATTTTAGGTGGAGCGACTGCCTATCTGACCTCCACAACCCAGTTGGTACTAGGTAATACGATACCCCTTGGTAAAACTGGTTGTCAGACTTTTTGGGCCACTGACTGCCTGTAACGACTGTCAAAGATCTACAAATGACAGCCGGGATCAACGGCTTAACGTGCTTTCTGAGGCACGGAGGAAACTCCATCCACAGACCAACCTAGATAAGCACGGCTTAACCTAAAGATCGATCCGAGCGGCTGTTATTATTTAGCCACGAGCTCCTCGCTCTTTTAAACCAACCAATGTACAAATATCCTCAAGTTAATTAAAATGGGGTAGTCAGGGGTAGTTATCCGATCAAGATAATTTTCCCCTTCGACGGCAAAGAAAATCTCCTTTAGAGCTCATCTCACCTTGTTGAGCTAATGCGAGTCTAATGTACTTATAAAATGTCGTGGTGGGTCTTAGAAATAATGAAATAAGGGACAATAGTATTAGAAATTTACGAAAATTGTAAGCTTTTAAACTCAAACTTGAGGAATTACAAATGGCTTAATTTTGGTGTTGGTTGCTTGTAGTTTTGAGGACAATACAAACGTCGTAATTAAGAAGAAGAAGACTAAAAATACTACATGTGTCCTGCAAATAAAATTCATTATTCTTTACGGCTTTAATTTACAAGGTATCCTGTTCAAAATTAGTATGTGTTTTAATGTGAATTAAATGACGGCACGATTGGCGCAGTGGCTGAGCGACTGGCTGCTGCGCTGCGTGTCGCGGATTCGATCCCCGCACGGAACAAACATTTGTATGGCCTACAGGTACTTGTTACGGGTCTGTTAGTATTCGTGAGTTTAAATGTTTGTAAACGCACCTACGACACAGGAAAAAATTCTAGTGTGGGGCAAAGACATTAAAAAAAAAACAATAAATAACAACCAGTGTTTGGTAGATGTTACTAAAACGAAGAATGTTAGGCAGTGTTACTAAAACGTCAATACCATATTCGGTGAAACTCTATAAACAACTCAGCCTACTTTTACCAAACTCTGAACAACCAATCAGGCCGAAAACACTCATAATTCAAGCTACATGGCCTATTTCCTCCCCTCCACACATGCTAAGCTCAGCATATTCATCATGCTGCCTGTTGGACTAACTTCTCAACTATCTATTAAGCCAAAAAAAACTCAATTTTTGGCTACAGTGTGTTCTCCTTTACTTGTCTAGTTTTCTAAATAAATATGTCGTACCTACTGCGACTTCGATTGTATTCCGATCTATGACAATTAGTGTGACATATAAGATTTTAAACTATCATGGTCACTAACAGCGCCGAAATATCGGGAACTCAATGAAAACAGTAAACATGGTAAATATCCCGTTTCTGATGTAAATAATAGTGTGACATGTCAAGTCTGGGATAACGTGACCCTCATTTTTACTTTGCGGGAGTCTCGCTGGGTGAAAGTTGTTACCAACTGTGTTTGATATAAATTATGATTAGTAATTTAGTTTTGTTTTGAAAATCGATTTAGCGGGTTTCTTTATGGAGGTAGTACCTAAATCGTATTTCTTTCTTCGCGTTTACAGTATACTATATATAGTATGTAATTTGCAAGTTTTGTCTTCATTTACCGCTTAAACCTAAAATAAGAAGGTGTGTGTGTAAAAATACACGTCTGAAAAAAAGTCAAAACATGTTTGATATATGTTTGCAACAACTTTGTGTTGCAAACTAATAGCCAACATGTTTACAACTTTATACTTTTTTATATGGATGTAATCGCAGGGTAATAAAGACCAAGACGTACCACACGTCGATATCCGTTTGGTTTGTGATTTTCTCACACAGTTTTGCCAAATAAGGCCAATCAGAAAAAGCACACTATACATGGCCTATTTCCCCCACTCTCAACAGTTCTAGCACATTTATACATCACGTTCCCGTGTAGGGTAGACACATAAATCAGCTGTGTCGAACGTTAAATCTGGCCCCACTTAGTCGGTGCCAACAGCCGGCCCTCGGAAAACATTGGAAGTCACTCGCAATCTGCACGTATCCATTGTACCATGAGTTGTAGGATTAGTGGTGAATAGATTAGTTTTATAGATTCCTAGCTTATGCTTGAGGCTTTGCCTGCGTGGAGTTCGATAATTGTCCCATGGGATCATACTACAGGGATAAAAAGCGTCCTATGTGTTAATCCACGTTATAAACTATCTGTGTGCAAAATTTAATCCAAATCCGTTTAGTAGTTAGTTTTTGCGGGAAAGAGTAACAAATATCCATCCATCCATCCATCGATCCTCACAAACTTTCGCATTTATAATATTAGTAGGACTTAAAATTACTTCAGTTTCATTTAGAGCACATGAGAAGAGGAGATGATGAAAAAGGTGATCCTATAAGTAGATGTTTTAGTCTGATATACATTAATAAATTACAGCAAAAATGTACCATATCACCCTGTCCTTCAATAACTACCTATAGTAGTACCTATTTTAATTTTCGGCCTGTAAGTCTAGAATTTTATCCTGCAATTTTTTAAATTTGAATTTAATTTGTTTTGTTTTGTTTGTCACACCTTTATTAACCGACTGTGGCGAAGCCCGAAAGGAGGGTTATGTGTTTGACCTGTTTGTATGTATGTATGTCTGTTTCTGTTTCCTCGTAACTCCTAAACGGATGAACGGATTTGGAAAAATTATACGTCGTTAGATTCATCTTGGTGGGGCGTGTTTCACTGATTACATTGAAATAAAAAACAAAGAAAAATGGCGGATTTCGGGTGCCATATCGAAGCGTTTGAAATTTTTCTTTCTTTAAATACCATCGAGTGAAACAGTAAAAATAATATTATGATAATGGGCCCGCCTGCTTCAAACTTTTATTTAAAGTAAAATGTGCTTGTTTTATGCTTTTCACTTTTTTCAGTTGGGTTTTTTAGTTTCTTCAACTACTTTTTTTATATGGCATTCATATCCCACAACATAACTTTCTGTTGCTATTAGAATTTAAGTGATAATCAATATCGTGAAAGAAAGTTGTCTTCAATGGAAACAGCCCCATAAACGCGCTAATACTTTCAGCAAATACTTTGACGTGTATGAGACAAACCTCATACAAACATGAGGGGAGTCCGCAACGACTTAAGACTTGTTGCGAACACCCTTTGTTACTAGGAGCTCCAGAACAAAGCACTTGCCGCACTTGCCGAACATTGAACACGGCCTTAAGTCTGTAACTATAAGGTTCATACTAAGAGCAAATAACTTTGCAGATGCACTTCCAAAACCTAATTCTGTCGCAGTCGACGCAATCAAAATTGAACCTTAAAATAAAAGAGGTAAGGTTGTGGTGTAGCAAATTGATGGTAAGTATAATAAACGTGAAATATGATAATCGCCTGGTCTGATGATGGTATTCATAGTTGGGGTAAGGAAAGAAGGAAGCCTTAGGAGCTAGGGAGGGAAATTAGTGTGCATTTCATAAGATTGCTTGCTGTGTGAATATGTGCATTTTGTATAGAGGGTGTATGTTTTGTAAGGCTTAGAATATACCTAACGAGATACTTATAGAATGTGTGATTTGTTTGAATCTGTCATTTCACAAAAAAATATGCTTTTTGAACATCGCCCCCACACTAGGAATTTCTCCTGTATCGTGGGGGCGTTTACAAACATTTAAACTCATATACACAAACAGACTATTAAAAAATTTGGCCGAAATCGAACCCGCAACACGCAGCGCAATAGCCAATCTCTCAGCCACTGCGCCAACCGTCGTTTTATTAAGATATGTTTAGTAGGAGAACTGTTTCACCCGACTATATACTGTACGGTCACTCATCCTTCTATACTATTTAAAAAAATGTGAAAGTAACTAATCTGGCTGTCTGTAATCTTTTTACACATTAAGGGCTGACTAGATTTAAATTAAATTGACACACAGCTAGACCATGTCATGGGGTAGGACATAGGATACTTGTTTAAAATATATAGTACGGACATAAAATGAATTGAAAACCGCGCCTATGTGCAGTGGTGACATCACGCGACCACCTTACCAGTCTACCCACAACACAGCGTGCTTCTACAGAGCCCTGATGTTCAACTCGAGGGAGGGCGACATTCAGTGTCTGACCGCGGCGGAATTGAGACGACTTGGAACTGTACCCGATTCATTGTGCCCCGTGTATTGTGTTAAGTTGTAAACTCAAGTAATTCGTTAGTTTGGCTAGAGACAGTGTATCGCACCCAGTGTGTTTTCATAGCAGGAAACCCATCATCTGCCAACATGATGTACAAGCCTAACGGAGTAAATCCCGACATATATAATACAATTTCCAATCTCAACTTAGACGGAACCTCAAGCAAAAGCAAGTACCTGCATTATTATCCACCAATAAAAAAATAAAAAAACCATTTTTATCCAAAATTGGCTTGCGTTTGCCCGCAATCAAGTAGTATCGTTTTCCTGTATTGGATGATTCCGTAGGCATGCCGTCCTTGTCCTAATAGCGATAACACGTTTACATTTCTATAAGCGAGATATGAATCAACAAACTCGTATTGTATCGTAATCCAAAACCACGAAGTATTTAACGTTACACTAACCTAATTACCAACTCATTTATAAACAAAACATAAACATATTACGTAAAACATAATAATTCCAGTATTATACGGGATTTCGGTACGAAAATATTTCGTTTAGTCATTTTAATCCGAACTCGTGCGTTTTCAATGTAATCGTGTAAAGCATGCGAATAAGCCTATTGTGGAATGTACGCACTCGTAAATATGAGAATGTTGGCTTTGGTAATGTTTTTGTTAAGGTATTTTATTTATTTATTATAACGGGCGAAATGTTATGTATGTTAATTTAAGTATAAGTTTTAAGTAATTTGTGTTGGAGAGAAATACGTAGCATCAATGCAACAGAAATGTGGAAAGAATAAGTCGTAGCGGCTACGCGTCGTAGGCATTTGCTACGAGCGTAGATGTTCGTAGCCCAACGTAGCGTGATTTAAAGGCAAGTAGGAATTAAATACTGTATTATTCCTTAATACTTTTCTTACTTTTGATTTATTAAAATGAATAAACTACAGTACATAAAACGCCCTGCAGTTCAATAACCCCAAAAGCGAAACCTGAAGCTTACAAAAGTATAATACAACAAAATATACCAGTAAAGCTTATAATATTAGTAACATGAGTTGTCGTTATGTAAGTAAGCACTCCTGCAGGAATCCATAGGAATAGTCTTCGGAGGACTGCTCGCCTTGCCGATATAAGTTTTTATAGGAACAGTGATCGTGGAGACGACAGAGCAAGACATTATTTCTTTTGTTATTCATTTTGTATACTGATGTAAATATTGTGCAGTAAAGGTTTTATACTGAAAAAAAGATATGAAGCTTCTGTTGGTTCAGATTCAGTCCTTCATTGTACTTTCAGTGATTATTTGTATAATTTAGGTAACTTTAAAGTGCACGTAAAATTATTTTATTTTGACCCTCATGTTTATTAGATAATATCGTCTTTCTGTACCGCATTAAAACTTAAATCACAATGCGAAAAATAATCACGAGGCACATCTAAACCACGCTCAATAGCTGTGCCAATACTACAGAATAATGAAACTCCGCTCTTGAACGCAGTTTAAATTTATTGATAGCGTTCAACTTCATTGGTGAAACTCGCCCTAAATTGAATTCAAAACACCACGCGTGGCGACACTATTTAAACTTCGAAATTGAAAAAAGGAAAACAAATAAAAAACAAACACAATTCCTTTCCCTGTCCCCGTGCTCGGGTAAGCCGTGTAATTCAATTACAACTCCTTCGGGCCGCCGCGCGAACGAAAATAATACAAAAACTGAATTAAAAGGCTTCATAACTTATTGAGCTGACTGTACTCCAAACGAAATGCTTCCACAAGCCGCACGTATTGGCCGTGAAAGAACTTTCAAAGTTCTTTCAAAGAACTTGTTATTGGGAGTGTGTGAAAAATACTTCGGTTCTAGCGACAGTTTTTAATGGGATTTTGAAAGCTGATAAATGGAATTTATCGAGAGTTCGTTCATTTATTTTTCGTTTGATTTCTGCGGTTTCATGAGTGGAAATACGTTGGTAGGGGTAATAGTAAGAAGTTATTTATAAGGTTTCATAAACTTCTAAGGCACTGGTGGATGGGGTTATTGCAGGTGAATTGAAACAAGCGTGTATTTTCCTTTGTAGGTGAATAGTGGCTGTTATCATCATCATCATCATCATCTTTCTGCTCTTGTCCCATATTACTTATTTATTCCATTCTCCTCGGTCAACCGTCACGCAATCATTTACACCTTTTTCCTTCATATCATTCCTCACACCATCTATCCATCGTTTCCTTGGTCTTCCTCTCCCTCTCTATCCATCAACATTTATATTCATCACTCTTTTTGTCACATGCGATGCGAACGGTGTGTGTTGTCTAACAAGACTTAAAAAGAGACTTTGATCACTGAATTATTTTATGTATCTTCTCGATGTCGTCGGCTGAAGAACACCAACTTTATCTAGTTTAACAGGCGCTATTTAAATCCAATTTTCAAAACATATTAATATTAATCATCTTTATATGAATTTTCTCTAAAGGCATCAAAGATGATTCCACTAGGCACGGCAAAGTTTCAAATAAAGTTCCAACGCTTTACTTTATCCCAAACGTGAAAATGCGTGCACAACGTGCGGCAAACTGGAAACAAACTGAAAATTTAGACATGTTTGCGAGTATCTAACTATTTCGCACTTTTCAAACAACGTACAAAGTTGTCCAACTGCGAATCTGCCGCAACACTCTCCCGGAGTATGAGATAACTTCCAAACTCGATAGTGTTCCGTATCAAAGGCGTCGCAATTTATATTTATTTATGCAAAATTCATAAAACGTTCCCGCGGGATCGGCCCGAGCAAAAATTATGCAAATCTAGCCCTTAAGCGCCGCACAATTAGAAGCGATTATCGAGTGAAATTTAATTCTGTAGTCGCAAATTTTATTTCGCTTCTCTCTAGAGGTATTGTTAACGATGCATTCAAACGTTTATTTAGAATTTAAAATGTTTCATTTTGCTGCTTTTTGTGGATTCTAAACGAACCTTTGAAATATTTTAATGTAATTTGTTTTTGTACTTTTGGTTTTCGCTAACTGGATTTACTTTTTCGCAAATTATGTTCGTGTTGTGTTTTGTTGTCGTGTGAACAATTTGTTGAATTGCGATAAGGGCTTTGACGTTGCTTACATTGTTTATTTATTGCTTTAAATTCAACCTCTTTAATATTTTCTCTGTGGTATAAAATATTAATCGTCAGATACCGTGTTTTGTTAACAAAATTGTGCATAAGCGTTCACAATTTTAATTTCCTACCCCACAACTTCCGATGGTAGCCAGCTTCCGAAAACCAAATATTAATACACATCACATGTTTGGTATCATTCAGTAGCGTGAAATTACTCGTCGGATTATGACGTCGCGAACCCCAAATGGGCACTCGTAATTATAGCCTTTGAGGCCTCCCCTCACCGCAGGCTCCCAAATTTGAATATGAGGGATGAATGAAAAAGAAAATTTTGTTTGTAAATTCTTTAACATCTGCGACTGAATGGGTCGTCTTGAATTAGATTTCTTTTTGAATTGGAATATGAAGTTGAATTCAAGTTTTGATGAAATGATGGCTATTAGGGATTAACACATATTTATTAAGCATCAAAAAGAAGGAATCTTTACCTGCTTTTGTAAACCTACCTTTTATTAAATCGTTTTTAGCACAATTAGGTTGTAATCTTTTTAAATCCCCATTAGAAATGCAAAGATAAATATAAAAAAGAACATGGAAAACATTGATTTTTCCTTCGTCACGTTTCTATTAAAACACGCAGAAAATTCTGCTTTGACCCACATATTTACATTCAGCTGCTTTATATTAACAATGCACGAAAAAAGCGCTGTAAATCGCGGAGCCCCGCTGAGCGCGGCCCGCTGGCGAATAGCACAATAAAACTATAAAAACATAAATTGCTATGAGAAATGCTGTGGCGTGACTCCCTAGGCACCATGCTTTCCTAGTCCGAAGGAAAAACATAATTTCTACAAACGTTACAATTTTTAAAAGTTTCAAAAGGAAAATGAAGGAGTTGTGTGTTGCAATCAAAGTGTGTCACTTTGCTATTTTTGTAAACTCATTTTACTGCTAACATGTTGGCTGTTTGGTTGGTCATGAGATCACTATGTCTTTACTACCAAATATAAACGGAACAATTTAAATATATTTTTAACTAATGCAGTAATTTACGTACGCAATTACTTTGTGAAATGTGTTTTTGTTCCAATAAAGATATTTGATTTTATGTAATATTAAATAAAAAGATATACAAGGTGACTGGTAATTAGTAACCGATACTTAAATGAACACATGAACAACTTTTTACTATGGAAGCAACTTTTACATAGCGAAAAAATTTTTTTTTTCAGTACAATAATTGTGTTTACTTACATCGAAAAAATGTATGGGACACTGGACAGCTGAATTTCACGATTTCGTGGTTCCCTCAGTTTTTTTCATGGATAAATAATAAAAGACATACGGTTCAAAGTAGAACAAACCTCGGTACTGTCATACCATGCAATCACACAACAGGTTGCCGTTATAAAATTAATGTGAATTAGATATTTATGACAGTATATTATTACAAAAACGGAATGAATAGAAACGAGTTTTATAACTTTTATTTATGAGGGAGAAGTTGAATTAATAAAAATAAATGAAGAAGTTGTGAACAAATACATTCAAAGGTATCTGATTTGGAGGTAGCATGACTAACTGTAGGGCGTAATTGAAAAATGAGCCCGAATTTGCACATTATTGCATCCGGATCATGAAGTTTAAATTTATAATATCTTAGAGCAGCGGTAGCCTAGTGGTGGCGGCCCCGACTTACAACAACTTACTTAACAGTCAGTCGTGGGTTCGAACCTAGGCAGGCGCATTATTTTGTGTAATTTATTTCATCACCACTGCTCTTAAAACGGTGAAGGAAAACATCGTGAGGAAACCGGCATGTCGTAGAACCAAAAATTCGAAGACATGTGACATCTACCAACCCGCACTGGGCCCGCGTGGTGGATTATAGCCCATTCCCTCTCATAGAGAGGAGGCCTGTGTCCCAGCAGTGGGAACATTTATAGGCTGGTTATGCTTATGCTTATGCTATAGTTAAGTTTAACTATTCTGCATTGCCATCTTTGATATGCATTTCATAATTTTAAGGTGTTTAAAGGTATCACTGAATGTTTAATTTGAAATAACTTTTAAGCCGATGTCTTGAACCACAACCGACTAAACGCTGTTTTATCTATGAAGGTTCTGCATCGTAAGATTCACAGGTTATAGTATAGCGTGGGTGTGTACATTGTAAAGTATTGTCGAAATGAAAACATGTCTGAGTTCCATAATGTCCGAATAAAATCTTGTCATGGTACCGTTTTTCGACGTTCAGTTTTGAAGTCCAAAGAAACATCAATATTTTTTCTTATAATAGGTAGTTACCTGCCTGAGGGTATCGACAGGTATACAGGCCTCGTAACTAAGGGAAGCTGGTTTCTAATGCCGTTAATTACAAATTCAAGATGGTGCAAAATGGAAATAGTTTATGTTAGGGCTTCACAGTAGCCCTAAACTTACAAGGAGTATGTAAACTACGTATATACATCAGGGGATTGGTCTTGTTTGGAGGGTAATATTTCTTGTAAGCCTATTTTGATAGAGCTACTAGAACATGGTTCTTGGTTTCAAATTTTGAATAAGACAATAACGATTTTTTTTGTCGTTTAAGATTAGTCTAACTTAACTTCAAAATAAATTTGACTAAACTTCGACCAATTCTTCATTAACATATTAAATCCATATCTTTTTGGACAAGGATCACTTCAAAGTTACACTATATACATTTTTTCTGTCTTCCAGGTTGCAGCCCCAGCAAAGTTAAAGATCACTATTGAATTTTTCTATTGCTTAAACCATCTCCAACTCGCTCACACTCATACCTACTTTTCTTTCTATTCTTACCGCAACTCAAAGATTCCATTCAAAATATCAAGTATACATACACAAAAGTATACATCTGCCACTTTGATGTACAGCAAACACGCTCCGGGTATTATCTCGTACTGTGTGAGGAATTAAGAAGCGCGAAATAAATGAAAAGTAAAAAAAGACTGCGCCGCCATTGGGGCCGGGCTGGCTGGCTGGGTGGAACAATGAGAGCCCCTTATTTGTGGTGTGCGCTATCGTTCCATCGAGAGGCTGGGCTCGCGGAAATGTGGTGGGGTTTGATACTAAATAAACTTATTGAAAAGTGATTTACAAAAAAAAAAAAACTTATTTTTGGAATTTAGACACATTGTGTGAATTTGCTTACTATTTCAAACTTGAAGGCAGTTTTATTGTAACTTTCGATAATTTTATCAACCATAAAACTTAAAACCATCAAGGCACAGGCACACAGTTTGGTAGTCACCAACTTAAAGCAATCCAATTTATTGTTGTCTTTACAGTCTTTGTGCAGATGAAAACTTGTGTTAAAAGCAAGCGTCCCTAACACTCTCACCATGCAAACAAATAAATAATTGCATCTTTGTTTTTGATCAAATTAACACCCACACCAATTAACAATCAAATGCACCACCGTCAACGGGAGTGCCCCCTAAATCGTCGATTGTTTGACGTCGGCATTAAAACAGCGAAATGTCAATATTTGTCGGCAGTACTCTAGGGCGGAGGGCAGGCGGTAATCCCCTGTTCGCAAATACTAGGAGATTTCGCCGATGTCGCCTGTTTCGGGGCCTCAAGGGAACCTCTTTTGTTTGCACTCTCATTAATATACATGGGAATTTGTGGTAAGACGCAGTATTATGGTGAAAGATTTTTTGGGTCTTAAGTAGGTGTGAAGATGACAATTTGCAGTTTGGTGTTAATTAATATTCTTTTGTTTACGTGTCCGAAAAAATGAAAACTTTGTGTTTCAGGTTTTTTTCTTGGGATGCTTAATTGTTTGATGTTGAGAGTATCATTCTGAGTGTTGAGATTAAGAATTTTGTCCAAAATTTGAAATTGTATCTGTTACAGACATAATTTCCATATCTTGTGTAAAAGCAGCCAGATATTCTCAAAAACCACACATTTTTCAATCACCCACAAAATAGCCCACATTATTCTCTCACCCACATTCAACAACAAAAAACAAATATCTACCCACCACCAACCTTTGCGCATATTTTAAAATATAACAAACGTGGCTCACAACATTTATTCCACGACAAAAGGTACACTTGTAAATAGAAAAAAAAATGCAAATAGGGTTGGGACCGCTATCAATTTCCCGCAAATTTCCCGGGACAACACGGGGCTATTTATATCCCATATGTGACCCGCGGCTCACACTTCAACACCAGTCTCCTTTGTTCGCTGATATATCGAGGACCTGTCGAAGGTGTGGCCGGTGAATCATTTAGTTTTTCCTGAAAGAAATGATGATAGTATCGTTTGGTTTGGTTGGTAGTTTTGTGGGTCTGCTTAGTTTTGAGATTTTCGAGTGATATTTATAACTGTTTTAAAGTCTGTAGTACTTATAGATTTTCTTCTAATATCTTTTATTAATTCAAATAACTATCTTTTGGTTATGGTTACTGGAAGATAATCAGGACGATCTGCCAATCGTGCACTACAGACAGCCTGCCAATCTATTAAAAAAATTACGAATTAAATGTTCTATTGTTACGAAATTAAGATTCGGTCAAATCGGTACGGACATATTGCAGAGTTCTGTGCTCGGAGTAGCGTCTGCAATGACGCTACTCCGAGCACAGAACTCTGACAGATAATATACTGAAGTATCAGTCAATATCCAGTCGCACTGGTTTGATTGAACCATAACTGAATCACCTTATAATAATTTTCATCATTTTGTTCGTTATGTCCAACTTAAAAATCATAAATAATAATCGCCTCCTTACTTTGTCCCCAGTCATCAAAACATACTTCAATATCACTATAAATTCCAACCTCCCTAGATAACTTCATCGCCATACTTACAAGCTCGATGACCCCGCCAGCAACCAGCCAGCAACTCACGAGTCAAGTAACAGCAGACAACCCGGCGGCAACCCGGCGGCGACCACTCGGGCGGAAGGAACGTGAAATATGGCCGCCACACTACATTTAACAAGATAACTGAATGGTGAGAACGTTTTGACGGCCGCGGTAGGGGTAATGGATACTGCTAGTTGGGATGCTTCAGTTAAGTTCCAAGATCACTGTTCCCAGTTAGTTTGTTGTTCACATGTAATAAACAGCATGAAAGCATTTACAGAGCCTTCGAAACTGAAGTTATCACATGTCTAGTTTATTCTCTCTTGGGCTATCCCCTCCCTTCCAATCTTCCTGACTGGATAGTCATTAGTACTCTACTAACCAAGGCACGAGGAGACGAGGAATCCCAAAAGGTCATAATAAAAACTGTTTATAAAATTCCTTATGCATGACAATAAGTCTGATTAAGTTAAATTGGTTCAAAATCCAGGTTTCGATTGTGATCGCTTGCGATGAAACTTCCAGACTAATATTCAGGCATGAAAATGTTTCTTAAATTGAACCGTAAATCTAGCTGTGTTTGACATAATTTCGATTAAAATAAGTTCAAAGTCCTCTCCTAGAAAGAACATTACAAACACTACAAAATACAATTTTTAATATACTTTAAACAAACAGGCAAGCAAACGTTAAAGATCACATTCGTAGCAGCTGCTACGAAGTCGCTACGGAAATGCTACGACGCTTATTATTTGCCTTTCGTAGCAACAAGCAGAATGTTCACATAATACATTAGGTAGTTTGATTTACTTTGATTAAGTTTTCAATAGGAAAAGGATTGCAGCTATTCTAAACCTCACACATTAAAGACATTAAATCTATTTTCAAATAGACAAAGAATTTAAAATCAGTCTACAAAGGCGACATTTAATTGCGACAATTACTCGATAGCTGTCGGATTTTCCAACAATTTGCCTTTCGCATCCATAATTACCGACAATCACCTACAGGAATAGCATTACAAAGAACGGTGGGACACCACAAAGGTATACTTAGCGTGAAACGTCGCCGTCATACCGACTGCCTCGTCCCATGTCAGGTATTTACTAATATGTCTCGGAAATTATAGTGTTCCTTTATATCGGAGACGTATTTCCTACTGTTGGTTTATGAAGCATGTAATCATGTCTGATTGTGGAGGAGAAATCGGGTTAGGGAATTTTATTAGAGTGTGTAATTATAATATTTCGATATGGAATAGGAAATATTGGAAGGGTCTGCTTGAATATGTAACAAATAATATTTTCCATTACTCAAACATTTTTCTGCCCTAGATATCATCAATATAATTACGAAGATTAATGTAGCTAAAGTGGATAACCAGCCCTAAATAATACGAAAAAAAAACAAAGTATGACAAAGAAATTAAGTACTTACTTACTTTTGAAACATTTTAACAAAAAACTCTTACAAAATCTTACGAGCCCACTTACATTTACAACTGATTAAAAAGTCAACTAATTGACGAAACTTTTAAAAACCACAATGAGCTATTACAAAAAAAAGGTGGTATGTCGAAATGTTTATTAGGCGGTAGCATCAAAAGAAAAGCGTCAAAGTGGACTACCAGGCCATGAGAACGATAAAAACGCCCCCCTAAATAATACAAAAAACAAAGAAATGAACAACTATACAAAGTTTTGTAACAGTTAAATAAAAAACTTTCACCCAGTTACAACAACTTTTAACCATTTAAAAAGTCAACGTAACTTCTTAAAATAACAGCGGCTATCAAGAGCTGCAATCAATAAGAACTACAAAGAACGCCGGTGTGTCCAAGCGTTTATTAGGCGGCATTATTAAAAGAAAGCGTCAAAGTGTCGTGACGTGCCGGCTGCTAGCGTTCCCTCATTATTTATTTAAAACCCGATCCGATTGTCGTATGTACGTTCTCAGCGTGTCGTATAAGTCAGAAGCGGTTAGCGGGAGGCTTGTGTCAGCCTTGTATTAGAGATGATAGGTATACGCAAGAATATCGTGAGAATACCAACTCAGAATTTTATTCATCGTTTTTTTGTAGTTTTTTTTTGTAATAATTGTAGTACTTACTACCGTTAACCTACTGTGTCAGAAAAAAAGCTATATTATCTGCTATGAAACCTCCAGCTAAACATAAAGCGACAGTGAAAATCTACGAAGCAATGCCCAATGTTCATAGACAAATTGATTCATTTTGAAGATCTTCCAAAGAGGAAAAAAGTTTCTGTTTGAAGTTTCGGAAAGTGGAGAAACAACAAATAAAATGGATACGAATTTATTTTATCTTGTTACAGCGAAATCGCTCTAACTAGACCACTTACACCACAACCCCAGCCAGACAGAGTGCTTTTAAAACTTAACCCTTATTTTCTCACTTTGAGCACTTTAAGGGATTACAAGAGCTGCGTCGGTCCCGTCGGGCAAAGCGTGAAGATGCGTCTAGGACTGCACCTGCCAACAACTTTCCTTTTAGATTTACCGTTGATTTTTTAAAGAGCAAGATGTTAATCGGTTTTGAAGTCTTATTTGTTCAGGATTGATGGGTTCGGAGTGGGTTGGTTTTAAAGATTTATGATTTTCTCTAAAGTGATAAAGGATTTCAAAAAAAATTTCCTCGGAATTGAGAACATATATATTACTAGGAACTCTAGTGGTTAAATCCATCCTCCTAGATTTGTTTTACCTACTTCTCCTAGTACCTCTGTCCCTCGATCAGAATTGTCGTCAGTTGATTCCGGCTGTCATACAAAATACGTCGTCGTCGTCGATAAGTCGTTACGTACAGTCGGAAGTTCGTCACACTGACAACCGGTCTATCCTCGAAATGTTAGTATTGCTTTGAGATTGGATTGGATTATTTAGGTCAGAGGGAAATCTGAAAATTGTTCACAATATGCTAGACTCAAAACTATAGGTACTGATTATCTTCAATAAGTTAATAAATACGCTTGTATTTTTATAAATAAGTAAATAAAATTACCTTTATTATCTTATTACAAGTTTTTATACAAAATCGATCAGAAGTATTTCAATAGCAGATATTCTTTTACATTTATTTTGCTCTACATCATTATCCGTCGTTAACCTGCTATGACGTCCCATTACTTTCAATTACTTTACTTATGGTCCCAATAACAGTATTTTGTATTTAGATAACAGTCTGAAATATATTAAACTTATAAATGAAAAGAAGAAATCATAGTTTCCACATTAAATCATCACGTTATAAGCAAGTTATTATTTTTCTATGTGAATAAGGTAAATAAAATGTCAATTCATAATCCTACATTGATAAATAATCACACATCTGCATAACTTTAGCCTGCATTCAAAATAATAAACCCGAAAATTGCAAACAATAGGTCGAGTTCCATACGATTTTAATCCAAATAGTCCATTTAATCGAGCATACAATAGTAAAATCTGAGAAATATTTAAACAGCCAAGCTTTAGTAAAGCCTCGCGACCACATACTGTGTACTTCTGAAAAAGCATTCCATATAAACCGCAAAGGGAAAGTTGTCCTGTAGCAAGCATTGTTTACGTGGACGACGGAACGCTGCCGACATGGGTGTAGTGTAGTGTAGCTAGAAGAGTTGCTGTTTGTATACAGGGTGTAAACAGACCCTTCACATAGCTGTCAACCAAACATTCTGTACATCAAACTAAGTAACTTTACGCAAAAAATATTGTTGGAAATCGACTTTTTTTTTTGGGGTGATAAATCACGTTTTACGGTAGGACTCAATGTAACGCACTCAAAACATTGTGCTGATGGGTAGATGGAATAGTATGGGGGTCGTGGAGGTGTGTAAAGTAAAAATCTTACATTAAAAACATGTATTTAAAAAAAACTTGTGAAAAAGTTGGAACTTTGAACCCCAATATCTCCGTAACTAGCAGGTTCCCGGGTATGGTCTAGAACAAAAAAATGATCGCAAAGACGGGGAGAGCAGGTGCCTTTCGACTATGTTAAGGGTCTATTTACACCCTTTATACTGTGTAAACAAAAGGTGAGCATTTTTGTATTCCAATAGAACTTATGTCATGTGCTGATGTTGTGTCATAGTAATGCCGCCTGCAGATATGAAGAACGTCAGTGATGCAGTCACTTCAAGAAACAAAAATTGAAAAAAATATTCAAGTTAACCTTATGAAATACTGTCTAGTCAGGAGTAAAAAAAATGTTATCATAGTGACTTTATCCTTTACAAGATGTTCTGTATGGTGTCCGGAGTTCTGTATGGTGTCCGGACGTAAAGAATAGCACCATCCCATATCTTCCCGTGGGTGTCGTAAGAGGCGACTAAGGGACTTACCAGAGAATGGGCAGCAGCGTTCTCTGAGTTTTATAACAACCATACTGCGATCGCCAACCCGCCTGCCAAGCGTGGCGATTATGGCAAAACCCCCCTTCTTGGGGGAGGCCTATGTCCAGCAGTGGACGTCTTTCGGCTGAAATGATGATGATGATGAAGATGTTTACAGAGATTAAGGTCTGAGTCCGCGAGATATGGAAAGAGTGGAGGGAGAACTTACCCCCCTTATCTCCCAGTAACTACTTTCATAGCAAATTAAATTCTGATTCTGATTCTGACCTTTGCCCCGGAGTGGGACGGAGCAGGCCAGGAAAAAAAAATTTTTGAACTGGATCCTAATCAAGTTTCGTTTTCCAGGTTACTAATCCAATTAAAAATTGAGTAAGTTTATCAAAATTTTAAGTATATCAAATTATTAAGTAATGTTATCAAAAGTTATCACAAATCAGCCAATTCGGTATTTTTATTCAAATTAAATACCAAAATACAGCACTACCCATGAGCTGGAGTATATTCGGTCGTATACGCTCGAACTCATGCAGTCTGTTCTTAAACAAAAGCTGGCGTATCCAGTAATTGTTTCTGTATCCATGTGCGCGTGTTTCGGGCACGTGAGGTGGACGATAAATTCTATGCTTTGTGCTTCCAGTCTGCTCGGCGTTTTTTACGCCGCATTTTGTGTGAGCTGGAGACCGCAGCGGCTTCAAATGATGTAATGGCAATGAAAAATGTACCATCGTTGGTTTGGTTTTCAATGTTACCTACGTGTGGTATAGGGTAGGGTGCTGTCGTGGTTTTAACCACTTTTAAAATAGTTATCAATTCGTATGGCATCAAAATATTTCCTTGGTACCTTTAGATTTTTTTAAGTAAATAATTAGACGCTGCCTTAAACACATAATTATCATACAACAATCTGGTTTCAAACAAATCGTACCTGAAAAAATATACTGAAATGTGTTTATGCAAACCAGAAAGTCTTAATAGTTTTAGTTTTTCAGGCGCAATCAAAACAAGCCACCGTGGGGATGCTCGTTGGTTTAGTGGTCGCCAACTGTGTCTGCTAAGCATGAAATTCTGGATTCAATTCCCAGGTCGGGCAAAGTGTTAATGGGTTTTCCACCAGAAATTTCTCAGTAGCAGTCACGGAGTCTGGACTTGTTCCCTGTTGAGGGCAATAGGCTCGCCCCCTATTACATAGGACTTAAACATAACTGGCGAAATGTGGTTGTACTATTAGCCTCTGCCTAAACCTTCGGGAATTAGAATCAGAATAAGAATTTTATTTGCTATGAAAGTAGGTACAGGTTAGGTGTTGTACATAAATTAATGATTACAGGCGTGATCATGTGTTATAATATTTATTTTCATAAACAATAGTTTCATGAAATCCATTTTTATTACGATTTATTTTCCAAAGCACCCACATACCTAGCGAACATACTATACTAATAACTACCAAATATCATAAAAGCAATTTAGTTCTCTTCTTTCAATATCCTACTATGAGTGAAGAAGAATAAAGTATTCACTATTCTATAGCGATATAAAATCCTCGGCGGATTCCGTACAATGCAACGTCACATTGCATACAGCATTACGTATTCACCCGTATCTTTTGTGTACTACGTGGTATTCACTCGACTTTACTTGCTAAAATAAAATTTTATGCTTTATTTGAGAAAATAGCAACTTTTCGAATAATTTTGGAGTCATAAATAAAGACCGATGAACGAGTAAAGCCCAAGATGTCGGAATACGGGTAGGTACTCTGAAATGAGGTAGGCAGGACACTTGGCTAGACGTGGTTATAGTTGGTGGAGTAGAACACTCACTGAATGGTTCCAGGACGAAAAACCAGATGGGTGGGTAACTTTGAGAAAACCTGAGGCTCTAACAAGAGTGCGCGAGTGTAAGAAAATTAGTTGCCGTTTTTTTTTTTTTTGTAAATTATTGTATTATCCATAAATATGTATCAATTCCTAAAATTATGAAAATATTCTTTGTGAAACAAGAATTATTAATTTTAAAATCAACGTTTTTACTTTACGTTAACACCGCGCGCTCCGGCTAGGGCCTGCTTTTCAGACTCGTGTCGCCGATACAGTCACAAATAAATCTTTTAATTAAATTTGGTTCCATCTTTAAATTAACACGAGCAATTAATTTTAATATCATGAGTAATGTATTGCTATTAGACCCAGACATAAATAATGCCGAGCTATGTTGTTCGAAACTCTATTCCTAAGCATCTGACTTCTAAAAAACGAAACTTATTTAATTTTACAAAAACACACCCACACTTCATGTTTACTATTAGATGGTAAATACTGAAGTGCAAGAGATGGGCATCAATCTTTTGCATCACAAAGCGGCTCCCCCAGGCTTGCAATAAAACTCCGACGCGACGCTAGATGGCGCTTTATTCGCACTGAACGAGAATGAATTTACAATTGAAAAGTACCGATCATTGTAGGTGAAATTCAATGGAAATGTATCAATGTAATCAGGTGGATCTTTGAACTATTTTATAGAATTCAATTAAAGGAGACCTTAGTTCTGTAGAAAACTTAGCATAAATTCATTGCATAGTTGTGGGTTAAATTATTAAGACCCCGCCTGCTAAACTATAGTAATTCAGATGTCAATGTTAATTAAGGCTAAAACATCGTCATAAAAGTGTTTATAGACTAAAGCATCCCTGAAATTGTATGATGCTTAACTGTGACGAAAAAGCAATGTCAATCAGAACGAATTACAAACAGTTTGTGCTGGTGGTAACCCACCAAAATACCGTTATTGTTTTCTGAATTTATTCTCTATTTTTACATTTAAAAAGAAAATATATTTACATAATAAAAGCCAATAAATCAGGTCGTATAGTGTTATTTGTACCGCGTGTCAATAAATGTACGCGTCGGCTCGCAGAGTCACAGGCGACAACAAGCTTTAATGAAAACAAATGGAAAAGCGTAGCTCGGGGAAAAAGAGTTGGGGAGTGTGCATACTGGTACAACATAAACAACTCAACAACAATACGTGACTTCAAGCAAGTTAAAGGCGTCTGTATTTAGATAATTTGTTAAAATAATAATATAGGTTATTCTTTCAAGCATTGTTGTCATTAATTTCGATAGTCAAATTCATTTTTGTCTGTCAAACGATACTGCAATTTTGTGATGAGTGAATTAGACCCAAGCCACAACATCATACAAAAATAATATGAATGTCAGAATAACGCCTTGGGTTCAAAATAATAAGTACCTAGACTTATTATATTATGTAGGGGGTACCTATTCAAACTTTCACAGAGGCTTGTTGTGGTGCAAGCTGCGTAAGAAAAGTCTTACCAGCGATCATTGTCCCGATTGTCGTTTCAACCAATAACTTAATTGCCAAGAGCCTCGACCAATACCTGAGGGGCTCTCGTTAGGCAGCTGGATCAAGGGCTTGATTCAAAAAGCGGTACACCAGGACACGGCTCGTATTGTTAGGAGGTTCTGCTCTCAGGAGCCCTGAGCTTGGATGGTTTGACCTTGTTTCCAATACCGGTAGGCTATTTTTTATAGTTTTAAATGTTTTTTTAGACTGTATTTTAAAGGAATTTTTAAAAATGTACAAAATATATGTAAAGAAATTATATTTCTTTAATTTGTACAGCGCTCTTCCTTGTTTATTTGACATTTACAATTCCAAATAAGTTTAGAGATATTGTCTTATATATGTGTCGGGTGTGTCAGGATTTATTCCGTTAGGCTCTTACATCACGTGGGCAGACGATGGTTTTCGTGCTATGAAAACACACTGGGTGCGATACACTGTTTCTAGCAAAACTAACGAATTACTTGAGATTACAACTTAACACAATAACACGGAGCACAATGAATCGGGTGCAGTTCCAAGACGTCTCATCTCCATCACGATCAGACATTGACTGTCGCCCTCGCCTCGAGCTGAACATCAGGACTCTGTAGAAGTAAGCTGTGGTGTGGGTAGACTTGTAAGAAGGTCGCGTCATATCACCAGTGGCCACTGACGCGTTTGCCGGCTCATTTTATGTCCGTACTAATGACCGGATTCGACATAATATGTGTGTATGAAAATAAATGATTGATAATAATCTCACTTAAAGGAGTCTCCCCGTGACACGAGTCAGTGTGAGGTTTACACAATATTTCCCAAGAAGCATTCAAACAAAACTACCCAATATCCCAATGTAAAGAAACCTTTACTTCCACACGACGAGGCAACACCTCCCCGCCGCGGAGTTTTGACTCGGAACAAATTAAATCAATTAAAGACCAGCCCACGTT
This sequence comes from Noctua fimbriata, assembly GCA_905163415.1. Taxonomy (NCBI): domain Eukaryota; kingdom Metazoa; phylum Arthropoda; class Insecta; order Lepidoptera; family Noctuidae; genus Noctua; species Noctua fimbriata. The sequence continues at coordinate 15,875,662 of LR990925.1, read as the reverse complement.
TTTTGTCCCAAACGCCCGCCATTTGTTCGTATTACGCTTATTTTTTGTTTCCTCTCCGTTTGTCGTTTGTTTCCGACTGTACTTTGACTTGGAGAATGACGTGATTAAAACGTGGCTGTTAGAATTAATAGTTCAGTTTAATTGCGGTTATGTGTCTGTGGGGGGAAGATTATTAAGTTATGCAGTTAACTGAGAAATGAATGGGATTTTAGGTAAATGAGAGACAATGCAATGAATCGTATAAAAGAAATACTCTCAAGGCCTACTTAAAGTTGGCCTACTGAAGGTGTACTTTTAAACCCGTTTTGACCCCTATATTGTACTTCGTATAAAGGTTTCAGATGCGGCATAATCTTTAAATTGCTATTTTCTACACTAGCAGCACTAAGCCAGAGTCTTTACTTTTTCCCACATTTTTCAGATACAATATTGTTATAGCCATAACTTTCCAGAAACTTGTGATGCTAATTTAAGTTAAATGTTTAATTAATAAACACTAGACTAGTATACCACTGATCTGATTTGACCCATTATTATTAAAAATCAATAGTTCCAACATTTTTTTTACAAGTGACGGAAAACAACGTTTGCCTCAATTTGAAATCAACTCACAAGAACATTTAATCAACGAACATCTTGACTGTTTTACCACCAAGAATTTGGGAATTTTTTTGTCAGTTGAAAAAAAAACAGTTGAACAGAATCAGTTTGAAGATGCAACTGAAATAATAATTTGTGTTTCTTTAAAAGTTCCGAACAAAAAGAAAAATCGGAACCTTTATTTTTTTTTTTTTGCTTATTATCAAAGAACACAACACCTTGTTAACTGTTAATAACTTGTTAACTGTTGACAAGGTACAGTACCTATTCGATATATTTTAGGTTTACCTATCGGTCAAATTGATTCAAAATTCAACTTGCAATCAAAACGGCGTCAGTAAGCGGTTTCCAGGTTTCATCGTAACACATTGTATTCAGAGGAGGCGCATCGGCATCGCTTTGTGTTGTAAACTGCCGTTACGTGCCCCAAATATTTTCTGGTTAAATAATAACAGCAGTGCAACGTATTGAGTTGCAATTTCTAAATATCAGGATATGTTTTCAAATAGAAAATCGTAATGTCTGTTCCACAGACAGACAGCAATAATTATGTAGCTAAAAGAAAGCGTAGCGGTTCTACGCCGTAGCATGATAGACGTAGCTCTATGGCTTTTGGCGTAGTCGCTGTTCTTACAGAGCTAGAGTGACTAAGCATTGCACTAACGGTATTTCATTGCATGTCCTTGGTTTTAAACCATTACTTAGGTACTATAGATTTCTGTACGACAATTTCGTCAGTTATAATTTTATGAATGTAAGTAATTTTTACCGTTCTGCCAGCTTTAACTAACCAACACCTGCCGCTTACTTATCAATAAATACTGAAAATATGTCTTCCTTATTAATAATTAATTGAAAGACTGAGTCGGCCTTTAAAATGCGTATGAAAATCAACGCTGTCTAAAACAAAATGGGACCTAAGTAAAAATAAAAACAACGATTGTACAACGCGACAGATGGCGGTCCCACAAGATGTTTTAAATGGAACGAATCAATATAAACAGAAGACAGGAATAATTATTGTTAGGGAAATTGTAAGTGATGGGAAATGGTAAGTGATGGGAAATAAAATGTGTTTCACTGAAAAAATAAAGCTCCCTGGTGAAAACTTTTGCGAATAAATTCTTATCAATCAATCAATCAATCAATAGTCTTTATTTGTAAACATAGGTTACAACAGTGTGCAAGATGGTACAATAATTGTTATACATAATATAGTTTCTCTATGTTTTGCCATGTGGCATACAAATATACATTTAAAGGAGGGTTTTTCCAATTAGGTAAATTAATCTATTGGTACTAGTATTATAACGAGGTAAAATTTAATTCGTAATATCAATATCAATTTTAATAAAATGCATTAGGTAATGTCAATATTTAATGAAATACGATAATGTCAATAATAAATGGTTATGATGTCAATAAGTTACTGCTAAGAAAAATGTCTAAATTGATATTGTCCACAGAACTGTGATAGATCGTCATACTTTTATAGTCATGTTACGAGCATACAAATATTTTATGTCAAAGAGATGTCATCAAAGTAGTCGCTGAGAGAATAGTAACATTTCTCTATTAAAATAGTACATAATTTACGCTTAAAATTTACTAAATTTAGATTTTTTATTGAGCAATGTAACTTATTAAATATTCTTTGGGGCATACAAAAAAAGCGTATAATTAAGTAACATGAAGGCCTTTTGTTCGGATGGAAAATCATCAAATGACCCCTCCCCCCCGCTCTCGGCGGAGCGGAAGGGAGTGTCAGACTTCTACTGACTAAAACCCATTCCTTCTTTGTCCTTTGTGTTCCAGGGCCGCGGTATCTCTTTCGAACAGTCCCACAGCCCGACATAAAACCCTTTTGTTAGCATCATCACATTTTCTATGTAGGTTTTTGTAGGTGCAATAATTCTGTTTTAAGCTTTCACGGTTTAAAACTAAACTTATACTGTCTCTTACGGTATATCTTCCGCGCCGTTCAGCTCAAAATAATTAATATTCACGGAAGGTATCCTGTATGTGACAGTATATAAGTTTGGTGCAATAATTGACTACCAACTAAAATTGAACGTATTTTCCAAACCAACAAAAAAGAAACCGCAACAGTAATTTCTTGATTATGTAAAAAATCGCTATAATACGTGAACTTGGCATAGAGTGCCAATTACATTTCGATTATTAACGTTTTTTTTTTTAAGTTTTAGATACATGATCTTAGAACATGTTGCAAAACAGCAACTAAGTACTTCAAGTGTCTTTATTAGTGACGACACGGTCGTACCAAAAGTCAACTACTGCTACTATTATTCTAACGTAACCAAAGCTAGTATAAGCAGTGATAGCCTAGAGGTGTGACCATCGGGCTGCCAAGTTATAGGTCTCAAGTTCGAACCCAGCACACGCACTTCTGATTTTTCGTATTCATGTGCGTATCACTTGCTTCGGTGAAAGAAAACAGCATGAGGAATCCAGCATGCTTTAGAGATATTTCTCGACGGCATGTAAAGCCAAGTTAGTTAAGTTAGTTTTTATGCCGCGGCAAAAACGATATATGATTTTATATGCAGCTGTGGTGGGGCTGGTGATTGAGGGAAAGGGCTCGTGGCGAATAAAACACGTGTTTTGCTTCTAGAGAGTTAATCCAAGAGAGTCTTTAATGACGAGACTGATTTTGATAACATGTCTGACATCAGGTTAGGCACCAACCACACGATAAATAAAAACCAAAGCTAGCCATTTACAAAATCCAACTTGCAGCACAAACCTTAAACAGACATAGGTAAACGAAACACTGCGTTTACCAACACAATCTAACAATAGGGGGGCGACTTTTAACAACAAAAACAAAGCATAAAGAATAATCCTCATCGTCCACCTAGTTTTTGTCACAGCTCTGCATATTCAAATAGCTTGGAAAGCACAACTTTAGCCGTAAAACATTTTCGTGGCTGGCAAACAAAAAACGCACAGAAACTCAGACAAAACCGCGGCAAAAAGTTGTAAAACAAAGAGAGGAGACTGTTTTGTTTCTACCTTTGCGCTGGTGGTTCTTTTTAATTATTATTTACGGCGAGAAAGCGCCTATTCAGGTGAGCTAAATTGTTTAAGTTGTTCCTTTTTTCATTTTGGTGTCTGTGTAGTTACTGCTTCGACGCCAGTTCATTGTGAGTTTCAGTAGTAGCACTATTCGCGTACGTACGTATCTGAATGAAACGATAGATCTGCTTACAGGTCATCAAGTATGCTCTTGGCTTTAGCATTGGCAGTACGGTGTCAATAACTACAATAATTATTTTATTAGCTGTCTTTGTGTCCGATTTTAGGGCAAATTCCTTTCTTCTCTCCTTCATTTTGTGCGTATACATTGCTGTTTGTGGCCTATTTTTCAGATCATAGTCGATTCCCGCCATCTCATCATCATCTTCACTTGGCCCTGTTGCCGTTTACTGCCGTTTGGAACCTACTGTGGTTACTATAAAACTGTAACTATACAGGGCTAGTTTCCAAAGTCCAGCTAAATTCTCAGATAAGATGCAGTACAACATTTTGACCCCAAATAGCAGATTGTGGGGGTGGGGGGCTAAGAATGATGTACCTACTGCATTACATCTGAGAATTTGGATGGTCTTTGGAAACTAACACTGTATAACTATAACGACACAAGGCATAATATAATAACGGTGCAAAAAAGAAAAACAGCTAAATATAATATCCCAGAGATAAATAACACCGTCACTGTCACCTCCAAATGACCAGTATAACTACGTCATCGCGGCTAAGCTGTTGTTCCACCGGCCGCTCGCGCCGCAGTCACGTTCACGGAGAATTGTTGTTGTCACACCCGTTTTAATTCTCACCTGTTGCTGACAACACACGTTGGTAGGAGTGTAAGGGTACTTTTAGGAAATTGTTTGTTTTTGTGATAAATAATAGATTTATAGTTATGGGCTCTTGTGTCTTGACTGTCTCGTTGACCTACTGGTCGCAAGAGCGACTGCTGAGCATGAGGTCCTGGGTTCGATTCCCAGGTCTGGTGTGTTATTGGGTATTTCGTTAGGAATTACTCAGTAGCAGCCACAGAGTCTGGATTTGTGCCCGGTCCATAGTACTTAAACATTACTGGCGAACTGTGGGTTTACTGCCAGGTCCACCTCCACTTAACCCTTCGGATATTACAAGGCGTTATGTTATGTTACATTATGTTAGCTAGCCACAATTTAAACTCATTTCTAAAAATATCCCATCATATTTGAACTACTACTACTAGTCATTAATAAGTCAAAATATTGCTTAAAAATGTGCCAACAATATTAAAATTCTAACCGAACAGTTTTGCGGTGAACCGACACACCATTTATTTCTCTTGTGAGAGGTCCGAATAACAAACAATCCGCTTATAGACGTACGGACAGTTTACTGACGTCAAATTTTATGAGAAAGTATCCGAAATGAATTTGTGTTTACTGTGGTTCTTGTAGTCCATTGTGTTTTGATAAGTTGGTCTTTAGGTACTTTGTAAACAGTATTCAATCATTGTTAGGTTAGTAAGGTCTTGAAACGGTTCAATTTAAGCTTTTGTGACTTTAAACAAGTAGGTACCCATTGCCTGTTTCATAAAGTTTTAGATTTTTATCAACTGAACATGAAATATAAAAAAAACCTGACAATCATCACTCAGACATACACAGGTAATCTAGAAGACATAATTGCAGTAACTATCGAGGAAATAAAAAAATACATTAAATGTGTTTTAATTACAATAAAAAAAAAAAAATCTCATCCAACATTTATACAAAAAGAACTCCTATAAAGCCAAAAAAAACTTGGAAATAAAAGGAAAAAAACGCAGTCTCGGCAACATCGACATAATCCCATTAATCTTAGTGACAACATAATTCAATGGGCGTCTGAGATACGGCGGGAAAAAAGAAAAACGATGGGAAACTTAGGAAATACCAGGTCAGTGAACTGTTGGAGCCAAGCTGTGGCGCCAAGCTGACAGCGTCGACAGCCAACGATATCTTACGCAGTATGACGATTTAATCTTATCGTATTTACGAATTATATCGTAAAAGTTGGAGATAGTTACGTTAGCACCTAGAACTGTTATTGGCAATCAGGCTTTTGCTGCAAGTACTTACCTTCCCCAACGTCTAAACCACCGTTTAGGATAAAAACTTACGCATATAAAATCAGATAAACTAGTTATGTACCAATAATGTAAATTGCTTTAAAGTAAAGGTCTAAAAGTTTTCTTTCAGTTTCAAATACAAGAAACTACGTTAAGTGTTTTCTAGAAATCGCTACTCAATATACAACATAAAGAAAGGCTTGTTTACATAGTTACATGAACTAATTAATTCCTTTTAATCAACATCTACAAAAAACAGGCCACTCACACAGCCTTCCTAATTGATCAGCCGTCACATCTCTATCACCTGACGAATATAAAAAGGTCCTTCCTTCTATCAGCGTTGATTAAGGCGGGTCCCTCCTCAAATTATCCGGGCTATAAGGCCAAGTAATGCACCTTATTGGATTATCTCCGGCTTTGATGTCCGTCCCGGGTTCCGTAGTCGTTTACAGCAAGTTAAAGGCAATAAAAAGCAAGTAATTCTTTAAAGGAAACTCTTGTTAGGGAAAAGAAATTGTGTAAGCTTACTAAGTGAAGTGTATCAGAGGTAAACGACGTCTGATCTTGTTGGACGTCAGCCGATCTTTGAGGAGACAATTTGGGAAATAAGATTTTTGACGGGACACGTTTTTGATCCGGTTTGCGAGCTGGGTATAAATTGTGAGGGAAGGAATTGTGTTTAAGCATAAAAGAGCTCAATTTGTACGTGGAACACAAAGGAATTAGGACTTTCTGCTAACAAATTATTCCGTTTATTTAGATTACTAGCTTTCACCCTTCTTGCGCATTTATATTTTTAGTTGGTACGGAAATCATCATTGGCTGGGGTCTAACCGGATCCAGCCAGCTGAATACCAGTATTTTCCATGGAGAGATTGCCTATTGGACCTCCACAGCCCAGTTAGTACTACTGGGCAATACTTTACCCCTTGGTAAGACTGCTTGTCAGACTTTCGGGGCACTAACTACTTGTAACGACTGCCAATGATCTACAAATGATAAAATTATAGGGACCAACGACGGCTTAACGTGCTTACCGAGGTAAGGAGTAGTTGGTACGAAAATATACATATTTAAAATATAGCATAACGGAATTTACTGAAACATTGTTTTGGTATGATAGTAAACACTACTAACCCGCTAGTCGCCATTGAAATCATAATACAATTCCTAATCCCCGCACATATTTACTTCATCTACAAAGCATTCACTTCGAATATTTGCTCTCATAACATGAATTACACGGTACAAATCAGCCTCATTCACTCACTGGCTCACAACAGGGCTACTAGATTAGTTTGCCGTGATAATTGACAATACAATGGTTGTTTCGGGCTGTCGGCCGCCATTGCTGCCCGCATCACGATCGCAATCCGACTGCATCGATCCGAACACGCAACAAACAGACAAACAGCGCGAGTAAACTGAATGATACGAGGACGCGGATGTCAAAGTTTACAATATTTTAATATGCATAAACTCACGTCTTGGCATAGCTTAAGCAAAGTGCTGAGACTCAGACCGTCTCTATGTGGCCCTAATCCACCACGCGGGTCCAGTGCGGGTGGTGGATGTCACAAGAATTATTGGATACCTCACTCTGATTTCCTACACCGTTATGATATCAGTAATGATGCAATAAATTCTCTCATTGGGTACACTTACAATCGCTAGGTTGTTACCACCACCGTGTCTTTATTTTCGTTATATATTCTACCATCCTCTGGATAGGGTGAACAGTGTACAATTATAAAAACATTATTACTGTAATTTCATAACAGTCTCTCTAAAAAACCCAAGACTTTCAAGTAATTACTAAAAAGCCCCTCACAATTTTACTCAATACTATATCAATAATTATGCCTAAACAATACGCAATTCATAATAAATTGCATTCACCCTTCCCCGACAAAAAATGCCCGGTATCTACCCCCTTACTGCAAGTCATTCTCCCCAGGGGTTAAATTGAGAACCGTTGCACAGTGGGTAGTACAGAACTATCGTATGCACGCTTTTTGCTAATCAGCCATCAGGCGTATCGGTTGGGCTACCGACGGCGCGGGCGCACGGCAAGAGTTATGGCGGCACCATGCTAATACCAAGCTAATCTAAATGTAAATCTGTATCTCTGCTAATTACTATCGAGATTACTGACTACTGCACATCGCTCAGTATCGCTCTTTAGAAGCGTTGTTTATGGTATCGCGTTTAGCGCAGTGGATTGTTGGTTGGTGCGTTTGTGGCAGGTTCGAAATAAAAATAAAATTTGTCCTATACTCCTGCAGATACTTGATTGTGGGAGTGATGTGGGAGATTTGTGTTTAAACGTACCTACGACATAGTTATTGTGGGACATTTTTGTTCAACTGAAAATAAATGGACATGAAGACAGTCTGATTCACTAGAAGAAAGTTGTGATATAATATGAAAGAGACCAAGGTTCAAAGTTTGCTTGTATTATAGGTTTTTTTATGTTTATAAGTCAAAGACACATGTAACAATACTTCATCTCTACCCATCTAACATTGAATCGGCTTTATTCCAAAAAATGACAACAAAAGACATCGTCCTCTTTGAGCAAACTTTCAAAGTCTTCCATGTTTCACAATGAAATAAAAAGCGTTCATTTATATGCACGGGGAGTCCACCGCTACATATTTATGCTCGTGTGGTCGGTTGCACATAGCCTGTGTAACCGAACGCTTAAACCTTGGAATTATATGCTTTTTATCTTTGGACATTGTGGACTCGTTATTGTGAACGTGTGTGTAATAACTCGTACCTTACCGCACTCGTTAGTAGTAATGAATAGATTTTTTGTTTGCTTGATTTGTTATGAAATCTTCAGAGTAACGGAGATGATCTACAGCTCCAAATGCAAGTTACATATCGTACCTGACGTCGAAGTAAAATCATGTACCGCAAAAGCAATTATTCGTGCCATTAAAATAATTATAAACAGAAACCTAACAGTAACCGTCGCTCGGGCATCATGCTCACCAAAAATATCGTCTCTTTTGTTTTATTAAAACCTTAGGCAATATGTGTATGAACCAATGTGGTTGCATATTTGCACAGTCCACGTGCGCCATGTGTGATGCAAAGTTATATTGACATTAATAATGCGGCGAGTGGATCAAACTCATTACATTTCCCTCGGCAGTCCGCGGCTCACCCTTTTTAAACCATTCCCGCTATAACAGTTAATTACAACAGACTGTTTAACAGTAAATTGCTCCAATTTACTAAACTATAGTCAAGTCGTGACCAATTTGTAGTTTCACCCGATCATTTATCGTTTCTTTGTAATTTTTATATTATTTATTCAGGGCTCCATAGTTGCCATAATACATTTTCCCTTACAGTGAAATTGTTTTCGTTTCCAAATGCAGTACAAGCGACCTTTTAGTGGCACTTGAGAAATATTGCCAGAAGTCATTTCGCTCGCTTACAGTTTACTGAGCAAAATTTAACTTTAGCAGAACTTATTCACAAGAAAGGCTTCTCAAACAGTCGTGAATAGAGAAAAATATTTTAGAAGTGAATTCTTTTAAAAGGAAACTATAAATATTTTTGTGGGAGTCGGTCTTTCAAAATGTGAAGCAGTTTTGAATTGTATGCCGCGAAATGCTTTTTTTTGGAATAAATAATACAATCGTATTGTTGATGAATACCATAGTGACGAAAATTTTAAAACGACAACAGAGGAAACCGATCGAATCTATGTTATCGAACGATAACTTCCATAAATAAATACCCATTGCCTAATTACAGTTTACAACATTATATAGCAAGCGATAAATACTTTCAACTTCAAATTAATACTCCTTCAGGTCAAGTATCTTATCAAAGTAGATGCAAGGCAGAAGTGGAAAACTTAGAGGGTAACTAAATACTTCGAAACTGTATTTCCTAAAGATGAAGTTAAATAACGTTGGAGTTTTAATTAACTGGAAGATTAAAGTTGAACCTTTTGATAAGAATGATGTGAAGAAACAAAAGAAAGAATATTAAGAACAATTAATAAAGTAAAACAACCAAGGGTTAGCTTCAACATATTGTGTAAAGATGTCGATAGTGAAAACATAATTTTTTATACTTATACTTACGAACGAGACTCGCGCGAATCAGTTGTAAGTTTTGTTACATACACTTCAATTCATAACTTAAAAAATAAGGGAATGAACTTGTCAAGATACCTATAAGGGGACAAGTAAAATACTCTTCTAAGTAAAACATATTTAAATCTATTCTTTGACAGCATTACCGATCTTCAAAGCACCTAACGTCAATTTTTGATGTCTCACAGCATAGAAACTCAATTAAAACAAATCTCTCACCACAACTCACATTGGTACTCCGTGCTCCGGCACACGGCACACGGCACAGGGCTCACGGCACAGAGCGCGGCACCTCTACCACTTCGCACGTTTAATTTCAGTAATTTTCGAGCCCATTGGCCGGGAAAATATGAATTTGCCAACGATAGTTCAAAGAGCTTAGAGAATTAACTTGACGAGTACTTGCCGAGTATCATTTGTAATTATGAGCTTGTAAGGAAGAGATGAATGTGGGGTTAAGTGTGTAAGATTCGACAGTAAGCTTTTGATGTTACAGAGAGAAAGAGTATAATGTCATTTTTACACCAAGCTTTTTTAACCGACTTCAAAAAAAAAAGGAGGAGGTTCTATGTTCGACTTTATGTATTTTTATGTATGTTCACCGAATTCTCCGCAAACTGTGGACCGATTTTCAATTTTTTTTTTTGTAATCAATCAAATGTGGAGGGTTTTAAATGCCCTTTTAAACAAAGTTATGTTGCTGTCCGCTGTGAAGCTGTCCTACTTGAAACAGCATCTTATTTTGGTAGAATTAAACTGGCTGTTTTGAAAACAATAATGTAATGATTTACTTTTTCAACCGTAATTTTAAAAGCGACGATTTTGTATCGCACTTTAGATTTTCAACTCTCGGTATTGAACTGAGGATCCAAGATTCAGGATCCCAGAGTGCGTATTCTAGTGAATCAAAAAAACGCACTGTTTCGGATTTTTAACTATAAGCAGTGTGCTGAAAACCCAGTGCCCTATAAAAAACGCTTTGTGGTTTTGGTAGCTCAATCTTCCAAGAGCTGATATCGAGTGGACCACACTTTACATCTTTATAATAGCCAGTCCCCAAAAACGCTGCAAGCGCAATACAATCACGCTTCAAAAGTGCCCGGCTCTGCGTGACGTCACCGTTCCCATTCACAGTCGTTCACCGTTCACTCATTCATTACTGAACGACTGAGCGAGTGTGATGGACACGTGTCGAGTCGTGTCGTGTTTGATTGTTCTAAAGAACAGCTATTGTGCCAAAAAATCTCAGTTCGGGGTTGAGGGTTGGGCTCTATTGTTTTGTACTCAGCAGTAAAATTTTTGAATTTTCGAGCACCTTGTAAATTTTTGAAATAACTTATTAAAATTGAAAGGAAAACGAGGCAATGCTACCGGTCTTCTGGGCATATTTCCGGATGGCAACCGTGTGAAGGAATACGTCCACGCTTAAATGTCCTTTTTGTTTAAATGTACTTCTTAAGTTAGTTATTCAAAAAAAAAACCATATTCAAGAACAATTGTGTATCTATCTATGTCTGTGAGTTCTAAGTTCCTACCGCCACTTCCCTTACATTTATGATTGACTCATTAACAACCACTGACTCATCGAGCGTGCATTTCCAATGCAAGTACATATTTGATGGGGTGACTATCTGTATCTATGGACATTTTTTTTTGTGCAAAACCTTTGTCATAGTGTTATAGCAGAAAGCAAAACCTTTTCTTTTGCTAGTAGCAAGATAGACACTGTAACCAACAACCGCTTAGCTTCATGTGACTCGCTCAAACGACACGTGTGCTGTGACAGCGACTAAAGTTAAATACAAATGTAACAATCTTTGAGTAAAAAAAATCATTTTCTTAAACAAGCTTTTAAATATAGGTGTGACGTAATTTATTTTCATATTCTTCTAAGCAAACCCTTTTAATTGATACCCATATCATGGGTGTACATAAAAAATAACTAGTCCGCCATCTTTGGGAGCCCGCCATATTGGATTGAGAATGACGTCAATTAGCTAACCATGCATTGTCATCCACACTAAACGCGTATGCAAAACGCGTATTTTTGTTCAATCGGTTGGGGTTAACTGTTTTAACATTCAGTTGCAAGATTTGGCCAAAACAAACATACAAGCATTAAATAAAAACTTGTAAAAATAGAGCCACCGTGACGGAACTTGCGATGTGACAGTACTCACATGAAGAAAACAAAGGACACACGCGTTGACGCAAGTCACATTTCACGAAATAATCGGGCCACTATTTTTTCTACTACATACAAAAAATCAAAAGAACCTGATAATATTAGCACCCTCTTTTTCCACCTCAAAACACAAGCAAACTAAAAGAGCACTAACTACCCCTTCTCATCCTCTAAATCCTCATACAGTAACAATCCTAAGCTTTGACATGTCACTTTGACACATGATCATCGACGCGAGTTCGCAGTTGCTCGTTAGATGGCGCGTGTGTCGCACGTGCGCACGCGCGCCCTAAACTAATTGATTATAATTACGACCCTTAATTTGTCCCCTTTTTGTACTGAATTGCTCTCTAATTGGAGAATAGTTTTTTGTGTGAAATTATTCTGGAACATGCTCCGCGTGTGACTAGAATTTTGAATCGTGTGTATTTGTTATTTGATTAATAAATGGCGTTAACTATTTGAATTACATTTATTCATGTCATGTAGCTTGAAACCGAATCGTTAGCATGGTGTTGGTTTATAGCTACACATTTTTTTATTTTTAATAATATTATTGTGGTATAGTGTATTGTAGAATGATATTTTTTGCCTAAAGGGGGCAATTTTGAACGAAACAATGCAAGGGTTCCTTCAGCTCTCATATTATGATCATCGCATCGAGGTTGCCACAAAATAAAATCTTTATAGTTGCGATAAATACATCCCTAACAAAAGAATCAATTTACCACACCAGAGAGCTCAGCATTGGACAGATTGTTATCAATTTCTTTCAATTTTAAAAACTTTGTTCACCCCCTATTTACATGGCATGCACAATTAAAACCCTTACAAGTTTTAGCCACAAAAAAACGCTATCTATTTTGATTTGATAAAAAACTCGCATAGCCTCCACATCAAAGGCAACTAAGTCCATGTAACGAGTCTAAAGCCATATAAATTATGTATTAACGTTTATGTTAAGCCTATTTTCTCGGTTCTTTCGTCACAAATAGGATCGTCCTGCCAGCACAAATCTGGACCGCCATGTGTGACCGAATCTTTGAGCGGACACACGGGCCTTGCGGATGTAATGGTGTTAGTAGATGTGGATTTACTTTTCTCGTTTCAAAATTATTTTACTGATTTAATCAAACACGTTTTATGTTAGCACCATCGTCGGTGCTTCCTTCAGAAACTCATGGTTTAAAACTGACAAAATCAAAGTTTTACAAAACTTCTTTAAAACTTATTTGACACTAATTCTGGTGATCTTAAAGATGGCCGAAAAATGCCTTATACTTTTCCGCTTCAGGAGCACATAAATCGTAAAAGTACGCTGAAAAATACCGTTTTTTACATTACCTACTTAGTCCATTTTTTACTTAAAAAATAATAAGTTGCTGTACAAATTCTCCTAGACCAGCACACTCTCTAGTCCGTATGTCCCGAGTATTATAGAGGTCGTTAAAATTCAATTGTTGCTAGCTCCCCGACGGTCCCCCTCTATTGATGTAATAAGTCCATTGAGACTGCATAATTGCAAATCATTTGTGGGTTTTTGTCGATAGTTCCGACGCAGGAGAGCTCTATTATGAAGTGCGGTGAAACGCAAATTCTGTTATAATCGATATCTCATTTACTGCCCCGTATTGGGGAGGATGAGTTTATTATTTTGTTATGTTTTTTATTAGTTATGTATGGGTTTACCAATTTTATAAAACCAACTAAACTTGTACACTTGTTGTTAAACTTGTTGTGCTCGTCTTTCTTTATAGTGTGGTTAGTGCCTAACCTGGTGTCAGCATTATTATGCCGCCCATGGGCTTCTGACTAGGCTTTATTTGCCATAGAGAAATATCTCTCAGGCATGCTGGTTTTCTCACGATTTTTTCCTCCACAGAAGTAAGTGACAAAATAAAATAAACTAACAAAAAGTAGCCTTAGTAACTCCTTATAACATCAGCTATCTGACAGTAAATATCTGGTCAAAATTGGTCCAGCCGTTTTGGAGATTAACCGGAACAAACAGACAGACAAAAAATTAAAAAATAGTTTTTTTGTTATAAGTACCGTATCTACCTTCATATGCATTTAGTAAAAAGCCGTTATTTTGAAATTACTAACAGATACTTAAATTTTATTTATTTATCGTATTTTATTATAGTATGTCTATACGACAATAAATATTCATACTGGTAATCGTAATACTGGTATTCAGCTGCATCGGCTAAGACTGGAAGGCGACCTCAACATAGTTGAGCAACTTCAACCACATTCTGTGGCTGTATGAATAAGATGTTTTATATTCATCGAGTGACTAACCTATATTTTACTCAATCCTCGTTAGTCGTGTCAAGGACACGGCCTTGGGTCGGCATGCGGCTCGCAACTTGATCTCAAGACGTTTACTTGCTAATTTTGCTGAATCCTCTACAGAAAATCAAGTGTAACGCCCCTGGTCCGCATCATCAAACACGACAATTACAATTAGCTGTTAGGTCTACTTTCTACTAAACCACCTTTTCGTGTCCTGACGTTGGCAACCAGATGATATTGTGGAATAGGAAATAATTCAGGATCAATATCCAGCCAAATCTAAAATTACGACAGCGGCATCTGCTTCCAATATTCCCTTACACAATTCGCCTCATAAACTACAGGCACAAAGGCCGTTCCAGACAGTCATCACAGGGTTATAACAATAAAACTACGTCACCTATTAACATTTATACGTTCGTCTGGAAGAAACCTCCTGAATGTCCACAACTTTTCCCTTATTTCGACCGGTGACTCATCTTTACCCTCGAAAACGGTCAATGTCATACGATACGAGAAAAAACCAACACAACTTTGCCGTCCATTTTTTTCACATATATCTCTATGTTCATAGGACTAAGGTTGAAGATCGAATGATTTGTGGCGCAAAACTTGGTGGGAAAAGTTGGTGCAATAGGCTGTATGTAAGAATGTCTAATGGGGTGTACGCGACGTATTCGCGAATTGGGGCGACTAAGATAACATTGTATAGGTTTATTATCTGAATATTGGACGTATCATGTTAGGTACACATTATATTTTTAGAACACACGTTGGTGGCTTTATCTTAATGCACAATACGCTTTATCAATGTGGTTGTACTATGAACAAGATGGTAGGAAAGTACATATTCGTTCTTGTTCATCATAAGTCGCCAGTTTACTGGAATGTAAAACAATACTCAATTTTAAAAGATCTGTGCTTGATTGACTGAATTATCTTTAACAGATTAACAGCTAATCGGACCACTTGACTTATTTTAAATTTTGACCTAGTGATAATTTTCCAGAAGGTTCCACAAACTGGGTGTTAGTTACCGCTTTGCTCAGCAGATATTTCAAGACGGTGAATTATTGTCATTTTTTCTTTGTTTTAATACGACCAGTTACAATGTCTTTATTGGAAAGATACCTGCGGGGTTTCCAGACAATGTTAAAATTGCACAAAGTACTCGTACCTAGTAGAAAAACGGATTTCTGGTAGCAGTAACTTTCTTTGGTAACAGGTTTTTTATTTTATTTTGGTTTATTTTAGAACATGAAGGACTAACAACTAATAAAAACAAACAAAAAAGAAATCCATAGTCACCAGAAAGCCAATTACAAATCCTCACGTATAGACTTAGAAAAAAAAAATGGTGTGAGCACAAAAACAGAAAACACACCGCTTTAATCAAAGTAAGAAGAATATAAATATTTGGTTTGCAATTATATGACTAAAATAAGAGAGAAAATAGTTAAATAATAAAAACAAATAAAATAACCTACCGCTACTTGAAAAATTTGAGGCTTAAGCACTGAAAATAAACATTTCGATTAAAACAAAACAAGTTGCCAGTGCTAATGAAAACAATCTGAAAAAAAAATGCTCGCACTAAATAATTACCAACGCACTTACATGCACTTAATGCAAAAAAGCTACCGTAATAGACGGAATGCGTGCACTATCGCACCCCTGATAGCAGGGGTCGCTACATGACAATTATCTAGGGGTTTCACTAATTCTTTACGTGCTTAACCTCATTTGTCTGGCTTATTTAAAGACTCACGGCATTAGGACGGCTCGTGTCCGGATTATCGCCGGCAATATTTGAGTTAGTGTTACACGTAATTGGAGGAGATTGACGTAGACAAGTGGATCAGATACGTCATTGGTATAGATTAGTAAGTAGATTAACAGTGAGGTACTTTGCCAATAGTTGTTTAGACAAGATTGCTAGTCCTGAAAAGGCCAAATACTTTTTGTTTCCTTAGAGAATATTAATAATGATTTCTTTATCACCTAATCTTTATATATTTAGGCATGCTTAGATAAAGATCTTAGCGTGATTAAATGTGTCTTAGTGTGAGGGCTTCTAGCAAGTAGTGACAGCCTCACAGGTCGATCTTTAAGCTTAAGCAATGGTTCCTGAGGTCGTTCCATCGATGGGGGACCATCCTGTACACACCGAGACCAATCCGTGTCTTAGAAAGCAAGTTAAACTGTTGGTCTCGGCTGTTATCTGTAGATCTTTGATAGTCGTTACGTATAGTCAAATTTTGACCACCAGTCTTACTGGGAATAATACTAATAAGTTCTGTCACTGTCTGCTATTGGTGGACAAAGAGAATACTCATGTTTAAAAGTCGTGTCACTGTCCACCAGCGGTGCCTAAGTGGAATCATTTTAAAAGGTTGTGTCAATGTCCACCAGTGGGGGACAAGTAGGTGGGGGAAATCGGCAATCATCGATTATAAAGCACTGACAAAATACAACATAACAAAAAATAAATATAAAATTTTTACAACCATAAATAAAACCGTAATTTAAATTCCAACACATTGGCAGATTGTCAATTAGCAGAAATAATAAATCCGACATACAACGCACCCGCTGTTTATCTCGATGGTATCTTCATCACTCGCAGCTAGGGGGCGGGCAGGAGCCAGTAATTGGGCGCGATGCCGGAGAGATAACGCCGTCTGGCCGGCTGCTGATTAAATGCATGTGCATATTTCTGGATGTTTGCTTTTGGATTACGGAAGATTGGTAAGATGTTTGGAACATTGTGTGTTCTGACTGATAGACAGACAAAATGGCACAGAAAAGATTTTTTAATTTTGATATTGTAAAAGTATTTCACAAAAAACGGCAGGCGGCGGCGGCGGTATTTAGTATTTTTTTTTAGTATTTATTTGGAGAGTAAATTTTTGCCTTTTTTATTTTTTTACCTTCCCCGAAATAATGATTAAACGAAACTGTATCGTAAATTCCTTATACGATTTCACACTTTCTTCCGATTTATAAAAATTGCAACATTTGGATGAGGGTATCTATAAAGTACCAAAAATATTCAGCAAAAGCACCATCTGTTTATCTTCAACACGAATCGTGAAAGTTCAATGAAGAAAAGGGTTCCCCACACACGGCTCGACAGTGTTGCCACAAAAGTGATTTGCGAACTCGTAACTTTGCCTCCGCTTAACTTCACAAACCCACAAGTTGGCACGCCAAAACAAAATTAGCATATCCCACAGCTTTTGGTAATTAAGTGTCTTTTTAAAGCAATGATAATTACCGATTCAGCCTTTGTAGACAGCCTTTTAATCACAGCCCTTTTGCAACAATTCTGCTTACCCTAATGACGTCACCGTGACATAGTGTTCAGGATAGGGTTGGTACTCTGTAATTACCCAGAATCAGGGTATTTCGGACCGCTGAGTATGCCGCGAGCTTTTTTCTCGTTAACCCTGAGCTGTGGTGCTAGTGAAAGCGTTGAGCGGAGCGGAATTACCTCGACGAATATCAGCACAACTTGTCTTTTTCATTTTACTTGCACTAACCATATCCTGCACTATCTTATACTGTGCGTTTGTAAAATTGAAATTAATCGTGTCTCTTTTTCAGATTGACGTGCGCAAGCTTCAGACAACGAGCAGAGAATTATACAGCGCAGAGAATGAGATTGTTGTAGGAAACCAACAACCTGACTGCTAAAGACTGTTTCAAGTCAAGACAACTGCAGACAAATAATTTAAGGCCGAAAAAAGAAAGACTAAATAACAAATTAAGATACAAAAAAGCCATCACTGGTACCTCACCTCAACCGTGCTTCATAGAGCGTGGAAGAGCCGCGTCATCGCCGCTCAGATTGCCGGTGAAATGGCTGGAACGCGAGAAGGGACGTCTCGTAACCTCTCCGAGTCGATACATCGCATAGAGAGGAAACACTAAGATTAATGACGATGTAATGAAGGAAAAACGGTGATAATACATGGTGGCTTTAATTTATCAAACGTTTCATTGTTTTAACCCCTTTTATGTTGACAAGACATGTTGAAAGTCTCCGTGTTATCGATACATTGTTGTAAATAGAAAAGAAGGGAGAACAGTTTGAATATGATATAAGTTTTAGACTAACTTGATAGGTAAATACAGACATGTGCATCCAAGTAACAAAAAAAATTGAAAGTTGATAGAACAAAAAAAAAAGTAAAAAACATTGAAAGTAACTAAAATTTTAGTTAAAAAAGCGACAGTTTCAAAAGAACTGTAAAGTGTAAGTTATTTAAAACGAAACTTTAATTTTTGGATTAAATGCTTAAAGACCAAGATAAATACTAACAGCTCTTTAAACATTAAAAACTCCAAAAGTACCAACTAAGAGAAACAAACCTAACATCTAAAAGCACTTAATTTAATAACCTCAGCGACGAGTCTCGAGAATTATAACGAAATCATCCAGACGTTTGCCTTCTCCATAATTAAATGAACTAAACGCTTTACGGAGATAACCGAGTATCGCAAGAACTGTTCCCGCAAGAGGTCTCCAAACAATACGACAATTAGACAATACGGTTGGACCGTGAATAGCTTAATCTGAAGCAAACGCTGTTAACAATACCTCTCAGCCTTTGTCGGCGCGGCAGACGGGCGCGACAAACATTGCTGACTGGAATTTTAATTGGTCGGTGTGGTCCTAGGTTCTGTGAATGAGTCTATTATGCCTTCATTGTTGCTAATAGGGAATGATGTGATTCGGTTGTAGCAACATTTTCATTGAATATATATCACAGAGGATTTTATCTCCACGCGTTTTCTATTTTATTTTTAAGATTCTTGTTAGATCAGCTTCTATAAAAGTCACAGTATTTCTACTTATTGCATTATGGCAGTAGATATATTGTTGAGCTGACAAAATATAAATCTTATTCTCTTGATAGATTTTTTTTTTAACCTGATCAGCCATTTCACAGACACACAATCTGTTTTTGAAGAAACTCTTTAGTTTATTATGAAAATCTTTTCTTAAGACACTTGGATGCTTTATGAAACCCCAGAATCTAGGTGCACGATTCAATTTGGTCGTTTAATCTAAGAAACCTGGGAAAAACTCCACGTTACTCTTATAAACATAATTGTTATTCATAATATTTGTTAATAAGAGACAAATTATTGTAATATTTTTAAAACCGCTGGTCTACTAACCCCAGTCCTCATTGTTACCGGCGCAGTGTCACCGCGACCTGCTTTCTCGGAAATCTTGGTAAAGCGTCATTTGCACTTTTCTCGCGGTACAAAAACATCACTGGAGAGATGAAAAATGAAATATCACGAGCAGCCCTCGGTTCGCAAGAGCTTCTAGCTATTTGTTAGCAGATAATACGTTTTCTGAGAAAACAATGCGCTCAGAAGATTTCTTATGGAGTGCTTGAAAGTATTGTTGGTTTAAAAACGATGTGATTGTGGCAGTTATATTTATTGCTATTGGGAGGATTGTGTTTTGCTGACCCGATTTTATGGCACTGCAAGTACAGTCACGAGCACCAATATACCACTTTACAACTTTTAAAAATGTTTTTCTCCTACTGTTCATTCTCAATTTTTCATGTTGTTACGAACATAGTATTCTGGGACTCATATTTTTATGAAAAAGATCCTATACCAAAGTTACCATCATTATTTCTTACGAAAATTGCTTTCAAATTTAGGAAAGGGTATACGTATTGGTGCTCGTGACTGTACCTGTCGCAGACTTGAATTTAGTTCATCATGTAACGATTTTTGGTTTATCTTTTCGATTTGATGTTTTTTTTAATACAAAAAACCTGCCTTGCAGCTGTTTCGGATGTCAACGTGCGCGTCTTCTGCTACGGTAACAAGATGTTAAAAAAAATTGTATACAAGAAAAATTAAATTTCGATTAAAATATATATTAAACTTCGATTTACATGGTAACCATAATGTAGTGAACCATTTTAGTGTGAGAAAGTATGAGACAAAGATTTTGATAGCACTATTATAGCTATTGTATCAATCTCTAACATAAACATAAACAAACATATATTTCTCTACACGTTTGTACTCTCTCAGCTCGATCACCATTTCCGAGAGCGACAACCTTTTAGCGCGCTGTTTCATCGTGACGCGTATCAATTTGTTTGACAGACACAATTTACATGTTACGGTAAAAACAAAATATACTTTATACATGTCTACATATGCATACTATATTAATGTTGTGTTTGAAATGATTTTCCGGAAAACGTATAACGGTAAAATTGTTTTTTTTTGTTTTTGAATAGTTTATAAATGTTGCGTATTCCTGTAGTCTATTAATTTTTTGGTATTCAAAAGAATATATAAAAAGTGTGAGTGAGTAGCAAGATTTTAATGCTTTTAGAAAATTACTTTTGAGAAAAAATTATAAACTTAGTTCTATTCATATTTTGTTGGCTTTCACAGCTAGGAGACAGGCTTCCCTACGAGAGGTAGTCATCCACCACGTGGGCTCAGTGCGGGTTGGTCCAGGGTTATCTCGAATTTTTGGTTCAAACACATACCGGTATTTTCCTTTACGCAATAGATTAATCATATTTATACATACTTAGATCAATCAAATACCAAACCTTTACGACATTACTAAGCATTACCACTCAATACACAAATCGTAACAAAAATGGAACAACGGAAATGGCATTATTCGAAAAACATCAAGAAAGATGTCTTACAGAAAGCGAAGACACCGGAAAGCGTCATTAAGTATTGACAGCGCGATGGGGTTGGAGGGAAAGCAGATTCATGTCCGTATGGGGTGCGCCCCGCGTCGGCCAAGTTGTATGGGAAATGTCATGGGACTGTCTGGAAAAAGTATTAGAAATGTATGGTAAAGGTTTTTGATTTTCGGGAGTTATTATTAGTTTTTGTGATGAAAGAAAAGTTTTATCTTCGTGTTGGAGCGGTGAAATTCTAAGGAGTACCTAATTTTAATATTATTATATTAAAAGAGAGAGACCAGAAACTCTTAACATAGAACACTAGTCTTTGTTATTTGGTTCAAACCTCAACTAAGGTACAATAAATATACGTAGTGTGCTGTTCACATACTTTCCGGTATGTAATTTTATTATCAATTCAAAATACCCCTAATTATTCAAATTATATACCTAACGAAGACGCTGCGGAAAGAGTAATATTATGAATACATAAATACGGTTATAATGTAGGTCGTACTCTACTTTTCATACACACTTGAACATTTCCTAACTGGATTTTTACCAAACCCTGCTGAAAACGTATAAATCCGTTTTCAAATCATGATAACATATTTCAGACAGCTTGTTTCCTAAACTCCTCCTCTAAGCCACCCCTACTTGAACACTAAACTACAAATTTTACATACCCCCAAGTTTACACACGATTTATGTAAACTACCAATTTTACATACACCCTCAGTTTACATAAGAAGTGCAGTTAATTCGTTCGGCTTCCGATCGCACTGCAGTGTTGCGGTGCGCGCATAAATTGTAGTATCGTGCCATTCGACGTTATTTATGTTACGTGGATGCGCGATCTCAGACGCATAAATACGAATCGGAGACTTGGGGCCGTACTAGTGGTCAAGAAATCAAAGGAAATCTGCCTGGCACTAAAAAAAGTCACCCGAAAAGGTAAGCTACGAATATGGTTAGGCTTAACACTGAATTTAAGTAAACACGCACAAAAATTAAAGCAAGTGATATTACAAATTTCGAGATCATAATTTTTTGTAGTTTTTTGAAAACTTAAAATCAGATAGGAATTTACCGAGCAAAATCTTCTATTTTCATACCTAGTGCCAGAAGAGAAGGATTATTAAAAGTTTACAGAAATACCAAAACACTGTGTTTAAGATGACAACCAACAAACATTTATTCACACTTAAATAATCCTGGTCTAGTAATTCAGTTTCATTTAACACTAGCTCTTGCCCGCGGCTTCGCTCTCGTTAATTTAGAATTTGACAATCGGGTTGTACTTTGCTTGTAATAATATAATTCAATCATGATTCGAAAGACACGTGGCGACATCTATTATCATAAAAAGGTTATTTTTGTTTTCCTCAGGAACAGTACTTTTTTTCGGGATGAAAGGTACCCTATGTCCGTTTCCGTTCAGTGGTATGGCGTGAAAAAATAACAAACAAACAAACTTACTTTCGCATTTATAATATTAAGTTAGGATAAGGATTCGTCCTCTAATATTCCTAGTTCAGGGCTTATTAAACGACCAGTTTTATCTAGCTCTCCTAGTAGGGGAGACTTCACGAGCCACTACCTCTCTGAATTATAAGACGGTACTAAATTCGCGATTCAATTTATGAGTTATCGTAAATTTTGACGAGTTCCGCCATCGCCTGATTTAATTACTCAGTTGTAATTATTGTTTTACTGCTGTTGCGAGTGAATTGTTTACGCGAATGTTTCATATTTATGTTTTATTTTAGAGCCTAGATTACTGTAGTCCCTTGACAACTTGTTATTCGAATGCCAAAAGCTCGTCGTAGCGATGTAATTTATTGTTTAAACAGCAATTTTAGTTTATTAAAACCCATCTAGAAGTATGTTTCAAATTCACTACATGTAAAAGTAAGAAAATATAATATGAATCGGTTTAATATCGCTTTATTGAAGCTTGACCAAAAACGAAAAAATACCCTTAAACGCTACAAACACTATTAACACGAAAAACCGACAAAATCCGAACCCAACATTTTGGTCTACAAACTTTCTTTCAGCGTTTTCTATAGGCCGTTATCACACTACACAGTCTATTGAGAGAACACGACGCACGGTGATTGATATTAATGGTCGCCCGTGCGGTGTGTAGACGGCCTTATCTTTGCCGTCGACGAACTACGCTGCCTCCGTCAGCCAAAATGTGGTAACTCAACAAAATTATGTTTTAAAAAAACAGGGAATGTGAACATAAGCACGAAAAGCATAATATTTTTGTTTGGACGACATTTCCGACGGTAACTTCACGATGATTTTCTTGGATTTGGAAACCATGACCTACAACTCAAAAGTCGGTGTC
Source organism: Noctua fimbriata (assembly GCA_905163415.1). Lineage (NCBI taxonomy): Eukaryota > Metazoa > Arthropoda > Insecta > Lepidoptera > Noctuidae > Noctua > Noctua fimbriata. Next base: position 15,852,267 of record LR990925.1, on the reverse strand, counting down.
GTTACCAATGGACCGTCACTGACAAAAAAGAGATATAAACATGTTTTTCTAACTGGTTTTTAGGGTTCCATAACTCAAAAGGAAAAAAAAAGTCTGTCTGTCTGACTATCTGTCACAGGCAATTTACTCCGAAACTACAGGGTCGAAAATTTTGGAAAAAATACAAACAACAGTTAAACCTATAAGAAAGCTATAGAAACAAATAATAATTAAAAAAAAAATTAAAGGGGACACCCTTTAATTATTAATTTATTCACTTACTACGATGGTACGACAGAACCCTTCATGCGCGAGTCCGACTCGCACTTGGCCTGTTTTTTTTAATGTTCCAACAAATATACAGTTTTTTTATTCGTGCATTTGGTGGTAGATGTTTAAAAGTCTGATGCGACAAAAAACTGAAGTTTTTATTTTATTGAGATATTGCTTTCTGGCTCACGAGGCCAGAACGGACGGAGGCCTTTTCATAAAGTAGGCCGGAGATGGCAAAATAGTTTGTAGTTTTAAAGAGGCTACAAGTTTTGAAGTGTGGACGTAAACCCCGGATATGGAAGGGTATGGTAAATAGACGAAGTTTTAGAAGAATTGATAAAGTATGTTGGTGGAAAATATTTTGATAATAAAACTTTTTGGCTGTCTGGCTATGGAACGGATACTCGAGTAAAAAAAGTTATTATTGCTCTCAATTAAATGCCTACCATTTCACTTTAATACTTTTATGTTTAAATATCTCGTACTAAATAATATAAAATGACTAGTAAAGTACATTTGTTTCAACGTCTCTTGTATTTCCTATAGTAATTTCCCATCTATGTATGTAGAAATAAATGTTCCTCCATTTCTTCTTACTTTTATCCTAGATAGCAATATATTAGTGGTGCACCACGAAGGCGTTTCCGATACAAGACGATAAATTACACGCAATGCCGGCTACGGCGCTACGGCGTAGCAGTGCAGCTCTATTGCTACGACGCTCGCTTGCTACGAGACTACTCATTGGTTACGTCGAACGTTCTATGCTACGCGAAACGTGAATTAAACTGGATAAGAATTCATCGGTCAGAAACCCTTAAAACAATTCCGACCATTTCATTACATTGCGAAAATAATTGGTTTAGTCAAAATATATGCCTGGGTTATTAATCCAGTCGACATATTGGATTGATTTATTTTCAAAAGGATTGAATCACTCGGTTAGAAGAAAATAATGATATGCGTCGTGGAAAATGGGTCTCACTGTGGATTTTGTTACGTCGTATTTCCTGTGGATTTTTAATATGTATCTGTTCCTGTGGGGGTAGGCAGAGACTATAGAACTCCACTTGCGATTTACCTTACATGCTTCTTTCGCCTCGTCCACGTAATTTTCTCGCCATTGTTTAAATATCTTCTTTTGGTAATAGTTGTCAAGATAACGGCCAATTGCGAGTCGGACTCGTGCATAAAGGGTTCCGTACCGGCAACATCAATACATATTCTGTGAAAATGTCAACTGTCTACCTATTACGGATCATGAGATACAGCCCGCTGTTAGACAGATGGATGGACGGAAAGTGGCGCTTAATAATAGGGTCACGTTTGTTACCCTTCGAGTACGGAACCCTAAAAACACTGAGAAAACACAACTCTGCACAAAAAAATGGCATTTACTAAAAAAGAAGGTTGAAGATATCATCACCTACGATCAATTCATTATCCCAGTTCTTATCCACATTTCTACAATCCTAGTCAAACATCGCCGTCGCCTCGGCGCCAGTCTTGACCCTGTCCCATTCACGCCACAACTGGTGCCCCACAAATCTTGCTAAACAAACAACTAATGGGCCGGCACCGTGAATGGGATAGCTTTATAGCTAAAAATGGGACGCCCACTGATTGTGTAGCAGTAATGGTTCCAGTAATTTGTTTGTAAACGCGTAATTAGTAAAGTTAATGAAGATATTGTGATTATATTAGAAAGAAATCTAGGGTTTCTGAACTGGGTCAGTTCAGGGAAACTGGGGTTTTTAACTTAGTTATTTCAGTTGGTTAAATCTAGTAACCAAACTTTTATTTTGTTATAAAACAAAATAGGTATAGTTCAAGTTAGTGTTACCTAAATAACACAACATGCAGAAAGGTTTAATGAACTTCAAAAGTAGCATGAGACGACATAGATGAGGAGGCTCATCATCATCATCATCATCATCATTTCAGCCGAAAGATGTCCACTGCTGGACGTAGTCCTGATGAGGAGGTTGTCGAACCTTAAAAAGATTGCTGGGACAGACTGGATGCGCAAGACCAGAGGACAGGGTGTTGTGGTGTAGCTTGAGAGGCCTATGTCCAGACAGCAGAGCAGAGCAATAGGGTAAGTGGATCGAATGATTTTCAAACAAGGACCAATTCTAGATTTGAGTTCAATGCAGGTAAACATAATCTCAGTCATTATCAGCAAACTCACCTACTTTCTTACTTTTAAAACAGCGTGTGTCTATTAAGTAGATAATTAATTACACAACAGTATTTACATAGCGGTTTGCAACCCTTAATCATCATTCTCTTGCCCTTATCCCAATTCATTTGGGGTCGGCGCAGCATGTCTTCTTCTTCCATGCTTCTCTATTACTCGTCATCTCATCAGACACCCCCTTTCTTGCCATATCATTCTTTACACAGTCCATCCATCGTTTCTTTGGTTTTCCTCCACTCATATACCCAACCCTTAATAAGTACCCAAAACCTCCCACTTTCCCTGCTCACTATTAACCCCAAACCCTTCACAGATAAGGAACACATCTGACGTGGCATTACCGAGCGCAGCGACGCAGTGTTACCAACTATTAGGTAGCGAACTAATTGGGTACAAAGCGAGGGGCGATCGCGCGCAATTAGCACGGGCCCGGTCTAATGACTCGGAAGTTTTGTAGCGAGTGTAGCGACCACTAATTACTGACCGTGAAGGGTGGGCCGAAAGGAGAGAAGAAGCGGATTTGAAGATGTGGGTCATGTTTGTACTGGTGTCAAAATTCCGTAGCACCTCTAGACACAAAACATAGGGTGTAAATAGATCCTTAACGAACCCGAAAGGCACTTATCCTTCCCGTCTTTTCGATCATTTTTTTGTTCTAGACAATACCTGGGAACCTTTTAGGAACGGAGATGTTAGGGGTCAAAGTTCCAACATTTTCACAAGTTTTTTTATAAATACATGCTATTAATGTAAGATTTTTACTTTACACACCTCCACGAGCTGGGGGTCGTGGAGGTGTGTAAATTCTATTCAATCCATCCATCAGCATAATGCTTTGAGTGCGTTCCATCGAGTCCTACCGTAAAACGTGATTTTTCACCCCAAAAAAAAAAGCCGATTCCCAGCCGTAATTTTTGGGTGAAGTTACTTAGTTTGATGTAGAGAATGCTTGGTTGACGGCTTCGTGAAGGGTCTGTTTACACCCTGTATAAATTAGTAAAGAACTGCTGAACATGAGGTCCTGGGTTCGATTTTCGGGTCGGGCAAAGTGTTATTTGGATTTTCCACCTGGATAATCTCAGTAGCAGCCACGAAGTCTGGATTTGAGCCCGGGTAATGGCTATAGATTCGCATCATATTTCATGGGACTTAAACATAACTGACGAAATGTGGATGTACTATTAGCTCTGCCTAACCTTTCAGGCAGGATGTTATGTTATGATATTATGTAATTTAATATATTGACGTCCAAAAATACGTAACTTTTCCCCTAGCGTCAACTCATTATCGCAAAAGGTGATTTGTTGAGGAATACTTGCATTAATATACGGCTTACCTCAATGTATCTCAAAACTTTTCTTTTGTACAACTGACCAGTCTTCTACTTCTTCTTGTCGTATCGATGGCACTTCCATATTATACAGTTTGGGTCCAGTAGGTGGCCTGTTTATTGCAGCATCAGAGGTGTTATTCAGATCGTCGAGAGTGCAGGCAAACGGACACCTGGGACACTCCAGCAGGTGGGGCATAGTTTAGTCCGGAGCGCCGCACTCGCACTCCTTAAAAGACCAATAAAAAGTTATGTGAAAACATTTATAATTACTTTATACTTACATTTAAGGTGTCTATTCACTTAGGTCATTTAAAATAAAATAAAAATTAAATCTAAACAATGAATTAAACAAGTTTACTATCTCTATAATTAAACACCGCTTAAAAACATAAATAATCAACACCTCATTACCTCCAGAATTAATCGCGTCCTCTTCTAATTTACACTACATTACGAAAATTTCCACGTCAATGAAAATATAAGATGTAAACTTTCTTGCTTCGTGCCCAAAGCACTCCAAATTATCTGCCGGGTATGCAAAATCGAAAAATGGGAAAATTGGGAATAAATATTTTAATTGTGACTGTGAAATATTTTTAATGTAAAGGAAAATAAAATTCAATAGCTATGTGCACCATTGAAGAGGATTAGTAAATTTAATGTATAATATATCTATCGCTATCTTTTATTGCCTACTTGAAAAGATTTTAGATCTAAATTTTATTAATTGCACTTTTGTTTAACCCTTAGCTCTCTTCTTTAGGCATTCCTTTAATTTTCAGTTCCTAGTGTTAGTGGCAACCGGGCATTACTTATTGAACCTAAGTAAGCAGTAAAAACTTCTGCTATTTAAAAACCACAGAATACATTTACCATGTGAAGGCTTTATAAAGACGTTCTTGAATTAAATATTCATAGCTTTATTCAACGAAACATGCACAAAACAAACGAGGTCTTTGCTTAGCACGCAGCTCTTTTTCTTCATCAACAATTAGGTCATATGGAAAGGTGAAACTTACGTACACATTTTCTTTATAATTGCATGCGAAAGAAGCAGGCAGCTGAACTGATAGCAAGTGGTCACCGTTACCTCACTTCTAGGCCACGAGACAGGACATGAGACAGCATCTGCGGGGAAAACAAATTAAAGGTTGTTTAGAAAGTGCATGGCGCTGGTTACTGGAAGATTCTCACGTGAAGAAAACCAGTGACATCACAAATCGCAAAGCCCGAGGGGACAGCGACGGAACCTTAGGACATTTGCGATTTGGGCAGAGTCGGAAATATGTTGATTTTTTTATCGAAAATACAATATTATTATCCAATAGCATTTTAGTTAAATTGTTCGCAACAAGCACAATGAATATCATCCATAGATATGAATACATTCCTAAAATTGTGAAAATATGTGAAACTAGTAAATTTATTTTTTAAATTAATTAGTATTAACATTACGTTTACACCGCGCGCTCTCGCTACGGCTCTGATGCATGCCATGCCAGAGTCGTCGTAGATATGTGTCAACCCAGAGACAAAGTTAAAATGTCTCATGTGTCTGACAAAAGAAACACAATGATACCTGCATATTACTGTCCCACTGCTGGGCAAAGGCCTCTTCTCATACAGAGAAGGCACGAGCATTGATCTCCACGCTTAGTCGACGAGTTGGCGATTTCAGACTTACATTATAAGTAAGTATAAGTCCAGTTATCCTTACGATGTTTTCCTTCACTGATGTCAGTGATGTCCAAGATAAGCTTAGAAAGTACATATGAATGAATTGAAAAAGTCACATTGATAGTTGCCCGGATTTAAACCCACAACTTTGTGCATAACAGGCGAAGTATTAACTTCTGGGTGATTACGACATTGCCAGACAATACCTTCCAAATATTTCTAAAAAAGAAATATCGTTAATGTCTCGATTCGTTCAACTAGTAAAAAGGGCGGGTAATCCAACGGCACATCTGCCCTCTCCCGGGGTATTTCAATTAGATCCAGTACTATCTACATCTTGCGGTGCCGGGGTCCGTCGCACGAGTCTGCGATATTTCTCAAGATAACGGACCTTGCTTGTTATTGTCGGACGTGCGTCTCGTGTGAGTTATGTGGTTTGTCATAAATCTTGAGACTTTAATTAGAGAGATTGTGTACGGTGTGCAGTAGATTACTTTAGTAATGCATGTTGATAATAATTGTCCTACTGCGAGGCAATGGCTTTTTTTCGTTCGGAAAAGGAACGGGCATCGACTACGTGTTCTTACGGCACCTAAGTAATTTCGGACGATTTTTTATCTTAATTTTAGTCTACTTTCAACAGTAAATAAGTGATGTTTAAGATTAATTTGACACTGTTGGAAAAGGTGACAAAGTGATATCGATGCATTATGACCGAAACCCGCTAGTCGGCAATCTGATCCTGGTTATCATAAATGATAAATTGACAAGGGATGTACCTACCTAAATACCTTTCCTTTCGTCATACATGTATTTCATAAGATAGACGCAGCGCGTGTGGAACTAAAAGGTTATGTTTGAATTACGTAGCATTTTTTTTTTTTTTATATTATTTTCAAATATACACCTACCATTGCTTGTCTCTGCATCACCCAAAGGTTGACTGGTAGAAAATGCCTATGACATTAAGTCCGCCTCTGTACTTTTGTGCTTGAAGTGTTAAATAAATAAATAAATAATATATGCAAAATAATTACATGATGGTACAGCGGATACAAGCTTATTTCTCAATTTTAGGTAATAACATAACATCACGCCTGTAATCTTCAAAGGGTTAGGCAGAGGTGTACACAATTATAGTACACCGAAATTTCGCCAGTTATTTTTAATCAATCATTTTATTATATCTGGCAAATGAGGCCCAGAATAATCTAAAACAATAATAAACTAATACACATGAAAAACCTTATTAAACTATAACTATACACGTAACTTTAACGTCGTTTAAGTTCCATGTAATAGGGGGCAAGCCTTTTGCCATCAATCGGGCACAAATGCAGCCTCAGTCAGATTTTAGGACCGCTAAAATAGAAGTCCTTTAAAACCGCACTACAATTTTACATAAAAGTTAGTTTCAAACGGTGCGATTACCGCCATTTTCACGCGGTTCGCTGTAGGCACACAGTTTCTTTGAGGGCCACAACCGACATGTTTTATTATTTCCTTTTCGACATACTTCCTGTTTTCGCTGTATATGTTTCACGGCTAGATTGCGCGCTAAAATATATGTATATTCTGTTATGTAAAACGGAGAAAGGAGTCTGCGAGAGATAAATGATAACGGTTTTAGGAACTGTGGGTGATAACATAGTGTTTGTTTTTAAAAGGTTTGTTAAATAATATGTTCACACATTTTTACATTTACATGCCTTTGTATAGTGTATTCTTGATTTTTTTAAATATTTTTTTTGTGCGTTTTATCATCATCATCATCATTTCAGCCGAAAGACGTCCACTGCTGGACATAGGCCTCCCCCAAGTGTCGCCACATTGACCGGTCCCGTGCGACTCGCATCCAGCGGATCCCTGCAACCTTCACCAGGTCATCGGTCCACCCACTGGGAGGCCTTCCAACGCAGCGTCTTCCGGTTCGCGGTGCGTTTACAAACATTTAAATTCACATACACAAACAGCCAGACCCGGAACAACTACCTGTAGGCCATACAAATATTTTTTGATTGAAGGCTGAATGAAACAAGCACTTTCGTCGTCTGTGAAAAAAACAAAAGAAACATAACATAACATCACGCCTGTAATCCCTGAAGGATTAAGCAGAGGTGCCTAACCTATTAGTACACCCACATTTCGCCAGTTATGTTTAAGTCCCTTGTAGTATGGAGCGAGCCTATTGCCATCAACCGGGCACAAATCCAGACTTCGTGGCTGCTACTGAGAAATTCTTGATGGAAAAACCCAATAACCAGGGCCTGGGTTGCGAACCCAAGATCTGCTCAGCAGTTGCGACTGCGACCACTAGATAAACGAGGCAGTCTTTTCATTAGTTAACAAAAGAATAAATCATTGAGATATAAGAAAAGCACCTCCGATAAAGACATAGGCGGGCTTACCGCGGCATAGAGAATATTTGGCTTACACATAATCTCAACGCAATCAAAACTAGAAGGTAAGTCGCTTTTTTTTACCAACATAACGTTCGTAAGCAGTACGTAAAAAACTTCTTCAAATATTCACCCACCACCTCAACTTTATCAAACACGTCTGCTATCTGGCCCATACATTTTACACTACGTCATGTGAACCAGATAGACGCTTCCATAACTCAGCTTTGACAAATTGAAAAATGTGACAACGCTTTGACGGAGTTTAAATTTTTCCTTTGACGTTGTAACTTTGGGCATACCGGGTGCTGTGTGGTTGGTACACTGCTTTACTTTGTTAATATTAAATAATCAGTGGCCTTTGTTTGGCCTCATTTTTAGGTAAAATTTGGTGCAAATCGTTTTTAATATGGGCCAGTTAAAAAGCACATATAATCATTTTTATAATAATTGAGAACTTTGTAAAAAAAGTAAGGTTTGCTGTAAGAAAACCCAATTCTGGGTTAAGCTCGCCGTTGTACATAAGCATATATTGTAATTTTGTATGTATATCTTTTATTTTTGTGTGAAAAATATAATAATAATACGAATACTTGAAAAGATGACGATCCGGTCACGTAACTATGTATATTAAAAACACTGGTGCAATGAAAAATAGCTTCATAACCCTTATTTTCTATCAAAACAGACCCCTACCTTTTTTGGTAACAAAACACAAAGTTTGCAACACCCTCATAGTTTGGAGTAAGTAATTAATAAACAGGGCAGAAATTCCTGAACACGCAAGAATCTGGCATTCAGGCGTACCCTGTAGTACGCTGGCGTACCCTGGCTACTTGGGGTACTTGTGAGCTACTCGCTAATTACTTCGCTAAATATTTACTTTGCTCAGATTCTCCTTTCTGCAAGGGCTAGGGTGACGACATGGTGGGTATAGCGATTTTTAGGTGCACGCTGGATTAAGAGATTTTGTGTTTTTTGTATGTTGTACAAGCAAGTTAAATGTATTTGATTCGTTCACATATTTATTGACCAGCAAATCATGATGTTGAAGCCTTTTTTGTAAAGAGTTTAAAAAAAACGTTAATCGTTAGTTCGTGGTGAAAAATCAAATCTTTTTATGATGGTACAGTCGATATTAATAGCTCAATAATTTTGTTCACTATTGACAAATTGTATTCCAATTATTATTACCTATTTAGACGAGACACCGCCGACGGCTACAATTCTTGGTATAAATCATTAACTGCTTCGTAAACATTTTTTATCCTTGCCCTACTACCGGAAATTGTTTAGGTACTTATCGTGAGTGACCTTACTTTATCTCTGTGACTATAAAATGGGAAAAAGGTCGAAAAACATCCGACGGGGACTTCCCGGAATAAAAAGTTTACTATATTTGAATTTGGGTAATGGTCTACCTATGGGCTAGATATTCACGTCTAGAATATAAAATTAATTTGTTCAAGTTATTGAACAATCAATAACAATTAATTGAATCTGTCTGTTAAGACAGATTTACTTTCGCATTTATAATATTAGTATAGATGATAGTACGATTTATTATAACTATATTTAACTAATCCTTGCTTATAGTAACTGCTAGACTAATAGATACAACAAAGCAATGTTATGCGCCAGCTGAATGCTTTGCGATACTACGCGTCCCAATACGAGGGACATAACTGGCTGTGGTGTGTGCAAGAACGGACACAACTCTAGATATCCCAGGACTTCGCATTAGGTATTTAGGCTATCAACAAGCTATTTCTTACATTTGGAATTGCATACATGTCAAGAAAACTAAACTGGTCTGTTTTTCTCAATTGAGGAAGTTTTTTGACTAAAGTAACCATAAACGTAATTTACAAACAAAGAGTTGTGGGTTGTGGGATCGAAGCCAGGCACACGCCTTACGTTGTGTCATCACATCACCACTGATCAGGGATCCGCTGGATGCGAGTCGCATGGGACCGGTCAATGTGGCGACACCTGGGGGAGGCCTATGTCCAGCAGTGGACGTCTTTCGGCTGAAATGATGATGATGATGATGATCACCACTGCTCTCAAAACGGTGAAGGACGTATTCAAAATCGGAAAAAAAATGTATTTGAAAAAAACACATATTAGAGCAATTTCTTGTTTGTATTTCTAGGCAAAAGTTGATGACGTTTGTGATTTTAAAATTGCTACTAAACATTTCATGTTGGAACGTACTAATTCGTTAAAAACACGACCACACACTCAACACGCAAAACACACTCAGTATTCACATTACAATATCCACAGTTTTGAAACGTCCCCCGCCATCCATCACGACTCTTAATTGAGTAATGGCCGCACGACAGCTAGTTCTGATTGATCGCAACCGCGCTAAATATGATGTATTGCTGGCTTTGACTGCTGTTTAGGGATTTAAGTTTTCTGTGACGGGTGGACCTCTTTAGTTTGGTATTTGAGGTGAGATTATAAGGGATGGATAGTAGTACGGTTAGCTAAAATACACGTCATACTGTGTCGTCATACCTCGTATTTTACACACATTAAGTAGTTTATCTATTGAAGAGCTCGTGGTTAGATAATAACAGCCGCTCCGGGCGATCTTTAGGTTAAGCCGCGCTTGCCTAGATTGGTCCGTGGATTGGCATACCGAGAAACATACCGAGTTTCACCGTCTCTACTCTGTACTGTGAATAAAACTTCATGTGGCAAACATGTGAGCCTTGACCGACCGAGTTTCCTCCGTGCTTCGAAAAGCACAGCCTCGGCTGTCATTTGTATATCGTTGACAGTCGTTACAGGCAGTCAGTGGCCCGAAAGCCTGACAACCAGTCTTAGTAAGGGATATCGTATTACCCAGTACTAACTGGGTTGTGGAGGTCAGTCGCCCCATGTAAAATTCTGATATTTAGCCGCATCCGGTTAGACTGAAAGCCGACTCCAATATAGTTGAGAAAAGGCTGGGCCGATGATGAAGTAGTTTATCTGTTACAATCTGCGCTACGCGCCGAGCTACGGCGTAGCATTGGGCTACGATTTCGTAGCCTCGACACCTACGAATATTTGTAACTTCATTTTTAGTTGAATTATTATTTTGTCATCACACACAATACATATACTTATACCGTAGTAGAACTATCTACAACTTCTTGGGTTAACCAAAAACCCTACAGTACTATTGTTTGCCTTTGAGGACATGAGTAGTAGTTTCAATAAACAAAATGCGGTCTCATTTGCAACCAGGCTGGTATTACTTACAAGAAATAGCACGAATACAAATAACTTATTTACATGTACTGAACATATTTCTTGTTCCCTCGATGTGAAGGTCACGACGATCGATACAGTACATTTCACTTACAAACAAGAACATTATTCTTATTATGTTTGCGACAAGTCAATTTAATACTCCGTGTTTTTCGTCATATGTGACATGGCTTGATTTTGTACACGAGGTCCTGAAATGGTTGCCGACTGAAATAAGTTTACTTACGAAATATGAGTATTGGAATTAATACACATCACGTAGCAGAGAGTAGCAGGAGCTTGTGACTATATAATAGCAGCCGTTAGGGTCGATTTTCAGGTTAAGCCGCGCTTGCCAAAGTTTTTTTTTTTTTTTTAAAACGGTCCGTGGATGTGTGACCACCCATTGCATACCGAGTTTCCACCGTGTCTCGCAAAGCACGTTAAGCCGTTGGCTCCGGCTGTCATTTGTAGATCCTTGACAGTCGTTACAGGTAGTCAGTGGCCAGAAAGTCTGACAACCAGTCTTACCAAGGGGTATCGTACCTATTACCCAGTACTAACTGGGTTGTGGAGGTCAGATAGGCAGTCACTCCATGTAAAATTCTAATATGCAGCCGCATCCGGTTAGACTGGAAGCCGACTGCAACATAGTTGGGAAAAGGTCAGGCAGATGATGAAGTATCAGAGAGAAGTGGTGGCCGCGTGGTAGCGACCCGGATTTACCAATTGCAGGACGTGGATTCACACCCGAGCAGACAGTTTACTTTGTTTAATTATTTCAGCATCACCACCGCCGCTGCTGCTCATGTGACAGACATGACATGTGTCATTTACGCATCTGCAATAAGCCTGCGTGGTAAATTGTGGCCCATTTCCTTTCACAAAGAGGGGGCCGGGTAAAAGTAGCATACGCAAGTCTGGATTTGTGCCCGGTTGATGGCAACAGAGTCAGCCCTTATTACATGGGACTAAACCATAACTAGCGAAATTTGAGTGTACTATATGTACCCCTTTCGGGATAAGACAGAACACAAAGAACAAAGGCCGGTGAATTATGTGGCGTTAAGTTAATTTACTCCTTTCTCTAGTAACTCAGACGATCCTACAATAACTAATATTTGACGCGAAATCAGTTCAAATTAAACACCCCACTAGCACACGTTACTCGTTAGTTAAACTGACAGACAGTTATTGTAAAAGTTAGATCATTATTAAGTTGTTACTACGGATAACTGGATCCTGAAACTGCAAATATTTGTTAGGATCCTCTCGCACCTGGCGAGTAGATTGGCCCAATTTGAACGAGGCACGAACTGGTAGCCAGTAGCCTGGAGACATATTGTTGTCGTTATTATTATGTTATTAAGGGAGGGAATTTTTTGGTGGTTTTTTGGCTGGTAATGGTGGGTTTGAGTGTGGACGCATTTCTTTTCGAGTACTTTTTTATTGTCTTGTAAATATGGTGGAATTTTCTTGTTTTTCACAAAATTTTGTCAGGGCTAAAAGGGTTACTTTTAAACCGACTTCCAAAAAGGAGAAGGTGATCAATTCGTTGCAGTTTTATCAATTCAGAGGTTATCAATTCGTCTTAAATTATTGTTTTCTTTAAGTTCAGTGATAATTCTAAACCACGTCTGCCGATTTCGAAGGTTCTTTTTTATTAGAAAGAGGGTAGCATTTTTAAATGTATATTTAATATTTTTCATCTATGTTGATGATGCTTCTAGTTACAATGTACCACAACTAAAATTGGAAAAAATAAATCTACAACCGACTTCTAAAAACATAATATAACATCACGCCTGTAATCCCTGAAAATTTATTAGTAAAGTCCCATGTAATAGGGGGGACTAACTCCTCAGAAAAAACTATGCTCTGGTAAAATTCTAGTATTTTTTAGTAGTTGGTTGTATTTTTTCGCAAAAAATGTGTTACCAGGACATGGTTAGTTTTTTTCCAAAGAGTTAGTTGCAATGATCCAAATAGGAGAAAAAACTGATTTTGTAGAAAAGAAATTCAAGAAACTTTAACCCCCTCAGCGTATAACTAGGTCTTATGATAGAAACATTTTTTTTTTTTTTAGGAACTTAGTATAGAAGCTATGATTGTTATATTATTATGAGACTTACTAGTTTTTTACGTTTATCTTAGTTTTATACTGTAAATAAGTTAATTTTAAGACCTCGATATCGCATTAGGGATACACATGTAATGATAGTGTAAGGGAAATTTTTAATAAATAAATAAAAAATAAATAAATTTACTCGTTACAATTTTTGCTTTCCACGAAAACGTTCTCTCCATATATTTTACCAAAAAATTCACACATTCATAAACGCGTAACTGCACATTTGCATTTAATAAAACAGACAACTAGTCTGTCTTCCCGGATAAAAGCCAGACAGGAGACGCGCAGACCTCATACGAACATTTTATTGAAAGTCACATGTACGCCGCTATAAAACTAGTATAATTTCGAATTTTCAAGTATAATTTGAACTTTTATTGTCCTCGAACTCACACAAAATTATTGTTGATCTTTTAGTTTTTCGATTTTATTGTCACTTAAAACTGAATAAAATTTTATGGCGATAATAATTTTAACGAGTGTTGTATTACTTGTAGCCTCTGTCGTTTTTAATGGTAGTTATTTTATTCTAGTAAAACTACTTTCCATTTATTTGGCCGTAGATAATATATTAACTTAGAAATGACAGAGTGTAGGTCTATACAAAAACCATAAACTCGTGTTGCTAATAACGTGAGTTTAAGTTTATGGTTTCAGAAACTATCGCTCTGAAAATCGATTAAATAAACTTAATTTCTGCATAATTATTCTACAACTAAACGGTTCGATAATAACATCAATTAGTATTAACATAAACGTTTTGCCTGTTAACGTAATCCGTTCTGAACACTGCAACCCGGGATAATAACATTATTTTTATCGAAATACCGAAATAAATCCTTCCGTAATCCCACAAAACATAATCGTGACGATAGTTTATACAACAAACGCCTATTATAAATGAATATCGTCGACATTTTCCCGTTTCGTGCACAATCTGATAATTCAATTACGCCTTTATTTCAAGAGGCCGTTCACGCGAGCGGAGAGAAATACCACAATGTTTTTACTTTCACGCCACGTTAGTGTTGCCAGCGTTGTTACAGTGTTGCAAGTTTACAACGTTTAATTGGAATTAAGATGGCGACTGAATAAAATGGTTTGGGACTTTGTAGTTTTAAGATAGGTTTCAAAGAAACACTAAGAGCTTTATTTTAAGTTTATGTGTTGATTTTAATTGAAACTACAAACGGACTAACCAATTATAGGTACATGAGATAGTACCGCCTTTCAGATAGAATATCTTCGCGTTTAAGTTTCTTTAAGTGGTTAGACGTCCGTCCTATACATTGGCTGCCAAGTTTGATAATGCTATTTGTCGTCTAGAAAAATATTTAACCATATTGAGTAGCATTAACCTTATTCAGTACTAAACAAAAGCCTTTTAGATAACTTTTAAACTCACGTTATGATGCCAATGGAAAATAAATCCCAACCAAACAAGTTAAAAAAAAAAATAATTAAACTGCCTTTAGCTACCTTAATAACAAGCAAAACGACCCTTAATTCTTAAACTACATTCAAACGAGACTTTGATCTTCGAGCTAATCAAGTCACAGTGTACGTACCTATTGCTGTTTCATTTTAAAGTCGTTCGTCTTCAGGAATTTAATTATTTTTGGAGATAAAAGTACTGAAGCTGTGGAGTGAACAGACGATGCAGTTCGGAGGGGACGTAAGGAAAGGTAGTTATATGTTCATACTTATAGGATTTTAGATTACCTTTCAATAGTGGGTACATGATTTATGGGATGAAGTAGGGACCAAGCTCTTATCCTGTACATTTTATTGTAAACTAAGTTACAAGTATAGTTTTCCTTTACCCAGAACCTGTAAAGTGGCCATAGTCAAAGAAAATAATAACACATGTACATTGCTTCATCATCATAACATCACGAAACGCTTTGCCCTACCTGGGAATCGAAACCAGGACCTCATGTTCAGCAGTTGCGCTTGCGACTACTCCACCAACGAGGCAGCCAAATACATCGCTTACAATTTATGCAAAATAACAATATTAATCGAAGAATGCATCAAATGCAATGTGTTTTTGCATTATCTTGCATGTACACCACGTTTAAACAAATAAAAGTTTACTTTACATAAATGGGTAAGTCTCGTTTGGTAACTTTCCCATTTCGCCAACTAAGCAAAATACCGTCACAAAAGTCCCGTTTCGTAACTATTTTGATCTTCATACATTGAGTCTCGTTTCGTCAACTTTTGAGTACGCGTATATTCATTCCCGCTTGGATGGATGAAACAGCTGATAGTACCTTCGTGGTTTCATGTTGCAGTCCTAATAGAAGAGCTTGATTATTTCCTCCCAAATAGCAAAAAACATTTAGAATAGAGGAATCTATTCTAAAAGAAACCAAAGTCAACTGAAGATTGATGACGATACCAGCCGGTAGCTGCACTTGCGTCCACTAGTATAAGCCAGTTTTATGCTCACATCGCCATAAAATACTAGGTACTGTAAACTTGAAAGGTTTACGCCGTAATAATTTTAACTATTGGCAAGGCTTTTATTTGCTTAACGACCGTAAGTACAAAATGAATTAAAAGGCTATAAAAACGCACATAAAACTCGAATAACGCCGCCACTGAGTATGGCGAACAATAACTTTCTAATTTTAAAGTTATGGACATTGTAATTTCTTTAAAAAAAAGTAGGTAAATTTAGAGCGTAATATATATTTGTCAAATTAATAAGTCATTCGTCTAAACTTGACCTTAGGTAAAGGTAACTTCTAGGGTGAATATCACCAATAAATCACACATTTAAACTGCGTTCTAGAGCTGCCAGTGTTAGCATTGTTGTGGAATATTAATACTGAGCTCTTAATAGAAGTAAATATTGAGCTCGTTTAACTTTATTGGTGAAATATTGCATAAGCATAGCATAGCACAATCAGCCTATAATGCTCCCACTGCTGGGACAAGCCGCCTCCTCTCTATGAGAGAGAACCACGATGTTTTTCCCTTTACCGTTTTGAGAGCAGTGGTGATGAAATAAATTATACAAACTAATGGGCCTGTCTGGGTTCGAACCCACGACTTACTGTTCGTAAGTCGGTGCCACCACCATTAAGCCACCGCTGCTATCTGTGAAATATTGGTTGTAACTAATTCCAAGGTACTAAGGTTTCAATTACCTAATCATTTTGACTCTGTATAGACCGACTTTGAAATCATTGGTTTTCTTTCAGGGTGTGAAAGCACTCATGAAAATAAATATATTTTATCATTGAAACCACTATGTAAAAAAGAAAAAATACATCTGTTTCATACCACCAGATATGTTTTTCTTGACGCTGTGCTAGGTCGAGCTATGAATAATTTACTCTGCTCGTCCTATTGAATTTGGTTGTATGTCCCCACATGGTGGAAAAATATCGGATAAACACTTTAGAACCGGCCGACAGCCTCGTAGGTCTTGTTATCGCAAGCGTTACTACTGAGCATGAGGTCTTCAGTTCAATCCTAGGTCGGGTAAAATGTTTCAGGTTTTCTTCATCAGGAGTTGCGCTAGCGTCTGCGGCTGTGCTCGGTTTATAGTAGTAAATTTATGAAATGTCAGTGTAACATTGGAACACCTCTGTCTTACTCTTCTGGAATGATAGGCGTTATATTATGTTCTACCGTAGTATTTTAGAGCCTTACCAAATTTTACAATATGGGATCATCAAACTCCAAACACTTAATTCGAAGTAATCACGATTACAAATTGCTTGTAAATTGATACTTCCCGGCTCGGAAACAATTAGAGATCCTTCGAGGCATCCTAATGACGACCCCCCGACAATTTAGCGATATGCGAGGCGACCTATGACGGCGAGGGGTTCCGTACGCGTGAATAAATTGATTCTTGCTGCAAATTCTTTGTTGAAGGCTATTGCTTTACCGGTACATACAGGTATTGAGGTATAGTTGTGTTGGTTGAGTGTTTGTTTTGGAATGAGGTTTTTGATTTATACCTTTTTCTGTTGTTTGTTACGTTTATCTTCAAATTATACATGTAAATTTCTTTTAATTATGATATAATATCTATCATATTATATGATAGATGTCTATCATTATATATGATAGATATTATAAGGCTCGAGGCTCAACAATAACAGCCGCACGGGTCGATGTTCAAGGTCGCCGAGGTGGAGGCCAGGGTCGGTCCGGGGATGGGTGATCATCTATTACATACCGAGTTTCCTCCGTGCCTCGGAAAGCACGCTAAGCCCTTATTCATTTGTAGATCTTTTACAGTCGTTAATGGTAGTCTGTGATCCGAAAGTCTGACAACCAGTCTTACCAATGGGTATTGTATTAGCCAGTAATAACTGGGTTGTGGAGGTCAGATAGGCAGTCGCCTCCATGGAGTTACATACTGGTATTCAGCAACGTAGTTGATAAAAGGTAGACACATGATGATAGTTTGGTATGTGTACAACTAGGTATGTACACATATTGATCAGTAAAATATATTAAAAATCTCCATACATAAATTAGGAAGTTTTCCTGACATATAATCATTAATGAAGAGAAACAATATGTGACTATATCAATAAAAATTATAAACAGAAAACAATGAAACAGCAACCACTCACAAGTCCACATATTTCATCATTACTTACTTAAATAAAAGAGCATTTCGCACGTATGAAAACTATTGATGCGTTATTTATCAAACGAAATAAAATATTGGCGGGAATATCCGACGTTCAGCGTATGAGCCCCAATTGTATCAAAACGGACTCTTTCACAGGGTTTTTGTGTAAAAAATTGTGAAAAGTGAGTGAAAAATGAAAACATCACGAACATGTACCGCCCCCTCCCCCCGCCCCCCCTCCTACCGAAGCGCATTGTCACACTACCCTCCCGCGGAGCAGAAAAATGACAACCGTCATAGAGGATGCAGCAGATACGACATCAGTTGAGACCTGTGTATTGCAACTACGAGTAGTAAAAGAAATATAAGAAGAACAATGAAAAAGGATTGTAAAATTGAAAATTTAAGGTAAAAAAAAACCCACAATATCCCCCCCAGTATTGTGACAAATTTTGGTTTTATGTGTGAAGTACACCGAATTGAATACTCGACAATTGATTCTACAAGAATCAAACGATAACACTGATATAGTAAAGAGCACAAATTTTTTGATAAAAAAAAAACACTATCATCATGTCGCAAATCGACTGTCAGCTCAAATAAAAAAGGAAAACAAATATTATTGTTTCAAATGAACCAGACATCACTAACATCTCTGTACCGTATCCATAATCTTTGATCTCCACAAAGGGCGGATATGTCGGAAATTTTTCAAAAGTTCGCTGTTTCCTGCTTGTTGATTGTATGCATCCAAGTGAAGAGTGATTTTTTTGTTTGTAGCCTTCACGGGGCAGCTCACACAATGTAGTAACGGAGCCAGTCAGTTGCACTCCACTGCATAGGTTTTGAGGATCATTGTGGATGTGGAACTATACGAACTATTTATTGGATAGTTTTCTTCTGCACGCGTAGCATGACCACCGTAGAAACTGGTTTTGTCGACGAAAGAAACGACAAAATGACAGATTTCTTTTGTTGACCTGTCATTTTGGCGATTCTACGCGTGATGAACTGCGGAGTGTAAAATGATGGAATATTATGCACTCCTGTGGCGCTGTTAGAACGTTTGAATTTTACTTTTAATGTCGCACGTTACTAATATTTATAAGACTCTTATGTCGTTTAGAGCAAGTATTGAAAACATGTAGACATAACCTGTTGTATGCAGTCTCTCTGAATATTTACATTTTACCACCAAAATGAACATGAAGAAAAAATATACGAGAGTTGAACGCACAAAACTCCTACAGATATTGTAAAATTATGTAGGCATCTACAATAAACCGCATGTCAAAGGCAACAAAACTCTTTGACCTTAACCTCGAGTACCGTAGTACGGAGTTTCAATAGAATATGAGGGCAGCTTCGGGTAATGTCACCACTGGCATGCCGCTTACCGTACTACATAATAACAAAAATTATAGATAGTAATATAAAGTTGTTACGAAATTACGTAATTCACGATATAATATTACTCAGTATACCTACACAAAAACCTACCTCACAAGACGTTATTTCTTTCACTTAGATTTGTTATCTGACAAAGATCAGAGGCGTCGTTAGCGATGCACCCAAGTAAGATGATCCTGATCTCGTTATATCAATCTTCCTTGACAACTTAATGGATTATATAAAACGTCACCGAGCCTCCGAGGGGACCAAGAACGCCTACAGAACAAAAAGTTTCGAATACATGTATCAAGAGCATTTGTAGAAAGAGCCAGTGATATCTTTTGTCTTTGTCGTGTGGTTATGTGAAGACTTAGGAGAGATAGTAATGATATGTACCCTTGAATAAAGCCTGCATGAATAATCTGATATTTCCTTTACAGCGGAAATGAATTGTGTATATCTATGCATGTATAGCGTCATGGTTTAACATGTTTCATAAAAGAGAGTGTTAGCACACTGTGTAGGTTTAGAACATGAATTTACGTTAAAGACCTATTTATTTTATTTGACGACTAACACGTATTGGCTTTGTGATTGTAAATAGGTAATCACTGAAGTATTTTTTTGGTAGATATCTGCATCGAAAGTGCTCTATGATATCCCAGAGACCAAAGTAGAATTTTTGCATTTGTTCACTGTTTAATCTAATTGTAATAAATAAAGGCAAAAACACACCTAACACACAAAGTCACACTCTACTTTAAAAAAATCTAGGCAAATTCTTTGAACGTAAAAATAAAGTATTGAAGACCCAGCCCTAGTATTCTTCATGTCTTATTAAACGGGAATGTGCATCCATTTCGGCTTCACTGAAGCGGTCACGCCCCCGCTTTTAGTCCGGGATCCCATACTAATAAATTCCCGGGATTGGTGGGAATGCGTCCGGGACTGCAGCGGGATGCGTCGCCGCGGCGCCAACGGATTTATATGCAAAATTCGTTTCGGATAGAAATCGAATAGAAAAGCGTTTGACGGTATCAAGTGGTGTCAACGATGTATTACATTTTAGAGTATCAACAATGTAGGATTTAATATTAAAACATTTTCCTTGGTTTTGTGCCAATCTCATTGTTTTCGACACCAACTGCAATTGGGATCATTTGGATACAAAAAAAACTAACACAATAAATGATTGAGGAGTTTTTTTATGAGTTTTTCATCATCTATCGTTTTTATCAGACAAGATCGAGGTCAAGAGCAGGCTAACCCACACTAAAATGTGGCTAGAACTAGTTCTTTACTGCAAATAGGTTCTAGTCCACTCCTAAGTATATCCACATTTCTTCCTTTCTGTTTCCATATAGAAAACGAGAACATTATAAAGTAAAGTGAATTAAATGCTTGTATTGTACGATAACCTTTTAATATATCATGTTTTGCTATTATAACGTCATTGGCAGAATCACATAATGCCTTTACGCACAATGAAATACTGTCATAAAAATACTGTTGACGTTTACGAGTGGTACGGTTGCGCGGGAAAATAACATTGTTATTAATTTATATCACTCGTAAAAACTAGCTGGTGAAACTTGAGGTTATGAATTGGTGATTTTTCTTTTCATGAAGGAAGGGAATGAAATTTTTGAAATTTGTGCAATTTGTAAGGGTATGTGCAAGTTGATATTTTCTAACCATAGATTATTTCTCTGTGGTATATCACGTCAGTTTTTAAAAAAATGTTGCAACACCATGCTGAGATAGGGACCTTTTGGCCTCGTACAGGACCAATTTAATTAGTTTTAGCTTTTTCGTATGTTTACTTTTTATATATTTTTTGTATTATTGTAATCATCCATTTTCTCTTTTTGTTTTGTCCTGTGAGTCTAATAAATACTTTTTCTTTCTTTCTTTCAGTCATTTTTAAAATCAAATATAGTTTTTCATGATCAGTTGAATACAGATGTCTCAAGCTTTAATTCGTCTTAAAATATTACGTACTTTGCAGTACAGTTTTCCACTCAACAAGTAACGTTCACATCACGTTCTGCTACAAAAACCTGCAACCTACGCATCAAAACAGGGAGGCGACGACTAAACCACGCTTATTATGTATGAACCAGCCTGTCATACAAGATGAAATTCAAATGAGTAGAAATAATTTTTTATGCGTTTCATGTTAACCCTCTAAAACGCAAGATATAAGGGAAAGACAGGAGAAATGTTTATAGCAGGTATAAAATATGATGGCTGGTTGATGTCTACTGTTTCTTTAGTGAAAGAAGTAGGAATCAATAGAGATAATAAAGCGACAATATACGTCAAAATATTGTCCACTGAAAGCTTTGACTATAAGGCTTCGATGTCCATTGTCTGTTTTATTCGAAAGGCAACATTCAATGTTGATAGTTTCCCATCAATGTACGTTGAAATCTTGACCGTTGAAATCGAATTGTCACCGTAGCCATCTTTTTTGTCAATAAGATTTTATGGGAGAAATGTTTTTATAGTATGAGGCATAGAACTACTAAATATTTATATTTTATTTCTTTTGAAGATCTTACCGTAAATAGAATTTATGTTTTCCGGTTTTTGGGTTTTGTAAAGAAAATAAGGATTATGATGCGTTTATCTTTCTGGTGCAGCTGAAAAAATATGCCCAGCTCAATGTGACAGCCAAGTAAATTATAATTTTAAATTGTTATCAGCATAAAAAAAAACAACATCATGTCTGTCTTCCCCGAAAGGTTAGACATTTTACCGCGTATCATCAACAACCGGGCACAAATTCAGACATCAGGCTTCTACCGAGAAATTCTTGATGGAAAATCCCAATAACACTGCGCGACCTGGGAATCGAACGCAGGACTTCATACTCCGAAGTAGCGCTTGCGATCACCAGACCAAAAATGTCGCTACAAAAACTGATATTATTCTCTAAATTAACCTTATCTAATGGAAAAACCTACAGTAAAAATTACGATAGGGCCCGTCCACAAATTTTCAAAACTTGTTCAATTGGAGAGGAAATAAAAAGTGCTGCGTCAACCGTTTCGTTCCCACATTAATATCGAAAATTAATTTGTTATCGTGAATGTCTACCGAAGCCGTCCCGATCGACAATTCAATGACTATTGGGCAAAGTTGCCAACTGGATATTAACATAAAACATCAAAACTCGCATTAAAGTGTCCAAATTTGGCGTGCCTCCCCTTAAAATATTCCCCCTTGCCCCTGCCTACTGTGCTCATTGAAGCGCGGGGACAACCGGTGAACTTGGAACAAGTTGGAAGAGCAAGGTTTAGAACGAGAACGAACTGCGTTTTTTGCCTTTGCGTTTTTAATATTAATCTTTTTTCGTCAAATCTTTTAATAGGTACTCTAATTACTCGGTAAGTTCTTAAGCAAATGAATAAGATCTTTGAATAAATAAAAATATTAGCCTAGAGAAATATTAAAGGGTCGGTCAAACTAGTACTAGCAAACAGCGGCCGCGGTCCGGTGTCCGCAGTCTACCCGCCATATATCGGTTTCACCGAAGCTATAATTAATAATCCTAGATTTAGGATTACGTAGACAAGGTGTAAACGGACCCTCACGAAGTCGTCAACCAAGCATTCTGTACATCTAACTAAATACGCAAATCTTATTGCTGGGAAACAATTTTTATTTGGGGTGAAAAATCATGTTTACGGTAGAACTTAATGTAACCCATTCAAAAAACTGTGCTAATGGATGCATTGAATAGTACGGGGATCGTGGAGGTAATTTATTTAAGTAACGTTACAACATTAAAAACTTTTATTTAAAAAAAAAGGTAAAACGTTGGTACTTTGACCCCAAATATCTACGTTTACTAGAAGATTCCCAGGTGTAGTTTGAAATTAAAACATTATCACAATATGACTGGAAGAACAAGACGTGCCTTTCGGCTTCGGTACACCCTTTATATCGTGTTGACATCAAACAACAAAATCTCCAAAGCGGGTCAAGACCTACCACCACATTCAATATTTATTAAGACTTGACAGTTGTCAGCAAAGACTGTCAAACTCGAGCAACAAATACCAAACTTCCTTGATTTATTTACAAAATGCATTTATCCTTTCACCTTTTCTTCTCTAACTTAGACCACTTCGCAACAATGCCTATATATTATTCAGCTACATCGAAATACTTGAACAATAAAATAATTATCATTTATCGTTGCAGGTTTTATGTCGCGGAAGAGATCGTGGGGCCCAACGAGCCGCTAACTCGAGAAACACCACTAAAATAATAAAAATCGCAGCGTCATCTTTCATAGTTACGACTTTATATTCCTCTTTTGTTTTAGAGAAAATTGAATCTTGCTTTGTATTGTATTCTTTTGTTCTTCTGTAACTTAACTTATGTATATTCGTCCTATCATCTTGCTTGCTACGATTTATTTTGTACAGTCATCATTGCTGTCATCAAGATGTCCGGAGGGAAGACTTTTCAGTAGTTTATTTAGGCCATCAAATAAAGCAAACTGGATATAAACGCAGTAGAATTAATTACCCTTCAACGCTTACTAGTTTTCATGGAGATGTTTTCACGGGAATCTGAAATAGCTGCTGACATATCCTAAATACTCCCTTACAGGAAGAAATAAACAGCAAACGAATTATCTTGTTTTCCTCTCGACACGCCACGAAACTTTAGGTACTTGCGTCTGAATCAGTTTGATTGCCAAGTGGTCTCACTACGCACTGGAATGGCTCATTAAGGGATATTTACCCAGCGATTTACTCGTACGTAGTTATGTTCGTCTGGGATGCAGACAATGCCTCATCAAGTCAGGATTAAGAACTTAGTAGTTTGTGGGAGAGTGCAGTAGCGAGTACTTAGGTACTTGGTGATATGGGGAACTTAGTTTGATCATAGTGTTGATATGCAGAGCAACTTTTCTAGTCTTCCAAGTTACACCTAGCCGACCAGCCAAACTATACTGGACAGATGATAGATCTGTATTAAAAAACAGCAATTGGCTTTTCGGATTCTTTCATTCCTTGTGAAATGTTATTTTTTTTCGTGAGATTGGTGCCAAAAAACTCAGCTACGTTATAGTAACACAAGCGACTACTATGGTCATTCGAATTCAATTTAAATCAGTTGTAGCCAAGTAGTAACATTTTGCCAAATCGAGTCGATTTAAAAGTGGGACTTTGAATCAAAAACTACTCAAAATTATATTAGTGTTATTTTTACCAAAGCGTTAAGTGATTGCGAATTCACGTCTGAGATGAACTTCGACAGACTCCGATGTAGCCAGACGACGTATAGGTCGATCGTTATGCAAATTTCAACCCTTAACTTTGTGCACTCCGCACGGTTTAATCGCTGAAATTTTCTCAAAGTTTCCACAAGAAACTGCCGAAAATCGAAGGGTGAATAAATTTAAAAACCTCTTAATGCTTAGTGGGTGGTGAAAACTTTATGTTTACGCCAATATATATTTTTTTCCTAATCTAAGTGAGTGCTTTCCGGCATTTGGGATATTTTTTAACAAGTTCATAAACTTCCTTGAAGGGTTGGAGTCTTGATTTATTATTTACGGAGTTAAAAGCGTCTGCGAGGTCGTTTTTGATTCGATCAACTTGTTTGAAAGTTATGGATTTAGGGAAAATTAATTGGAATTTTTTGGATGGATGTCATAAAGTGAATATTTATTTAATGCGTGAATCAGGGTGTCGTGTTACGGAGGGTATTTGTTTAGGCTCGCATCCCCCATGGTGTCGACACGACAATACACTTTGCTCCCCTCGCTAAAACAGAGATTGACAGGAGTCAGTGGCTCGAGCCACCGGGTGTCACTGGTATTTAACTAAAAGTGCAATACCTATTTAATCATGAGTAGACTTCGAATAGGCACAGTCGTATTACTCATCAAATCTTCTCTATTAGATAGGGGATTTTACAGAAAAGTGATTCTGAATTTTTTCTCGTTTTCATATATAGATACTTAGGTAAAAGAAAACCTACCGCTGTCAAAAAAATTCAATGTTCAGACGTTTCCGCCGTTATAAATAACCCCAAAACTACACGTACCTATCAAAAGGCCGTTACAATCTCAGCTCAACAATAAAATAAAGGCAACCAGTCATCATCCCTGCTCCCTACCGGAAGGTTAAGCTCGAACATCAGAGCAGAACGGATTCAAATACATATTCTACACGTTAACGTACGGACCGAGACGAATCTTCACATAAAGTTTACGATCCACCGCGTTGGAGGAAGAAGGGGGACCTGTGACGTCAGACAATGGCTGCCGACGTGCCGCGACGTGACGTGTGACGTCAACTCATGCGCTCATCGTGTCTACTTCCGCGGAACGCTCGTCACTTTGCTCTGACAAATGATGGAGCTAAGATCCGTTTTGTTTCGATGTGTGGTGTGTTTGGTTTGAGTTTTGAGTTCTTAGTATTTCAATACACTACTTAAATCCCCACTTTGGGGGAGGCCTATGTCCAGCGGTGGACGTCTTTCGTCTGAAATGATGATGATGATGCTTTAATTATTGAAGCTACAATGAGAATATAATAAAGGTGTTTATTACGATGAAAATGTACCCCTTATAAATGAATATTCACGCCAAGCTCAGAAACGGAAATAACGAGTATTTTCGAATCCATTATTTCGGGATGAAGTAATTAGGGATTTTTTGTCCATAATTACTTCTGCTCGAAATAACACAAACCCAAATCACTCGGTCCCTAATCAACGCTATTCCTAAAAGCGCCAACCTTGAAACCAGATCTAGTACAAATAATAAGATACGTTGCTTTTATTTTCGTTTCGTGTCGAATATGACGAAATCTTTCCAAAAGTATTAATTTAAAAATCAGAAACTAATTGAAAAAACGGTTTCTGAACTGAGTAATTAAAGTTTAGGACTTACAAACGTTATCAATTTGGAATTTCGAGTGCTTCATTTCATTACACTTCAATAAAAAAATCAATTTTGAATTTCGAGTGCAACATTACCTTAACCTACACTTCAATTCAAAATTATTTTTTTAATTTCGAGTGAAGACTTACAACACCTTACAATTAGAGTATATTAATTAGTTCTATAATCAGATATTCGAATCAAAAACTGGGCATAGCTTTTATTTCAACCAATGCAACTTATAACAGATTGACCACTCATTTACGCCATCATTTTCTTACTACATTTCCATCTCGAACACTTATCATTCTATCCTATAATTCACGCATCATTGACCTGATGAAACGCACTAAATCAGCAACGGGTCTTCAAACAAAAGTACGCAAGCACTATCGTGCAAACGAGTGCGTTAAAAGCACAATTTGTTATCTTTTGTGCTCAAAGTACTACATTGTGCAAAGATTGAGTGTACGTATAAAAGATATGAACTCGGATGTTCTGAGGATGCGGGATGTTTGTGAAAACAATGGCGTGGAGTCTTCCAATCGAGCATTTGTTTTATGAAAAACTTTATTAAGTTAAAGGTTAATCTTATTTTTCTTCAATTAAAACTCAAAACTAAGATACGGACTTTTAATTCATTTTTGTATCACTAAAATAGTAATATTGTGCTGAGAAATTCGATTACAGACATTTTAACGAATAGGTACAGAATTCACTCAAAAATAAGCATGAATAAAGTCATTAAATTAAATCTAAATACATGCCTCTCTACAATAAATCTAAAAATCACTGAAATTCAGACTCAAATTGCTCATCTATGCGAGATCCCTAATAAATTTGCAGTAAAAAAACTACATCGAGACAAGTAGCAATCTAGTATAATTTAATTTAATCCAAACTTCATATTAACCTTATCATAAAAGAAACATCACTGAACCAGAAGCTCAACTTTTAAATTCCTGCTCAACTGTGCTCGCTATTAGTATAAAAGCCGTAAGATCGTCAAGGACAGTTGTTCACACAGAGGGCTCCTGAACTAAGTGCCCTCCAATTAAGACCTGCCCCCACGAGTCTGCCTTGTGGCTCTGTATTTTAAAACCTGTGAAGAAAATTCTTTTTCTTTATTTTGTTTCGTTGCTATGTGATTGTGCCATGTGTTGAGCAGTGGTTTCATTATGTTATCCTTTCTCTATCCTTGAACATGTAACGATATTCAACATAAATAAAAAAACGTCATTTTTTTTTTAAACAAAGCTGTTAAACATTTGAGCATCAATACTTTTTGAACGTCAAACTTAATACGTCTTCCCTGCTTGACTTTTCAGCATTCATTTATTTATCACAACTCAGTAAGCGTCTTGATATGAATCACTTTGTAATTTCAAAGTAACAGCTTTTTAATGAATGCATACGAAAGTATATATGGTATTTATAACAAACGCTATACGCATCTCCATACGAAATCGTTATTTTCCATGGACAAGAACTAAACAGAGCTGAATAAGTGTGGTTAGTTTATAACTCTCAAATCCACATTAGGTAGGTGCTAGTACAGTTCAAGTTTCAAACAACTCCTACCTACTACAATCGAATGACTTCGAAACCTTGGATTTTTCCAATTTCAGCTAAAAGAAAGGAAAGTATGTGAGCCTGAATATTATCTTTCAATTAAAGTAAAAATCAAGATCGCTCTCGCTATAGCTCTGATATTAATTACATTATTTTGACTGCATATTATTCTTATTTACGAAATATAACAAATTCACAATTCCAAATACTTAGTGTACTATTTCTTTGCAAAACTTACCAGTTACAATCTTAGTGTGGTGTATGAGGTTTGTCTGTGTGTCTACATAAAAAGTAAAAATGGAGGCCACAAACCTTACAGACTGACATCCTTTTTAAATGGAATGTAAGTATAAGTAAACAGCTCACGATTTCAATTCAACCACAGGTAGCCAGGACCCGGAACATAAAATCTAACGTACCATGAATACTTACTGACCTACGTGAATACTAACACTGGAACAATTCGACAATCCCTTGTTAACAAAAGACAATCTAATTACAAAGAATATTAAAGGAAGAGGAGTGGGGAAAGAGAGAGGCAGGGGAGGTCTACCAAAAAAATCAACGAACAATTTCTTCGTCGGAATTCACTAAGCGTTCCGAAATTCATGTCGAGATATCACTAAATAATTTGGCTGGTATCGCTACACGATACGGCGTATACTCCACGTTCCCTGACCCAAATACTAGGTATTCAAGTATTAAAGCTAGGGTTGTACCGGTCGAGACGATTGCATTGTTTAATAATTGAGACCACGTTCCTACGGTGTGCCGTGGTTCGGTCCAAGTAAAATACGCAGGCGGGTTAAGAATTTATTGTGTGACGGAAATACTGTTTTTGTTTTGTTTGAATTTAGTATGTATGCATTACAACGCTTTTACAAATGAAAAAGAGCCTCACAACATCGCAAGTAACAGCATGAAATACTGTAGGTTTGTATGTTTTTGGAATACCTATATTTATTAGGGTTGGAAGATAAAACATGGAAGAATCTTAAAATATTATTTTTATTTATCTATATTTTTATAAATAAAAATTAATATTTTTACAAAATATAACATCACATCACGCCTGTAACCACCGAAGGGTTAGGCGGAGGTGTAGGTAAATAATAGTACACCCACATTTCGCCATTTATGTTTTAAGTCCCATGTAATACGGGGCGAGCCTATTGCCATCAACCCCGCGCAAATCCAAATTCCGTGGCTGCTACAGAGGAATTCCTGATACAAAATATCTTCAGTTTTATGTGATTTACGATACAGTGACAATATCTAGGATCAATTCCTACATAGTATGTTATTACATGGGTGATTTCTTTGAAGATTCGCTCGCTTCTTATGACATGTCCCACATGTAACAATTTT
The DNA here is from genome assembly GCA_905163415.1 of Noctua fimbriata. NCBI lineage: Eukaryota > Metazoa > Arthropoda > Insecta > Lepidoptera > Noctuidae > Noctua > Noctua fimbriata. The sequence continues at coordinate 15,823,178 of LR990925.1, read as the reverse complement.
ACCAGTTTCCGCTCAAGTCTATCGAAGAAATCCTCTCGTAAAGAAGAGGTGTTATGGTTATTATCTCTTTAACCTATTTACTATTTCAAGAGGGAGATTCTCTTTTGTAATACAGACCTCCTTTCGTGGCACCTATTTAGAAGTGTTTGAGATATTTCTGGTATCTTCGACTTTTCTTTACAAATTTCAATCATTATTTTGAGAATTCATAAGCTTGGAGAAGAGATGTTTTGTTTCGCGACATTGTTATAAAGTTAGCCTTATAAAAACTTTTGTTTCATGTGAAATATCTGAGTGGTGGTCCTCCACATCTCAGATTACTCTGTAGTAATTCAGTAGTAAACATAGGCCTCTCCCAAATTGTATCAAACTTCAGTCATGTATCGCCTAATTCTCGGATAGCTTTTCTGTTGTTTGCAGCCTTGAGAGTTTCATCAAGTTCTATTTATTCAACAGATATTATCGCTTTCAGATGAAGGATTAAATAAACAAAACAACAGCTTCCAAATATTTACTTTAATTCAAAATTTGAAATCACTACTTAATTTTCTTATCTAAACAATACAGTATCTATTTGGTTCATTAATATTTATTTATATACAACTAATAATGTTTTTTAAACATACTCTTTAGTAAAATATTAAGCTTTCCTAAGTTAATCTCAATACTGATTAAAACATACTATAGTGTTTACTAAAGTACCAACCAACTCTTACCAAACGAAAATTGTCGCTTCAAAGTGAGGAAAGTATTGAGAAATCTAAATAGAAAAAGGAATGTTTATAACGTCAAGTACGTTATAAACAATGCCATTGTTAAATGTAAATAAGCAGCGGTCATAATATAACAAACGTTGAATTTGAATAGATGGCAAAAACAAAAAATAACAATTGAAATAAACATAAAAATACAATAGAAACGCGAAAAACAAACAATCGAAACAACGATGACATAATTGGAAAGTAAGTTCAAATAATTCCTCAAAAGATTGACTCAATAATAGAAGTGGCAGAAACATTTTCCTCTATTCAAACTCAACAATTGTTTCACATTTCTTTATATTTCCTTCAGTTTGTAAAACAGCGCCTTTCCACAACTGTCGCACAATCAATCCTACCCATTTCCCTGAATACCCGCGACAAACTGGCCAACATGTTCACGTCGTTATTTCTACACAACCATAAATTCAATAAATTTTCTGTAGGAGAACAAGTATTGGAGAAATAATAATAGTACGAGCAAACTTTCAATTTCTCAGCCAACAGTCTCCAATCGTTCTCTTTCGGAGTTTGAGAGTCCAACAGTTTACATAGTATCACTCTGTCCGACTTTGTCAACACATTAGTCCGGTAATTATTGTCAACGCTAAAGTAGCTCCTAAAGCTATGATTCTTATACACAAAGTCATACCTGCCTTCCTTCTTAGTCAGAGAAGAATAATTGAACGGGTTCTCTAATATATTAACAGTCTCTGAACTCGCACAACTGAATCTCTTACAGTTGATTTTAAAATTCAAGTCGTTAGTCTTGCAATTGAAATTGACAGAATTTGATTGCTTTTGCTTCTGATAAACAGATACGTTCAGTTCTAGACAGTTTATTGAATCTGTTTGTTGCAATACAAATACACAATGCACAGATCTGACTGTCATATTCCAAACTTGAGAATACGACAGTTCCTGGTAATTACCTCCGGACTGTACCTTCCAACCGACTCCTACATCTCTAATATTAATACATAAATCAGAACAATTCTCTTGAAAATAAATAGTTTTTGGATCACATAGCAAAGAGCCACCCGACCTCTTTTCACTTTCAAAGCATTCGTAGAAAGCGTAAGGTGTATCGTTAAACACGTGAATCTTTAAGTTGTAGTAGCTGTCGTCCATTCTTTTATATATAAACAGCGCGACTTTGCACAGCTTGGCGTCTAGACCGCTAAAGCTTCTGCCGACTAGAACAAAGTCGCTTAGAAATTCGCTCACTAGGTAAACTTTGGAAGGGTCGACTTGTGCGAACAGTGGGCTCCCGGGCGTTTCCTGGCCCAAAGTCAAAACTTTTCGCCACTCCCTCGAGTTGATTTCTTCGGGCCTTTGGAGGATCGAGAGAAGCCAGCTGGTGTTCTTCAAAGCTGCGCAATGCGGAAAGGATAAAACCACACCCTTGCTAAAGTGAAAGTTTTTGGGACCGCACCGTATAACCGGGCTCAGTTGAGTTTCACCTGCCAAGGAAAAAAATATCTGTTCATACATACTTTCTACCACTAAGTTCCATTATTAAAAGACATATTGTGTCGCTCTGATTTAAGAGTTTCCTTGAATGTGATGTCGGATAATTACCACAACAGAACTATATCCATTACAATTGCTTGCTACATTGTTGGCCATCGGTCGCATTCCCCACAAAACAGATAGAACACAACCAAAGCCATTGTAATCCTACGAATATCTAATAACCGACTGCTTTAACTATGTACGAGCATATTTGGAGGCAATCAATTGTGACCCGGCTCCAAAATAACACCGCTAGGCTGCCGACGAAGCAACTTATAGGTCAGAACAGCCTGACATTTGAGATTTAGGTCAGACTACGGCTCAATGTAATCCTACTTCGTTCTGAAATGGCCAAGTTTAATATTAAGCACAACTTTCTTGCGTCGCCTTTATTTGTTGCAGGTGTTCAGATGGAGCTGGTAATACTCGAAGAGTTTGGGATTTAACGTTAACTGTTTATTGGAGGAAGTGGTATTATGTTAACCGTGTTTGGATTAGGATAAGATTTATCTTACTTCTATTATAAATGCGAAAGTTTATGAGGGTGGATTAAATTAATATGTATGGATGTTTGTTACTCTTCCATGCAAAAACTACTGAATGGATTTGGAAGAAAACTGGCTCACAGATAGTTTATAACCTGAATTAACATATAGGATACTTTTTATCCAGCTAGTACGATCCTATGGGACAATTACTGTTCTCCACGCTGGCGAAGCCGCGAGCATCAGCAAGTTTGTTTAGATTGTAAGATCATGCACGTTATTATGCCAGTTTGAGTAAAATCATTTTAAACTGTGTGTAATCTTGTCTCTGAAACTTGAAAAGATAAAATGATCGCGTTATCTCAATTTCCATAAAAACCCACATCCTCTAATTACATTACAAAATTCACTTTCAAACTAAACCAACCCTTATTTTAAACCGGTTCTAAATCTAGCGCGTCGTTCTCGACTCCCTATCCAGGTCAAAACGCCTAAACTTAAATTCAATTTACCTTCTTGCAGCAGCGGCCTATTCCAATCGTCGTCTGCGACCTCAATAGAGAATAACTCTACACTGTTATTCATGATTCCATCAGGAATAAACAAGCTTACTCCGCATTTATTAAGATTCAACCAATCACCATCCGCTGCAACTATTTTTGAAGTAGCTACATCTATGTGCTTAGCTAAGAGTTTTGAATCTACTGATGCGTTGATTTTCAGCGATGGTGAAATTTCTACACTTTCATTGCCATACGACGAACCGGCTGAAAATAAATGTTCTGTTATAGTGTAAATCAATTACGATAATGTGGTAACTGTTAAAGCTAATAAAGCTAAGAGGCATTTGATTGAGGAAGTTAAAGATTGAACTATGTTGTTATTTGCTCAGGTGAACATGATCATGAAATTGAAAGAGCAAACCAAATCAAAGTAAAAATAATTTCTGATTGGTGTTCATAAAAATGATTATGATTGTAATTCGCAATCTGGTGCCTCTGGATGGTGCATAGAAGAACTCACAGCTCAAAAAGCAACTGGAGTCAGATCGGTCTGACTTGACGCTGTCCTTGCAAGCGTAATTCCTTTCGCTGCCGTTTCTTTCAGTTCTTACCTCGTGGTCTATAGGCGTGATGTAGCTGCGAATAAAAACAATATTGAAACTATTCAAGGGTCAACGATTAATTCTGTTATATTTTCTTAGTCTTAGCATTGGTAGTGACACTTTAATTTGATTGAATGAGTAATAAACTGTAACATTTATTTTAATAATTATATTTTTACTGAATTAGTTGAAATTTTAATCTTATAGAAACTTATTGTCATCAGTTATTATTGTAGGTTTACAATGTTTATCTCCTAGCAGGTAATTATTTCACTAATTCCGTCCCCAAGGACTGAATTGGTCCTTCTACAGTTTCAACAATAATCCCTGTCATTTCACCTACCTGGTAGCTAGCTGTGGTTCTTCATACAAATGTTCGTGTCGTGTGTTAGTGGACGTGCTCATATGTCTGTGTGTCCTTCGGGAGTCTATAGTTTGGAACTCTTCGTGAATGGTCAAGTCCGGCTGATTGGTCAGAGTTCTCTTTATTACGTTGCCCAAGTAATTTGAACCTGTGGGAGTGGAAAGAACGTAAATAATATAGAAAACAACTATTATTTAGGTATTGGAGCAAATATAATGCGTTACAACATAACTGTTCATTGTAAGCATTAGTATTTTGTCTTAAAAATAATAACATAAGATAAGATTAGAAGAAAAAATGAGATTATTACCTGAAGATGGTTTTACATACGGTGAAGTATCGTTCATCTTAATTTTAATGTATTTTATTCCCAATATAATCACAACTATAAATATTAGGAAAGCTGTAGCCAACGCAATAAATAAAGGCCAGTATGAAGATCCTGCGAAAAAAAGAAAGAAGTTTGTAAAAATATTTACACTAAAAGGAAAATTCGAACATCACTGACAGAATGAAAATAACTTACCATTGTTGATATCAGACTTAGATGTCCTCACACATAAAGGACACTGCGCAACTTGGTAGTCGATACCTCGACAGGAATTGATTGTGAGACAATGTCTCCTTCTAGTCCGGAGGCAGTCCAAGTCACATCTAGACCATTCCGACCACTGCGACCAACGACCTGGTCAAATAATTGAGTGTCTTAGAAAATACGTGGATTTAAAAGAAAAAAGGCTAGTTTGGACAAACAAGTGATACTTGATTTTCTTAAAAATTTATAATAATTTAATTAAAGTGATAAAATTAATAATAATTAATGAAATTAAATGTAAAGTTACCTTGTATTAGATCCGGTGACTCATCTGCCAACTCATCTAGTTCATCTATATGAGAGAAAACAAATAAAATTATTCTTAACACGTTACTATACGTTACACGTTTCATAACACGTACGTTATATGCTAAAAACATACGAAAAACCGAAATAAATTTTCTAAAAAGTAATGAGCGTGCGAATGTAACAAAATAATTAAATTATAAAAATATTTGATTTCACTGACCGGAATATTTATGACGATATTTTAGACGCTTTCATAATGAGACCGGAGTTTGTTTGTGTGTTATTTCGGAAAGTTACACATTCAAGTAACATTTTACTAGATTGCTTGTCGCTTACGTACCTATATCACAATCCAAACAGTCCTGTGTCTTCTGTAAATTGGGTCCCATACACGGTTGGCCTCCATTCAGAGGCCGTGGCGCAGTGCAAGTCCTTTCTCTCTTCCTCCCCGAATGACCCTCCCTCCCTTGGCCATCGCAGTAGCAGTCGGTCCAAGCTGACCATGTGCTCCAACCACCATTGACTAGGATAAGGGGCAGATTATCACGTTGACATAACTTTTATGTTGGCTTTTTTTTCGGGTACGTACCTACGGTTTGCTGTAATACATGCACGTGCAAATTAAGAGAGAAAAAAGTTAGACCATAAAAGAGAGTCGAGGAAATTGCTTCAACTTTATTTCAAAAGAACGAAATAAACTAATACGAGTTGGAATTTTAACGTACCGTAAACTGTCAGCAGGGCGGGCTCGGATATCCTTTTCCCCGCTAAATTTTCAGCGACACATGTGTAGTTCGCCATGTCCTGAAAATTGTTTCACAATTGAAATCTGTCCGGAACCAGTGCCCGCGGAATGCAGGTCTTTGTTCACTACTACTACATTTTAAAGTTTGAATATAAGTTTGAGAAACTTGAAATACTCAGCATACTTGGTTTCTTCGTAAAAATCAAAGTTTCAAAATTAAACGTGATCCTAATACCCGGTGGCCTGGCGGTAATTAAATTGATATATTATGTAATAGTTGCTTTTGTTTGATGATTTTCGTGAATGATTTTCGTTCCCAAAACCGTGCTTAAGAGTTTATTAGAAGCTTTATTACTGCAAACCATAACTTTTTCACTTTTGTACATAAACTATTATGACTGTCAAAAACTGATTCGCCGAATATAAATAAATTACTTTTGTTTTTTTTTAGTTTCTTGTTGTCGTCAAGACCTTGACTTAAACTTAATTTAATATTTATATTCCTCGTGGGAACTTTCCCGAAATCAAATACGCATGTATTAAAACTAATCTCACCAATAACGTAGCTTTTTTAATAAGCAGATCTCCTTCCTTGGACACTTGCACGTTTTCATCTTCAATGAGGGGCGCTCCGTTCTTGAGCCAGTAGATATGTACAAAGGGGGCGGCCGGTGGAGGCTCGCAGCGAAAAGTCACCGCCGCATACTGATTGACGAGCTGCGATTGTGGAGCCACCGAGAAGTGCTTCTTTATGTCTAGAAGTTAATACTTTGATATAAGAGAGTATTACTTACGTATCAAGAGTCTATGTGAGGTTATCTAAAGCCGTTACATCAATTCTCTACAATTCTTCTAGGACTATTTTGGCTCCATGTTTGATTTATAGTATTACTAGCAACACGTCGCGCCCGTGTTGATGTGGTGACATGACATTCTAAGCAATATTTAACTTAATTCATAACACATAAACCTGGAATAAGTTCTCTAAATGAAAGTCAGAACCGCATCAAAATTCACCAAGTATGTCATTTAAAAGAAGTAAGTGTTGACATAGACAGACACGAAACGAGAGTTGACTGTAAATTATTATTGATGTATGAAATACAGGGTTTAATACCTACGCGGTCAAAATGTATGGAACAGCTGTTTTTTTTAATAACCGATGAAAAAATTATATTTTTGTTTTTTATTTCTACATTTCATTTGGATGATCAGTGCATATTCAAATTTTACAAGAAATAAATTTCATTCGGTAAAAAATTTCGCGGTAGGTCGATTGATCTACGTTGATTATTTCATTTTTGTTTGTTTAACACCACCACCTGACAATTTTTTACGTTTATTCAGGAGCAGGAGTCGTTTCCATTTGTTTCTTTATTAATCGTCAATGTCCCTCCTACCCTGTATTATATACTATGCATAATTATAGTCAAAGCGAACTGTTTGTTTGACTGTTGTTAATTGTTAACTGGTACTTGAGATTTTTTTTATTTTTTTTATTCTGTATGGGCTTACTCTTGACCTCAATCTAGTCCTGAGGACAGAGATGAGGTCGACGATGGAACGAGCTAACCCAAAAGAAGCCCATTAACTCGCGATTTAAATAGATTGGGGTCATATGAACTTGGAAACACCGACGCAGGCAGGGAATTCCACTCCTTGGCTGTGCGCATAATAAATGATGTAGCAAAGCGCTTCGAGATTTTTTAAACCGACGGATAAATATATTTTTGTCCGATTAGTTCATATTTTTTATAAATCGTAAGTTTATGTTAACAAAAAGGTTTACTAGTACCGCATAGATTAGTTCCCAGTAACAAGTTTTTGGCTACCAGCCCAAACATAACTTACTCAGCTAATGAAAAAACATTTACAGGGTTTTTATCTAAATGTAAAGTAACTGTAGGTACTTACAAGCTAGTTCGATAGTGACGGGCTGGCTTCGAATGTGTCCTCGACCGGTCCAAGCGAAACAAGAGCACTGGTACTTGTCACTCCCAAAGTACTCCTCTACGTTTTCCCTCGTCACTTTGCACTCTCCCTCGATGATCCGCACCCCAGTTTGAGGATCCACAAACTCGAAGGTGAGCGCTTGAGTTTGTACTCCGTTGCATTTGAAAAATACCTTTGGTTTTAAGAAATTGTAGTATTAGTTTATTGTTGGTCTTTTTGTACAGATATTCTGTCAGAACCTTATTTTAGAAAGGTTGTAAATATGTGAAATAAGTGCTTTCAGTAATCAATCTCAACTAAGGGCCAAAACAACGTGATTTTCTAATAGCATAGGTGTAAAAATACGTGTTGTAAATCGAATACGTACAGAGCTCTCTGTGTTCTACCGCTTATTGCGGCGTACATGAGAGGCAAAAATATATTGTAATGACACAAGCTATCGAAAAGCTTATGTAAACCACGTTAAAAGCCGTTGTGTATATACGAAACGCTATAGAGAGCGATTGCCATTAGTCTGAGACGTCTATCTAGTTTCTGAAAGATTTGGCACTCATCTGTTGTCCAGACCAACGACCGTACACTTGGTTAATATTGTTTTGCTCAACAGTACTGAACTGAACTTACGTAGTCTATGTAAGTAAAAGTAAGTATTTATACCAATTTGCAAGTTTTGTTTCAGTTTTTACATTCATTTTTATTTCGGTAATAACAGAACATAAAAATATTTCATAAAAAAAGCCTTTCCATGCAAGGGTTCCTGTTTCATCTGTATGTAAATAAGTAACATACGGACAAAGGTATATAACAACCCCTCCGCCTGTTTAAAAATGTAAAACATTAAAACGAGAAAGAAAAATTTTACTGTCTAATAATAATGCACGAACTACGCTCAAAATATTGTTAAAAATTCAATTTAAAATGATGTTTTCGTGAGCCTGTCGTGACCCGCTGCAGGTCACATGCTACTTACGTTTTTCCAATTAAAATTCATAATTTACAAAACAAGGACAAACATGTTTGAATAAAGCCATTAAATCATTAATTACTTACTTTTAAAGCATTAGCTGCTCGACATTTTAAAGAAGCCGGTTTATTTTTAACTACATAAGTGTTTTCAGGTTCTAAAAGGAAAATTGGTAAGTTATCTTTTGCCATGTGCAGCGGTATCTTATCATCTATCGAGGTTACGTCGTGAGCATCGCTTATAACGGGCGCCAAGTCTGGGGAATCTTTATAATGTTCCTCTTTGCCATCGTAGTCGTAGTCTGAATAACCGTTTTCATCTTCTTCGTCCTCTTCCTCAATTTCCTCGTGATTGCTAAAGACTGGAGGGAGATATAGAGAATAATCTCTTTCTTGATCGGTTTGGTGACTAACTAAGAAATCTATTGGTTTCTCATCTGTGAGATCCGTGTCTATCGTATCATCTGTTCGACGATGAGAATCTACAAGAGAAAAAAATATGCTAGTTTGTCCACTGACAATTAAACTTTTAACTGACTTTAAAATTAAATAGTTCATTTCATTTATTTATTTCATGTTTCATTTACATTGTATCGAAATGTTTCACAAAATTATAAAATTAAAAAAATACAGTAGTACATTATTATAACAATAACCAAAAAAAACTAAAACATTTGCAATTCCTCTATTATTATGTTACATAGCAAAATAAAAAATGTGATACTAATTCCCAAACAAATGTCAAAAATCAGAATAATCAATATCATATAATCAGAAGTTTTCTAATTCTTCCAATTAGCATTCATATTTAAATCTGAAATAAACCCTTTTGTACCTAATTAGAAATAATAAGCCCCTAAGTAAGTGCCCATTTCAAAATTTGAAAAAATACGTCTAATTAATTATACAAACAAATTCTTGTACACAAAAATAAATACCTATACTAGATTATAATTGTACCTTTTTAATCTTCTTTCAATATAAAATATTATATTTTTGGTTTTTAAAATAAATATGAAAACATAAATTTTGATTTAAAGTCAGTTAAAAGCAAAACATTTAACAATATCGAAGCTTAAATAAAAACTCCTGGGTACTCACTCTTGACTGTGTTTTGTCCTTTTACACAAAAAGCCAATTGAAATTGTATTATAATCAGGCAAATCCAAAAATTCACATCCATTTATAAACTTATTTTTTTCCCAATTATTTAAAAAAACAACCAAAGTTTGGCGTACATCGTGTTCCATTACTGATTTATAACTTTTACATTTCTTCACTTTTATTATGAGATTATTTTCAAAGCACAAAATTAAACATAATCCACGTCACTTATTATCACAGGAGAGACGGTAATGCACGGTTTTTCACTTAACTGTCGTGTTAGAAATCGGTTCATTAAAATCGTAAAAGTTTACGATTTCGCTCCGACGACGCTCGGGTAGGTGTGAACCGCACGACAAATGACATTCAACTGGAATTTAGGGGATGAATGAGAGCGACTGCTAGCCTAAATACGTTTACTGCGCATGTGTGAGACTTTGTAGTGTTTTTATTTTTGATAGAATTTGGAATATTTTCTTTAATTAGTTTTCGAGTAGTCAGGAACTCAGGACAACTTTATAGAAAATCTAGGAAGTTAGTACAAGTAGAATATTTTATTCTAAGCAAATTACATGATTAGCTCGTTTTTTTTTAATTGCGGTTTAATCGGTTTGGTACGGAACCAGAGACTGACAGATACCGACGTCAGTTCACTATTTGTCAGCGTCCGGTGTCAGGACACAGAACCCGCGTTCGGACAGTGTGTCCGGAGCCGCGTCTGTACTTTGTCAGTACTGGTTTAATCGTACTTATCGTTAAACCATTATTGTGTAGCAAAAGTTGGCTGGTTTGCAATTACCAAATATCACCAAAGCCATGTTATACCTATTTATATCTATAATTGAGGGCGAACTTTTTATGTTCTACCTATCTTAAATAGGTACAGCGCTGACAAAATTTAAAAAAAATCCCCCGATCAGGAGATAGTAACTTTGATTAACAATGAAGAAACTCGTTAAGTGTCAAAATGTATCGTCTTTTACAAAAAAATAATTGAAAACAAAAGAGATGTTGTTTGAAATTAAATTAAACAGTTTAATTAAATTAAACAGGAGAGGCAATTCATTTGTCAAGTGACTAACGTGTCCTAAAATTTAAAAGACTGTTACATAAGTAAGTACCAGGTTTATTGAAAATAATAATCAAATCATCATCCATTAAAGATACCGGCAAATAATTGCTCTTGATTAGCTCTGATGATGAAGTAAAACGGATGATTTACATTAACTGGAATGCTTTCTGGAGGTGGCCCCCCCATTGATGATCCAAACCCTATTATCGCTGAAAGCAAAATATTTTGTTGATTTCGTTAAAATTTGTTTAATAAAATGTACTAATATTAAACTTTATAAACAACTAGCTGTTGACCGCGACTTCGTTCGCGTGGAAATTTTGGTATGCATGTGTGAGACTGCCTCGTTGGTCTAGTGGTCGCAAGCGCGACTACTAAGCGTGGAGATCGATTCCCGGGTCGGACAAAGTGTTAAAAAAATATGTTTATTTTAATTACATCAAGTTGTCACACACATGATTTGGAGATCACCATTTAAGCAAGGAAATGCTTGTTAGGGGGCGTCCATTAATTACGTGAGGCGATTTATCGACCCCCCTCCCCCCTTGGTGTGATGTCGTGAGATTTGGCTTGACCCCCTCATCTTCCTCCTAATCTCACGTGAGATTTATCAAAATGCGTAATTTAGTATAAATACAGTAATCTGTGCTTCATTGCATTGAATTCATTAAAAAATACTAATTTGTGGATTAACATGTTCACTTAATTAAACCCAGTGATATTTGCCGACACCCCCCTCTCTCCCTCGTGAGATTAGATGATATTTAGCGCGACCCCCCCCCCTCCTTAAACGCCTCCCGTAATTAATGGACGCCCCCTTAAGTGACTCCGCTCTTCCACTTAACATTAAACAATGTATATGCAATTGAAAAAATACTATAAATAATAGTGTTATTGGGTTATTCCATCAGAAATTTCTAAGTAGCAGCCACGGAATCCGGATTTGTGCCCAGTTGATGACAAAAGGCTCACCCCCTATTACATGGGACTTCAATATAACTGACGAAATGTGTGTGTACGATTAGGTACACGTCTGCCCAACCCTTCGGGGCTTTAAGGCGGGATGTTATGTTATGTGTGAGAACTGACTGCCAGATCAAAAGGTGATAATGTACGATATGGCTTTAAAAATCGGTGTATTTTGGCGCTATACAACTTTTTTTCAAAGTGAACCTTGTTGGGCGCTTTTTATTGTAATACCGTTCTGTATACAACATTAAATGACTTTTTGCGAGAGCCCTTAGGCTTCCTTAATCCGGCCCTGTCTCGAAATTCGTTCTTAGCGAACGTCTACTAACTATAAACTACCTCCCTGCCAAATTTCATTTTTATACGTCAAGCGGTTTTCGATATTCCGTTAAGAGTGAATGACCTTTCGCTTTTATATATTTAGATAGATAGATTAGATTTCTCATATTTGAACCTCGGTTTCAGTGCCAAATTGTTAGTTCAAAGAGTGAAGACAAAAGGAAAAATAAAACAAAATTAATTTACAGCCATTCCGACTACACAACGACTACTAAAACCAATTTACGTAAATTATTAAATTTATCATAGAAATCACGTTTACCAACTAAATTTTAAAAATTAATATCTTTTGCTTCTGTTGGTCGATTTTGATGAAATTAACGATAAATAATACCCACAACAATATTTCTTATTTTGTAATATTTTTTTGTTCGATTTTGAATACAATACAACCCTTTCCCCTCGGACCTCTGCAGAGAGTGGACGTGCCCCAAGCCGTAGCTTATTTTTAAATTAAATAAAAAGTCAAATTTCAAACAAATATTTTTTTCTAAAAATTAGGAGTGCATAAAGATCGAGGAGTTATTTGCGAACTTACTGCGTGACGTGAGTACGTACTACACTCACACACACTACTATCATCCCAATCAAAACCGCTTTACATAACTGAAACTCTAACTCACAAGACTCAGAGATTGTTTTTTCTGGCCAGGCAGTTTAAAAAAAGCCACGGATATGACTTTTGCTGGACGACTAACGGGTTTGTTTACCTCAAAAAAACAGAAGACTCAACTCACATACGCATAAATCATGACACGGATCTGGATAAGTTAAGGAATGCAATATGACTGAATCATGTAGTAACTCGCACTTTCGTTTTGATATTGTTTTGTTATATTATATTGCATGTTTCGTTCAAACATCGAATTGTTAGTTATTACTGTCTACACTTTAACATATCATACAGCAATCATACACTTCTCTCTATATCGCTTGTTTTCTTCCCAGTTCAAAATGCACGTTATTTTTGTTTACATTCTACCACATTATTACAGAAATTATACACTACACTTCAAAGACAACACATTTTTCTCTAAATCCAAACACTACTACACTCGCAGTACTTACTATAAATCAATACACATTAGTAATATATATTTTATTTTCCCATCATATGGTTTATTAGTCTCATTCGAACCTTTTACAATAACACTCATGTACGACACGCTCTCTACAACACGATTACTCCATACATATACATACATCACAAACATAGGGCACGCAAACCATATTAAATCCTTTAGTTACCTTAATGCATCCCAAATACTATTCTATAACCGTGACTACATTTTCTTACAATACTTTTTACTGACGTCAAATTCAACGATATAATTAACTTAACAGAAAATCTCGATAAACTATCTGTATCGCAATCACAAGAAACAACCATTGAAAACTGTCATAAACTAATATCTCTGCACACTAATCACTTGCTAATCTTCACGCTAAACATATGCAGCGTAAGCTGTAACATGCCAGGGCTTGAAGTTTTATTGGCAAGAATGAAGTTGAAATGTGATATAATTGTTTTGACCGAATGCTGGCTCTCAAGTTCCTCAATTATACCAATTCTTTCAGGTTATTCTCATGTCGGGACTAAAATAAACCCCAAACAAAATGATGGAGTAGCAATATACTATGAGGAAAACTTTAGTTTAACTATAGAAGAGCCTCACATGCAGGAATGTAACTGTCTTGTCGCAAAAATAGACAATCGCATTGCGATATTAGCTTTTTATCGGTCCCCATCCTACAAAAATATTGATCAATTTCTCGCATCCCTAGACACATTACTACACGCAGTGTCTGCCTATAAACAGATCTTGGTAATTGGTGACATCAATATAGATATTAATCCTAGCAAAATAAACCTAAACGGGGAACGCTACCTCACTTTAGCGGCTTCTCATGGCCTCTTGCCAGCTCACACTCTGGTAACTCGCTATGAGAGCAATTCTTGTTTAGATCATGCGTTATTAAAGACCAATTATCCTGCTACTACTCTAGTTCCACAGACTACCTTAACCGATCAGTACCCTGTTTTACTGTGTTTAACTGCCGGGGAAGCGCGTCAATATGCAGTAACAACAATAACTAAAGTTGACTTTACAAACCTAGACCAAGACCTTTTAAAAATTAACTTTGACCCAACTTATCACCTACCAAACCCAAACTTATCTTTAAATCACTTTATAAATTGTCTTCAACACGCTATTATAAACAATACTAAGCACATTACTCTATCTAAACGTCACAAAATCATAAAACCATGGATGACACAGGGGTTGCTATGATGCACAAGAAATAGGGACAAGCTACACTTGAAATCAAAGCTTGCACCTGAAAATATCATTTTAAAATTGACATACACGCGATACAGAAACCACTGCAATGCGTTGCTAAGAAAAGTTAGAATAGAGTATGAAAAACAACAACTTCAAAATGCACAACAAGACAATAAAAAACTATGGAAAGCCATAAAAGAGATCACTAACACATCAAAAGTAAAAAATCACCCTAAAGAACTACTAACGTTATCAACCTCTCCCGAGGATTCTTTGAGTGAAGTAAACAGTTACTTTATAAGCGTAGGAAGTTCACTGGCAAACAAAATACACCAACAAAACACGCATACTGTAAACAATAGACAAGCTAATGCGGGCACAGCTACTAGTAGTCCGCATTCGTTTGCACTCATAGACACAACTGAAGAGGAGGTGGATCGTTTCATCCTCGACCTAAAGTCAGACTGCGCCAGTGGTGGAGATAATATTAGTAATAACATTTTGAAAACCTATAGAAACATCATTGTACCACCCCTTACAAAGATCATAAATGATTGTCTGCAGAACGGAGTGTTCCCTGATGTCCTTAAAAAAGCCGAAGTTTGTCCAATCTATAAGAGTGGGGACAGAAATCGTATTAACAACTATCGACCTATATCTATTTTACCAGCGATATCAAAAATACTAGAAAAAATTATAAATATACGACTAGTTAAATATTTAGAAAAAATAAACTGCTTTCAGCTAACCAATATGGTTTTCGACAAGGAAAATCAACTGAGCAAGCTGTAAATAAACTAATAAATTTTGTAACTTCCAATTTAGATAAAAAGAAAAAATGTCTCACTATCTTTCTAGATCTCGCAAAGGCATTTGATACCATTTCTGTTCCCCTTTTACTGGACAAACTCGAAAGACTGGGAATTAGAGGTACACAGTTGCAACTTTTTACTAGTTACCTGACTGGCCGGTCTCAGTGTGTTCGTGTAGGAAATTGTAAAAGTTCTCACCTTCAGATTACACACGGTGTACCACAAGGTAGCATACTGGGACCCAGCTTGTATCTTGTGTATATTAACGATCTCACGAGTCTTGAACTTACCCATGGTGAAATCATTTCTTTTGCGGACGATACTGCCCTTTCTTTTGCTGCCGATACATGGGAAGAGGCCTTCGATGCTGCGCAGCGGGGCTTTGATATCGTGGGAAACTGGCTCCAGAGTAATATTCTTACATTAAATGTGGACAAGACCAAGTATATCTGCTTTAGCATAAGAAATGTAACTGGAGATGGCATCGTGCGAAACATCCTTTCGCACGTGTGTCACTACGGAAAAAACTGCAAGTGTACTTCACTGGAACGTGTGCATACAGTGAAATATTTAGGAGTTAACATAGACAGCAATCTTAATTTTTTTTTTATTATTTTTATTTATTATTTATTTATTATAGGCTTCTCAACAATGAGTACACTATACTATATAATTTGTACATTTCAAACTTAATTCTAAGTGCCCCATTACTTATAGAGAAGCACAGCATGCACTATAATATTATGCGCGGGTATTAAAATAATTAATCGATTTTGAATAAATAATACATTAGCAGAAAAGTTAAATTAAAGCTGAATTGATTACAAAAAATAAAATCTAAATTAGATACTTAACACACAAAATCAAATCAAATTAAATTAAATTAAAATTAATTAAAATAGATTAGATTTTAAAAAGGAACATATTAGGCTGCTATGTGGAAGAATACGGAAGCTCATATATATTTTTAAAAACCTGAGGCACATTGCTGATTTTAAGTTGCTGAAGCAGATATACTATGCTCTCTGTCAATCGCTTATAACTTACTGTCTATCATCTTGGGGAGGGACATCAAAAACAACTTTGAAGTCTGTCGAAGTCGCCCAACGTGCAATATTGAAGGTCGCGATGTCCAAGCCTATCCGATTCCCAACTACAATATTATACGAAAAATGGGAGGTCATGACAGTGAGACAATTGTACATACAAAGCGTTGTCCTCCTACAGCACAGCAAACAACACTACAACCCACTACTCCTCCAAAAACGTAGAAAAGACATAGTATGCGAAAGAACTCAGCTGTCGAAAACCAAGTTTAGTCAACGCTTTGCTCACTCCACTGGTCCATTAATTTATAATAGGTTAAACAGAATCCTTAACATATACCCGTTAACAAAAACACAATGCAAGAAGAAACTTACCGAATACCTAAAAACTCTTACCTATGAACAGACTGAACTTCTTTTGTACACAGAATCGTAAAAAAAAAAACCATTATCATTATATTACAATATAACATACATCTCTCACACCAAACGCGCGCACGCTCACACACACTACAACACAACACACAACAGAACACTAGACAACGCCACACACATCCTCTTACACATCACACACGTACACCCCCATCTCACACAAATAAGAGGCCCTGCATGTAAACACTATACAAATTCTTTTTCTTTTTACATTTTTAGTTTCTTTTTTTTTTTGTATATTTTTTATTTTTTAAATTTCTTTCTATGATTCACATGTTTAGAAATTATTTTATTAATTGTGAAAATGATATTGTACAAGATATAAATGTATTGTTACTGGTAAACTTATATGTTTAATACTCGAGGGGGTTGGCGCTGATGGTCGAAATACAGGCTCTGCCTAGTTCGACTACAGATGACTACACCACTTGTATTGACCTAAATTTTCTTGTTAAACTATCTTGTGACGTATGTCTAAGTTTCTTTAAATAAACGTTATTATTATTTTCTTTATATATTTTCTAACACACTTATTACATTTTTAAATATTTCTTAACAAAAACTATATAAAAAACATTTAAAAATATAAAAAATAGTGGTCCGCCGGTAGCGGGAGCAGGGTCCAAGCTACCGGTGGTTAGGGCTCCAGAGACAAGAACCTCCTCACAATACGAGCCGTATCGAGGAGTACTGCCTTCTGAATCAGGCCCTTGATCCAACCGCCTAAGGAGAGCTTCGAAAGATGGTCATCGAGGCTCTTGGCCATTGGCCATTGGCCGTCACGACGATCGGCACAATGATAGCCGAGTTCACATTCCACATGTCGACAACCTCGTGTGCCAAGTCGAGATATTTTATTTGTTTCTCTTTCTCAGCTTTCACGAGGTTCTCGTCATGCGGGATGGTAACATCGACTATCATTACGCGGCGCGCTGATCGGTCTATCACTACTATGTCAGGCTTATTGGCGACAATAGTCCTGTCAGTAATGATAGACTGATCCCAGTACAGCGTGACATGGTCTTTCTCGAGAACTGGGTCGGGCACATACTTGTAGTACGGTACCTCAGATTCCACAAGTTTATATTTCAAGGCAAGTTGCTGGTGAATTATCCTGGCTACTTGGTTGTGCCTGTGCAAGTACTCGCCGTTAGCCAGACGAGAACAACCAGAAATAATATGTCTGATGGACTCACCCGGACGGTGGCATGCCCGACACACGTCAACCGTCCCGTCCTTCATAATATATTTCCGGTAGTTGTTCGTCAACATAACTTCGTCCATAATCGCACAGACAAAACCTTCAGTTTCTCCAAAGAGGTCGCCGAAACGTAACCAGGACACGGACGCTAGAAAATCTACATCGGGCCCATGAAGAGCTCGGTAGAAGCGCCCGTGAAGCTCCTTGCCTTGCCATACTTCCTTGCGGTCATCGGTAGTAAGTACTTCAGGTTTGCGCCAGTTCTCTTTAGCCATGGACAGCGGGGTGAGTCCCTTGTCCACTGCGACCACATCTCGGTGCATACCCACCTCGACTTTTAAAAAATATTCTCTGAGACTGCACATCTCGCGGTTGTGAAGGGACTTCGCGTTTAAAAACCCTCGACCCCCGCACTTCCGCGGGATGTACAGCCTCATCACTGATGATCGTGGGTGATGCATCCGGTTTGCGGTAAGCAGTGTACGAACTCTCCTATCCAGGGCATCGAGTTCGGTCTGAGTCCATTTGAGTACGCCGAAAGAGTACATTAAAACCGGCATGACCCAACCGTTGAAGGCGCGCACCTTGTTTCCGCCTGAAAGAAGGCTTTGTAATACCTTGTTCAGGTGTCCAAAGAAGCGCTCCTTCAACGATTGCTTCATGTCAGTTACGTTTATGCCTAACGCTTCCGACATACCAAAATACTTATAGCTTTCGGATGAGGAAAGGGATCTCAGGTGTATGGAATCCGAGAGCTGAATTCCCTCGGATTCCATAATCTCCCCTCGCTTTACATACATGACTGCACATTTGTCCACACCAAATTCCATTCTGATGGCGCTACTGAAAGTTTCAGTTACTTCAGTAGCTCCATCAGTCGCAATTTGTTGGGGGCAAAGAGTTTCAGATCATCCATGTAAAGAAGGTGAGATATGACCTGACCACCTCTCCTCAACCGGTAGCCTAGACCTGAATCCTCCAGCAATGTGCTCAGAGGATTCAGGGCTAGACAGAACCATAGTGGGCTCAGACTGTCGCCCTGGAATATTCCCCGTTTAACCATACAGGTTCATCGTTCCCCTGGATCTGTCGACATCCTGGATATCGAAGGACCGTCCTCCATTGCCCCATACACGACTCAAGGAAGGCGCGTAGAGTTGCATCTATCTTGTACAACTCCAGCACTCTCATGAGCCATGTATGTGGCACCGAGTCGTAGGCCTTCTTATAATCTATCCAGCATGTAGACAGATCCTTGCGGGATCGACGAACCTGTTGGCTAATGGCCATGTCGATGAGGAGTAGCTCCTTAGTGCCGCGGGACCCATTCCTACATCCATTTTGAGAGGCAGACATAATGGAGTTTTTGTCAATGTGTGTATTAATTTTAGCTCTCAAAATGGATGTAAGAAGTTTAAAGACCGTAGACAAACACGTGATCGGTCTATAATTTTTGTGTTCCGCGGGACTACCTGACTTATGGAGCAGGTGGGTAACGCCTGTTGTTAAAAACTGCGGTAAGGACCCAGACTCTAAGGATGACTGGAATTGGGATGCCAGGCAAGTGTGTGAACTACTAAGCCATTTGAGCCAGAAGTTGTGCAGTCCGTCCGGTCCCGGTGACTTCCAGTTCGGTAACGGACGAACTGCTCTGGCTATATCTAAAGGTGTAATCAAAATTGGCTCCATTTCTGGGATAGGTTCACACACTCGTTCGACATCACGCATCCAGTCAGCCTCAGTATGACAGACGGGCATCGACCAGATGCTGCGCCAGAAAGAACTCGTAGCAGCATCATCCGGGCGGCACACGTCTGTCATATTTAGCTCGGGTCGCACCCAAGCTCTGTATACCCACCTCTCATCGCTCTGGAACATGCGATTCTGTGAGTACCGATCAACCCGCCGCTTATACCTCCGAATACGGTTCGCCCATGCATAAACTTTCTGCTTCAGGAAGTCGATGCGCTCTGTGACACGGGACATGTATTCTTGAGGACTGATTCCAGTCCCCGAGAATGCCCGCCTCACAAAGCGCATCACACGTAGTCGTGTATTGCCCTCCCTGTAGCAGTGTAGTTTGCCGATGAGTACCCTGGCCCGGTCGATGCGGCGCTCGATCCTGCGCTGCCAGGCTGGTATAGCTGGTTTTGGTCGAGTAGCTACGTCACAATTTGGGAACTTGACGTTAGCTAAACGACATGCCGCAACAGCCCCACAGTACAGGATCGAGTGTGTATCAACGAGGTTCTCGCTACTGTCGAATATATTCTCGAGTTGCGAGTCCAAGGCACACACCAGCGCCCTATTTTTATTATGCATGGGTAACCGTGGTAATCGGGGCCTAAGTTCGGTAGGAGTGGATCGATATTCACGAAGCGCATCTTCCAGAGCGCTCCTCAATCGGTCGTTGCACTGGCTACTTACCACAGCAACCCTATCATCTTCCTCTACAACAGCTGGGTTGAACCGCGGCGGGGTTGCGTCAATAACTGACGCTTGCACCGCGGTTTGTGCCGGAGTTAAAACGATACGGTTGCTCAGTACCTCTGAGCGCAGCCTATCAAGTACGGCGTCGTCCAACATGTGATTGCGTTGGATGACCCGCACCTGATCCGACAGTCGTTGGGCCGAAACATTGACGGTTGGTTCAAGTACCTGGAACAGAGACAGCATCCCAACACGGTACGCAGTGAGGTTAGTTCCCCCCTCTGTAGACCCGTAGTATGCGCGCATGACGTTCTCGTTAATGGAATGAGTCCATCTCATGCGCTGCACACAACCACCGGCAGCGGGGACCCGGCTCGGGGCCGGATGGCCCCTAAGTCCCAAGCTTCTCGGTGGCCGGCCTCTCCCCTGCCGACGTACAGGTGTTGGCGACGTCGGCGGAGAGAAATACTCGTCGCTCGAGCTCGACGCAACTGCCACTGCCGGTGTCACAGCACTCACGATGGGGCTGGATTCCGGCGGCGGCGAGGCGGAGCTGAGCGACGGGTCCGGAGGTGGTAGGCGTGCGCGTCGGTAGGCTGCTCTCGTAATCATTTTTCGGTTATCATCTTGTATCTTATAAGTAATTTTCAGTGTTTGACATTTTTGACGACGCCGTTGACAGGCGTCATTTTTTCATCAACTGTATTTAAATTTCTTTTTGGTTTCCTGATATTTCCTTTGTTAGTCTTTAGATAACTATTATAAATACTTTTGTATTAAAACGAATATTAGTTTTAAAATAAAATTGTTCGATGATGTAACCGGTGATTGACGTACGGGGTTTCCATTATTATTAATGAGGGGTTTTTACGTGATGCGCGCACAAACGAACAGACAAACCGACAAAAAATTAAAAAAATGTTTTTATACTGTCTTTTACTTATTTCTCGCACTGCCCAGTGTTTTTTTTTTGCAAAAATCTGTAATGTACAGACACACAAAGTCCACGATTTTATTTTATGTATACATTTTTAAATGTTGACATTATAATTTACAACTAATTTAAGAAAGTGCCATCAAATCGAAAAGAGAAAGGGATCTGGGACATTTGCGCGAAGGACATTTGCGCGAAAAGACATTGGCGCCCATAGGCTTTTGCGCGCATGAACCCTTGCGCGAATGGACTTTTGCGCGAACGGACTTTTGCGCACATAGACACTTGCGCGACTGGACTTTTGCGCACATGGACACTTGCGCGACTGGATTTTTGAGTGATTTAATGGCCACTGAGGTTTACTCTACAAAGAGTAAACATAACATCATGCTTTTTCTTATTATCAATGAGAGTCTAGTTTTTAACACTTATAGTCTGGAATCGGTGTTTCAGTCAATGTAAAATGTAATAATTCATGACAAAAATACTTTTCGTTCTATAATTTTATTTCTTCGAAAGTAAGTGTGCTGAAAAACGTCGTTTGATATACGTGGGCATTTGTTACTGCAGTTCTCGGCACCATAACAACCTCGCCTACGGCTTGGTTGTGAATTCCGCCTCGAATGCAATAACAAACTTTCTCCACTTACATTAAAATGTACTATTATGAGAAACTATATTAATGAAACATTTTTGAATATTGACATAATATTTTACTACTTATTTAATAAAGTAACATAAAATATAAATGGAAAAGATCATAAAACAATGAAGAAATAAAGACACTGTTTTGTTACTAAAATAATAGCACACGTTGAAGAATGTGTTCTTAAAAAATTATAAAAGACTTTGTGAAACAAGTTCTCAATTTTATTGTTTTAACCATTTATTCATCACCCATTGAAGATTCCAGCAAATAATTGTTCTTGATTGACTTTGATGATGAAGTAAAACGGATGATTTGCGACAAATCGGAGTGACACCGGTAAAAACTTTGGTTGTGTTATTGCTGCAATTGTAGTTAAACCAAAATAATAACTTCAATTTAAAACAATCTACGGAAAAGAGACCTTCGATTAAAATAAAATATAACAGTTTCCTGAATTCCCTGAAGGAGGTTTGTGGCTATAGTTTTGCCTACTTAGATAGTTTCTGTAGTGAAGATTATACTTAGGCACCAATAAAACCATTAAAGCTTTGTTTGAAGCTGTTACAACTGCGGACGTATCTGACCTAACTTTAGACCCATAATATTATGGTGTTGGTCAGATACCAATGTTTTAATGTCATATTGTGACACAAAACATTGGTAGGTATAGGAACGCCATCTTCATGTGAAGAAGAGAGTACCTATTTTTTTCTGGTGACAGTTAAACTATGAAACATAAGTATTTAGGTAAACCTTGTTTATTACAATATAAACATGTACATTTGCTATTGTAGCCCTGTAAAATAATCATTAATTGAAGATTCCTCCAAACAATTGTTCCATGTATGCTCTGATGGAGAACTAAAATGGCTAAAATTGAAGTTATCATGAAGCGATGCAGTAAAAAATCTAATAGAATAGTTTCTTAATAAACTTAAAAACGATTTGAATGAGAATAATACAGTGTGTATGGTTTTTTTTTCAAAATCAACCGTTTCGATTCCTGGCTAGGAATATTGAATTTTAAAAAATCCAATGATGCAGGTTTGGTTTTTTATCAAAATCGGGCTCGAGACTCCTTTGAGTATTTTTCGCTATTCATCATATTTTTGGATTTGGCCATCCACGCCCATTTGAAAAAATCGCCCTGTATATGTAAAAAA
Organism: Noctua fimbriata; assembly: GCA_905163415.1. Lineage (NCBI taxonomy): Eukaryota > Metazoa > Arthropoda > Insecta > Lepidoptera > Noctuidae > Noctua > Noctua fimbriata. The sequence continues at coordinate 15,800,010 of LR990925.1, read as the reverse complement.
AAAATACAAAATTATAGAATTGTCACGCTTACGCAGTTTAATAAAAGTGACAAATATGCCGATAATCGACAGGTGTACTCTTGACATATTTGTCATTTAAAAACGCTTTTAACAAAACTCGACATATAGTAGGTATGTCATAGAACCACAGTCAAATTATTTCTGGCAATTGTCGGATTGTCGTGACAATTAGGTCGACTATTGATATATATTCAAATAATTTTGTTTTATGAAGCTAAATTAGGGTAAAATAGAAAAAATATTAACGAAGTAAAAGAATGAATCAATCAATAGTCAAAAAAACAACAATACATTCTAACAGCTGTTAGGCATCATACCGATCATAAACTTTAGGGCAAAGTGGCATACGACCACGGCTATCCTCTGACTACGAATATTTATTGAATACATTAAAATAATTAAATAACGTGTAACTAGTTTATTTAATAGACGACACAGATTGAATGGTTTGTGGGTACATAAAAAGTATGAAATTTTCTTGTTTCGTACTTTTTTAATCGTGAGTAGTCGAGTTTTAGTTTTTGAACTTATTTTTATCAATTAAATATTGAACGGAAGTTTCGTTTGTATGTCATACCCGAAATTTTTCATTAAACCCGAAATCTGACCGTCGTAGCCTCCTCGTTTGTATTTGTTCCAAGTATTCATCATGACTATTCCCACCGCCCGATGTAAGTAATTTTTTTTGTAATAGACCTTTTATAATCACTTTCTTACACCTTCAAAATCCAAAATATGATTTCGCGACAGAGGGCAACGCTTCTGTCAGAATTGTTGTGACAATTTTCTATTTAATAAATAGGTACAGCGCTGCCAAAATTTTAAAAAAATCCCCCGATCAGGAGATAGTAACTTTGATTAATAATCAAGAAACTCGTTAAGTGTCAAAATTTATCGTCTTTTACAAAATATTAATTGAAAACAAAAGAGATTTTATTGTTTGAAATTAAATTAAATAGAGAGAGGCAATTCATTTGTCAAGTTGTTGACTAACGTGTCCTAAAATTTAAAAGACTTTGTTACATAAGTAAATACCAGGTTTATTAAAAATAATAATCAAATCATCATCCATTAAAGATACCGGCAAATAATTGCTCTTGATTAACTCTGATGATGAAGTAAAACGGATGATTTACGTTAACTGGAATGCTTTCTGGCGGCGCCAATGCTGTTGCCACCCCTAATATCGCTGAAAGCAAAATATTTATTGATTTCGTTAAAACTTCGTTCGCGTGGAAATTTTGGTGTGCATTGTGAGAGTGCTTCGTTGGTCTAGTGGTCGCAAGCGCGACTACTAAGCGTGGAGAGCGATTCCCGGGTCGGGTAAAGCGTTAAAAAAATATGTTTATTTCAATTACATAAAGTTGTCACACACATGATTTGGAGATCACCTTTTAAGCAAGAAGATGCTTCCTCCCCCCCCCCCGCTCTGGGTGGAGCGGAAGGGAGTGTCAGACTTGTACTGACTAAAACCCATCCATGTTCCTTCTTTGCCCTTTGTGTTTCAGGGCTGCGGTATCTCTTTCGAACAGTCCCGCAGCCCTGGCAGGTATCGGCCCATGCGGACCCCTACGCGGTTGCTGACATCGCTTTGAGGCGCGCGTGGAACACGAACGCGCCGTCGACACGGCCTGTCGTCATAAAACGGCCGGACGGCGAGCTAGCCCATAACTCGCCTTCCACAGGCCCGCGCCTACGGAGGCCGGAGGCCACCACGTGACCCCCGACGCCCAGGGCGTCTCCCGCGGTGGCTGGGACGTGAGGCTCTTTCCCTCTCACGTCCCGCCACCTCCTTCACTAGCATGACTGCTTCGCAGAAGGAGGTGACGGCTTTCCATTCCCTCTCGCTCCGGACCATGGCTTAAACCAGGGCCGGGCGCGAGAAATCGCCGCCGCCAGCCGAAGCAAGAAGATGCTTGTGTTAGGGGGCGTCCATTAATTACGTGAGGCGATTTATCGACCCCCCTCCCCCTTGGTGGGATGTCGTGAGATTTGGCCTGACTCTCCTAAGCTCACGTAAGATTTATCAAAATGCGTAATTTAGTATAAATACAGTAATCTGTGCTTGATTGCGTTGAATTCACTAAAAATAATAATTTGTAGAGAAACATGTTTACTTAATTAAACCCAGTGATATTTGCCGAGAACCCCCTCTCTCCCTCGTGAGATTTTGTGATATTTAGCGCGACCCCCCCCCCCCCCCTTCCTAAAACGCCTCACGTAATTAACGGACGCCACCTTAAGTGAGACTCCGCTCTTCCACTTAACATTAAACAATGTATATGCAATTGAAAAAATACTATGAATAATAGTGTTATTAGTTATCCCATCTGGAATTTCTCAGTAGCAGCCACGGAATCTGGATTTGTGCCCGGTTGATGACAATAGGCTCACCCCCTATTACATGGGACTTCAATATAACTGGCAAAATGTGTGTGTACGATTAGGTACACGTCTGCCTAACCCTTCGGGGCTTTAAGGCGTGATGTTATGTTATGTGTGAGAACTGACTGCCAGATCAAAAGGTGATAATGTACGATATGGCTTTAAAAATCGGTGTATTTTGGCGCTATACAACTTTTTTTCAAAGTGAACCTTGTTGGGTTTGTAATAACATTTTGTAATAACATTCTGTAAAACAATACAACATTAAATGACTTTTCTTTTTGCGAGAGCCCTTAGACCTCCTTAATTCGGCCCTGTCGCAAAATCCGTTCTTAGCGAACGTCTACTAACTATAAACTACCTCCCTGCCAAATTTCATCTTTATACGTCAAGCGGTTTTCGATATTCCGTTATTTGAACCTCGGTTTCAGTGCCAAATTGTTAGTGCAAGAGTAAAGACAAAAGGAAAAATAAAACAAAATTAATTTTCAGCCATTCCGACTACACTACGACTACTAAAACCAATTTACGTAAATTATTAAATTTATCATAGAAATCGCGTCTTTTGTGTCTGTTGGTCGATTTTGATGAAATAAACGACAAATAATACCCACAACAATGTTTCTTATTTTGTAATATTTTTTTGTTCGATTTTAAATACAATGAGGGGTTTTTACGTGATGCGCGCATAAACGAACAGACAAACAGACAAAAAAACTTTTTTTTTTCAAACAAGAAAAAAATTCTAAAACCGTGGATTACCCCTGGCATTCTGAAGTGCATTAGAAACCGCGATAATCTATATAAAAAAGTAAAGAAACATCCAGACAATGAGATACATAAAACTACATACAAACGATACCGAAATTTTTGTTCGTCTTTATTAAAAAAACTTAAAAGAGAATATGAGCAGCTACAATTCCAAAACGCAGGGAAAAATAGTAAAGAAATTTGGAAAATAGTTAAAGAGATTACATACTCAACTAAAGCCAAAGACAGCCCTATTGAACTTATTAGCACCAATGACCCCCAAAATTCAGTAAACAATGTTAATCAATACTTTGCAAATGTTGGTAAAACGCTAGCAGAAAAAATCATTAAGAATAATCTACAAACGGGACCCATCACCTTAAATTCGTGTAGCCATTCTTTTTGTCTGCTCCCTACGGACGAAGATGAGGTTAGGTCTTTAATAACAGGGTTAAAGAGTGATTGTTCGGTGGGCCTTGATTTGATATCTAGTGACATCTTGAAATCTAATATGTATATTTTAGCAATACCTATAACATACATCCGTAATTTGTCGCTCACAACCGGTATATTTCCGAAGATCTATAAGAAATCAAGGGTTAACCCGATACATAAGAGTGGTGACAGAGACTGTGTCAATAATTATAGGCCAATTTCAATTCTCCCTACCCTATCAAAAATTTTAGAGCGCATCATTAACAAAAGACTTGTTAACTACTTGGAAAATAAAAATCTTCTCTCACAAGCACAATTTGGTTTCAGAGTCAAGAGATCCACCGCCGACGCTGTGTCAGAACTAACAAATTATATAGTTAACAACATAGATTCGAAGAGGAAAACCATTGGAATATTTTTAGACTTAGCAAAGGCCTTTGACACCGTCTCTGTCCCTATTCTGTTAACTAAACTCGAAAGCCTAGGTATCCGGGGTCTTCAACTAAAACTTTTTAAAGATTACCTTACCGATAGAACACAATGTGTTAAAATAGGTAACATAACTAGTGAAGAGGTCCCAGTGACTTTTGGAGTTCCACAGGGCAGTATTCTTGGACCGACGCTTTTCCTAGTCTATATAAATGATATATGTCAGTTAAAGTTTCCAGACTCGAAAATTGTTGCGTTTGCTGATGATACGGCTTTACTTTTCAGTGGTAACTCCTGGCATGAAGTTTTTGCCAAAGCTCAGATAGGCATGAACACTGTGATCAGATGGTTAAATAAGAATTTACTTACATTAAATGTAGAAAAAACGACCTTCATCACGTTTTCCATCCAAACTAATGACAAACCGGATTCCTCTTTGAGTATTGTCTCCCATTCGTGCCCAAATGCAAATGACACAAATTGTAAGTGTCCTAATCTTAAAAAAACTGAATCTACGAAGTACTTAGGAGTAATTATTGACAGAAATCTTAAATTTCATGATCATATTAATCTCCTATCAGCGAGAGTGCGTAGACTTATAGTAATATTTAAAGCCTTAAGAAACACTGCACCAAAATCTGTTTTAAAATCGGTCTACTATGCTCTCTGTCAGTCTCAGCTTGAATACTGTATCACCACGTGGGGTGGCACATGTAAAACTCATATCTTAAAAGTTGAGAGAGCACAAAGAGCACTCCTAAAGGTTAGTTTGTTTCTACCTTTTTATCACCCAACTACTGATCTCTACTCGAAATGGGAGGTACTTACTGTGAGGCAGCTATTCATCTTGAGAACGGTTATGAAACAACATGCTCTAACAACCTTTGAACCACAAAAAATCATAGACAAACGTCGCAAACATGCAGTCTGTTCTTCATCGTCATTCAAAACTATGTTTGCACGTCGGTTTTTCTGCTACCAGGGTTCAACTCTATACAATAAGGTAAATCGAGCCTTAATGCTATATCCCTTGCCAAAAACCAAATGTAAGTCTTTGGTTTCGGACTGGTTAAAAAAATTGGATTATAATTTTACAAAAAGTCTACTTCAGTCAAATTAAATTAGTACGAAATAAGTTTATAACTTGCACCAAAACCTTCTCAAGTACACATCGGCACACTTCACCTGACACTCAACACCACGCACTAACATTATACACTCTCGTAGACACACACATACACACAGACACAGGCGCTCTGATTAAATTTTTGTTTATAGCTTCTTTTTAACTTCTACCCCCAAAATTATAATAAGTTTTAGTCTTAAATCTATCTTGTAATATCATATTTTTAAGTAAAACTTCTGTTCTTCCGTGGGGTGGGGACCTGGTGATTTGTAATAAAGGCATTTTACGCCTAACTCAAACACCAGCTCCTCACATTACTAAAAAAGACAATTAATATGTGAAACCCAGAATAAGCTTGTCATTGTGAGGAGAAATAAAGAACTTATTATAGGTACTTAGTGTCGCTCGGTGCCCAACTTGTAACCTTTTTTAAATATATTTGAGACAAAATAAAACATGGTTTAAAAATTATTGGAATCGATTCAGTTACTTATTCTGAACAAACTATATTCAGGTTTAAAAAAAAAAAAAAAATTTTTTTGTTCGATTTTAAATACAATGAGGGGTTTTTACGTGATGCGCGCACAAACGAACAGACAAACAGACAAAAAATTAAAAAAATGTTTTTGTACTGTCTTTTACTTATTTCTCGCACTGTCCAGTGTTTTTTTTGCAAAAATCTGTAATTTACAGACACACAAAGTCCACGATTTTATTTTATGTATACATTTTTAAATGTTGACATTATAATTTACAACTAATTTAAGAAAGTGCCATCAAATCGAAAAGAGAAAGGGATCTGGGACATTTGCGCGAAGGACACTTGCGCGAAAAGACATTGGCGCCCATAGACTTTTGCGCGTATGAACCCTTGCGCGAATGGACTTTTGCGCGAACGGACTTTTACGCACATAGACACTTGCGCGACTGGACTTTTGCGCACATGGACACTTGCGCGACTGGATTTTTGAGCGACTTAATGGCCACTGAAGTTTACTCTACAAAGAGTAAACATAACATCATGCTTTTTCTTATTATCAATGAGAGTCTAGTTTTTAACACTTATAGTCTGGAATCGGTGTTTTAGCCAATGCAAAATGTAATTCATGACAAAAATACTTTTCGTTCTATTATTTTATTTCTTCGAAAGTAAGTGTACTGAAAAACGTCGTTTGATATACGTGGGCATTTGTTACTGCAGTTCTCAGCACAATAACAACCTCGCCTACTGCTTGGTTGTGAATTCCGCCTCGAATGCAATAACAAACTTTCTCCACTTACATCAAAATGGACTATTATGTGAAACTATATTAATAGAAACATTTTTGAATATTGACATAATATTTTACTACTTATTTAATAAAGTAACATAAAATACAAATGGAAAAGATCATAAAACAATGAAGAAATAAAGCAGATATTCGTACATGACACTGGTTGGAACAAGGAAAACCAGATAGATACTGTTTTGTTAGTAAAATAATATAACCCAAGCACACGTTGAAGAATGTGTTCTTAAATATTTATAAAAGACTTTGTGAAACAAGTTCTCAATTTTATTGTTTTAACCATTTATTCATCACCCATTGAAGATTCCAGCAAATAATTGTTCTTGATTGACTGTGATGATGAAGTAAAACGGATGATTTGCGACAAATCGGAGTGACACCGGTGAAGACATTGTTTGCATTGTTATTGCTGCAATTATAATTAAATCAAAATAATAACTTCAATTTAAAACAATCTACGGAAAAGAGACCTTCAATTAAAATAAAATATAACAGTTTCCTGAATTCCCTGAAGGAGCAGAGGTTTGAGGGTATAGTTTTGCCTACATAGATAGTTTCTGTAGTGAAGATTATACTTATACACCAATAAAACCATTAACCATTCTTTTGGTTTTTTATCAAAATCGGGCTCGAGACTTCTTTGAGTATTTTTCGCTATTCATAATAGTTTTGGATTTGGCTATCCACGCCCACTTGAAAAATTCGCCCTGTATATGTAAAAAAAAATACAAAATTGTAGAATTGTCACGCTTACGCAGTTTAATAAAAGTGACAAATATGCGGAAAATCGACAGGTGTACTCTTGACATATTTGTCATTTATTTAACAAAACTCGATATATAGTAGGTATGTCAAAAAACCTCAGTCAAATTATTTCTGGCAATTGTCGGATTTCGTGACAATTAGGTCGACTATTGATATATATTCCAATAATTTTGTTTTATGAAGCTAAATTAGGGTAAAATAGAAAAAATATTAACAAAGTAAAAGAATGAATCAATCACTAGTCAAAAAAACAACAATACATTCTAACAGCTGTTAGGCATCATACCGATCATAAACTTTAGGGCAAAGTGGCATACGACCACGGCTATCCTCTGACTACGAATATTTATTGAATACATTAAAATAATTAAATAACGTGTAACTAGTTTATTTAATAGACGACACAGATTGAATGGTTTGTGGGTACATAAAAAGTATGAAATTTTCTTGTTTCGTACTTTTTTAATCGTGAGTAGTCGAGTTTTAGTTTTTGAACTTATTTTTATCAATTAATTATTGAACGGAAGTTTCGTTTGTATGTCATACCCGAAATTTTTCATTAAACCCGAAATCTGACCGTCGTAGCCTCCTCGTTTGTATTTGTTCCAAGTATTCATCATGACTATTCCCACCGCCCGATGTAAGTAATTTTTTTTGTAATAGACCTTTTATAATCACTTTCTTACACCTTCAAAATCCAAAATATGATTTCGCGACAGAGGGCAACGCTCCTGTCAGAATTGTTGTGACAATTTTCTATTTAATAAAACAGATTTGACAAGTTTTTCACGACAAATTCACCATTTCAATTTCTGTCACCTATCGTTTAAAAAGTTTTAGTAAACAGAAAAGTGTCAGATTGTAGCTTCCATCATGACAATTTTGTCGCCTGTAAGTTTTATTAAACATAAAAATTGTCGAATTGTCACTTTTTAGGGCCCAGGTCTCAGTGCAACGAAACCGGTATATCCTTCTCAAATTAGCATCGGATAGACATATGGCGATTCTCACACGACACCGCTCGCCCGCAGTGAAGCAAATCGCACGTCGCGTTAGCTTCTATGAAATCCGTTGATGCCTAACACACGTACACCGCCCGACCGCACTGACTGAGAATCGCTTCTACGCATTCTAAGTTTAATTACTTTATTCCTTTTTAAAAAGTAGTACCGGGAACTCGGGGAAGCACAACAACTAGTTATGCTCAGTTTTATGGCCAATATATTTTATGCTTACGTGGAGGAACAAAACTCAAGAAACAAAAACACTGTAGCCCCTGTATTTAATTTTTACGCACTTACTATCCGAAAAACACTTCAGAAAACAACTATTCTTTGTGACATACAATGTGGAAGAAGAATGGACGATTGTCGTGGAATATAGGCATAATCAAATTAGCTGACATAAATTTCGCTATGTGTAATCCTGCAATCATGAACCCGGTATGACAGTATCCTAATTACGTAACACACTCATTCACAATCCGAAAGATTTTGCAGGAAATTCGAGATCTATTATTTCCTATGTTTCAAAGATTCGTCTGATTAACAACATAAAGAACACAATGGTGTTTAAATGTGAGTACTCTGGTAAATGGCGCCTAATTGCATTTAGGAATATCATTGATTTATTTTCTGACATTCTCGCCAAGTTGTTCTTGAGTTGAACTTCGTTTTCAGACCCAGCCCCGACTGTTTGGAGGATCCTCCCGTTTCGATGGAGTATGAGGAACTATCCACCCTGTCTCACTTAACTCTAACAGGTTTGCTTTTCTCTACTGCAGTGACTGTTCAGGGCTGTTTGGCGTTTGTTCTAATAATTGTATGAAATATTATGTTGTTTGACTGTGTAGTTGGTCTAGTGGTCGCAAGCACGACCGCTGAGCATGAGGGCCTGGGTTAGATTCCCGGATCGGGCAAAGTGTTATTGGGTTTTTCCATCAGGAATTTCTCAGTAGCAGCCAGGGAGTCCGAATTTGTGACCGTTTGATGGTAATAGGCTCGCTCCCTAAGACATGGGACGTTCGATGTTGACTGTGATGAATAATTGTAAAATGAAGAAAATGATCCGAGTGAACTATGTCATAATCATAATCATAAATCTTTATTTATCTCAACATCAGAAGTAACAGGTACTGGTATATGCACAATCTTAAATAGAGAAAGGTGTCTGAAGCAGGTATGTCCTGAGGTACAGATCACCTCTCCGGTTCAGATATACTATTTTATTTACAGCAAAAATTTAAATCAAGATTCTAGAGTTAAAATTGGAAGTAGGTAAACAAGTGCTTAAAATTAATTATTTAAATTTGACATTTAAACAAAAAATATAAAATTGACATAAAAAACAAACTACTGGAACATCATGTATGAAATACTAATAGGTCAAAAGTTGTACTACAGTAAAAACATAACAAACAAAAAAAAATATTTATATAAATTATGCTTATTTCGCATGCATCTAAGTAAGCCCGGTGTTATCCAGGGCTTCAAAATTATTCTACGGCTAGGTGTCGGGATTTGTTTTGTGTTGTCATTTATAGCTTGAGCTAGCGAGTGTACAAAAAAAAAATTGTAGCCTCATTTACATCTGACATGCTGTAAATCTTATTAAATTGTATGTTCTGTTTCAAGTCCTACGTCGTCTAATAGTTTGATAGTTGTGGGACCTCATCATCGGAGCGGAAGGGAGTGTCAGACTTGTACTGACTAAAACCCATCCATGTTCCTTCTTTGCCCTTTGTGTTCCAGGGCCGCGGTATCTCTTTCGAACAGTCCCGCAGCCCTGGCAGGCATCGGCCCATGCGGACCCCTACATGGTTGCTGACATCTCTTTGAGGTACGTGTGGAACACGAAAGCGCCGTCGACAAGGCCTGTCGTCAAAAGACGGCCGGACGGCGAGCTAGCCCACGTGACTCCCGACGCCCAGGGCGTTTCCCGCGGCGGCTGGGACGTGAGGCTCTTTCCCTCTCACGTCCCGCCACCTCCTTCACTAGCATGACTGCTTCGCAGAAGGAGGTGACGGCTTCCCATTGCCTCTCGCTCCGGACCATGGCTTGAACCAGGGCCGGGCGCGAGAGATCGCCGCCGCCAATCGCCTTTACGAGGACACGGCGCTGCTCCGCCCAAACGGTGCAGACCTCCACAGTGTGCTGCACCGTGTCGTCCGGACGATCCTCACAATGGAAACACCCGGGAGTTTCCTCCCGCCCGATTCGGTGCAGGAACCTCCCGAAATAACCGTGTCCGGTGAGGACCTGCGTCAGGCGGAAGGTGAAGGCGCCGTGGCGCCTCTCTAGCCACTCCTCAAAGAGGGGACTTATCGCCACTATGGTGGCGTGCCCTGCACGGGGTTGCGACAGTCGTTTTCTCCATGTCACCATGAGATCGCACCGGAGGTCTGTCCACGCGCCATTCGGGCAGGCGCGCGAGGACTATCGCCTCCAGATCCCATGGCGGCAATCCGGCAAGGAGGCTCGCCGCCTCACCGGAGATCGTGCGGTACCCCCGGACTAACCTTAGGGCTATCACCTTTTGGGGCGCGTTCAGGTAGTGGGCGGCTTGCCGTCTCAAAGAACGGGCCCACACCGGGGCCCCGTAAGGGGCCATGAACCGTACGACCCCCTCGTAGAGCCTCCGGCAGGAGGCGTTTGGACCCCTCAGGTTGGGCAAGAGCCGCTTGAAGGCAGCCCCGGTCCGTTCCAGTTTGGGGGCCAAACGTCGGAAATGCTCCACGAAGTTCCACCGGCTGTCGAGGACGAGTCCTAGGTACTTCAACGTCGACCCGACGCCGTTGGAGACCCCTCCTGCCGTCAGTAGGGATCCCGACGGTGGCGCATTCCGAGGCCCATGAAAACACATAGCCTCTGACTTGTGCAATGCCATCTCGAGACCCAATTGCCGGATCCTCTCCACGACTATCGCAACCCCGGGTGTCATGTTATCGGCCGCCACCTCGTGCGACCTCCCTTGTGCCAGTACCAGCGTGGCGTCAGCGTAGCAAACTACGCTGACGCCGCTAGGGAGGTCGGCGCGCAGCACCCAGTCGTAACCGATGTACCGATCCCTGTGGAACACCGCACGACATCTCTCGCCAGTTCCATTCTCCGTTCCGACCGGGGCAGATGACGTCCCTATCCGTCAGGTAGTCCCCGACCACACGACGAAGGTAGGTCGGCACCCGGTGATACCGGAGTGCCTCCCCAATGCAGCTCCAGGGCATGGAGTTGAAGGCGTTGGCGATGTCAAGCGACACCGCCAAGACGACCCCGCCCTGGGACACCACGTCCCCGGTCGTTAGGGCTCTCACGCGCATGATGGCATCCACCGTCGAGCGCCCCTTGCGGAAACCAAACTGGTGTTTCGCAAGATCCGGTCCCATCCCCGCAAGGTGCCCGACGAGGCGGTTGGCAATGACTCTTTCAAAGAACTTGCCCACCTCGTCGAGCAACACGATGGGCCGGTATGCGGACGGAGAGTTCGCAGGGCGCCCTGGCTTCCGGATGAGTACCAGCTTCCCCGTCTTCCAACGAAGCGGGAACTGGCCTCTCTCCAAGCATGCGCTTAGGAGCCCTTCCAGTCGGGGCCCGAGAGCCTCAGAGGCCAGGACCCAGGCTTTGCCAGGCTAGCCATCGGGTCCCGGGGCGGTATTTCTGGCTTTCAGCCTGCGTACCGCCACTCTCAGGTCTACCCCAGTCACCTCTGGAACGTCTTCATCGGTGTGGTCCGCTTCCGGCACCGCAAGCGGCGGCGGAGCCATAGGCGGGGGAGGATGCCTCCCTCGCGAAGGGAACAGAGCGCTCACCACGTCCTCCACGAGCTCAGGCCGGAGACTCTGCGTCAGCGGGGGGCCCGGGTGTGCGGAGTTTGTCATCTCCTTGCGGGCCAGATTTTTGGCCTGCCGGACAGCCTCTTGGAGGGCAGTCTTCGCCGCTCTGTACCCCTCGTAAAGCTCCGCCTCAATGGTTGCCGCATCCGGAGGGTGGATGCGGAGCCTGCGATGCCTGGCGTACCGGTGCCGCGCGGCAACGCACGCCTCGCGCAGAGACGTCAGCTCTCGCGACTACTAGTATACCTGACGCCGGGCGCTTCCTGGCCGAACTTGGGGCATTGCCACGTCGCAAACCTCGGACATGGCCTCCTGGAACTAACCCGCCTCTAACCTATCCTAACCCAGGCCTGCACGATCGAGGCTTCCAGGAGGAGCTCCCGGTCCAGCTGCTTCAGCGCCCATCGCGGACCACTCGGGGCCTGTAGGACCGGCGCGCTTGAGGTCTGGGTGGAGACGTCGAACCGGATGTACCGGTGGTCGGAATAGGTCTCCACCCCCTCCATGACGCGCCAGTCAACGACCCGCGGCGACAGAGCAGCCACTAATAACCACTCACCCGCATCGGAGCACCGCGAAAACATTTATGTTCTATCGCCGCCTGATCGCGTGCAGGAGGGGTTGACATTTGGGACGGTCAAGATGTTGTTACCGATCCACCATAATTCTCTTAGTACTAGAAAGCTGTAATTTGGCATGAATATATAGATTAGTTACATCGACAAAGTTTTAAAATAAAATCTTGAAAAGTTTTTTTAGGTTATCTCTTGTACACGTACGTACGTTCCAATATTTTTTCGATTGAGGGATTCGTTTGTGAAAGATTAAGTTTTAAAGTGTTAATTTCCGTTAGACTCAAATGAAGTCACTCTCTACCAGGTAAACGGTTGTGTTTGGGTGTGTGAAAAAATTCACGGTGGCAGTATATATAACGAAGTTAAAAGGAAACAGCTAAGTAGGCTTTACAATATAAGATTTTAAACTATCATGGTCACTAACATTATCATTAACACTAGAAACGGGATATTTACCATGTTTACTGATTGCTTTGATCAGTAAACAATGTAAATATTCAGCAGTGTTACAGTGTTAATGATAGGCAATACAAGTTCACGAGTAATAGTCGACCAATTTATCAAATGTACTTGGATAACATATTTTCCTAAACATAATGTATATGAGCACAGATTTTTCAACTTTGTTGTTTGTTTATTATTACAATAAAAATGATCGTTTGGAGACAAATCGGACCGTAGGAAGTGGATTAAATTAACGTTTTAAGACTTTGGAACCCTACATTGTGCATGGCCCGACACGCACTTGGCCGGTTTTATTATAAGTAAACGAACGATAAATGATTACAAGAAGGCTAACTTTTTTTTTCAGTACCTATAACATGTTTGAATTTGCCCTGGCGGTTAGGAGTATGTCATGCTCACTCAAATGTCTCGCTCATAGTGGCGCGTGCGTGTGTCGGATCATTTAGTTCCCTTCAAAATGGTTGAGTTGAATGGTGCCGATACGTGCGTCATGTTCGTGAACGGGCGCTGTCAGTTGTGACTGGTCAGCTCTTAGTTGCCACGGCTTATTTGAATTAATTATTTTATTTTTGAATAATTTTTACTATGGACACTTTTAACGTACTCATCTTGCTACATCGTTCTCACATAATGAACCATCTCAACACAAATGATGTAACCAAGGTATTGTAAAAGTATTCTGATTTAAAAGAGTGTCCATGGAGTTTCTTGCCCGTTCTTCTCCATAGAGATCTACGTTAGGGAATGGGCAACCACGGTACTTTCACAGTTTTTATGCCTTGTGATTGGGACTGTAGCTACTTTTCATTATTGTCTTTGTTTCAACAATTCAAAACTGCCTGTAACAGGCCTACTTGAAATAAATGATTTGTTTTTTTTTTTGAAAATTAGACCGCAAAATATAGATATTTACGTTAGGTAGGTTCACAATAATGGTGAAGGGGAAAAAAAAACAATAAAGCCCTAAAAGTAGAGATACAGAAATTGACAGTTAAACCCTTAAGAAAAATTAAAACATAACTCTCTTCATAAATTCTTCAAGCTGAGTTAGTACAGAACTTTTCAATTTCAACAGCTGTTAGTCACACTCGTCACATTGACACAAATTAGTAAAACAGTTACTGATCGTCAGTCTATTTATATACAGGGTGTAAGGGACAGCCCTCCACAAACTGATGGGGTGAATTTAGTATATTACACTAAGATGACCGGTATAAGAAATTATTTCAGGAATGTTATGGGAGTCCAATAAATTTGATTTGTTTTATTTCCTCATACGCAATGTATCGTTACCGTGGCAAAACCTACGTAGCGAACGGCAAGCGCGACGACGAGATCGATGAACTCTGTAGCTAGACAGGAAGTGAACAGCTGATTTCACGCGTCCTTAGTTAAAGTATTTCAACATCCATTTTTGTTTTTTATTTTTATTTTAGCCGTATTATTTACATAAATGGAGTAGTGTGTACAGGAAATGTTATTTTACATTGAAATAAACGAATAGCAACTGAAAAATAAGGAGCTGAATGTACCCTGTCAGTTTGTGGAGGGCTGTCCCTTACACCCTGTATTTAAAGGTCGTCCTACCTAAATTCTGGAAAAGGTAAGGTCATCCTGAAGGTTGACATAAATAATGCCTTCAACTCAGTGAATAGGGACACCCTGTTAATAGAAACTGAAAAAGAATTACCCCACTTTGAAGAAGGGGCAATTTATATGGACCCTGGACTAAGTGTTGTAGCATTTTCAAACATATCATAAAGTGAAGGTCCAATCAATAATAACATTTTATTAGAAGATGACCGTAATCATTTATATAAACAAGATACAACACTTCTAAAATATTAATTAATACCACTATTTCTTGAACTTAATCATTTTATTTACCACTAGCTTATGCCCGCGGCTTCGCCCGCGTGGAGTTCGGGAATTGCCCACGGGATCTGACTTCTGGGATAATAAGTAATCTATATGCTATACCAGACTATAATGTATCTATATGCCAAGTTTCGTCCAGATCTCTTCAGCCGTTTTGGTGTGATTGAGTAACAAACATCCATCCATCCAGACTTTCGTATTTATGATAGTTTATGTAAGATATACAGGGTGAATTTTTCAAGTGGGCTTGGGTGGTCAAATTTGAAACTATGAGGAATAGCGAAAAATACTCAAAGGAGTCTCGAGCCCAATTTTGATGAAAACGAAAACTGCATCATTCGATTTTTGAAAAATCAATATTCCTAGCCAGGAATCGAACCCATTGATTTTGGAATTTTGGTAAGTAATGACGAATGACGAATGAAGTACGGCAAACTTAAGAAAAATGTTAAATTTTTATGTTTTTTCATATTTTAATCTTGATTGTTGAGACCCGCAGCGCAGTCGATCTTCACCACATTATGTTCTCATTTCAATTTTAATGACTCTTCGTGGCCACAATAAAAGAAAAAAATAAACAATTGAAATTAGAACTTACAAGTGAGTTGGTGCCAATAGTGGTTTTGTTGACATGGTTTAGTATGTACACAAATTTTCAAGTCAATCGATCTCGAGAATAAAAAGTTTCACAGAAAATTCAAAACCCCATTTCACCCTCTTAGGGGTAGAATTTCGAAAAACCCATTCTTAGTGGACACCTACTCTTGACAAAGAATACACCCACCAAATTTCATGTCTCCAGGACCAGCGGTTTGGGCTGTGCGTTGATATGTCACTCAGTCAGTCAGGACTTGGAATTTTATATGTATAGAAGATAAATATATAAACATTTATATACAAACTCAGAGCTCATAAGAATAAATTATGAAGTAAGCCATTATAGTCATTCGGACTAAATGACTGGGTGCCACTACCCAGGATCGTCTCCTTACTTGGGAACTCCTGAACGGTTAATGGCACTGAGGTGCCATTTTGTATAAACGTTTAAAGCTCACAACAAAACATAGCAATACCAAAACTCGGTGCTGCTGCTCAAATGAATGGAGACGATCCTATCGATCCTCCGAACATCGTAAAACACAATTTTATCATTCTGTATACACGTTCAGAGCTCATAACAAAACGTACCGTAGATAAAAGATTTAATCTAGCTGCCAGCTGCAGTCAGATGTGCCGACGACCTTACAAAGGTGGCTGGGAAGAGAAAAGACAACATGTCCAGCAGTGGACTAAGTTTCTATAAGTGCCCATTCAAAGGTTTAGTCAAAGAGTGCATGAGTGGATTCCTAAGATAAGCAATTTGATTTCAGCCAAGATCACGTGTTAATAAAACAGTGAGAGCTGGACTATAACTGCCGCACTCAGACACGTTCGGAACCTTTAATGAGGATTAACTTAAGAATGTCCAGTAGATTTACTTCGGAATGCTCTCATGCAAAAGCATGACAGAAAATTTCAATTTTGTTCTAATTGCAGTCGTTACAGTTGTTTATGTATCTCTAGTTTTGCATCACTGTCAAAATCACAGTGGCCTTTAACTGGGTCCATATTGGCTCACCTAAAGTTCATTACCCGAAATTGTTCTTCCTAATGATTTGTAATCCGAATGATCACTCTTCCTAAAACTTTTCATCCTAAAGTTTTCATTCATACTATTTGTAGTGCTACCGGCGATGTTCATAACACTCATGTTTCCGAAAATTGTAATTAATAATATCATTAATGTAAATATATTTAAACTCCTACTGTTTTTTATCATAACGCTTTTATCCCTAAACATAATTACCATAATATTTTAGTTTAGAATGATTAAAGGTCGTTTCACTGATTTTTGTCTTAAATGAATGAAATTCAGGTCAGAGTGTCGTCTTTGGGGCACTATGAAAAAAATACTTAGAAAAATTTCGCGACCAATTTCGAGGTAGCGCTCGCCGGCCGCTGCCGCGGCACCGCTCGCTTCGGTCGCTCAGCTCGCGCATAGGTGATCACAGTTCTAACCTAACCTAACCTATAGATCCCTTCCACATCGTTTTTACGACAAACGGTTAGTCGGAGACAAAAACACCAAGACACTTTTAGCCTTATATTTAGGTGTTTTATACGATAGAATCGAGAAAATAAAGGATTTGCAAAAATAACACTTTTTTGGAAAATAAAGTTACGCAAAATTAATGTATATAATACTGATTATTATGAATAAAAAGAAATCTAAACAAAAAAGATATGACATAGAATAATAGTGTAAAAGATGGTTATGTTGAGAAAATATAGGAAAACAAATAAAAGTATAATAGATGTTTATTGCTACTGACATTATGAAGTTGAATGCTTCGGAATTATGAACATTAGAGACAGAGTAGTTAGGAATTGTGATTGTTAGGATGAAAAATGTTAGGAAGAACATTTTCGGATTTCCAATTATCGGAGTTGAAAATTTAGGTGAACTTTGGCGCACCCCCTTTAACTGCTTTATGTTAAGGTTGTTGTTGGATGGCTACTTATAACCGTTCTTCCAAATCACAGTGAACTTTTCGTTTCAATAAGGTTAATGTTCGGTTGTTACTGTCAGAGGTAAATAAAACTGTGATAGTGATGTGATGTGGTAATGACTGAATACCATTTCTGGGTGTGTGTGTGGCGTTAAATACAATATTTTTGATAAATTTAGCTTACCAGTAGCTGCGGATGCTTCTGTCCCTAGTTCAGTTACTTCAATAGTCGCTCTTTGTATTGCTGTAGTTACAAACACAATTTGATTCTCGATTATTCCATTCAAATCTGAGCGTTTAGCGTCAAATATAGTCCTCAACCCCAACTGAAATTTTAAAATGTATTATTTCATCAGGTATTTATTGATTAAATTACTTGTCTGTTTTCACAATATTCTGGGCTCGCTAAATTGCAAATTATCAAAAACAATCCTTACGCTGCTTTAATCAGGGCAATAAAAAAATAAGTGTGTCAATAAATAAAATAAATGAAACTTCATTGGAAACTACAGTCCATAGTTGTATTAGTGTGTTAGTAACAAATAGCAACGGTGCTTAAGTAATTATTATGTTAGTATTGTTAGTGTTTACCACAGATATAGATAGACCTAGATAACGCAAGTATCACGATCTGTATGAAAACCAAGCGTGCCATTTTTTGACTTCCTATTATGACGTCACAAGCACTATTTAGTGATGGGAAAATCAAACCGATTCAAAGACGCCGCCGCAGACGGCGCCCCCTCGTCCTACCCCCCGCCATGACGCTCACTGACGTGTCCGACTAGCGCTATGCTCCGATGCAGACTGAGTTCGAAATTGCCCACTTACGATTTTTGTACGTAAGCTACATAATAATATGGCACGCGAAGTAGTTGCTCTCGCGTTATCTAGGTCTATCTATATCTGTGGTGTTTACATCTTTAATATTTAGAAGAACTTCACCCGCGACTTCATCCGCAAAAATTGTGACAGCTCGGTTAATATGCATGATATAAATATAATTTATAGCCTATAGCACCCAAAAATAATGTAACTTTCTGCCAGTGGAAGATTTTTTAGAATTGAATCATGAGTTCCGGAGATTCCCCCTACATACAATCTTACAAACAAATTTTACCTCTTTATAATATTATAATAGATTATATGGTAATTCATATAGTAATAATAGTATAGATTATTAGATTATATTATAAAATCCGTTGAAAGTTTCTCTTTCATTTGCTTTCATTTCAATAGTATTGTCTCTTTTGCTCGCTCATATTAAAAATCCTATCTGTCATTCCATGTGAGATGTGTGATCATATTCTTCTCAGCTACGAATATTGCACTATCTCTCTCCCCACATTTGGTATTAAAGATAACTATGAAACTGTTTTCAGTGAAAAGCTGAAAGCCTTATGTGATACTTATTTATTTATTTAAACTTCATATACAAGCGAGGTACATAGGCGGACTTAATGCCACAAGGCATTCTCTACCGAGAAGCTATCTACAAGGTGTAAACAGATCCTTCACGAAGCTGTCAACCAAGCATTCTGTACATCAAACTAAGTAACTTTACGCAAAAATTATTGCTGGAAAACGACTTTTTTTTTTGGGGTGAATAATCACGTTTTACGGTAGGACTCGATGGAATGCACTCAAAACATTGTGCTGATGGATGGATTGAATAGACGGACCCCCGTAGAGGTGTTAAAAGTAAAAATCTTACATAAAAACATGCATTTAAAAAAAAAGTTGGAACTTTGACCCCCAATATCTCCGTACTGGGAACCTTCTAGGTTCCCAGGTCTCAATAATACAGGGTATTTGGTGCATCGTTTGCCAAATTGAATTGGCCGAATGGAGAGGTCATTTGCTAACTCTTCAGGCCCAAGAACTTTTGGTCGCACCGGTTTTTTATTACAACTTTCTAATTTTTGTTTTGAAAATTTCCCAAACTTAACATTAAAGCTTAAAAAAAAAAATGTTATTAGTTTAGTCTTTAAATTTTATTTTTATTTTTATATGTACTGATGTATGGCTCTATCAAATTGAAAACTAGTCGCTAGTAACATCTAGGTTTTTTTTTAATAACTCACAAAGATTTGGGAAAAGAAAAAATAAACATAAAACTCAACTTAAAAAAAAACTAAAAGCGATCGAAATCTTCGAATTCTTTTAAAAAGTTCTCTAGTCTGTCCTCTTTCCAACGGTAAGCAATATGCTAAAAAAATCTAAAACGCCATTTAATTTTGTTTCGGACCTCTGCCGCCCAGAATTACAGCACCCAAAAGGACGCCTTTTGTAGTCATCAGTACATTATCACCTTTTGATCTGGCAGTCAGTTCTCACACATAACATAACATCCCGCCTTAAAGCCCCGAAGGGTTGGGCAGACGTGTACCTAATCATACACACACATTTCGCCAGATATATTGAAGTCCCATGTAATAGGGGGAGAGCCTATTGCCATCAACCGGGCACAAATCCAGATTCCGTGGCTGCTACTGAGAAATTTCTGATGGGATAACCCAATAACACTATTATTTATAGTATTTTTTCAATTGCATATACATTGTTTAATGTTAAGTGGAAGAGCGGAGTCACTTAAGGGGGCGTCCATTAATAACGTGAGGCGTTTAAGAGGGGGGGGGGGGAGTCTCACACATGCACACCAAAATTTCAACGCGAACGAAGTCGCGGGCAACAGCTAGTAATTAATAAAATCGTTGATTGAATGACAGGAGCCAATGACAAGTCAGACGGCTTGCCTCCACTTAACTCTTTTATTCATATCGATATTACCAAATGAACACCTACCTTTATAAGCAGATCTTTAACATCCAATTTCGACTCAATTTTGAACTTTGGCATCGTGAGTATCACGTTCGTCATCTTCATTTTTAGCAAAGCTATGTTTAATAATTCTGGTGCTACTTTCAAAGCTCGCAGGAGAACCCCCAAACCAATGTTGCTGGACGGTAGGACTATTATCATCGCCGACTGCAAACCTTCGTAAGGTATTTCTATGATCTGGTGAAAAATTCAACACATTCAATTTAAGAATCATTACTTTGAATGAACAAACGGTTATGGACGGTATTAACGATGCGGACAGTAAAATTTCTTATTTCTTCCCTAAAATTAAAGTACAAAACCAACATCCAAAAAACACAAAAAAAGGAAATTAACTAAATAAACAGAAAGTAAGTAAGTTTTAAAAGTCCACTGTACAGTCCAGTCCAGTGTACTTTTAATTGGTTTCTTTTTTGCCACCGACTTTTACAGTTTTTGTACCACACTATCCCACACAAATTCTTGTCACTACACACGATTTTACATTGAAACAAGAAGTAATTTTGAGATCATCAACATAGACGAGGAACGAAAAGCTATCGCACACACAACTGAAAGTTAATCGGCCCGGTAATCACGGAGAAATAGGTGTAAAAAAACAGACACGTGCTAAATACACATTCTCCTTTCTTGAAAGTCGGTCAAAAATTGGTAGGAGACTCCTGGGAGAAGCCTATAGCCTGAGCCGAGCGTTGAATATACAGTAATTGCTTATATTTAGACATTCGTTTAGGTATTGGCTAGTGTAAGCGTTATTAAATTATGGCAGTTGTAGATTGAAATCGGACCTTGAACAACTAATTACTTACGAGCTTAAATAATATTATATGAACATTTTGCATGGGACGAAGAACTTTGAAACCAACGAAGGTGTATTATAATATGGAATATTCTACACAAGTGAAAATAAACGTAAAAAATATTATGTACCTGAGAGTTCAAAGTTTCACACTTCCAGTACTTGTATTTGCCCTTTCGCGACATCATCGGTATTTTATGTGTGGCAGCAAGCGAGAAAAAGTTGTCCGTGAACGTTTTTTCAAATTTATTCAACCATTTGCCCTAGAAAATGTTGTTCTTCTTAAATGTAGTTATGCTTAAAGATTTGCTTTTAATATAATGTTGAACATAAAACTTATAATCACTATACATTGGATTGCTATAGCAAACATTAGACACTTGAAACCCAGCCTAAAGAAGTATCGAGTTGCTCTCAGTTCTTTTTACCCGACTGCGGGAGAGCTCAAGAGGAGGGTTATGTGTTCGACCTGTATGTATTTATGTATGTCCGTTTCGATGTTCCCTCGTAACTTCTAAACAGATGAACGGATTTGGATAAATTATACGTCGTTAGATTCGTCTTTGTGGCGCGAGTATCACACATGGAAGATGGCATGGCACATGGAAATACATAAAAAAAGGAAAATGGCGGATTTCGGGTGCCATATTCACATGGAACTTCAGGAGTTCGAATTTTTTTTTTCTTGCCATTCCATCGCGTGGAGGATTAAAACGAAGGGTTTGAAAGGGTGATTACAAAAATATATACAACTTATATGTTTAAAAGTAATTCAAAGTGACAAATCATATAAAAAAGGAGACTGCGAAATCTTACATGTTACTAAACTAAAAAGCTGGAAATAAAAAAAAGTAGTTGAAAAAACTATAAAACCCGAATGAAAAAACTGAAAAGGATAAAACAAGCACATTTTAAATTAAACAAAAGCAGGAAACAGGCGGAGCCCATTCCATTTTCATAATTTTATATTGAAAAGAGCCCCGCTTGCTTTCAGCTTTTGTTTAATTTAAAATGTGCTTGTTTTATGCTTTTCAGTTTTTTCAGTCGGGTTTTTTTAAACTCCTCAAACAAATACGATGAAAACGCTTCCATAGCAACATTGCCGCCTGTTGCCGCTGTCATAGGATTACATAGGTACATTGCCGCCTGTTGCTGGTCATAGTATTACATAATAACAACATACATAACGTATAACATTGCCGGCTGTTGCCGCTGTCATAGGTTTACATAGGAACCACTTGTGTCGCGGCAGTTACATTTTCAGATTGGATAAGCTCCTCCCTGTTTAACTTGGGTAGATATTCAAGAATTTCTAGTAATAAAATTGAATGCTGAGTCTTTAATTCCAGAAAGACTACAGGAGAAGACATTAATCGTCACCAACATCATTTATGGCTCTAAAAATTGTGACTTTTGATTACTGACCATCCATTATACATTTATCAAGACCCCTCCGTGCATCCGAAAGCACGTTACGTAACGGTTTGATGTGCCGGGTCCAACGGGTCCCAGTTGTCATTTGTAAATCTTTGACAGTCGGTACAATGAGCTAGAAAGAGTGAACATTAGTCTTACCAACGGATATAGTATTTACCAGTTACAGAATTGTGCCAGTCACATAGGCTGTCGCTCGTTGTAAAGTACTGGTACCTATCTGCGTCCGATTAGACTGGAAGCTTACCATTACATCGTTGGGTAAGGCGAGGCGATGTAATAATGTATACTTACTGCAAAATATATAGCGTTGACAATAACCAACGATGTATCTTGGGTTATATCCCGTGGACTAATCAAATCTGTGATTTTATTCCTCGTCTTATTGGCAACCTGGATTGTGAAGGTGACTATATATTAATACTATGGAAAGCAGCTTATGACTTCTTCTTCTGGTGCCTCTCCAATAATTGAAGGTTGGCCATCACATTCGAATATTTATCTTTGTTCTGTGTCTTTGCAGCGGCTCAGCAGCACTTGTGATCCGAAATACGTTTTTTTTATGAGAATGGTGCTGGTTCTCTGAATTTTAATGCTTATGGAAATGCAACGGCATCTATTTTTATACTGCAGGCTATGGTGAAATTATGATCGTGCAACATCATTTTAGTATGATGTGTTTTATTTCAAACTAGCTGTTGCCCACGACCTTCGTACGCTTGAAATTATTATAAAAATACTAGTTGTGCCCCGCGGCCTTCGTGAAATTATTACTTCCCTATTTAAATCGGATTTTGTTAACAATTTCAAAGCTTTTAATTTTTTTGCACGGCACCTTAATCCTTTTTCTAAAATAAAAGTAGCCTAAGTTAGTCTTTATAACATCAGCTACCTGCCAGTAAAAGGACAGGACAGACAGACAGTCCGACAAACAGAAAGACAAAAGGTTTTGCGATTGTTAATGAGTTACGCAATTACTGGGGTAATTGCAGGGCAAGCAGGCAAAATATAACAAAAATAGACTAACCGTGTAAATAGTTTTATGGGGCATAAAAGAAAGAAAGTGTATAATTATACGGTACCTACAACAAAAAAGGTATATTTTTTTTTTAATTTTGTCTGTCTTTCTGTTTGTTCCGGCTAATCTCCGAAACGGCAGGATAGATTTTGATGGGACTTTTTTAACTAATGTTATAAGAAGTACCTAACTCAAGCTAATTTTATTTTAGAAAAAGGATAAAGGATCCGTGCAAAAAAAAATTAAAACCCTTGAAATTGTTAACAAAATCAGATTCAAATAGAGCAGTAATATTTTTATAACAATTTCACGCGGACTAAGGTCACGGGCAACAGCTAGTAAATTATAAATAAAGAAGAAGTAAATTAACTCTATCATCCTTACCCATCGGTTGATGGTATTTGCAGCTTCTATTGGATGCGTTGTTTTGATCTTCTTAGTCAACGAGTTAAATACGAGTTTTGTCCTAGATTCATACGTCTTATTGATTTCGTTTTTAGTAGAAACATAGAACTTGTTGGCCATGTCTAAAGTTACTCCTGGCAGATATTGCAAACTGGTAATAAGTTTTTTGAATGTGGGGTGTAACTGTGTAAATAAGATTTAATTAAACAAATGAAATGCATGTTGGGTATGTGAATGTAATTTTCAAATCTAGTTGCTATTTTTCATGGAATTCATCAATTCTATATCCAGCAGTAGACCTGAGTAAATATCTATTTTATTAATCTTATCGCAATAATTAATAAATTGTCCGTATGGTGTCCGGACGTGAAGAATAGCACCATCCCATGTCTTCCCGTGGGTGTCGTAAGAGGCGACTAAGGGACTTACCAGAGAATGGGCAGCAGCGTTCTCTGATTTTACAACAACCATACTGCGATCGCCAACCCGCCTGCCAAGCGTGGCGATTATGGCAAAACCCCCCCTAAATGACGAGCACAACGAAAAAATGGCCCCTAGTACCCGGCAGCCCGTCTACCCTCGACTATGGTAGCGGTCGAGGTTACGGCGTGGCAAGGGGTGCTAAGAATCTCCGGACGGGATCAGGCTGCCAATACCGACGACTTGACCTGGCAACATATAACACGCGTACACTCCGGACCGACGAGAAGATAACGGAACTCGAAGAGGAATTGAGCAGGCTGCGATGGAGTATTGTGGGATTATCTGAAGTCCGAAGAGAGGGTGAGGACACGATAATCCTGAAATCCGGCAACCTGCTCTATTTCCGAGAGGGTGACCGGCAGTCCCAGGGTGGTGTTGGGTTTATCGTCCACAAGCCCCTTGTGAATAACGTGGTGAAGATCGAGAGTGTGTCGACCAGGGTGGCGTACCTTGTACTCAAAATATCCTCAAGATATTTGCTGAAGGTCATACAGGTCTACGCCCCGACCTCGGCACACCCCGACGACGAAGTGGAGACCATGTATGAGGATATTTCCAAAGCCCTGCATGGTTTCAAGACTCACTTCACCGTTGTCATGGGGGACTTCAATGCGAAACTGGGCAAACGAGATGGAGATCAGCTGCAGGTGGGGCAATTTGGGTTTGGAAGTCGGAACCACCGGGGTCACCAACTGGCTAGTTTTATGGAGAAGGAGGGCCTCTATATGATGAACTCCTTCTTCAAAAAGCGCGAGCACAGGAAGTGGACCTGGCAGAGTCCCGATGGTGCAACTAAAAATGAGATTGACTTCATCATGTCAACCAAGAAGCAGATGTTCAATGATGTCTCTGTGATCAATTCGGTGAAAACCGGGAGCGATCACCGCATGGTAAGAGGCACATTGAACATCAATATAAAGCTTGAAAGGTCTCGACTGATGAAGTCTACGCTCCGTCCAGCACAGATCCAGATCCAAAACCCCGAGAGCTTTCAGCTAGAACTCCAGAATCGTTTCGAGTGCCTAGGAAGCTCAGTGGACGAATACAACGATGGGTTCGTGGAAACTGTCCACACGACTGGGTCTAAGTTTTTCAAGACACGTCGTGCACACAACAAAAAACTCTCTGATCATACTCTCGAGCTCATGAAGGAGCGGCGTGAGATGATCCTGCAGTCTTCAGATGAGGTGTGGAAATACCGGCAGCTCAATAGACGGATCTCTAAATCCTTGAAGAGCGACCTCCGCCGCTTTAATACCGAGCGTATTAAAGACGCTATTGAGCGGAATAAAGGCTCCAAGGTATTTTCAAGAGATCTGGCTATTGGGCAGAGCCAGCTAACGAAACTGAAGACCGACGATGGCAGGATCGTATCCGCCAAACCGGAGCTGCTGAGGGAGATCGAGAGTTTTTATGGGCAGTTGTACACTTCAACTAGAAATCCTGTTGCAACTCTAGCTAACGACCCAAGAGCTAGACTGACCCGACACTATACCGAAGACATTCCGGATGTCAGCCTGTACGAGATTAGGATGGCTCTTAAACAGCTTAAGAACAACAAGGCACCGGGTGATGACGGAATTACGGCCGAACTCCTGAAGGCGGGTGGAAAACCGGTACTTAAGGCCCTTCAGAAGCTGTTTGATTCCGTCATACTCGAGGGGAAAACGCCGCAGGCATGGTGCAGGGGTGTGGTGGTACTCTTCTTCAAAAAGGGCGACAATGCCCGGCTGAAGAACTATAGGCCCATCTCACTTCTAAGCCATGTCTACAAGTTGTTCTCAAGAGTCATCACGAATCGTCTCGCGCGCAGGTTTGACGATTTTCAGCCTCCCGAACAAGCCGGATTCCGAAAAGGCTTTAGCACCGTAGACCACATACATACGCTGCGGCAGGTTATACAGAAGACCGAAGAGTATAACCTGCCTCTCTGCTTGGCGTTTGTGGACTATGAGAAAGCCTTCGATTCGATCGAGACTTGGGCTGTACTGCAGTCTCTCCAACGGTGCCAAATCGACTATCGGTACATCGAGGTGTTGAAGTGTTGGTACAAAAACGCCACCATGTCAGTCCGACTTCAGGACCAGACCTCAGAACCTATCCTTCTGCAGCGAGGTGTAAGACAGGGAGACGTCATATCTCCGAAACTGTTCACCGCTGCACTGGAGGATATCTTCAAGGTTCTGGACTGGAGAGGGCTAGGCATCAACGTCAATGGCGAGTACATCTCTCACCTTCGGTTTGCCGACGATATAGTGGTCATGGCTGAGACCATGGAGGACCTCAGTACAATGCTCGATGACCTTAGTAGAGCTTCCGAAAAAGTGGGTCTTAAAATGAACATGGACAAAACCAAAATCATGTTGAATACCCATGTAACACCCACTCCTATCAAGATTGGAGACTCTACACTCGAAGTTGTAGACGATTATGTCTACCTTGGACAAACGATCCAGTTAGGTAGGTCTAACTTCGAGAAAGAGGTCAATCGTCGAATCCGACTCGGCTGGGCAGCGTTCGGGAAGTTGCGTGGTATCTTCTCGTCCAACTTACCGCAGTGTCTCAAGACGAAAGTCTATGACCAGTGTGTGTTGCCAGTGATTACTTACGGGACCGAAACATGGTCGCTCACAATGGGCCTTATCAGAAGGCTTAAAGTCACCCAAAGGGCAATGGAGAGGGCTATGCTCGGAGTTTCCTTGCGTGATCGAATCAGAAATGAGGACATCCGCAAGAGAACCAAGGTAACCGACGTAGCCCGAAGAATAGCCAAACTGAAGTGGCAGTGGGCAGGGCACATTGCTCGCAGAACGGATGGCCGATGGGGCCGAAAAGTTCTGGAGTGGCGACCGCGAACCGGAAGACGCTGCGTTGGAAGGCCTCCCACTAGGTGGACCGATGACCTGGTGAAGGTTGCAGGGATCCGCTGGATGCGAGTCGCACGGGACCGGTCAATGTGGCGACACTTGGGGGAGGCCTATGTCCAGCAGTGGACGTCTTTCGGCTGAAATGATGATGATGATGAATAATTAATAATTACCTGTTCTGTGTTGGAAAGATGTAGGGCATGCAATAATTCTTTTTCTGTTAATGGCCCTGCTCCCATTGCCAATTTGCCGATTGGCATCAACAAGGACATCGGAGAGCAGATCATATTAGTGGTATGAGCCTCCAGCGCTGCTTTCTACAAACAAAATAAGGGATTGACTACGTTTACCGACGCGAATCGGCTTCAGTCGATCACGTATAGTTCATCAACAACAACAGTTTAGTTTGTTAGTTCGGTTAGTTCCGCGGCTTTAGTGAGGCCAATTTCCAACTTAGAATCGACCGTCTGCTACGTTATACGTAGGATGAACACGGAGAGGTTCCGTTAGTGCGCTTTTTATTTGTTTGCAAGCAACGCATCCGTGTATAGCGCGGCTGTACACGATCGCGTCGATCTCACATCGATTCGTTTCCTTGGCCGCAGTGGCTCCTTTATTTTCGTTGGTCTAGTGGCCACAAGCGCTTCAGCGCTTCTGTATAGCTGATCGAAACAATAATGTGTGAAATTACCAGAGCGAATTCACCTCGAATTTTTCCTTTAAGGTTCAAATAGCCACCGACGTAAGGTAACACAAACTGATCCAAGATATCTTCAGGAAAAGATTGAGACAATTTGGGTTTACGTCTTCTTGCCGAAACCATAAAAGCTAAATAGATAACTGCAAAAACAAATATTATCATCAATAGGAAACGGCATGGTCAGTTTTACTTTTAGATCTAGTCGGGATCTGACCACTGACTGTTACGGCCCCTAGATCGATATTCTTGAATCATTATCTCGGTCATCGGTAAGTTCGTGAAACCGAGCATTACATTGCGCACTTTTGTAATGGGCCGATGAACATTGCTATAGAGCAAGGCTGCTCAATTTATTTTGAAGGTAATATTTTGATTTCGTGTCAACCAGCGGGCCATCTAGTAAATATAGTAACATTAAGCAAAACTACGTTACTTCCTCATTTTTTAATAATAATCTAATAAAAATTTCAATAATTGGGAACATTGAAGATTTTTGTGGCAACAATTTATCAATATTCGATAGTAAGCTCACGTCTTGAAGCTGGTGGGTAATAGCAACAGCCGTAGTGGTCGATCGTCAAAATGAAACACGCGCTTGGCAAGGTTCGGGGATTAGTAACCATCTATTACATGCCGAAATTCCTCCGTGCCTCAAAAAACACGTACAACCATTGGTTCCGGTCATTTGTAGACCTTTGACAGCCGTTACAGGTGTGGCAGCGGCCCGAAAGTCTGACAGCCAGTCTTAGCTTGTGGTGTCGTATTACCCAGTACTAACTAGGTTGTGACGCTCAGATAGGCAGCCGCTCCATGTAAAATACTGGTATTCACCTGGATCCGGATAGAGTGGAAGCCGACCCCAACATAGTTGCCAGGGAGATGATGATGAGTAAACTCAAGTCTAAAATATGTTTCGCAAAGAAACAATTATACGTACTTAACAGTACGTTAACAAAGCTGAGAGTTGACAACACATTTTTACAAATCTGCAAAGCAAGTTATCACATTGCAAGAAAGTCTTCTTTTAATTAGGTAAGGTTATTATGTACATTGTATACAGACCACAAATAGAACTAAAATGGGAGTCGGGCTTGTGGCTTCAGGCACTTCCGTCATCCACCATTGGCACTATTATGGGTGACACATCGTTCCGGGAGGCTACGAATCTACGCTTAGGCGCACCTTGTGTTGCTCCGCATCGGCGTCACTGCGGTGAGGCTGTCGACAGCCTCGGAGACCATGGCCTGTCCTGCTACAGGAGCGCAAACCTGCGGTTTTAGAACCAAATGGCTTGGTACATGACCATGGGAAGAGACCAGACGGCATGACGTTAGTGCCTTGGAAAGCGTGTAGGCCTTCGGTGTGGGACGCAACCTGTGTCGACACCCTTGAACTATCTCACGGAGCAAATACTGTAACCTTATTGTTAACTACAGTTTTGAGCCGTTTGGGGTCGAAACGCTCCGCCCGTGCGCGTTTCTTTTTTAGGGATATCTCTCGCCGACTAACGACTGGTCGACACTTCGCGTGACCAGAGGGCTGGCTTTTTCTTTGGCCAAAGAATTAGCATTGCCATTCAACGTGGCAATGCTGCAACTCTTCTTTGCATGTTTCCGGATGGCAGCGATGCGGAGAAGTACTTTGACTCGTAAGTGTCCTATTGTCGTCATTGTATATTATGTATGTTTGTGGGTAATTACTTTTATTCTTACATTTTAGTATTATTTTAGTCTTCTTTTTAAAAAAGTTTCTGATGACTACTGTGGCTGTAAATATCCTTGCAGTACAAAAAAGCACCTAGTTGTACGCGGCTAAAACTAGGTGTAGCCGCAATTCGGCTATTAGCCGTAACATATATACTTACACCGTGAATTTTTTCACACACCCAAACATAACCGTTTAGCTGGTAGATTGGGGGGGACACTTGAGTCTAACAAAAATGAGCACTTTAAAGCTTAATATTACAAACGAATCCCTTAATCAAAAAATTATTGGAACAAACTCGCAATATTTTTTAAAGACCTATCCAACGACATCCAACACTACGTTCTACGCCAGAAAAAAAAACCACTTGACGTGTACAGGAGATTCCTTAAAAAAAAAAAAATCTAGATTTTATTTTACCACTTTGTCGGCGTAACTAATCTGTATATTCATGCCAAATTACAGCTTTCTAGTAGAGTCTTTGAGCTAAGCTGCGGACAGACAGACGGATATGGTGAAACTATAAGGTTCCTTGTTGACTACGGAACCCTAAAAAATTATTGAGATTTCTCTAAAATCTAGCTGGAAATTGCTCACTGATAATGAATAGATAGAAAATAAGGAGCAACAGTTTTTTTTCGATCTGGTTTCAAATCTGTTTTTTAAAAGACAATCGTCGGCTGACCACTGTTGGTAGGCCAATTTAAAGCCTGCAGGCTTGGAGTTGAGCAGCCTTGCTATAGTAGAGTTATTGTTGAGCGTTGTGTCCAAGGAAGCCAATATAAATTATCGCCGCCACATGCGCATGAAAGGTTGTGCTCGATGCCGATTTGGTACAAAACCGATTGCTACACCGGTCGTTAATGCACCTTTGTAATATCATGTTCAAAATCAAATTCCAAATTGTTACATTTTTTTATTTTTTATTTGTTTAGGGACATTTAATCACAATGCGTATGTCAGTCCCATCGTAGCCTAAATACACACTGGTCATATCTGGGCCATGAACCTAAACAGAATCTTTGCATCATCGCCATTTGGTTGAGCCAGGATTTTATGGAATGTGCCTACTTCAAGTCTGTTCAACCTCAATACCCTAACAGATAAACGTAATGCGGTATCTTGCAGAAATGGGGGCAACTAGAGTCATTGGGACGATAGATAACAAACTTGACTTGATTGATTAAAATCGATCACGACCATTGGCCCTGTCCTGAGATAACTCCATAAGAGACCAACCAGACCAGACTTAACGCCATAAACAAATAGATATTACTCACCAATAAAACGTAGTCTCATTTTATTAAATTAACTAGCCGATCCATGAGACGCAAATCGACTACACAAAAGAAAATTACACGACTTCAATTAACTGATAAGATGTCAATCGTTTTTTTAATCAAGTGATTCGTTTCTAGTGATAGTGCGCAAAACGAAATAAATCGCGCTTATCATTCAAGTTATTGTTTTACTGCACAAGATATATCTTAGTTATGAGTTAACTTATATTTTACTAAGAAGGACTAACGTAGACTTTGTGAAACGAGTTCTGATTTTTACTGTATTAACCATTTATTCATCATCCATTGATGATTCCGGCAAATAATTGTTCTTGTTTAGCTTTGATGATGAAGTAAAACGAATGATTTGCAACATATTGCTGCCATTACTGTTGCTGCAATTATAACTAAATCAAATTAATAACTTAAATTTTAAAACAATCGATTAAAATAAAATATAACAGTTCCCTGAATTCCCTAAAAGAGCAGAGGTTTGTGCCTACTTAGATACATAGTTTCTGTAGCGAAGATTGAACTTAGGAACCGATAACGCCACTAATGGCTTGTCCCCACCTGTAACAATGTTCGGGAATAAAACTGTCACAACTGGGGACGTCACTCACCTAACTTTAGACACACATGATGATATGACATAAACACATTCGTAGGTATAGGAGCACCATCTTTATTTGAAGAAGAGAGTACCAATTTTTCTGGTGACAGTTAAACTATGAAACATTAGTACTTAAATCGTGTTTATTGCAATATAAAAATTTACATTTGCTTTTGTAGCCCCGTAAAATAATCATTCAATGATGAGTGAGTGACCTTTCGTTTTTATATATTTAGATAGATAGATAGAATAGATTTCTCATATTTGAACCTCTTTTTCAGTGCCAAATTGTTAGTGCAGAGAGTAAAGACAAAAGGAAAAATAAAACAAAATTAATTTTCAGCCATTCTACACTACAACTACTAAAACCAATTTACGTAAATTATTAAATTTATCATAGAAATCGCTTATGAGGTTACCAACTAAATTTTAAAAATTAATATCTTTTGCGTCTGTTGGTCGATTTTGATGAAATAAACGCTAAATAATACCCACAACAATGTTTCTTATTTTGTAATATTTAGATTTTGAATACAATGAGGGGTTTTTACGTGATGCGCGCACAAACGAACAGACAAACCGACAAAAGAAAAAAAATATGTTTTTACTCTCTATTACTTATTTCTCACACTGATTGAGTCCAGTGATTTTTTTGTAAAAATCTGTAATGTACAGACATGGAAAGTCTACGATTTTATTATATGTATATATAGAAGAAGATAAGCCTATTACCATGAGATGTATTGTTAACAATATAAAACAAATGCATAGCAAATTTTTGAATAGGATATTACAACTCAAAATGGAAAATTAAAAACACTTTTTTGCAAAAATCACACACACACACACACAAAAACACATAAAACTGAAAATTAAGTTTAGCAGTTTTATTTTTTGCAAAAAGTTTTTTTATACAGGGTCGGAGGGTCACCTTCGCGAAAACTGTTACTGACCTTATGAAGTACGTTCTTACAAGAAGTCATTGGGTACTCATCACAAACGGTGAGAACGAAGTAAAATGAGTAAATGTACGGATTGGAGCGCGTTGACATTCGTGCTTTTACTTCAGCCGCCATTGGAAGATGTGTGATTTATGACCACACATTTGAATTTCCATGTTTAAATAGTAAATGAAGTTTAAATTTGAGTACTCAAGTAAATGGCGCCTAATTGCATTTAAGAATTTCATTGATTTATTTTCTGACATTCTTGCCCGTCTGTTCGGAGGATCCTCCCGTTTCGATGGAGGATGAGGAACTATCCACCCTGTCTCACTTAACTCTAACAGCTTTGCTTTTGCTTTTTTCTACTCCAGTGACTGTTCAGGGCTTGTATGATATATTATGTTGTAATGTTTGGTTATTTTGGTGAAAATATTTTAAAATAATAAAAATACGATAAGGTTTTAGTCTTTTACTTCATTTATTGGTCTCTTTACATAAAATAACATCACACCTGTACTCCCCGGTTAGACAGATTGGTCACTTCGATAGTTACTTAAGTATTTCCATTAAATATTCCCGCAAACAACTGTTCTTGGTAAGCTGTGATGTAAAACAGAAACGGACGATTCACTGTCATTGAGGGTTTCTTAACACCGGAAGACGATGTCATTATTCCAAATGCTGAAACCACGAATACAAAAGTGTTAGGAGATCCTTTTTGAATAAGTAAACGAATGCTAAAATAGAACAAGGCTGCCATATTTTTTTAGTACAACATGGTAATATAACCGCAAAATATAGATCTTTACGGTAGGTAGGTACATAAAACAGGTGATGTGTGAGGTGAACCCAAAAAGTAGAGATACAGAAAGAGATTGACATATTCTCTTCATAAATTCTTCAAGCTAGCAAGTTAGTACAGAGCTTTTCAATTTCAACAGCTGTTAGTCACACTCGTCACATTGACACAAATTAGTAGGTAAGACAGTTACTGATCATCAGTTTATTTAAAGTTCGCGTACAATAGTGATACACAGGTGGACTTACTGCCACACGGCATTACCTACCAGTCCTTTGGGTTCAATAGGACAACATTGTGATAGGGTACAAAATAATATTTAAAAAAAAACTGTTTTCGAAAATTTCTTTATTTTTTATACTAAATACGCTGACGTTCGGCTGCAACTCGTCTCATGTGAAGCGATGATACGGCTTAGGGTCCACCCTAGGCCGTATCATAAGCTTAAGCGCATAAGCGTGCTTCAGCACGCTTGCCTAGAAGAAACCGATTCACTCGAACTTTGAATAGATCCATTTTATAATCATTAGGGAACGGAGAAGTCGGTAGTGAATTCCACAGACTGGCGGTTAGCACAATAAATGTGGCAGCATAGCGCTTTGTTCGGGACCGTGGAACTTCAACCATATAACGGTGACGCTTCGCCGTATCTTAGCTCGTCCGATGATGGAAATAATAAGAATAACTGACACACCCATCATCCCCGGACTCGTCGCGTAGCTTCGCCTTGCAGCCGCCGGAACGCGCTCTCATTCGTCGAGCTCGAGCGACGAGTCGTCAACTTCGCCGACGACCTCTACAATGACGAAGAAGTAGACGGCCATCAGCGGACTTTTGACCTCGACCCGAACAGGGTCACCGCTGCTGGAAATGTGTCGCCCATGCCATTGACTTAGCCCAAAAACGAAAATGTCATGCGCGCATATTCTGGGGCTGCTGAGTGGGGAAGCAACTTGACAGCGTACCGTGGTTGGATGCTCTCTTTGTTTCAAGTTCTTGAGCCAGCTGTCAGCGTGTCAGCGTAACGACTGTAGGATCGGGTGCATCATCATGGGTCATTCAGCGTAACTATATGTTGAATGACACCGTATTTGATCGACTACACTTCGAGTCACAGAGTAACCCAGTTAGGCCAGGGTCTCTTTGGAGCATTCCGGGAGTACCGTTCCACAGTGCCTGAACCTAGATCGCATTTACCGCTGTTGCTCGTGCAGTCTATTTGTTGCATAACTGGAAATCTCGAGCGCCGGATGGACTGCCCAACTCTTGGATCAAGTGGTCCCAAAGCTGCTCAAGTGTTGCACGCTGACTTAGCGTTTCAATCAGCCTTAGAATCAGGATTGCTGCCCCAGTTCTTGACGATGGTAATTACCCACCTGCTCCATAAAGCAGGTAGTACTGCACAGGCCAAAAATTATAAACCAATCACTTGTCTTTCAACGGTCTATAAAGTTCTTACATCTTTTGATTTTTTTTTTGTTGTTTCTTTTTTTTTTTTTTTTTCTCCTCGGTCTCGTCCACCCATCTAGCGGTAGGCCTGCCTCTGCTTCTAGTGCCTCGTGGACCGGTCCATTTTAGCACTCTCGCCGTCCATCTATCGTCTTTAAGCCTGGCCACGTGGCCTGCCCACATTCATTTTCTTTGACGGGAGAAGGTTATTAGAGATGGCAGGTCAAAGCTGGCTAAACTCAGCCATCAACAGAGATTACTGGCATTCCTTAGAGGAGGCTTTTACCCGAAAAGGGTCCGTACAAATAAATAATAATATTACAAAGCAGAAAGAAAAAAAAATTATAACTTTGAAACTTTGTTACACTTATCTTTTTTTCTTTTCTTAGTTTTTAAGTCATTAGATTGGAACATGTACGGAATTAAATAAAGCTTTATTATTATTTTCGGTAAGTGTTTTTCTTCTCAGCCCTTAGACTGGATTTCAGCTACATTTACGGGCCGAAACCAGAGCAAATGTAGCGTGTGGTGTGTAAGTTTTGTGAATGTTTATGTGTTGTGATGAGGTCCTATTTCATTTTCTTCTATCTGCATGAATTTTCTAACAATTCTGCACGGATTTAAAATCGCAGCTTTTTGCAGTATGATGTAGATGGACGTTGCTGTCTCTTTAGCCCTGGAAATCTATTTTTTTATGACTTTTTATACGTTTTTTAAGAAATCTGTTATGTTTAAAAATTTAATTTATAAAGATGAATAAACGAAATGACTATGACTAGACTTCTAGTTGAGAGCTATTTAGTCTGACTAAAAATACTGGTTACGAACTTTTCTTTTGAATGTGATTTTGCTCTCAGCTTTTTTAGTGCCAAAGAGTAGCGAGTTCCAGGGGTTTATGGTTGAGACAGCGTAAGAATTGGACATAAAACGGGTGCGGTGTGAAGGAATTTGGAATAGTAGAATTTAGAAGCTCGAAGATCTCAGTTATTTTCTGTAACTTTTTTCTTAGACATCAAGATATTACATTATTATTAAATTGTTTAAGAATCTTTGGCGTGTGGCCAAAATCAGAACGCACTTACGCAACTATCTTGTTTTTTTTTAAATGCAGTTAAGAGTTCCTTCACACTAGCGTTTGTCCAGCGTAGGCGTTCGATGAACAATATAATATTATCTAATAGAAATATTCGCTGCGCAGACGCCGTGAAAACGAGACGCGCGCGTCGCGTTGTCGCGGGGTCTCTGCTTGGGCACATGAGTAAGCTGCGCTAACGTCGCGAGTGCGCGACGCATGTGCCGCGTAACTGGGGTTTATGTACAATCCTGTTCGCATCCGACCTATCCACCACCCGTGCCCCTGTGCACCCGTTTATTTATTTTTATTTATTTATTTAAAATAGGTACGCCAACAGTACATACATTTTACATTTAACAATAAAAAATAGAGGTTAGGGTTCTTATGTAGGTACTAATTACAGGTGGACACAACATTCTCTTATGTACAACATAGCTACTATAGTAAATTTTAAGAAATGTAACATTAAATAAAAAACAAAACATCTTTGACTTAAAATAAAGATGAGATCAAAAAACTGACTTACACTAATAAAAACAAAACAAAAAAAATATCCAAGTAAAACTAAAAACTAATGAGAAACTAATTATATATACAGGCTTTTGAACTTTGGTAGGGAACCAAAGAACACATCCAAGTCAGGCAACTTAGGATTGAGTTCATTGTATTGAATACACATTCTTGATACTGGTGAGTGTCTCCCGATGTTACTTCTACTGGTTGGCGGTTGAAAAAGTCTAGAAATTGTCTGTCTAGGACGATTATATGGGACTGACAACATGACACGTTCTAGCAACTGTTCGCATTCAATTTGACTATTGACAACCTTATGGAGAAAAACTAAGTCATGGACAGTACGGCAATTTCGAAGCGACTCAATCTTAAAGAAAGCCAAACGTTGTTCGTATGGACATCGGTGGGATATTCCTGTGGACATGTATGCAATATGTCTTGTAAACGCTCGCTGGATGTTCTCGAGACGCTGCGAATGTACAGCATACATAGGATTCCATGCTATTGTGGCATACTCTAGTTGACAACGTACCAATGCCTTGAAAAGTATAATTTTAGTTTTTACTCCAAAAGATTTCGTGTTTCTTTTGATAAAACCTAACATTTGAACTGCTTTCTTCACAGTATCAGAGATATGAGAGGTGAACTTTAGTTTTTGGTCCAAAGTTACTCCCAGGTCACGGATTTCTGAAACCTCCTGCAAGTTAATGTTGTTTATTTTGTAAGGGGAAATCAATGGCTGTAATTTTCGAGTGTAACGTATACAAAAACATTTTTCTGCATTCAAGGTCATTCCGTTAGATTCACACCAAAGACTGATTTGATCAAGATCAAGTTGGAGTAGACTGGCATCTGCTGGTGACTCTACTCTTTTATAAATTTTGAGATCATCAGCATAAAAGGAAAAGTCGCAGCTAATTCGAGAAGCAAGATCGTTGACAAATATTATGAAAAGAAGAGGACCCACGTGTGAACCCTGTGGTACTCCAGACTTGGCATAATACAAACTAGACTCGTGACCTCCCACTGAAACTACTTGTTTCCTTCCGCTCAAATACGATTTAAACCAGTCAAGTAGGGAACCATGTATACCATAAGATTCGGGTTTCAGTAATAAAAATTGATGGTTTACCTTATCAAAGGCACTGGAAAAGTCTGTGTATATCGCATCAACCTGGTATCCTCCATCAATGTCTTTTGTTAGATCAGAGATAAAACAAGTCAAATTAGTCTGAATAGAACGACCACTTCTAAAACCGTGTTGATGAGTTGAGATAAGTTTACTAACATGTCGATATAAAAAATGATAAATGAGGGATTCAATAATTTTGCCCAAGGTTGAAAGAATAGCAATGGGTCTATAGTTTTTTATGTTATCTTGATCGCCTTTCTTATAAACAGGAACAATTCGAGATCATTATTTCATTCTTCTGGAAAAATTCCTTCGGCAAGAGAGCGGTTGTAGATTTTGGCTAACGGTGCAGCCAGTACATTGGCACACCCTTTTAGAAAATAGGGATGTATTGAGTCAGGACCCGCACCTTTGTTAGTATCAAGCTGATTCAACTTGACAAATATTTCCTTTGTGGTGAACTGTATATTACAACATAAAGAATTACTAATTGCTGTGTTTGTGTTGACTAATGTTTGCCGTTGATTCGTTCATTCGTAATCAAGCGCCTGCTTTTTAAAAGCAAAGCCATGAATAGAGTTTCCTCGTCGGAATCCATTTTGTTAATGATAATACCGAAACGACAATGAAATTGTGTGACGTCAGTGCCGCGCTAGCGCAGTGTTCAATTAACTTCAGAGGAAACGCCGCGACTACGCGACGCACGCGTCTCATTCTCACGGCATCTGCGCTGCGCATACGTTCAACGTACGCTAACGCTGGACAAACGCTAGTGTGAAGGGGCTCTTAAGGAAATAATTTCACAAAAGTTGTTTAGCAACAACGCGTCATTCAAGCGCCAAAACATCTTCGTAGCATTGTACTTAAATACCATAGAAAAAGAGCTAATGGATAAATACATAATCTGTTGGAAGAAGAACTCAGGTAGTTTCCAGAAGCTCCCATGAAATGGTTTAGTCAAAGAGTGCAGAAGATAGAAGTTGGAAGATATAAATGTCTCGGATTCCTAAGATAAGCAATTTGATTTCAGCCAAGATCACTTGTTAATGAAACAGTGAGAGCTGGACTATAACTAAGACCTTTAATGAGAATTAACTTAAGAATGTCCAGTAGATTTATTTCGGAATGCTGTCATGCAAAATAGTACCAGAAAATTTCATTTTTTTTACAATTACAGACTTTACAGTTGTTTATGTACCTCTAGTTTTGCATCACTGTCAAAATCACAGTGGCCCTTAACTGCTTTATGTTAAGGTTTTTGTTGGGTGGCTACCAATAACCGTTCTTTCAAAATCACGAGTTGGGTTGTTACTATCAGAGGTAAATAAAACTGTGATGGGTCTGTAATGATTGAATAACATTTCTGGGTGTGGCGGTAATGATAATATTTTTGATAAATTTAGCTTACCACTAGCTGCGGCTGCTTCTGTCCCTATTTCATTTACTTCAATAATCGCTTTGTGTATTGCTCTACTTACATACACATTTTCATTGTCGATTATTCCATTCAAAACTGAGCGTTTCATGTCAAACATAGTCTTGATCCCAATCTGGAATGTATTTTATAAGGTATTTTTTGCATCGAGTATTTATTGATCACATTTTAAATTCATTAGAATTACATAGCACGCCTTCTGTTTTATATATTTTCACAATTATCTCGCCTCGCTAAATTGTAAATTAGCAAAAATAAAAAACCTATTCTTCTTTATTGCTCTGATGTAATGACCCGCTTAAGAAAAATTAAGAAGTTATACAATATTTTATTAGGTATGGAGATTAGGTTCTATTTATGGCAATCCTTTTTGGAGAACAAGTAAAAGAAATATACCCCGATGAAAATGAATAAACTCTACTAAAATGAGGAAACTTATATGGCAACACACGGCGCGAGCGGGCGCTTCTCGGGTAGTGACGTCATAAACAAACAATTAACGAGCGAACATACTTATGCCGGATGTTGTCACGTTTTAATTTTTTTTTAGAATTTAGGGAAACGGTGGTTACATGGGACAAAAACCATGCATTTTAAAACTTCATTAATATTTTTACTTTCAAGAATATTTTTTATGTTTCTTACTTTATTTGGTATACCTGTATTGTTGTTGACTTAACCAATTAGGTAAACTACACAGCGCACTATCACACATAAATACATACAAACCCACACACACTCACACACACCCAATTACACACACACACCCACTCACACACACCCACCCACTCACACACACCCCCACTCGCACACACCCCCACACTCTACATTTATCCTTTTTATCACTTTTTATTTTTATCTTTGTTTCCTTGTTTTACTAAATGATTTATTTGTCTGTTCATCTTACCTGCTGCAAAACTGAAAATAAGTTTCGTAAATTAGACAAACTTTCTTTACAAGGCACCCATGAAAGGGTTGGGCCTAGCACCTTTAATACAAGTTGTCTTGTCAACTTAGCAAGGGTGCTAGAGTCACCAAACATATTACTGTATAACGTCTCCTTCTGTTTGTTTTAACCTAATGTTGTTCAAATGTACACCTTTATATTGCAAATAAATTATTATTATGTCCTTTATTTATTTTCTTACATACTAATTACATTTTTAAATATTAAAAAAAAAAAACCATATAAAAACACATTTAAAAATATAAAAAATAGTGGTCCGCCGGTAGCGGGAGCAGGGTCCAAGCTACCGGTGGTTAGGGCTCCAGAGACAGGAACCTCCTCACAATGCGAGCCGTATCGAGGAGTACTGCCTTCTGAATCAGGCCCTTGATCCAACCGCCTAAGTAGAGCCTCGAGAGATGGTCGTCGAGGCTCTTGGCTATAAGGCCATTGGCCGTCACGACGATCGGCACAATGATAGCCGAGTTCACATTCCACATATCGACAACCTCGTGTGCCAAGTCGAGGTATTTTATTTGTTTCTCTTTCTCAGCTTTCATGAGGTTCTCGTCATGCGGGATGGTAACATCGACTATCATTACGCGGCGCGCTGATCGGTCTATCACTACTATGTCAGGCTTATTGGCGACAATAGTCCTGTCAGTAATGATAGACTGATCCCAGTACAGCGTGACATGGTCTTTCTCGAGAACTGGGTCGGGCGCATACTTGTAGTACGGTACCTCAGATTCCACAAGTTTATATTTCAAGGCAAGTTGCTGGTTAATTATCCTGGCTACTTGGTTGTGCCTGTGTAAGTACTCGCCGTTAGCCAGACGAGAACAACCAGAAATAATATGTCTGATGGACTCACCCGGACGGTGGCATGCCCGACACACGTCAACCGTCCCGTCCTTCATAATATATTTCCGGTAGTTGTTCGTCAACATAACTTCCTCCATAATTGCACAGACAAAACCTTCAGTTTCTCCAAAGAGGTCGCCGAAACGTAACCAGGACACGGACGCTAGAAAATCTACATCGGGCCCATGAAGAGCCCGGTAGAAGCGCCCGTGAAGCTCCTTGCCTTGTCATACTTCCTTGCGGTCATCGGTAGTAACTACTACAGGTTTGTGCCAGTTCTCTTTAGCCATGGACAGCGGGGTGAGTCCCTTGTCCACTGCGACCACATCTCGGTGCATACCCACCTCGGCTTTTAAAAAATATTCTCTGAGACTGCACATCTCGCGGTTGTGAAGGGACTTCGCGTTTAAAAACCCTCGACCCCCGCACTTCCGCGGGATGTACAGCCTCATCACTGATGATCGTGGGTGATGCATCCGGTTTGCGGTAAGCAGTGTACGAACTCTCCTATCCAGGGCATCGAGTTCGGTCTGAGTCCCTTTGAGTACGCCGAAAGAGTACATTAAAACCGGCATGACCCAACCGTTGAAGGCGCGCACCTTGTTTCCGCCTGAAAGAAGGCTTTGTAATACCTTGTTCAGGTGTCCAAAGAAGCGCTCCTTCAACGATTGCTTCATGTCAGTTACGTTTATGCCTAACGCTTCCGACATACCGAAATACTTATAGCTTTCGGATGAGGAAAGGGATCTCAGGTGTATGGAATCCGAGAGCTGAATTCCCTCGGATTCCATAATCTCCCCTCGCTTTACATACATGACTGCACATTTGTCCACACCAAATTCCATTCTGATGGCGCTACTGAAAGTTTCAGTTACTTCAGTAGCTCCATCAGTCGCAATTTGTTGGGGGCAAAGAGTTTCAGATCATCCATGTAAAGAAGGTGAGATATGACCTGACCACCTCTCCTCAACCGGTAGCCTAGACCTGAATCCTCCAGCAATGTGCTCAGAGGATTCAGGGCTAGACAGAACCATAGTGGGCTCAGACTGTCGCCCTGGAATATTCCCCGTTTAATCCATACAGGTTCATCGTTCCCCTGGATCTGTCGACATCCTGGATATCGAAGGACCGTCCTCCATTGCCCCATACACGACTCAAGGAAGGCGCGTAGAGTTGCATTTATCTTGTACAACTCCAGCACCCTCATGAGCCATGTATGTGGCACCGAGTCGTAGGCCTTCTTATAATCTATCCAGCATGTAGACAGATCCTTGCGGGATCGACGAACCTGTTGGCTAATGGCCATGTCGATGAGGAGTAGCTCCTTAGTGCCGCGGGACCCATTCCTACATCCATTTTGAGAGGCAGACATAATGGAGTTTTTGTCAATGTGTGTATTAATTTTAGCTCTCAAAATGGATGTAAGAAGTTTATAGACCGTAGACAAACACGTGATCGGTCTATAATTTTTGTGTTCCGCGGGACTACCTGACTTATGGAGCAGGTGGGTAACGCCTGTTGTTAAAAACTGCGGTAAGGACCCAGACTCTAAGGATAACTGGAATTGGGATGCCAGGCAAGTGTGTGAACTACTAAGCCATTTGAGCCAGAAGTTGTGCAGTCCGTCCGGTCCCGGTGACTTCCAGTTCGGTAACGGACGAACTGCTCTGGCTATATCTAAAGGTGTAATCAAAATTGGCTTCATTTCTGGGATAGGTTCACACACTCGTTCGACATCACGCATCCAGTCAGCCTCAGTATGACAGACGGGCACCGACCAGATGCTGCGCCAGAAAGAACTCGTAGCAGCATCATCCGGGCGGCACACGTCTGTCATATTTAGCTCGGGTCGCTCCCAAGCTCTGTATACGCACCTCTCATCGCTCTGGAACATGCGATTCTGTGAGTACCGATCAACCCGCCGCTTATACCTCCGAATACGGTCCGAATACGGTAC
Source organism: Noctua fimbriata (assembly GCA_905163415.1). Taxonomy (NCBI): domain Eukaryota; kingdom Metazoa; phylum Arthropoda; class Insecta; order Lepidoptera; family Noctuidae; genus Noctua; species Noctua fimbriata. The sequence goes on along the minus strand of LR990925.1, from coordinate 15,757,257 downwards.
TTCCTCTACAACAGCTGGGTTGAACCGCGGCGGGGTTGCGTCAATAACTGACGCTTGCACCGCGGTTTGTGCCAGAGTTAAAACGATACGGTTGCTCAGTACCTCTGAGCGCAGCCTATCAAGTACGGTGTCGTCCAACATGTGATTGCGTTGGATGACCCGCACCTGATCCGACAGTCGTTGGGCCGAAACGTTGACGGTTGGTTCATGTACCTGGAACAGAGACAGCATCCCAACACGGTACGCAGTGAGGTTAGTTCCCCCCTCTGTAGACCCGTAGTATGCGCGCGCATGACGTTCTCGTTAATGGAATGAGTCCATCTCATGCGCTGCACACAACCACCGGCAGCGAGGACCTGGCTCGGGGCCCCTAAGTCCCAAGCTTCTCGGTGGCCGGCCTCTCCCCTGCCGACGTACAGGTGTTGGCGACGTCGGCGGAGAGAAATACTCGTCGCTCAAGCTCGACGCAACTGCCACTGCCGGTGTCACAGCACTTACGATGGGGCTGGATTCCGGCGGCGGCGAGGCGGAGCTGAGCGACGGGTCCGGAGGTGGTAGGCGTGTGCGTCTGGCTGCTGCTCTGGTCAACATTTTAAGTCTTCATGCTTTATTTTCAAAATTTTCTTGACATGGCTGTCAAATTATGTCAGATGAATTGGGTATTTTTTTATACGTATTCTTAGCGGTTATATTTCTCATTTTGGAGTATATTCTTATATTTTTTAGTAATAAAACTGCTATTTCAAAAGTGTGATATGGTTTAAAACTTCCGGTATATTGTTTTACTATATAAATTTAAGAAAATTTGATAAATTGGTTACGAAGACGTTTATTTGACGTTAGTGTTGTTATTATTATTCCCTTTATTCATTTTCTAAACATATTATTATTATTATTACCTATATGCCCATTTCGGATCGGACAGGGATTTTTTCACATATTGTATTCTAGGTTATGCCCGTGGCTTCGCCCGCGTGGAGTTCGGTTATTGTCCCACGGAATCGTACTACCGGGATAAAAAGTATTCTATGTCTTAGTCCAGGTTATAAACTATCTGTGTGCCAAATTGCATCCAAATCCGTTTCGTAGTCTTTGCGTGAAAGGAAACAAACATCCATCCAACCATCCATCCATCCTCACAAACTTTCGAATTTATAATATTATAAGTATAATACTGGGTTTAAGAGACACCGACGAGAAAACGGTTACCACAAGCTGCTAGCTGTTTCTTACAAAATGCATGGAACAGCTGATTTTTAGGGTTCCGTAGTTAACAAGGAAAGGAATCCTTATAGTTTCACCATGTCCGTCTGTCTGTCCGCAACTTAGCTCAAAGACTCTTAGTACTAGTAAGCTGTAATTTGGCATGAATATACAGATTAGTTACGCCAACAAAGTTGTAAAATAAAATCTCGAAAAGTATTTTTTTTTTTTGGGTATCTCCTGTTCCTAGACGTAAAGTGGTTTTTTTTTTCTCGCGTATATGTCGTTGGATAGGTCTTTAAAAAATATTACGAGTTTTTTTTGTTAATTTTTCGATTAAGGGATTCGTTTGTGAAATATTAAGCTTTAAAGTCATAATTTTTGTTAGACTCAAGTGTATGTCAGTACCAGCTAAACGGTTGTGTTTGGGTAAGTGAAAAAATTTACGGTAGTAGTATATATAACAAAATTAAAATGAAAACTATCACAGCTAAGTGGGCTTTACACGTTCACGTGTAATAGTCGACCAACTTATAAAATGTACTTGGAGAACATATTTTCCTAAACATAATGTATCGGAGCACAGGTTTTTTAACTGCAAACGTAAGTTTGTTTTTATTATTACAATAAAAATTATCGTTCGGAGGCAAGTCCATATATTTTGATGGGCAACTACGGAACATTACATTGTGCGTGGCCCGACACGCACTTGGCCGGTTTTTTTTTTATTTTAAATAACCGATGCAAAAATTTTATGTGAGGGGAATGATCTCAGAATGATGTACTGAATAAGAGGTAACCGTTTTCGCGTCGGTGTCCCTTCCACCCTGAATCATTAGTATATTTTATATGTAGATTTGCCCTAGTGCGTCAATAAAATCCGTTGAAAGTTTCTCTTTAATTTACTTTCATTTCAATAGTATTGTCTCTTTTGCTCGCTCATATTAAAAATCCTATCTGTCATTCCATGTGGGATGTGTGATCATATTCTTCTCAGCTACGAATATTGCACTATCTCTCTCCCCACACATTTGGTATAAAAGATAACTATGAAACTGTTTTCAGTCAAAAGCTGAAAGCCTTATTTATTTAAACTTCATATACAAGAGAGGGACATAGGCGGACTTAATGCCACAAGGCATTCTGTACCGAGAAGCTATACACCGTAACTTTTCAGTCGTCTTACAACGGCTGAAATGATGATGATGATGATGACTAGGAAATGTTATACAAGGAAATATCCCCTTCGAACCTAACCTGTCAGCGGTCGGGGTGCCCCAAGTCCCGAGCTCGCTTCGCTCGCTCTTGCATCCTAAGTTTTTCTTGCCACAATGCCTTGTTTATGTTATTGTGGTGTGAAGGGTATTAGGGTAATATTATAAATAGGCGTACAATAGACGCTCTCGACTGTGTGTAGTGACCCCTCGCACCGCTGTCCCCGCTGTACTTAAGAACATCAAGAATGTAATACATTTCCGATCGCTTTTTAGGAAATGTAGATTAGTAATAGATTTCCTAGGAAAAGTACATAATACAAAATATTCCTAGATTTCCTATCTATTTTAGGAATTGTACACATTTCCTAAGAATTGTAATTGTACAATGACGGATTACATACTTTTCCGTGAGCACAACTAATAAAATCGATGATTAAATGACAGGCCTTAACTCTGCTCTTGTATTCATACCGGTATCAACAAAGGCTTGCGTTTAAACGCCTACCAGAAATGCACCTATTTTACTACCACTAAATTCGAAATACCTGCCAGAATGGATAAATGCTCAGCAAAATACCAATTAGCCACACTCGACTCTGTTGAGCGCAGAGCCAAGAGGCTCATTGGTGACGATAAGCTGGTTGGTACCAGGCTTTATAGCCTGGCCCACCGACGCAAAGTTGCATGTTTGTCGGTCTTTTACAGGTTGTACTTCGATGAGTGTGCCCAAGAGCTCCACAAGCTCATTCCACCATCTCCCTTCTTCCATCGGGAGTCAAAAAAAAAAAAATGCTCGCCAAATTGTGTTTCATGAAGTACTGTAAAAATGAAGCTATTTTGCCTTTTTTATTTGCTATAAAAATATATAAAAGCCTTTAAAGTTAATTTTAGACCAAATATTTTATATTATCGCTAAATAGATGTTACCAATATTTTATTTGACGACTTTCAATTTAGTAATTTTTGCTGAGACAAAAAAGCTTTATAATTCTTTTTAATATCAAATCTAATATTGCGTATCCCAAACCTATGTTACTTGTTTATTGTTTTATGAATTAGATTAAAATATGAGAACATAGCCAAATAAATATTTAACTCTCAATATTACTGCAACACATGACTAAGGTATATAATAAAATGTATAAGTACTTATAAGAATAATTTGTACAGACATCAAGCTACTACGAGTACAATCTACAAATTTATTTAACAGATTTTCAATTTTATCGCTAAAGGATTAGGTTCATTGGGAAAATTTTACAGTTTCGGATAGCTTGATGTGCTGTACTGGCGTCTGTAGGTACTTAAGATTTATCAACGGCACTTTATGGAACACAATAGTTTTAATCAGTCAATCACGGTAACTTTCTAAAATACAAAACAAAAGAAAGAAAAATTGAATCAACAGAGCTTTTTCTGATTTAGCTGGCCGCCTTCTCTTACTCTTCTCACCAATATGGATATTCCAGGCTTCAGGAGGTGGTTCCACGTACTTCAGCCTGATTGGTAAATCCAGAAAATGTTTACAAATTTACAGTTTCAAGAATGTAGGACAGTTACATCTACCGGTTAGCCAATCATCACTGTTATTGGTGTCATTAGTTACCATTCTCTGAAAAAGTGTTGCCTATAATCGTCGACACTTTAAATAAAGGTAAACGACTTAATCTTAGTTTGACAATAATATATTTTGAATTCAGGTTGGATAATTTGATTACACTAAAACTATTTTTGACTGGCCTGTTGGTCTAGTGGTCAGTGACTCTGACTGCTATGCCGGAGGTCGTGGGTTCGATTCCCACCCAGGACAAATGTTTGTGTGATGAGCATGATCATTTGTTCTGTGTCTGGGTGTAATTTATCTATATATGTATGTATTTAGAAATATATAAGTATGTTTATCAGTTGTCTAGTACTCATAACACAAGCTCTGCTTAGCTTGAGACTAGACGGCGTTGTGTGATAGTTGTGGAATATTATATACTAGCTGTGCCCGCGGCTTCGCTCACGTGAGCGCACATTCTTTTGTCATTCTCAAAGTTTATGAACGTAAGCAAAATATAGATGCAACTCATGATCTATCCTAGGCCCCAACGGTTAATATCCTTAACAATTTAAAAAATAATCTTTCAGCTCTGAGAGCTCAATCAACCGATGGAAAAAATGTGATGGACACAAACGATGGAAACAAAATTGAGAATTTGCAAAAACCATGCAATTGAAAAATACTGCAAACGCTTGAATTTAATGTATTTAGCAATAGTACCAGAAAGACCATGCGCTTCGAGAATCTTCATGTTTCCGAATTAACACGAACATCGCTATAAAGCTTCTAAGTTTGGTTTTTTAAGGCATTGTAGTGCATTCATTCCGCACTTTTAGGATTTTAGTCGTATAATTGTAATATTCTAACAAAAGGTGATACATAAGGGACCACCCATAAATTACGTCATACGAATTTTATGATTTTTTCACCGGAGGGGTCAAAAAATCCGTCCTTATCAGAAGGTCAATTTTTGTGAGACTCCCGCCTCCCAAGTGTGACGTCACATATTTTGCAATATTACATGCTGCCCGCCGATAGAGTTGGAAATATTTCTATAATAAGTTTTTCGTTAATAGTTCAAATTTCGTGTTTTAAAACTTAGCAATATTAGTTTTTTAAATGTGACGTCACCAAATTTAGGACCCCTTCCACCCCTTGTCACACAATGTCACACTTTGTTGTCACCCCCCACCTCTTTAACGTATGACGTAATTAAATTACGTCATTAATTTTATGGCTGGCTCCTAATAGACACGTACTTCCATGGTAGCAGCAACTAACTGTGACTTCCTGGAGTATCTAAAGTGTCCCTACACCTGCGATTTAGAGGACTTACTGTCAAAATCTCTACTGAAACCGCGATTAACGTAGCCACCTGGGTGCTAATAATGTGATAAATCATCGATACAAAAGAAGAAGAAGAACATGGGAATTATATTAGATCTCATATTTCCGAAGATAGACCATGATTGCCGAAGCGGATACTTTTCCAAGGACTCTGATGAACGGGCAAAAAAAAAAGTTGAAGCGTAGACGCAAGTATTACGCAGATCGATGTAACAAATAGTGTTGAAAGCAAGCCATTTGACTATTCACTATATTTATGTTACTACTGACTATTATTAATATTTTGCTCCGAAGTTCAAATGCAAGTGCAATCAAAGATATGCCGCGAGTGAAACAATTGCTCTTACGGATATAACTCCTCTTCACTCTGGTGTACCTACCATTATAAATAAGCCTGTCTAGTATCAAAAAAAATCCTATGTTTCCTGAGTAAAAATATGTTTAATATACATGAAAAAAGCATAACAAATGGGTTGCCTGATATAATTAAGTGAAGACTATTTAAAATTGCGACAACGTTATGCCATCGTGTTTGTAATAAAATTACCTATCTGTTCTTTTAATACATATTTTAATAAGAAAATAGATGAGTGGACATATAGTATCAATTTATCTATTTATACCTTACACCTCTGTAGTAGGGACAAAAAGATGACAACCTAACAGATTCTTGGCTTGATTGCTTTGTAGATATTTACTCTAATTCCATTTTGATTTCGTTTGGTTTGAAAAAAAGATTAGTTCCGTTAGTTTTAATAAAGGGTAGCCTTGACTTAACTTTATCAGGCAACCCATTCGCAATGTTAGTTTGTTCATATAAGTATTTTACTCCGTTAACGTAAGTTTTAAATAGCCGTTATGAGGCTCGTCACTGCCGCCGGATTTTAGCCTTTTCCCACTCGCACAATGTGGACATGATCATTAATCTACTAAATTATTAGTATTCGACGTCATTTCGGTAGGCACATAATTATAAAAATACGAAATCCTGAAAGTCCTGTTTTAATATTCAAACGAAACTATTTTATTTAATTTGTGTGCGGGCAACATTCGAAAAAGGTGGTCTGGTTGAATTTAACAACGTCATTGTCTTATTTAGGTATTGTCCCCATAAAGTTTTTATTTTGTGGGATATTGTTTATCTACCTATTATCTAAGAACTAATCTTATTTAATACATCATTTCACTAATGGTGACCCCATTAAATATAGTAAAATCCAAATAATAGTAATTTTATTATTAAAATAAACTTCAGGTTGAGTTGCTGTAATTGCCTAATATATGTATAATAATAGCTTTCTCGTATTACTATTTTTTTATTTTATTTAATTGCCTCGGAAACGAAAATTGAAAATATTTTTATAATTTAATTTAATAATGTTATATTCTCAGCCTTTCCATCATGTCCTACTTTTTACATAAAATGAATGGTCACCTTATTAGAAAGAGACTAAATTAGCGTTAACCTCTCTTTTGGTGGCATTTTTTTAATGCAAGCAAGAATTACAGTTGTACACACGGCGGCACATGAAGCTGTAAAATTCCAGAATAAATTGACCTCGCTTTGTATAGATTTCCTATACAGTGAGAGATCCGCATAAACTGGTTATGTAAAGCTTGACTGGCCATCGCGTGCGTACGTAGTACTTATTACTTCCGTGCAAAGAGTAAAGTCAAAAGGAAAAATAAAACAAAATTAGTTTTCAGCCATTCCGAGTGACTACACTACGACTAAAACCTATTTACGTAAATTATTTTTATCATAGAAATCGCGTATGAGGTTACTAACAAAATTTTAAAAGTTAATATCTTTTGCGTCTGTTGGTCGATTTTGATGAAATAAACGCTAAATAATACCCACAACAATGCTTCTTATTTTGTAATATTTAGATTTTGAATACAATGAGGGGTTTTTACGTGATGCGCGCACAAACGAACAGACAAACCGACAAACCGACAAACCGACAAACCGACAAACCGACAAACCGACAGACAAAAATTTAAAAAAAGGTATTTTTACTTTCTATTACTTATTTCTCGCACTTTCCACTGACTTTTTTGCAAAAATCTGTAATGTACAGACACGGAAAGTCTACGATTTTATTATATGTATAGATTATATTATTATTTAAAACTGTAATTTTCGGTTTAATGTTACTATTTCAGGGAAACAAAATTTGGTGAGCATTTATCCATTTTGGTAAGCAACAAGAATATAAATACAACACGTACAATTATTCTGATGAGAGTCTTAAAACGATGTTCTTTAGGCACCTTGGTATGGAGTGGGTTTAATTTATATGAAGTTAATATATTATACTTGGTACTTAATCTTAGGGTCTAAAAATAATTTTGGTGAACATTTAAATTGTACCCATTAACAAATAAACACCTACCTTTTTAAGTGTATCTTCCAGATCCATATCCGACTCAATTTTGAACTTCGGCATCACAAGTATAAGGTCTGTTGTCTTCATTTTTTTCAAAGCGCTGTTTAATAGATCTGGTTTTTTTTTCAATGTCAGCAGGAGTTGCTTTAAAGTATTGGTGTTGTACGGTAAAACTACTAACATTGCCGAATGCGTACCTTCGTAAGGTATTTCTACGATCTGGTGAAAAAATTAATTTATCTCATTCAATATATGAATCATTACATCGCAGGAACAAACGGTAATGGATAGTTTTTCTCAAACGATGCGGACAATTAAATTTCTTAAGTAGAATTAAAGTACTGTATTACAAACCGACTACCAAAAAAGAGGAAATTAACAAAATATATTGAACTATCACTTCGCCCGCGACTTCTTCTGCAAAAATTGTGATAGCTTGGCTAATTAAATTAAATATAAATAATTTTGCTTTCTATTGGTGGTTAAAATTGATTAAAATTGGTCCAGTAGTTTCGGAGCTTATTCGGTACAAACAAACAAACAAAAAAATCTTTACTCTTTATATTATTATTACTAGCCGACCCGAGCAACTTCGTCTGCGTCACATAAGAGAGAGTGGGTCGTAGGCACCTTTAATACAATTCTAAAGTAACATATCATTCCGCATAAAGAAAATGCGTGCGCGGTACTTGATTATTATTTTGCTGCGGATTTATTTTTAAACTGTGATATCTCCTAAGATATATGAAGTAAGGGTAATGTTGTTAAAAAAACAACGTATTTCTCCAAATAAATACGTTATTCATAAATAACGTATTTATTTGGATAAGGAGAAATACCAAAAACACCTTCGCAAATAATGCATTATTTTAAAACAAATTTGATTACCATGAAAAGATTATATGATATATAAAGATTAAATAGCATATGTCTATCTTTTAAAAGATAGACATATGCTATTGCAGAGGAACAATTCCGTCATAAATTGCGTTACTTTAACCGTTTACGCAACGCACGCAACCGAAGCTCTCAAAAGGGATAAATTTTCCCCGATTTTGCAACATTTTTCATTGATGCTCCTCTCCTTTTGGTTGTAGGGTGATGTTATATAACCTATAGCCATCCTCGATAAATAGGCTATCCAACACTAAAATAATTTTTCAATTCGAACCAGCAGTTCCTGAAAATAGCGCGTTCAACCAACCAATCAAACACGACGACGACGTACGACGACGTTAAGACGTTATACGGTGAAACAACTCATCAAGACACCGACAGTGAGGCTATCTGATTCGCTTGATAGACGCTGCTTATCCTTGGAAGAAAACTCCTGCAACAGTATTGACGCGTTTCACGTTCCGTCTGATTTTGCAGTATTGTGACCTTTAATCTCGGTGACATAAGGTTCATATCAGAGGTAAACTGTAGTCACGTTTCCTTAATCGCCAGCGGCTGTACACACAAGTGTAGTCCTGCTAAGACGGTATCCTTGGACAGCGAAGACGGAAATGTATATTTTGGAATTGTATTTTTAAATTAACTAATCAAATTACGTTTAGGTTTATCGTCTAATATCGTTTGTTTCTTAATAATTTAAATCTGTTAAGTTATATTTATAACAGAATTTCTCAAAATTTCTTTATCAAAACAGTATTTCATGAATGCATTTTTTATATTTTTAAATCCATCATAATTATTTAATTTAATCAATAATTTATTAAATTTAAACATTATTATTTAATTTTAATCTACTATTTATTAAATTTTGATTGTAAAAGAGGCGTATTGACTTTTATTTCGCTACAATATGAATTGGCTTTTATTTCGCTACAATATGTATAATTTCAACATGAATGATGTAACCAAGATTTTGTAACAATATTTTGATTTAAAAGAGTGTCCATGGAGTTTCTTGCCCATTCTTCTCCATAGAGATCCTCTTTGGAATGTCCAACTACAGTACTTTCTCAAGTTATTATGCCTTGTGACTATGCCTTGAGACTATGACTGTAGCTTAGCTCTTTTTACATTCAAATGGTCTAATTAAATTAATGCTTTGAGTTTTTGATTTCTATTGACGAGTACATCAAAGTGCCAAAATTCAATACTATTTAACAAAACCCGGTATTGAATTGTCAACTTTCGGTGCCGAACTGAGCGTTAAAAATAAATCCGCGCCCTTTACATTCGTTTAGGTATCATCTAGTGTGAGTGAAAACATGATAAGCGTAATAAAATTATGGCAGTTGTAGATTGAAATCGGGCCTCAGAACAATTAATTACTTACAAGGAAAAATAATATTAAATTTTGCATAGGACGAAGAACTTTGATACAAACATAGGTGTATTTTAATATGAAATACTACGTAAGTAAGAATAAATGTAAAGTATATAAGTTACCTGAGCGTTCAAAGTGTCACACTTCCAGTAATTGTACCTGCCGCTAGCTCGCCCCATCATCATCATTCTTTGTCTGCCAGTAAGCGAGAAAAAGTCATCCAAGAAGGTTCTTTCAAATCTATTCAACCATTTACCCTAGAAAATAATATTCTTCTTAAAACATATGCTTGAAGATTTGCTTTTAATATAATGGTGAACATAGATACTTAAAATGACTATACATTGGATTGTGATAGCAGCAAACATTAGACACTTGCAAGTATGCCCAGAGTTGGGCGATAGCTCAAAAATGTTTCGAGTTGCTCTCAGTTCTTTTTGAAACTCCTCGAACAAACGCTGATTGATTGTGAAACATTCAAAATTGCCGCCTGTTGCCGTTGTCATAGGATTAGATAGCAACATTACCGCCTGTTGGCGTTGTCATAGGATTAGATAGCAACATTGCCGCCTGTTGGCGTTGTCATAGGATTAGATAGCAACATTGCCGCCTGTTGCCGTTGTCATAGGATTAGATAGATATACTATCACGTATATCTATCTCGCACTGGCTCGGGTGAAAATTGGGAACCCGAATGTTCCCCACCTAAGCTAGCTAGATCGATTTTTGGCCCCCGTAATATTGAAACTTTCATCGAAATCGTTAGAGCCGTTTTCGAGAACAGAGATAGCAGATTCGAGGACAAGATAATAAAAGTTTTTTCTGTGAAACTGTCACACAAATACATTGCCGCCTGTTGCCGCTATTATAGCACAACATAAGAACCACTTGTGTCGCGGTGGTTGTGGGCGTCATTAGATTAGATATGCTCCTCCTTGTAAACTTGGGTAGATATTCAAGAATTTCTCATTAAAATTGAATGCTATATATATAGTCTTTAATTCGAGAAAGACTACAGGAGAAGACATTAATCATCACCAACATCATTTATGCCTACAAAAATTGCGGCTATTGGTTAGTGACCATCCATTATTTATTGTAGCCACAACAAGGCTCAAGAAAATAGGTGGATCATTTAGATGCCAATGTATACGTTTTTATAATAAACTACCAGGCCACATTCATGAACTAAGCCTTAATAAATTCAAAATTTTTATAAAACGTAAACTTTGCCAGAAAGCCTTCTATTCTGTTAAGGATTATATCGAGGACAAAAAAGCTTGGGATTGAACTGCTCCAATTGAAATCGATAAGAAATTGAATTTGTACCCATTTTATTTTATTTTTATTACTGTTTGACATTTTTTTTTTTTTTTAATTAATTATTGTTCGATTTAGTTGACATTATTTACTTTTTCAAGTACCTGTGGCCTGTGACCTGTGGCCTGTATTATTATTTTTTCTTTTTCTTGACTTTATTTTACTTTTTCAAGTGTAGTATTATATATATTTTTTTGTTTATTACTGTGAATGTGAGGACTACGTGGGTCATACTATTATTATTATTTTTATTTTTTAGTTAAGTTAGTTTCACGATTGTCTGGCAGTTTGAGTACTTTATGCGGCCTACCCAAATGTCCTTTCTTTGGTATTGTTCGTCGTGTCGTTGAGCTCCTTGAATTACGAGTCGAGCTACACGATCACTGACAAATTCTTGCACTGTCTGGACAGGTCCACTCAAATCTGTGTGGTTATTTCTTCAAAATACCATCTCGGACATTAATCTACATGGTCCTCATATGACTTGAGCAATGTCTGGACTTTAAAAGAGACTGTGACCTCTGAGTTTGTTTCGGATGTTTCTTCTCAGAGTAGTCAGGTACGAAACACCGGCCCCATCTTTAAAACAACATGTTGTGACATGTAAAAGACTTTTGTATACCAATTTACAGAAATAAATATGATTTATGATGATTTATGACTTATTATATCAAAACCCCTCCGTGCCTCCGAAAGCATGTTACGTAACGGTTTGATGTGCCGGGTCCAACTGGTCCCGGTTGTCATTGTTAAAGATCTTTGACAGTCATTACAATGAGCTATAAAGAGTAAACATTAGTCTTACCAACGGATATCATCATCATCATCATCATTTCAGCCGAAAGACGTCCACTGCTGGACGTAGGCCTCCCCCAAGAAGGGGGGTTTTGCCATAATCGCCACGCTTGGCAGGCGGGTTGGCGATCGCAGTATGGTTGTTATAAAACACAGAGAACGCTGCTGCCCATTCTCTGGTAAGTCCCTTAGTCGCCTCTTACGACACCCACGGGAAGATATGGGATGGTGCTATTCTTTACGTCCGGACACCATACAGAACTAAAACCAAAAAAAACCAACGGATATAGTATTTACCAGTTACAGAATTGTGGCAGTCACATAGGCTGTCGCTCGTTCTAAAGTACTGGTATCCATCTGCGTCCGATTAGACTGGAAGCTTACCATTACATCGTTGGGTAAGGCGAGGCGTTGTAAGAATGTGTACTTACTGAAAAATATATAGCGTTGACAATAATCATCGAGGTATCTTTTGTTATGTCCCGTGGATTAATGAAGTCATTGATTTTATTCCTCGTGTTTTCTGACACCTGGGTTGTAAATATATTAAAGGTTACTATACACATATTAATACTATGGAAAGCAATTTCTGATTTCTTCTTCTGGTGCCTTTCCTGAAGGTTGGCCATCACATTCGAATATTTATCTTTGTTCAGTGTCTTTGCAGCGGCTCAGCAGCACTTGTGATACGAAATACGTTTTTGCTTGTGAGAATCGTGCGGGTTGAAATACAATGGTATCCATTTTTAAACTGCAGGCTGGGCTATGGTGAAATTATGATCGGGCAACGGCATTTTAGTATGATGTGTTTTATATCTAACTAGCTCTGCCCCGCGACCTTCGTCCGCGTGAAATTATTATAGAAATATTACTTTCAAGGGTTTTAATTTTTTTACACGGAACCTTGAATTTTTTTCTAGAATAAAAGTAACTTAAATTACTCCTTATACCATTAGCTATCTGCCAATAAAAGTCCCGTCAAAATCTGTCCATCGGTTGCGGAGATTAGGCAGAACTAACAAAAGACAGACAGACAAACAAATAGACAGACAAAAAATGTATTTTTATTATATATACCGTAAATACTAGTTTTATTTATTTGTATAGATAATGCGGTGACTTTGACATTGAAGTGTTATGCGTGAGCCTCGGAGCCAGGGTTGGAATAAAAATCGTTTTTTTTTAAATTTTATAAAACAAACAGTTTAAATTGTTTTAAACAAGTGTTTTTTTTGTACTTTTTAGTTTAAGGCATTATTTTAAATTAATTCGACCTATAATGCGTCATTTCTAGACTAGATCTTTCGTATCATATCAACAATTAAAAATAAAAATTACATAACATCACGCCTGTAATCCTCGAAGGGTTAGGCAAAGGTATACCTAATTGTGCACACACATTTACCCAGTTATGTTTAAGTCCCATATAATAGGGGCAAGCCTATTGATTGAAAAAGAAATCAATCTAAATTGTTAAAATTTTGATTGATTTGAAATTAAAATTTTAAATATTCTAATGGATGTTTCAAAAATAGGTGTAATCTTGTCCCATATTAATCCTGGTACTTATATCTTTGTTTGATTGAATAAATTACTTATCACAAAAATAATGTTTTATTTAATTACAATGCCAATAAAAGTTCAAAAATATAATATAGCAATAGTATAGACTCAACTGGTTTTTATGTCAAGCTATTTAGACTCCTAAATATTAATTTATTTTCATTTTATATCCATTCATTCGCCTTGAAAAGTAGTTTTAAAGCTTGTTTTTTCTTATTGTTTTATACAATGCTCAAAACTTGTTTTAATCTGTGTTTTTAAACGTGTGATAAAAACACGGTTTAAAGTCAAACTGTTTTAAACACAGATATAGATAGACCTAGATAACGCAAGTATCACGATCTGTATGAAAACCAAGCGTGCCATTTTCTGACTACCTATTATGACGTCACAAGCACTATTTAGTGATGGGAAAATCAAACCGATTGAAAGACGCCACCGCGTACGGCGCCCCCCTCGTCCTACCCCCCGCCATGACGCCCACTGACGTCCGACTAGCGCTATGCTCCGATGCAGACTGAGCGCGAAATTGGCCACTTACGATTTTTGTACGTAAGCTAGGCACGCGAAGTAGTTGCTCTCGCGTTATCTAGGTCTATCTATATCAGTGGTTTTAAACATGTGTTTTAATCATGCCAACCCTACTCAGAGCGTTATAAAAGCGAGGATAATAAATGACGTTTTTTAACCGACTTTCTTCTAAAAGGAGGAGATTCTCAATTCGGTTGTATTTTTTTCATTTTTTTCTGGTTTTAGTTTGTGACCATAATATATAACTCCGTCAATTATAAACCTAAAAAAAAAGAGCCGATTAGTCCCATAGAAGTTTCATCAAAATCGGTTCAGTAATGTGGTTTTGTTCCTTACGTTAATTGCCACGTCACGCGACGTCGCGTGAAGTTGCCTAATAATTATGTACGAGCCATAAAACAGCGGCTTGGGTATTGTATTTGTTTAGGTATTGTATTTTTTACATTCAACGAATTTTTTATTTTGGCCATCTAGGTAAGTTCAATATTTTGGTTTGGCAATGAAAGGTTTAATACGTATTTTTTCTCCTTGAACTATGTTGATGACATGATAATCTCTTAATAACTTCTAGTTACAATGTAAAAATTAATTAATGACTTGAAGAATTTTTGTGGTACATTACAACTAAAAAGGCTAAAATAAAAAACTTTCTGCGAAAAAAACCGACTTCCAAAAAACACTAAAAAAGTCTAAAATAACTTTTTTTAAGTCGGTGGCAAAAAAAGTCAATGAAACAAACAAAGTCACCGACTTCCGAAAGTAAATTTATTTTTGACTTTTTTAGTGTTTTTTGGAAGTCGGTTTTTTTCGCAGAAAGTTTTTTTAATAACTTTTGGTGATAGGCTTAAGGAAGCCTCGCAGGGCGAGAAACAAAATAGTAAATACCTATTAATACAATATGTTTGACTTAGCAAGCACCCCTATTGTAAATTACGTATTATCCAATTACTGTAATTGCAAAATTCTCTATGTGATTAGTGAAGGATTTCGAAGGAAATTAACTTATCCGGTTGGTTCCATGCAAAAAAATTAAAAACACGAAATTATTAACATAATCCGATTCAAAGATTATAACTCCCCTAGAGTTATATTTTTATAATAATTTCTCGCGGACTAAGGTTACGGGCAACAGCTAGTAAATTATAAATAAAGAAGAAGTAAATTAACTGTTTCATCCTTACCCATCGGTTGATTGTACTTGCAGTTTTCTTTGGCTCCGATGTTCTGATCCTCTCACAAGACGACTTGAATATGAGTTCTGAGTTATACGCGAACCTCCTATTGATACTGTTCTCAGTAGCAACATATAGCCTGTTGGCTATGTCTAAAGTTACCCCTGGCAGATACTCCAAACTGGTAATAAGTTGTGCGAATGCGGGGTTTATCTGTGTAACAAAAGATGTATTAAACAAATAAAATGCATGTTGGGTATTTGAATTTAATTTACGAATCTAGTTGTTATTTTTCATCAATCCTATATCCAGTAGTCGACCTGAGTAAATGCTTATTTTATTAATATTATCACAATTAATAATCACCTCTTTTCTGCTGAAAAGATTTAAGGATTTCAATAATTCTCGTTTTGTTTTTCTCTCTGCTCCCATTGCCAATTTGCCGAGTGGCATCAACACGGAAACCGGAGAGCAGATCATATTCCCGGCATGGTCATCCAGCGCTGCTTGCTACAAACAAAAATAAGGGATTGACGACGTTTACTGAAGCGAATCGGTTCAGTCGATCACGTATAGTTCAGCGCGATGTCGGCCTAAACCAAACGAGGGGCTTTTACTGACTGAATCCACAGTTCAGTTTCTTAGTTCGGTTAGTTCCGCGGCTCTAAGTGAGGCTAATCTCCAACCTAGAAGCAACCGAGTTCATCCTACGTATAACGTAGCAGACTACGTTTCGCAGGATCTCGCTTCGATTCGTTTCCTCTGCAGCAGTAGGCGAGTTTCGTTATTTTTTGTTGGTCTAGTGGCCACAAGCGCATTTTTGTGTTGATTGGCTTTTCAGAAACCGGGTACATACCTGATCGAAACAATGTAATTACCAGAGCAAATTCTCTTCGAAGACCTCCTTTAAGGTTCAAATAGCCTTCGTCGATAGGCCATACACCTTCGATAGTCTCAACAGAATAAGATGTGAATTCGTTCTTCGGTTCACGTCTTTTTGCCAAAACCATAAAACCTAAATAGATAACTGCAAAAACATATTATGTTATCATCAATAGGAAACGCCCTTAAGGCATGGTCAGTTTTACCTTTAAATCCGGTCGGGATCTGACCACTGACTATTATGGCAATTCTATAATAATTAAGGTATATTTTTTAGGTACTGCATAATTGAAGTTTCTGTTTTCGGTTACGAAACGGGCATTATTAGAAACAAGGGTGGGTGGTATTCACCAGTACCATTCGCGTATAATGTAACAGCTTGAAAGTGAGCATTATGTCGGTCATCGGTAAGTTGGTGAAACGAAGTATTACACTGCGCACTTTTGAAATGGGCCGACGAACATTGCTATAGAGCAGTGTTTTTCAATCTTTTTCATGAAACGGGGTCGTTTCATGAAAATATCACGCCGTATCAATTACAACATGCGCATGAAATGTTGCGCTCGATGCCGATTTGGTACAAAACCGATCGCTAAACCGGCCATTAGTTCATCATTGTAATATGTAATGTTCAAAATCAAATTCTATATCCATGGGATAGACCCAGATAAGATTCATCTAATTCGCTCCATCGATGAATCTTAACTTTAACCGTATTTACGAGTATGTACTCCTTTACTTTGTTTTTATGTAAAAGCGGTTAGCTTATAAATAAATGAAATGCGGTATCTTGCAGAAATGGGGACAACTAGAGTTATTGGGACGATAGACAGCAAACTGGACTTGATTGAGTAATATCGATCACGACTTTTGGCCCGTCCTGACCATACCTGTCATAATTCCCAACCAACCAGACCAGACTAAACGTTATTAAACAAATAGATACTACTCACCAATAAAAGTTAGTCTCATTTTATTAAATTAACTAGCCGATCCATGACACGCAAATCGAGTACACAAAAGAAAATTACACGACTTGGACTAACTGATAAGATGTCAATACTTTTTACAATCAAGTGATTCGTTTCTAGTGATAGTGCGCAAAACGAAATCAATCGCAATTATCATTCGTATTATTGTTTTACTGCACAAGATTTATCTTAGTTATGAGTTAACTTAGGTTTTATTTAGTAGGACTTACGAAGAAATTTTTGTCCGTAAATTTTGTGTTAATTGTGTTTTTTTTTGGCATTGGTCATTTTAGCGGGTGTCCCAAAATTCTTGAAAGATTTGATATTTGCGCCATTTAGGTTGAAAAGTGCTGCAAACTAAAAAAAACTGGACAAGAGCGAGTCTAACTCGCGCATTGAGGGTTCCGTACAAACTTGTTTGTACATCACGGAAATAAAGTTTCAATTCATAAGGTCTTAAGAAAAGATAGGTGGAATTGAAGAACAAAATCTTTTAAATCTTTTAAAACAATACTCTCCTATATATTGATACACTTCACGTTCAATTCGCCAGCTGCAAATGTGTAAGGGAAGTCATTTTAATTTTTAAAACTGTTATTTAAACATTCGGACTTTGTTATGATCAGTTGAAAAAATATAATAAATATACTATAATAATGGCCAGTAAAAATGTTGGCACGGAATGTGCCCCAAGGGCGTTAAGTGGTTTATTATCAAAATGAAACGCGAAACAGGGTTTTTTCTTGTTCTAAAACTTAAATGTTTATTCGAATCTTAAATGCGACTTTTAAAAAACGAAGTTAAATTATAAAAAAAACAAGTTTAACAAAAATGTTTTTAAATTTACAAAATAAAGCCATGGTACTCAAAATTAATAGCGGGTAATACCACCTCTGGCCCCGATGACCGCCTGCATGCGATCAGGCATGCTGTGGATTATGTTTTTAATGTTCACTTGGGGTATTTCTTCCCAGGCGGCCACCAGAGCGGTTTTCAATTGACTGATAGTCTCTGGAGGGTTGGGACTGGAAATGATTCATCTTTTAAGCATATCCTAGACATATTCCAAGGGATTCATGTCTTGGCTTCCTCCTGGCCACTCCGACTTTGTAATTCTCACCTATGACAAGCAATCATCCCATGAGTAGTAAAACGTGTACTTGGTCTAAAGGCAGTGCGATACATTGAGGAGATTCTCTCAATGTATCGCACTGCCTTTAGACCATCTGCAACTACTGCCAACTCAGTGCGTGCACTCGAAAACATTCCATGCAAAATGCCTTATTAATTGGTAAAAACCTCTCCCCGTGCCTTCTCCACACACGTTCGCAGTCATTTGGAGCCCTTAAGGCCACTCTGCATTCGACAGCCGACAGAAATTTACTCTACGGGTCGTGAGTCCAATTTGCATGTTCGCGAGCGAACCGAAGTCTAGCTACGCGCAGTTCTGGACCTCGAGCTACTCCTCAAGCACGCAGATCACGTTCCTCCATTCTCCTTCTTATTGTCCGCTCACTTACGTTGACCACTCTTGTGTTCCAATCCTGGAAGCATAAATGACCTTTCCATCCCCTTCGTGTTAGGATAGGATAGGAGCTACGTCGACTACGCCTTATTACAAAAAAAAATGGTATTCCATTAACCAAAGCGAATATACGAGGAATACATCTTACTCCCATACTACTTACTCATTGTTTATATTCATACTCATTGTTTATAGAATTGCTGAGAATGAGATTTCTTACTGACTAATTTCGATTCGTTGAAACAATGCCAATTTGTAATTACAAATTTAGTTGCAAAAATATATTTTTGCAATAACAAATTTGTGATATAATATTTTATTCCTTTAGTGCTGTAAGACCTTGCTTCTTGCCACACGATTCTAGGTCAACCGGAAAGTACCCTGTAGGTTTTGATTTATTTGCGATTAAATATTGTGGAACATAAATTGTCATATTTTTTATCGCGTTTACTAAGAAGCTTGATTTTTTACAGCTCCAAGGGACCTTAGTATTTGATATTAATTTCAACTTGATATCAGCACGCGTTCTTGAGCAAAAAGAGTCTTGACAGACAAACAGACGGAACGAAGCGATCGTATAAGGGTTCGTTTTTCCTGTTGAGATACAGATCCCTAAAAAAAGGCTATTTTGATGTTCAGGAAATTGGCAAAACGAATTCAAAAGACGAATGTTAGTTGTACTTGTAACGCCAGAAGTCTAAAGTAAGATAGACATGCAGACCTTGTGGATAATGTCCTTAAAAAGGAAGCTTTCATAATCTTTGAAACGGCCCGCGAATGTATGAACGTGAACGAAGCATGTACATATGTTACTGTACGGACCGGAGCACGTTCGTAATACGATCCTTAATTTCACCCCGCATTGGGAAAAGGCGTGATTTTATATAACCTCTTATTTGGATGTATCCATATACAATACTACATACCTAAATTAAGTTTAAAAGTACCGCTAACTGGTCCTACTTTGCACCGTTTGTTCTAGGATATTTATTTGTCCGTTAATTACTGCAATCATCCTAAACTAGTTCTATCATGTATTGATGTCATGTATAAAAATAGATACTATTAAAGTGACCAACTATGTATTTTATTTTTTAAATTTCTCATGGAGCAAAGTAGTTAATAAGGAGGCGGTACTTTGCTCCTTACTTTCTGAGATGAAGCTTGTCGTATATTTTTCAATGGATCACCGCTTTACCTTAATATTTAGTAAATCGTAAGAGCGTTATTAAAAGTTATTATTAAAATTATCTTTATTTTAGAATGAGTGTGAAAAAAACAGTTCGTGTATTTTTTTTTTAAGAGGAACTATGTTACCGCCCTAGCCAGGGCAATGGAGGACCATACTATATTCAACATTAGTTTTAGTATATGCGAAACCTGAAACACGTGTCTAGTATTTTTATGTAAAGAATCTATGTACAAAATTTCAAAACTGTATCATGAAAAATCACAAAGTTATAAGCTTGTTCTGTTATCTAGTTGTCCGCACAAAATCGTGGTCACCATGCGGCGCACGCCTCCAGCGTCGTCTTGAGCTCATTGATAATAATAATTTGGCAGTAGGTACCTAAATTATTGCGATAGGTACTCAAAGTCGCTCGGTATCCAACTTTTAACTTTTTTAAATATTTTTGGGAAAAAATATAACATGGTTTAAAAATTATTGGAATCGATTCAGTTACTTATTCTGAACAAACTATATTGAGGTTTCGCATATACTAAAAATAATGTTCGATACTACTATACATAGTAGATACTTAGGTTAAACAGCGTTTAGGAATTTCATTGATTTTGAAATTCAAATTCTTTTTGAGGACTATTTAATTTTCGATTGTTTTAATCCTTCTGCTGTAACTGATAAGGACTTTTTATACTGATCAATGAATAAAATAATAATTAATTACCTATGTAATTACCACGGAATAGAAAATATTCCATAGTTGTAACCCTATCAATAGTCTAATGTTAACCTACAATATTGTTATTATTTAGATTAGAAACGGGATATTTACCATGTTTACTGTTTTTGTCGAGTTTTTGCTGTGTTTGTTGTTTTGCTGTTTGTGTTGATGTTAGTGACCATGACAGTTTAAAATCATATATTACAATATTGTTATCTCGTTCGTTACAATTTGCGCCCTCGTTTCCACGAGAATTTTGATAATTGAAGCGTATAAAAAAAACAACAACAATATATTAAAGATTTTTATTTCATTACCATGATATTTATTTACGTTAATGGTTACACAGGTCCTCTAAATACTCCTGACAACAATTGCTCTTTATGAACTAGCACATAAAACAGAAACTGATGATTCGCTTTAAATTCCAAAAGATCTACGTTAGACGTTTTAACCGATGGTAATTCTGAAACCATGAATACGCAAGTGTCATGAAATTCCCTTTTTATGAGTAAACGAACGTTTTATTTTAAGGAATATTTAAAAATGTACTAGATTGTATAGAAATAAATAAATAAGAAGGATGAGTTTTGCCTGTATTACAGAAAATATAACCTGTATGAACTGTAACTATACACGCAAGATATATCGAATACATATATGTAGACCTTTAGGACAGGTTCGCGTGTGACAAGAAAAAGAACAATAAAACATAAAAACTAACCGAAGAAAGATACAAAAACCATCTTTTAAGCAAAACTTTAAGAATAATGGAAAGATGCCTTCTCTCATAACTTTAACATAAACGTTAACCAGTCACCTTATATAGTCTCGGATTCCTAAAATAAGCAAATTTATTTAAGTCATGATCACTTCTCAAAAGGTGACTTCAGAAAAATCGATGCAATTCAAAATGCGAAAACGTCTCCACCAAATCTCGTGCGTCTCGGTAGTGTGAATGCAAGATTCTGGGAGATAGACGCTAGTGTTACGGAGACTGGAAACTGAACTTAAGTTCTTTCACAGTTATTTGAGCTCTCAGTTTTCATCACCATGATCTTGACGCTATCGTTTCTACAATGTTACTGTTTGGTGATACTGTCAGAGGTTAAATACCTCTTGAATGACTGTATAATGATTGAATGCCATTTCCACGTGTGACGGTAACATTAGAATTGATAATTTTAGCTTACCACGAACACTTGTGGGTGTGCCTTTATCATGCACTTCAAAAACTGCTTTGTGTATTGTCTTAGTTACAGTGACAGTTTCATTTTTGACTATTTGATCCAAATTTGAGTGTCTACTGTTAAATATAGAGCGTAGTCCAATCTGTAATTTGAATTGTTTATTTGGTAACTTTTTCATCAGGTTTTTTATTTAAATCGTTTAATACTTGATTATTTCCCTTAATATATGACTTAAACTATACGAAATGTGAGTGTACTATTAGGTACACCTCTGCCTAACCCTTCGGAGATTACGGGCGTAATGTTATGTGATGATGATGTTATCTTTTAATACTTATGTTCAAAACTAACTATTTATGCATTATTACGATCAAAAACGATCAAATTAACTAAAATACCAAACAAACTATATGGCAATGCCTTCAACTGAGTGAATAAGAACACCATGTTAACAAAAATTAATAAATAATTATTATGTGTTATTCTTCTGTATTCTTTGGCAATGTTACAGACACACCAGATAACTGACACTTCCAAAATTTAACGCAAATGTCTTTTCCCGGATTTATCGAGAAACAAATTCAAAAGTTCAATGATGTTTCGGAAAGATTGTTCCAAATTAACACGCATTCGGCCATCACCATAATTCATTAACATATTTCCTTCGTGCTTCCTTTTCCTTCCGTGATTTTGATGTGCCGTGCTTCTCCGGCGTAAATATTGTAACTTTAGTAGAAACTATACACCACTATTTTTTAATTAGTACAAATACTTAAAGGGCTTATTAGAGAAGGTCTTGTTATTATATATGTAAAGTCTCAATAAATAATATTCATAAACAGCAAAATTATAAGCGTTTGTTTATATCCCAAAATGTCACTCAATTTATGGAAATATAGTTTGCCGGGACCTATGAATGGCGACAGGAATGGAAAAGCACTGCGCATAGTATTTTCTAGTGGTAATTGTTATGAATGATTGATTCAATTATGAATTTACCAGTTATGACAAATTTTCGTGGACAATTTTGGGATTTCGTTTTTTTTACTTTTGATTACACAAATATGTCAGTAATGGGTACGGATAGAGCTCCATTTTTTTTTGTACTAATTAAAAAATAGTGGTATATTTTCGAGCCGTTTGGGGCTGCAACTTCAAGGCCGTAGGGTCTAGATATTCTTTTTTCTGGTTAAATTATATTCCTCCTAATTTTAGTTTAATTAATTATTAACCACCATTGGAAGAATTCCAGTTCCTAAGTTATATAATAAACTGTAAAGCTGATTATAAACTAAAAAATATTAACAATTTAACGTTATAATTTCATAACAATCACTCCAGCCATCCATCCATCCATCCTTACAAAATTTCGCATTTATAATAGTAGTAAGAAGTAAAATTAATAAATATTAACATAATGAAGATTCACCTTTTCATACACAGAGTTCAGATCCAATTCAGACTCCATTATAAACTTTGGCATCGTGACAAGTACATCCGCGATCTTCATTTGTAACAAAGCATCGTTTAATAGTTCCGGTGCTAACTTTAAAGCTTTCAAGAGAGTTTCAAGACCATTTTTCGTGTTCGGTAGGACAATAATCATTGAAGACTGATTATTCTGGTAAGGTAATTTTATAATCTGGGGAAATCCATCAGATTTTAATAATATTCGAGGTTGTTTACCTAAATTCCTGAAGTATTCTAGGTGTGGAACACATTAATTAGTGCCTGCTTTCGTAATACTTAGCAAATTTCGTAAGAACTATGGTACCCACATGCTTAAAATATACAATCATATTGCCACAATTTAATAATACTCATGTATGTTGCAGTTTGAACTGACACATAAATAAATGCCTAACAAAAAATGCTCTAAAATTTAAATATTGCCAGGTATCACCTAGTGCTAGCGGGATCAAAGGAGCAGATTTAGGTACCATACATACCATATGGGCATATCATATTGTGGGCTATTACTTACAAACTAGATAAAAATGTTAAACAATCATGAGCATTTTGCATGTGAGGAGAGTTTTTTGATATGGACGTACCTACCTATATAATTTCATATAGTACATTCCCCGCTAGTTAACGGCAATAATACTCGTAAAGATTATTAATTACCTCAGATTTCAAACTCGGAGAGTTCAAGTAAAGTAACTTGGCGCGTTTAGACATCATTTCGATCTCTTGAGAAGTGCCTGAAGGCGACCAAAACTGGTCTTTGAATATTCGGTCAAATCTATTCTTCCATATACCCTATAAAATAATCTCATCTTTAAGAGGGAACAGGGCCTGCGAGGTAGGTGTTTGAAGAAACTATCGCCATCGCGCTGCGTCAAGCCTGTCCCCGTAGAGTGCGATAGAGACAGTTAAAGCGCAGACAGATTATTTCACAAACATTTTGACGAGATTGACGATTCGTATTCCCCTTTTTTTCCTAGAAAAACTGACCGGATTAAAAAAAAATTGTCATTAAAATTTCAAGAAAGAGTATGTCTAGGTTCTATCAATTTCTTGTATGTTAAAAACTTTTAGAATAATGTATGTCTGTTAGTCTCCAATTACGGCCGTCAAAATGGGGCATTTTTCGTAAATTTTGGAATGTCATATTTTCTTTACTTATTAGTTCCTGAAAAAAAAAGAAATGACAGTCACGAGTCTACAAGAGACCTTGATATTATGAAAAAAACTGATTGCTCTAGAGGCATTATTCAGGAAGAAAAAAGGGGAATACATTTATATGGAGAATCGCAGCCCCTGTTCCCTGTTAAAACGTATTCTTGAAGATTGGCTTTTAGTATAGTAGTGAATATAGATACATATAATTACTATAAATTGGACGGTGGTATTAGGCACTTGAAAGTACTAACAACCAAAGATATGTTTCAATTTGCTTAATCTTTGTTTTTTAAATCTTCCATTCTTCAAAGCTACATAACTTAAAATCGGCATTATCGTGCTTTGTTTTATTTTGATTATATTTCCTTTCATTTTAACTGAAAATGCAAAAAAGTGTCGGAGAAAGCGCAAAAAAGCACCTAAATTCAAATATTGCCTATTGACCTCAGTGGATGTAGACCGATCGCTGTCAAGTTATAAAAAATATTGAAATGAATAGAAGGCTCAATTTCAGAAGCTCATGGCTAAATAAAAACAGCCGCTCGGGTCGATCTTAAGGTTAAGCCGCGCTTGCCTAGGTTGGTCCGTGGATGGGTGACCGCCCACTACATACCGAGTTTCCTCCGTGACTCGGAAAACACGTCCCGGCTGTCATTTGTAGATCTTTGACGGTCGTTAACTATCGTCAACAGTCGTTGATCAGTTATCTGAGTCAGTAGCCCGAAAGTCTGACAATCAGTCTTACCAAGGGGTACCTATCATATTACCCAGTACTAACTGGGTTGTGGAGGTCAGGTAGACTGTCGCTCCATGTTAAATACTGGTATTTATCTGCATTTGGTTAGACTGGAACCCGACCCCAATATATTTGGGAAAAAAGCTAGAGAGATGATGAGAAGGCTCAATTTCAAATTATTAGTAGTAAGTAGTACCGATAATTTGGAGCAGTAACTACTCAGTTTTCTAAAAAGTTAGAAAATTAAAAAATACCTTATTTTACTTATTGCAATTTTATGTTGCATACTTTAGCACTTTTGTTGCTTACTTTGGCACTTTTGTTGCATACTAATTTTGAGCATTTGAGTTGCATATTTTGACGATTTTAAGTTGCACATACTTCATCCGGTATCTAGTAGGTACCTAATAACCATAGCCCATAGTCCATAGCCAAGCCAAATTACAGAAACTTCACCAACATCATTTACAAATAGTACAACATCAGTCAACATTTTTACGTAGATTTTCCGTATCAACGAAAAAATTGCGAATCGGCTGCGTACCCGGCGTCAGTGTCCGGCGACACTGACAAATATCTTAGTAGGGAGGCATGTGTGGTAGGTATGTATGTAACAATCAATCGAACCGGTACTGATTCTGCAAGTATAAGGATACTAGCAGAATCAGTACCGGTTATTGATTGTTTGCTGTCCGTTACTTTGGTGATACAATAGTATAAACCACAACAGTGTATTTTTATAGTATTTATGTATATAGGTAATGTTCGACAATATGGACATTTGGGCAATGCAGTACTATTATTTATTCTGAGGCAATGTCATAATGTGTAAGTACTTACCGAAAAATATACAACGCTGACCAGAACCAACGTTGTCGTTGCTAGGGGTAAATCCAATGATGTGATATCTTTCATTTTGTCCCTCATCTTACCGTTAATCTGATTTGTAAAGAGAAATTTTAAGACATTGAGCTATGTAAGAGCCTGTTTCACCACCTGCGATTGAGTTCCCGTTAACTAACTTGGTTAACTCACTGTGTTAAATTTTAGACATCGTGAAATAGGCCCTAAACGTTTTTAAGTTGAAGTGACGGTTCTCTCATTTTCAGTGCTTGTGAAATTGCAACGGCATCTGTTTTTATAATGCAGGCTGTTGCTATTTAAAATCATGCGGTGATTTTTTAATGTTCCTTAAGGGCTTGGCGGGCATGATAGAGCACAGCCGGCCAGCAAAACCCTATTTACATATGTAGATAATACATATACAACATTATTTTTAGTATATATGCGAAACCTGAATATAGTTTGTTCAGAATAAGTAACTGAATCGATTCCAATAATTTTTAAGCCATGTTATATTTTTTTTATTTTTTATTTACCACTATTTTGTGCGGACAACTAGATAACAGAACAAGCTTATAACTTTGTGATTTTTTATGATACATTTTTGAAATTTTGTACATAGATTCTTTACATAAAAATACTAGACACGTGTATCAGGTTTCGCATATACTTAAACTAATGTTGTATACATAATTTAGTTATTCAGCTCGTCTAGGCATTGTAAAAAATATTTTATCCATCGTATATCATTTTGCTGAGGAGATCGTGACTAAATTATAACAGCCGCTCGGGTCGATCTTCCGATTAAGCCACGCTTGCCTAGGATAATCCGTGGATGGGTGACCATCCATTACATACCGATTTACCTCCGCGTGCCTCAGAAAGCACGTTAAGCCGTTGGTCCCGGCTGTCATGTAGATCTTTGATAGTCGTTACAGGTAGTAACGAAAATCTCTTTTTTTTTGGCAGATAGCTGATATTATAAGGAGTAACTTAGGCTTTATTTTAGGAAAAGCCTTAGAGTTTCATGCACTAAAATTAAAACCCATGAAATTGTTAACAAAATACGATTCCAATTGGTAAGTATTATTTTTATAATAATTTCGCTAGGGCGAAGGTCGCGGGCAATAGACTGTTTTAAAAATAAGACTGATGAGATAAAGAACATAATAAAATGGTAACGCCCCTTTGTCCTTACCCACGTGTTAATCTCCGTTTTAGCACGGTTCGGATTCGATGGACTAATCCTGTTAATAGAGGCCTTGAATATATCGTCTGTGTGTTTCTCGAACTTCTTACTGAGTACGAAACCTTTTGCTTTAGAAACAAATATCCCGCTGGCCACATCTAACTTACATTGTGGCAGATGCACCAAGATTTTAATAAGTTTCTTGAACGTGGGCTTTATCTGTGTAAAAGGTGTGTAATAATTAATCAAAATAGGATTTAATTCGTTTCATGGGATCTTTTAAATTCATAAAATATTTGAAAAATATATCACTTTCAAAGAATTCTGACAAATCGTTTAAAGAAGGCTCAATCAGGCTCAAAGAAGACCAAGACCCTCTGATGCTTCATCTTAAATAAACAAATATCTATGATCTACGAACATTTTGTTGTAGATAACTTGTATGTTGTAAGTAAGTAAATGTCACGAAATACTTAACCATTCAATTTTTATGCAAGCTTCTCATAGGTACCTATGGGTAGACAGATAATTTAGCATCTCAACAAACACTACAAGTTAGGTACCTATTATAATAACTAATTATAACAAATAACTACCTCTTTGATGCTCTTAAGACCTATAGCATTTAATAATTCTAGTTCTGTTTTTTTCGTTGCGCCCACTATCAATTGGCCTAAAGATATCAGCTCCGCCGTCGGAGAGCAGACCACATTCCCGGGATGCACCAGCGCTGCTTTCTGCAAACGATAATTAAAGAAGCGACCACATTATTTTATGCCGAATCGGTTTGAGCCGACCACGTATTACCACGCCACGTCGGGTCTCGTCGTCCGAACCGAATAGAGGCGGATGACGTGTTTTTCATTATTATTTTATGGACACAGATTTCTTTCTGACCGGCTCAAGCCGATACTGCATCAATAAGTGAGGTCGATCCCCACGTTACAGTCGATCGTCCACTACAACGTAGGATGTGCCCGTCAGCTGTGCGATTAATTTGTTTACCAGCAGCAGCAATGCATCCGTGCATGGTGGGCCGCAGGTCGCAGTGGACGACTCCAACGTCGGCCCAAGTAAACATTCGGAACTTAGCCGTGGACCGCAATGAAACAGCTTTATTACTTTGTTGACTGCCTTGATGGTTTACTGGCCGCAAACGCGACTGTTGACCATGGAGTTCTGGCTACGAGCCCCAGGTATTTTTTCACGAAGTGGTGATTTTTCTACGAGTTAATTTGTCAATAGTAAGTAAAGCCCAAAATGCATGGAGTACCGATGCCTTTTTGGTTTTCGGCGGCCACAAACGAAACCTTATACATGTTGGAAATAATAAAATATCAAACAAAATGTCTATGGCAGTAATACTCGAAACTTAGTCCAGACTGAGTTAAATCAATTTCTACAGAATGATTTTACGGTAGCTCATCACAAACCTAAAACCGGAACTTTGGGTAGTAGATGGAAGTGGTCAAACGAACAATCACATTAACATGTTGCTGGTAAGAATGAAATGCAGCAATATAGGTAAGAATTTTCAGATGAGGCAGTACGGACAGGTATCTAATCTTTTTTTTTATTTTTTTTGCCCTGGGGAGAGCGGACGGGTCTGTCAGACTCGTACTGACTAAAACCACACCGGTGTTCCCTCTGACACTTGCGTCGGGGGGCAACGGGAGCGAGCTGATGCGACTTCCGCTGACCCGGACTAGTGCTGGCCCTCTTGACCTGCGGGCCTCGTCCCGGGGGTGGGGGGGGGGAGGAACCTAACCTACCTTAACCTCTGTAGCCTTTAACTTATTATCAAAAAATTCCATCTACATTAATTGGTGATGGATTTTCTTTGACAGTTTCGTTAGTAGCTGCTGAAAAAATAAAAGACACCAATGTTGGTTACTGGCTTTTTGAAATTTGACTTTTAGTAGCGAATTTCAATCCGATTACGATTTCTTAGCAAATAAATGATCGTTATTACCAAACCGAGTTGTCTCAGCACTTGTCCTGTAAGGTCTATATGGCGTCGCTTATCGCGGGCATGATCATTTTTTTTGCGCTTGCTAGCCGAAACTATAAAAGTTAAATAAATAACTGCAACAAAATACGATCTTTAGTAAATGACAATGACACCATATATGTCGTGCATTCGGCCCTAAGCGCCAATCGCAACTTGAGGCAACGCCACTTGCGTCAGGCGGGCTTAGTAGACATTGGACTTATTCGTGAAACGAGCTGTAGTCGTTTATAGACTTATTCGCGATATGCCTCATTCAGAAAAAGCCCTATTCGTGAAATAACCTATTCTACTTTGGACTCATTCGCAGAAAGACTTATTCATAAAAAGACCTATTCTTGATATGCCCTATTTTTTTTCCAAGTGTTCGTTACTGAAACTATGAATGTACTTTGTTCATTAAAACAATAATTCAGAGTATTTCAGAAAGGTAAAATAGTTCAATTTAAATGAAGCTATAAGTATAAATAAGAAAAAAAACTCTCATTTACTATCTTTTTTAATAAAAATCAACATTTAATGGAAAGGTACAAATTTATCTTTTTCTGATGTAATTATATGAATATTTTCAATTATCAGGTATTATAGAATGCGTAAATTGAAATCTGTTTTAAAGTAAATTTTACATTAAAAGTTGCAAATAAATAATTTCTTTAAAGAATTGCCCCACAGTAATCTCGTGTGTCTCTAATTTGATTAATTCTTTTATATTTCTTATCAAATATGATATCTTTATTTCTTCTATTTCGCCTTTGACTTTCAATCAATCTTTTTCTAATAATCACATCAAAATGCTTTGACTCTCCTCGTATTTTGTGTATGAAGTGCAATAAGCTGGGTTTTGGAATCCCAACGTTAAGCCGTCGGTGCCACCCTTCTAAGGAGTTGGTACTCCGGTGACGTTGATTAGCACTGCTTATCAAAGTTGGAGTCAGGCAATGCCATTGCCTCTCTAAATAAACTTGGAATCGTTTCATTGCTGACAATGGTTTTATCTTGCTATAAATGAATTGCCATCCTTCGGGTATAAATCGGGGTGGTAGAAGAGGCAAAACAGCGACCATGCGAATTACTTTTCTATTTTCTCTAGATGAGGTCAGCGCCATTTCTTTAGCCTTTTTCCATATTGCGCGCTGGTAGTGGAAAAACAGCCAGTGACATTTGCATTGGGGTAAACTTGGCTGACTGCATTCTAATGAATGCCGCCAATTCATAATCACATTTGAAATTCATTATATCCAGTCCTAGCTGATCTTTGAGTATAATAAATAAGTAATCGTATATAAGTGTTCTGGGTTTTATTGGGTAAAAACACGTAAATTACGGGGATAACATTTGTTACCTTTTTAGTTGAATTTAGATCCAAGTGGATTGTATATAGCTGTTAAAAATTGCGTGACACACATTTAAACGTGCCATCTCCATAAAATAACCCGTTCTTTGTGCTACGCTTAATTCTTTTTGACATTTTGGAAACAAACACCAATATTTTTTCTGTATCACCATCGTCAGCAACAAGAACATTTTCTGTCTTTTAAATTTCGAAATGCTAACCTTTCTGTTTTTAAATAGTTTTTCCGCGCTTTGTATACTAACAATTTTTTTTTTCGAGTTAAAAGTAGGAAGATTGATTGCACTGAGTCTAGGCAAATCATTGAAATGCTTTTCGAAAATTCCTTTTACCTGGTGAAGGCTGCAGGAATCCGCTGGATGCGAGTCGCACGGGACCGGTCAATGTGGCGACACTTGGGGAAGGCCTATGTCCAGCAGTGGACGTCTTTCGGCTGAAATGATGATGATGATGATGAGGGCATAAATTCCTGCACAACTCTTTTTTTTAATTTATTGGTCAGTGGGTCGTCTTAGTATTAATTTCTACAAGAACAGTGTTTTTTTACTGTCACATTTACAATGGTGTTGACATGATCTAAGTACTTTCTTCTTAGTTGCGTCCATTGCAACTGACGCACTACACTAGTTCTTTTTCACACATCGCCAAAATACACTTAATTTTTTATTCTCCCTAGGGTTATGTTTTTGACCTGTATGTATGTATGTATGTCCGTTTCTATGTCCCCTCGTAACTCTTAAACGGATGGACGGATTTGGATAAATTATACTTCGTTAGGTTCGTCTTGGTAGCGCGAGTGTCACAGGCTACATTGAAATAAAAAAAAAGAAAATGGCGGATTTCGGGTGCCATGACGTGGTATTCAAATTTTTTTTTTCTTCCTATAACATCGAGTGGGGTAACAAAATGAAGGGGCTTAAAAGGTGATAAAAATTTATGCAACTTATATGTTTAAAAGTAATTCAAAGTGACAAATTGTATAAAATGGGAGAAAATCGTATACAGGCTGTCCCACGACTATGCCATACGGAAGAACCTTAAATATTGTATATAGGAAGTTTTACTAAAGAAGATTTCATTTTAATTTGTAAAATAATTAGAACTGCGTTCAACGATTTTCAAATAATCACCTGCCTAAACCGGGAACCGAACCCGCCAATAATGTGAAAAAACACAAGTATTTTATAATAACGGTCGAAAGAGTTAATCATAAGGATAATTTTTTCCTCCATAACATACCATCTGAAATAAAAGGAAGACTATGAAATTTTACATTCTATGTTAAACTAGCTTATACCCGCGTCTTTTCCCGCGTGGAGTTCGGGAATTGTCCACAGGACTTACTTCTTGGATAATAAGTAATCTAAGTGCTATACCAGACTATAATCTATCTCTGTACCAAGTTTCATCTAGATATGTTCAGCCGTTCTGGCGTGATTGAGTAACAAACATCTATCCATCCAGACTTTCACATTTATAATAGTTTATGCAAGATATATGTGTAATATTAGTTTTTACTTTTAAATTTGAATAGGTAATAAAGAATGGTTAGTATTTCATTTAAGTTGAATAATACAGACACACTCAAGTTTTTTTACATGAACCTACCTTTACCTACCTTTTACCTTGCAAATATTAGATCATAGTAATATCAATTACATTTCATATTATGTGAATTATTGATACTTGATTTGGGATTGGACACCGGTGACGACAACCAAATGATTCATTAGGAATCTATTTATAGACATAATACTTTTACATAATATTTGACATCAGTGTCGCGTATCACGAGCCAACCAAAATCATTTTTTTTATATTTGCAGACACGTCTACCTCAGAAAAATCCTACCTACTTACTAATAGTAAATACTCCCACGCCCCCCACGCCCTGCGCAACACTGCGCCCCATGCGCCCGTCTACTTGAGTTTCCTAGCCCTATTTGACTCTGTTGGGGGATGATTCTGGAAAAACTGTAATACACGCGTGTCATAATTTTAATTGAATAGTGTGTATACCAATTTTCGAGTCAATCGGCCTAGAGAATATTAAGTTTCACAGAAAATTCAACCCCCCATTTCACCCTCTTAGGGGTGGAATTTTGAAAAAATGTTTCTTAGTGGATACTTACTCTTGATGTCGATGACGATGTCTTTAAGAACAGCGGTTTACGCTGTGCGTTGATATATCAGTCTGTTTGTCAGAACTTTGAATCTCTTTCTTTTATTGGGGGATGACTTTGGAAAAATTGTGATACACTTTCGTCATAATTTTAACTGAAGAGTATGTATACAAATTTTCAGCCCTGAAAAAAAAAGTATCACAGAAATTTCAACACATGGGGTGTTGAATATTCCATGTAATTTCATTTCCAGTAATTTCATGTCTCTAGGACCAGCGGTTTGGGCTGTGAGTTGATGTATCAGTCAGTCAATCAGTCAGGACTTTGAATTTTATACAGGGTGTAAGGGACAGCCTTCCACAAACTGATAGGGTGCATTCAGCTCCTCATTTTGAATCAATATACAACATGATTTTTAGTATATGCGAAACCTGAATATAGTTTGTTCAGAATAAGTAACTGAATCAATTCCAATAATTTTTAAACCATGTTATATTTTTCCCAAAAATATTTAAAAAAGATAAAAGTTGGATACCGAGCGACTTTGAGTAGCTATCGCAATAATTTAGGTACCTACTGCCAAATCATTATTATCAATGAGCTCAAGTCCAAGCTGGAGGCGTGAGCTGCGTGGTGACCGCGTTTTTGTGCGGACAACTAGGTAACAGAACAAGCTTATAACTTTGTGATTTTTCATGACACAGTTTTGAAATTTTGTACATAGATTCTTTACATAAAAATACTAGACACGTGTATAATTTTTCGCATATACTAAAACTAATGTTGTATATATTATGACCATCGGAATTTATCTCCGGAAAATTTCATTTTTCCCTGTACGCAGCACTCCATTTATGTAAATAATACGGCTAAAATCAAAAATCCAACAAAGGATTTTGAAATACTCTAACGAACGTCGCGTGAAATCAGCCGTTCACTTCCTGCCTAGCTACAGAGTTCATCGCACTCGTCGTCGCGCTTGCTGTTCACTACGTGTGTTTTGCCACGGTAACGATACATTGCGTATGAGGAAATAAAACAAATCAAATTTATTGGAGTCCCATTAAATAATTTTCCTGAAATAATTTCTTGTACCGATCATCAGTTTGTGGAGGGCTGTCCCTTACACCCTGTATGTATAGATTTTGTTCAGGAAAATGAATTATAGACAAACTGAACTAAGACGTACCTATTATTTCAGACATTCGTTATAGGTAAATATCAAGTCTTCTAAAATAAACAATATTTTTCCTTCCGTGTTTCCATTGGCGTGAGCCGTGGCACGTCCCATATAATAAAAAAAGGTTAAATCGTCTGTGAAATCTTTCAACTCGTTTCTAAACTAAAAAGCTGGAAATCAAAAAAGTAATAAACTGTAAAGCATAAAACAAGCACATTTTAAATTAAACAAAAGTTGGAAGCAGGCGGGGCCCATTTCATTTTCATAATTTTATATTCGAATGGGCCCCGCCTGATTCTAACTTTTGTTTAATTTAAAATGTGCTTGTTTTATAGTTTTCAGTTTTTTCAGTCGGGTTTTTTAGTTTTTAAATTTAAATTACTTTTTGATTTTTTGTAATAATAATATCTGAATCTTCCATTTTTTCCTCTTAGCGCAACAACAAGAAAATTGACAGCAATGTGACACAAAAACAAAACAAATATACTCATAAATTGCCTGCATTATTTTACATGACTATTTAAGGCTCCTTGTGCAAAACTCAGAAATTCACTGCAAAAACAAAAACAAATCGTGTGTACCTCCCCCTTTGACACCTAGTCGTACATAAATTATTTGAGATGATGCTAAAGCTGCTGTACCTGCCCATTAACCGACTTAAAAAAAAGAGGTTATCAATTCGACCCTCGTATTTATTCTTATTTTCAGGAACCACCACACAATGACAATAAAAAAATATGTTTTTTCGCTATTATTAAAATTAATTATTACTAGTTTTCGAATATTTTATTGTGCTTCCGCATACTGGAACTTGTCGCCTTGCCACTTCAAAATTGTTACAATACAAAGGATTTTTTTTTAAGATCTATAATGGGATTGGACGTGTCACGTCAGCCCTATGCACGATGACCGCTGGGCAAATCATCAATCATCGTGTGGAGACTTCCACAAGATGGTTGCTGGAAGATGGACGGCGCCGCCAGGGCCGGCTCAGAAAGAGATGGCGAGACGATTTGGACGCGTACCGCGAAGGCTGGTTCGAGGAGGCACGGGAAAAGAGCACATGGAAGGAATTGGGGGAGGCCTTTGCCCAGCAGTGGGATAGTACAGGCTAATTAAAAAAAAATTAAAAAAGATCTAGGACATTTGCGCGAAAGACATTTGCGTAAAAAAAGACGTTTGCGCGCATGGACTTGTGCGCGACAGGACACCTGCGTGAATGGACTTTTGCGCAAACGGATACTTGCGCGAATATTTGTACGACTGAAACTTGCGCGACAGGATACTTGCGCGTCTAATAGCCCGTGATATTCGTTACAGACAAAACATAACATCACGCTTGATATTACTTGAAGGGTGGGTTGAGTTGTACTGGTGAATAAGTCCCAGACAGACTGGAAGGTAATAGTTATGCTACTGTTATTATTCTTGATTTTAATGAGTGACAATTTCAGTGTTTTTCAAAATGAAAATCCAAGATGGCGGCCATGAAATTTTTTCGAGTTTTTGGTCATATGTGTCATTTTCATGGTTTTCGGGGTCTCTGATAACAAAAATGATCTTTAGAATGAACATCCAAGATGGCGACAATGAAAATTGACGAATTTTCCTTCATGGATATCATTTTAGTGGTTTTCGAAGTTGATGATAACGAAAATGAGGTCAAAATAAAAATCAAAGATAGAAGATGAAAATGATCAAAATTGAAATGACGAAAAATTCACTACTTTTTGCAGCCGCCATCTTTGATTTTGATTTCGTTTTATCGTGAGGAATCGTATTT
This sequence comes from Noctua fimbriata, assembly GCA_905163415.1. Classification (NCBI taxonomy): domain Eukaryota; kingdom Metazoa; phylum Arthropoda; class Insecta; order Lepidoptera; family Noctuidae; genus Noctua; species Noctua fimbriata. The sequence goes on along the minus strand of LR990925.1, from coordinate 15,721,585 downwards.
CCCGCAAGTATCCGTTCGCGCTAGTGTGTTCCGAGCATGTGTAAAAAAAATTAAAATCAAACTTTTCTTTGCAGTCAGTTAAAATAATTAAGTAGAGCATTTATATAACCAATATTATGTTGTTCTAAAAATAATTGCAATTCATTAATAATTTTAGTTAAAAAAAACATAGTAAACCTGCGCGAATATTTCAACGGGCTGTCAAATTTGGTAGACTGGGCCCTTTAGTTATCCTTCGTAAATAAGTGCAAGGCAAATAAATGTAATATAAATAATATTACGTAAAATCTATTTTGTTTGTATTATAACACATCAAAACATTACAATAGTAATAAAATTATGTTATTGTATTTTGACGACGTCTGTGCTGAAGTTGCTGGATTACTGCCATACATCATTCTAACGAACACAAAGCAATCAACTATGAAGAGGCAAGTTTCAGCAGCTCAGTAGTAATTAAATGCCTATGATTCTAATAAGTTTTACTCTTCAATACGTGATAATATCGTTTATGAGATAACCGCGTTTTGATATTACCAATTGTTTGGTGTTAACGTTAAACCAAGCAGGTGTTTAAAAAATTAGTCCTTTCAACAATAGGTCATTACACGAATTAGGTATTATACGAATGAGTCAATTGTAGAATGAGGTATTATGAGAACAACTCATTTGAAGAATAAGCCATTCCGAGAACATGTCCTTTTTTTCGCTTTAAGCAATTTCACGAATAGGTCCTCTAGCTACTAAACCGTCAGGCAGTACACGCGTTAGTCACAACATACGAGTAGTATGTTTCTTTCTCATGATTACCGTCACATCAAAAGTCGCGTTAAGGATGATTTCCACCAAACGGCTCGCAACGCATTTGATCGGAAAGGATACGAACGGATGCTGCGACAGCTGGTCGCGTCCGGCAGGATGGCGATGAATACGATCGGCTCCGTACCGACACTTGCGAACGTATCCGTTTCTGCGCCTAGTCAAATAGTTTCATTCCTAACGTGTTCTAATTTTTTTAAATGTTTGAAGTTGACGTAGTATTGTATTGTTGGCTATTGCATTAAAAGAAGAAGAAAATAATCATAAGACACATAACAGGAAAAGAAGAATGAGCGGTGCCACACGACGACAGGCGAAAGGAGTCGACCGCGCGTCGCGGCATACTTTCGGCTACGATCACGTGTCGCGGAAAACGCCCGCGGTCAAACTGCTGTGCGTGGATTGATAATATAGACTTCAAATACTGTGTAGGTACACGATTTAATATCGTTTAAAGATTGTAAAATTCGTTCCAATCTGATGCGATGCGAGCCTTTCGGTGGAAATCATCCTTTAGTCGCGTAGTGCATAGCGGAGACCTGTGGCATGCTCTAAACAGCTTTTTTTCGTGTCGCTTGAGCATGTGTTATAGTATGATGAAAAGAAATGAATTTCTTATGAAATAAGTAGTACCTTTGTGCTCTTCTACCTTAATATAATGTCCTGTGTACATAAATAAATCAATATAGTACATTTTGATATAAGTGGAAAAACTTTGCTACTGCATTCGGCGGAATAAATAAAAAATAGAAATAATGAATAGAACTGCAGTAACAAATCCCAACTCGTATCAAACGACGTTTTTCAATACACTTTTGAAGAAATAAAGTATTAGAACGGAAAGTTATTTAAAAGGTATATGTCAGGAATTATGATTAATATAGGAAACTCTGATTTAGCTTGCTTTTTTCCGCGCTTTGCTCTCGATAGGTTGAAGAAGAAGCAAAGGTATGATGCCGCTAAACAGCCTAATAGGAAAAATAGATGAATTCAAATATTAAATACCTACTCAATAAATGTTTACGCCGTAAAAACGCATATCTCTTAGACGAGATATAAAAAAAAAACTCCGCCGACTATAGTCATTGAAACGATTTTTACTTAGTATAACTATACTTATCTGTGGAAATTTTTATTTCCGCACGTGTGCGGAAGAATATTAAAAATTAAAGCGTGTGAAATTCATTGCATGTTGAACCTAATCGTAGTGCGATAATAACCAGTTTTCGAGAAAGTGTATTGAAAAATACATTGCGCACTTCAATAATTACACGACAATAGTGTTAAGGAGTGGGGTACATAGTCGAGCATTGTTTGCAAAAGTAGTAAGTTGCAACGCGCTGTGTCCTAGCAAGCCTATACGGGGTGGCGATTTAGACACCTGCATCCGCTAAGTGGGTAACCCTAAATACCTATGTATGTATTTTTATTAGCCTATGTCGACCACTGCAGGGCTAAAGACTCCCTTCCCTCTTTCCACTTTTCGCGGTCAAAGGCTACTGAAGCCCAAACCTTTAAAAACGAATACAGCTCATCCGGCCATCTCCTTCTGTGTCTGCCACGCTGTAAATATTTACTCTTCTATATATACACCGTGGTCCGGACGATATACATAAACTTCGACCAGATGTTCAGACCACGGAAATAAGTATTTTTCATTATGGACACGTTAATGAATTCTTTTTTTTTCTTATTTTTTTTTAATTTTGGGTTCCTGACGTACATACGTGCAAATGAAATGCAAATAGCATTTGATAATTTAATTGCACTAAGCGGCAACATAAGCCAAATTAAGACCCTTTCTTACTGCATAGCTCAATTAAATTCCATTAAATGATTTTCCTTTGTAAGATTTGATTTGTAAAAGCTATACAAGCGTTTGCCAAAGTTTATGGATAACGTGAAGAACACGGTGTATACTAGGTCCTATTAATTATTAACCTACACCATTGCCTTACCAGTCGGGTATTACAGGCGTCTTATGTTTATATTATAGTCTATTTAATACAGCATTTCAGAAACATGGTCATTGGGAAAATGTTCCCAATGACCATATTTCTGAAATGCTGCATATGTGACCATATTTCTCTTATGCAATGGCATAAGAGACTGAACCCTATAACAGAAAAACAAACCAGACCAGTCCTGACTAGACCGGACTAGAGTAAACTTAACTCGTCATAAAATAAATATTACGTACTCACCAATAAAAGTAAAAATAAGTAACCTCATTTCTGGTCTAATTTTATTAAATAAAATAACTAGCCGACTCAGGAGACGTAAATCGACCACAAGAAGAAGATGATTTCGGCTATTGATAAGCTGTCCATCTATTTTCATTTTTAATCAAGTGATTCGTTTCTGCTGATAGTGCACCAACCCAGACCAATCGCAATTTTATCATTCGTGTTATTGTTTTCTTGTGGAAGATTTATCTTAGCTATGAGTTCTGTTGGCTTAGTTTATACTTCGGTTTTACTAAAATAGGCAGGTACCTGAACTTAGGTAGTTTAAAATATATATATTCAAATCAGCTGTTACGGAGTGTTTTTTTGCCAGCTGCGCGCATTTAACGGATGTCTCAGAATTCAAGAAAGATTTGAATTTCCCGCCATTCAGGTTAAAAGTGCTGCCAACGAAAAAACGGACCGCATTTTAGCTTTAAAATACATACTAACATGACCGCAATCAACCACAGAACACAAAAGCTATCACACGATCAAAACCACCTTAGAAAGCATTATACCTTGATACCTTTTAGGAAAACCACAAATCAAACCAAAGACTTATTTTAAAACTTGCTCGGATCTGGCAACATTCATACTCGGTATTGATTTTTTTAGTACGCCTCTGAATCTGAAAGTGACAGCTAAAAATTTCAAAATGTCCAGGAGTAATTGTTTTGATCTTACGTCCCTTCCTGGATCATTGGCCCATGCTAATGTAGTAATATCACCCCAGGAGCATTATTATTACCATTATCAGTATCAAATGCTGCGGCTGTTAGCATTACTGCAGGAGTACACTGATAATTAATTCTCTTTACCGCTCTACGTTCACTTGCTTCCATTTCAGTTGTGTTTATCGATCGACATTAAAATGATTCCTAGTGAGATTTTCGCTGAAGATTTGATGAGTACAGTGATTCGATATGGCTTGTATATCGGTGCGGCCTTCCAGCTTGCCTGTCTCATGGCTTGTGTGACTCTGACTGACGAACAAAGCGAGCCGCATCCATACGAAAAGGTAAACCATTAATAACCATTGTTTTAGTCTTTTTGACTTAAATAAATGAGTATCTTAGTGAATTACGAGTCTGAAATGCCCGAAAATCGTAAGGGAGCTTACGATTTTACGAGCAAGTTGGTACCAGGCATGGAATTCGCTAAAATATGCTAAACCTACTTCATAGAGACTTTAATACAGGTGAATGTTATCCATCACCATGACATATTGTTATATGTATATGTGTCCGCAGTATGTTTTATGCAGCATTATTACATCTTCTGATCATCATCTTCATGCCCTTTCCCATTCTACTTACGGTGGGTGCAACACTTTTTCTTATTTCATTCTCCCCTGTCAGACATTATGTTGTATATAATTTCTCTTTAATATAACAAAAATATTTCATTCAAACATCTGCATTTTTGTCCATCCATTAATATGAAAAAAGTAACAATTATCTTTTCTACCACTTTCAGGCTTACACGGACAGTGATGAATGCAGCTCTGAGCAGTCCTCACCAGGACATCGGGCGGCCATGTCTCGAGCCAGGCGACATGACAAGAAGAAAAGGCGCTAACTTCAGCTGAAAATAAGGATTGAGGAATCTTTTATAATGGCATCTTTTTGTATTAGTCAGTGTTGTGTCATTTTTTAAAATATAGCACCATTTGTAAATATGACTTGAAAGACATAATTAGTTTCATGGCTTATTTGGCATTTTCCATAACATCTTGACAAATGGAAATATAAATCAGGATTGTTGTTTGGAAGTGGTGCAATATTTGTCACTTACATTTTTAACTTTAAGTTAAAACTTTTTCATAAGTATTTGTTAGTTGTAATACATTCCTTTTGCGTATTTATTGTCAGATCAATGTAAGAATACTCATACTTTTATGTCTACACGTTCCTTGAATCATGTATTACCATTGCGACTAATGCAAATGTATTGGACACCTGTATTATCTTCTATTGACAGTAAGCATAATGCCTATTATTTAGTCAAGCATCTGTAATTTTAATTCTGTTAGACATCAAGTAGTGCATAATATTCATTACTCTAAGAAGTCAAGTATATAGCAGCATAAATGCTACGCCTCTCCCTTTAGTGTCCCTATTCAAGCATGCTTATTGAAACGATTGTATCTCCTGATAGAAAACCACTGTATTGATCTCAATTGTAATCAAATAAAACAAACAAAATAATAAAAAGCATTTTATTTGTTATGTGGACTAGAAACCTTATAGCATTAAGATTATCGCATCTATAATAAACTAATGAATAAAAATCTCATATAAAATTATTCAACATTTGTACAGTTTAAGCACATTGTAAGTACAACAACATTTAAGGCACTGGATATCTTACAACTATTAATAGCACCAAACATTTACATTTCTTACATCATTCAATGAATTTTAATTAGTTACCATTTTAGGTGTTTATTTTCATGTATGGCACTTTCAATTGACACTTTTTATTTGGAGAATTACTGTAACATAATATTATGATGTAATTACGTAAAAATACGTAATCATTACAGTGGCAGTAACAGCCCTTGACTGAAATCTAGTACATGAAATTTATATTTTGGACTCTCCTGTTACTAAATTATTTTTGACAGAGAGCAATAATTTTATTGTACTGGAGAAATATAATTTATCAAAACTTTAACATTACCTATACAATATATAAAAAAACAATTGACAAACATGATTGCACAAATTCATTGTATAATAATAATTATATTTTATATCAATAACATACTTGTATAAAATCACTATGGCAAAATACATGTGTAAAAACAACAAAACACAGTTATTTACATAAAATATTGCTTACAATTGGACAAAATATCACTTAGGGTAGACTAACAGCGTAAGGATGGCAATGCAAGAAACTCAATGCTTTTGTACGTAGTTAAATGCAATGTTTTGTAAAAGCTACAATTATTAACTAGACGTTAGGTTAAAGTTATGCGTTTTTAACGCGTGGATGAGGTCGTTGTCAGAAAGAAATTGTTTAAACGCATCGAGTTTCTTGAAACATATTGTAACGCAACATGACTTGTCGCCTCCACAACATGATTCCTTTTCGCCAGTGGAGGGCTTTTTGTCGCTACAACACGACTTATCATCGGAACTCGACACTTTAGTGCTACAGCACGAAGATTTCTCGTCACTAGCGGACTTTTTTTCACTGCAACACGACTTCTCTTCAACTTTATTTCGATCGCATTTGCCACTAGGTTCTGCGTGGGAACTACATGAACATGACAAACTTTTCACCACCGCTGACGATTGTAAACTGTCGTCGCATTCGTGAACAGTGAAAATTCCTAAATCCTCCAAGTTAGAATTATTATGTCGTCTATGGTAATGTAAGAATGTGTTGTGGTTAGTGTCTGTGGCCTGCCCGCAGCCCACTGCGCACTTCATTGCCGCATGGTCGCATTTACAATCGACGCAGGAGCATGTATCTTCGCAGCAACCTTGCTTTTTAGGAGGATCATCAGGTTCTATTGTGCCCATACAATCCCTGCACTCCCCGAGACTCGGATCACACTTACAATCTGAACACGAACAAATACCAGCGTCAGCTGCCAACTGCTCCAAGGTATTTCTTTTCGCCATCTTACCAAATATATTCTCAGTCTGCACCACATACATATCAGAGGGTGGTTCATTATCAAACAATAATGTGTCTTCCAAATCCAAGTCAGTGTTGAAGAGGACCGAGTTGGCAGGGTTTATTTCGATGTTCTGCTGCACTTTAGATGGAGGTGGAGTATTCAAAGATCTATCGTCATCAGAACCTAAAAATAGGTCTAGGTCTGTCTCAATTTTGTTTGTTTCGAGATTTGTAACTATTTCACTATCGTTGAACACTTTGTCGCCGACGTCCAGTACACTTGGGGTGTCTAGATTGAACGAGTCGTGGGTTATAAGATTCGCGGTTGGAGCAACTTCTGTATTCAGGTCTATGTAACTCTGCATATGAGTGGGGACGAAAGTCGCTAGTGTGAAAATGCTTTCAGGGGTCTTTTCTTCGATGCAAACTGGTGTTTCTGATATTGAAGCCGCTAGAGCGCTGACGTCCACCCACGGCGCCTGGTCTTCGATTTCATTAGCTAAAGCCAGCTGCATCGCTTTAGACTTAACCTCTAGTTTGGGATGTCCCATTTCTATCGAAGGTGATTCCAAAGGCACTGTGGGTTGTAAATCGTTGACGTGAACCCAAGATTCTTCATTGGGGTTTTTCTTGTCTGTTTTTTCGACGGCAAATGGTGATAGAGTGAGGCTGGCCAAGTCGTAATCTACAGCTAAGTCGTCAGTTTCGATATTTTTAATGTTGTGAGTATTGCCTGGGAAGAGTAGGTCGGTTATGTCGACGGTGTTGACTTTCGTGATGTCCTCTAAGCTGCCATCAGTCGAGTTAGATTCTGTGGTGATTCTGCCGAAGGATTCGAGGAGACTGTCCCAGTTCATGAGATCGTCGGCTGTTTTGGACGCATGTGCTTGTGTTTGTTTTTGGATAGGTTCAATAACTTCTTTGACAATCGGCTCGGCTTTGATCTGTGGAAGGTAAACGGTCACGTTTATAATCATGTTTTTACGATATTTATGGACTGGGCTCGGAATAAAGACAATTAGTGACCAAAATTCCTGTGCAGTCGTCGATGCATAATCTTCGACTATTTGGAAATCAGAAGTTATTGAAAGTCACTGAAATATCCGGTACCGCCTACGATAACCACAACAACACATTTCTGCGCATGACTCATACGATTTGCGGGGGTTGGGCGCTGAGTCACACTATTTTTCGAACAGTTTCAAAACAGACAAAAAATAAAGAAATGTGGTCCAAATCAACTGCGTGGGTATACCAACAAGATTAATGCACTTGTGTCCAGAGAACACATTGTAAGATTGCATCTTATAAATTAAATAAAATTTGAACAATACGGGCACACGGACGGACGTAAACAGCTAGCTTTTGTGTCTGTCTGCGTGCCCGTGTTGTTCTTCTAACTTAGGCAGATTTCGATGCGGTCTACAATCATTTCGATAATTTATTCCGAAAGGGTTTATATGTATAACTGAGGAGCTCCTGGCTAAATAATAACAGACGCTCGGGTCGATATTTACGTTAAGCCGTGCTAGCCTGGTTTGTCCGTGGATGGGTGGTCGCTCATTACATACCGATTTTCCTCCGTGCCCGAGAAAGCACGTTAAGCGACTGGTTCCGACAACGAAGTCAAAAATCTACAAATGACTGCCATTTGTAGATTTTTGACAGTCGTTACGGGTAGTCTATTGGCCCGAAAGCTTGACAACCAGTCTTGCCAATCGTATTACCCAGTGATACTAGCAAAAAACTAGGCAGGTTATGTATATGAATAACATATTAATATTAAACTTACTACTAGTTTTGTCGAGTCTTCAAATCCGTGCGAAGCAGGGCGCGTCGCTGGTCATTTTATGTTTTTAGTATTTAATTTAGTTTTTAGCCTGTCCACATGTTGAATGGTGGAACGTTTATATTTCCATCAAAACATTATTTGTAAGAAGAAAAATAAAATTTTATGTTTGGGTGCACGCCAAAATGTTTCTTTCGCTAATTGAAAGCATCAACGGCTAGCTTACGAACTTTTAACTTTTTTATTTTTTTTTCTACTGACATTTATTAGTTACAAAATGTTTTTTCTTAATATTTTTGTTAAATATCCTGACTGAATAAAGTTCATGATTCTAATTAATAAAAATAAATCAATTCGATAATACAGCGCGAAAGGTTACAGTACTAAGATAAAGTTCAGCTTAGGCAAAGTAGAAAATACCTTGCTACAGCCTAATACCGCCAATATTTGCATTTTATACGCAATACTGGCCAATGTTTTCCACCAGCAATTTTATTTAAGGAACTAGCATATGCCCGCGGTTTCGCCCGCGTGCAGTTCGATAATTGTCCCACGGGATCATAGTAACGGGATAAAAAGTATCCTATGTATTAATCCAGGTTTTAAACTATCTGTGCGCTAAATTTCATCCAAATCAGTTCAGGAGTTTTTGCGTGAAAGAGTAGCAAATATCCATCCATCCTCACAAACTGTCGCATTTATAAAATTAGTTTAAGAAATGGCCCCACTCTTATCTCTATGGAAAAGTCTGCTCTCGGTCCTGATGTTAAAACCTTCACAAATTAATTAATTTAATTATTAAATTAATTAGTCGTTTGTCTTGGTATGGACATGTAATGAGAAGGGATTAAATGCATGTGACTAAAACAGTGATAGACTGATATAATTTCCTTTATTTATATTTTTACAAATTATTTACATTTTTAAATATTCCTTAGAAAAAAATAATATAAAAACATTTAAAAATATAAAAAATTGTAGCCCACCGGTATCAGGAACAGGAACGAAGCTACCGGCGGTCAGGGCTCCAGAGAGAAGAACCTCCTAACAATACGAGCCGTGTCCAGGAGTACCGCTTTCTGAATCAAGCCCTTGATCCAGCTGCCTAACGAGATGCTCCTCAGGTATTGGTCGAGGCTCTTGGCATTTAAACCATGGGCTGATACAACTATCGGCACAATGATCGCTGAGTCCACATCCCAAATGTCGACAACCTCGCGAACCAAGTCAAGATACTTGATTTGCTTATCTTTCTCGACTTTCACGAGTTTCTCATCATGCGGGACCGTTATGTCAACAATCACTGCGCGCCGCTCTGATCGATCCATCACCACTATATCAGGCTACAATAGTCCTGTCAGTGATGATGCATTGATCCCAGTACAATGTGATACTGCCATTTTCGAGAACTATATCGGGCACATACCTATCGTACCGTCCTTCACAATAAATCTCCGGTAGTTATTCGTCATCATATCATAGATCTAAGATTTATGGAATCCGAGAGCTGAGTTCCCATAGATCTCCTCTCGCTTTATACGCATGACTGCACATTTGTCCACACCAAATTCCATCCTGATGGCGCTACTGAAAGTTTCAGTTACCTTCAGTAGCTCCATCAATTGCAAATCGTTGGGGGAAAAGAGTTTCAGGTCATCCATGTAAAGGAGGTGAGATATAACTTGACCACCTCTCCTCAACCGATAGCCTGGACCTGAATCATCCAGCAGCGTGCTAAGGGGATTCAACGCTAAGCAGAACCAAAGTGGACTCAAACTATCGCCCTGAAATATACCTCGCTCTATCTTTATCGGCTCTCTATTCCTCTGGATTTGCCGACATCCTAGATAGCGAAGGACTGTCCTCCATTGCCCCATACATGACATCAGGAAGGTGCGCAGAGTTGCATCAACTTTATACAACTCTATTACCCTCTTGAGCCATGTATGTGCCACCGAGTCATAGGCCTTCTTATAGTCTATCCAACATTATTAAATTAATTATCATACAAAAACAATAGTTTCAAACAGTTTCGACTTAGCAGTTCACATTTATCAACAGGTCAGAGCTATCCTTAATGGCTACTTACATAATTATCATCAATGGCTTATTTTAGAAGACCTTAAAGATATAGTGCAGCATGGTTGTTCTGGAACTTGCATGACATTTTTAGGAGGGGCTGATGATTTATTTTTTATACCATAATTTCATTTATTTTCAGGCAAATTTGGCCCATAGATAGACCTTACAGACTAACATACATGTGGGATTGTTGTTTCTTCCAATAATATATCGCAGTCTTGAATAATTATCGTCTTTTGTTTTCTTAGCACAACGTCTTCGTGTTCGTAAGTGATCCTAACATGGTGGCGCTCCAATCCCTTCCCCCTTCCCTCGTCTATCGCTCTCGCACTCACACACAGCACTCTCTCCCTTACTTCCACTTACGTTCCATTTCCCACATTCGGCCATCCGACATTGATATCGGTCCTCAGACCTGCTAGACAGACTTTCATTCCTCATTACATTCTTACATAAACATCCTTCATTGACAGTCATCCTCATTCATCAAAACAACTTAAATACACAAAACATTAACAACAAAAGAAATAAAAATTCCAGTCTTACATCAGTCATTCTTAACTAAAGGTTTCATGTGAACACAATATCCAAGGGTTAACTTCTTAACACAAAACATGATATAAGCTTAAGCACTATTTAAAAACAAAACAGTAGTAAGTTAGCTTACAATATTGACCAACTTATGAGTTTGTATATATAACTACAATTTACATATGCAATACAATTGAAATGAGCTTCTCTTGAACACATGACACAAACAAAAAAAAAAAAAAAACATCTTTCATTCGGTCTTACGTCCATACATCACCACAAACAAAATTCCGCCGCCAGCCGCTAGGCTCGCAAAATAAATATGGCAGGAAAGCGCTTTGTTGTGTGTTGTCTGTGGGACTTCAACCATATAACGGTGACGATAGAATGGGGATGGGGAGTTAGATTGGTAAACACTTTTAAACTGTCAGTGGAAGCTGTAATTTAAAAAAAAAATGAGTTCCGACTATGGCCACGCGCCAAAAGAGTCATGCAGCATTATGGCGGTAATTTACCATTCTGTGTCTGTCTTATTGCACCCGTGCGCCTTGAGGAGCTGCGATGAGGTAAACGACTTGCCGTAGCCTTCTGTTATCTACATCAGATGAAACTCACCTGATGCTTCATGGCATGCGCCTTGAGACTGGTGACGGTGGAGAACAGTCGTCCGCAGCCGGGTTCTGTGCACGCATGGGGGCGCGCGCCCGAGTGCGTGCGCCCGTGTGCCTTCAGGTGATGTGATGCGGTGAACGACTTGCCGCAGCCTTCTGTTCGACATCTGGAAAATAAGGGAAACTATAAGGTAGGTGAAGAATACTTTACCACACAATCCTTAGCGGCGCTGATCGACATGACAGAAGAATATTATTACAACGAAATTTTTGGAAGAAGAATACGTGAAATTAAAAACATACCAAGTATTTTAGGCACTAGCGTGTTGTTATGTCATACGTTAATTATGGCAATTTTTGTACTGTTTCCTGAAACGGCGAACACAGTGAGCATGAAATTAGATAGTAATATCTACAGTAGGAACTACGGGCTTCATCATTTGACCTAGCCTAAGGTAAGGGAGTCGATACAAAACAAAACTTGCCAAAACCATGGGCAATACCCACATTAAGGTCTCACAATCTGTAAAGAGCTCTTAGATCGAATGAAGAAATCATAAATATTTGATTCAGTGACATAACATAGCCAAGTCTGCCAGTTCACCAGGCCACCTCCTACGGATCATAATGACCTATTTATCAGTGCCACAACGAACGATAACATCTTAGAAAACACATGTTTACTAAACTTATATAAACTGGACACCTGCCAGGATACACTTTCACTGAGCCGTTTGGCAGTGGACCCACTAAAGAAACACGAAACCTACTACATTACCCATTTGTCTTGTCAGTCATTTCTAAAATTATGAAGCAACAATGGTCGAGTAGGGAACGTTGACTTATGATCAAAGAGACGTGCAAACAGATGTCTTGTCTCAGTGTAATGATATACTCAGTACAGTGGCATAATGATATTGACAGCTTGGAAAAGCAACATGTAATTGTGTAGGGAAGACAGATCTGAGACTTTAGGTAGACTGTGTCTGCAGTGTCGCTATACATGTATATTATAGACTGTAGCTGCATCATACACATTCGTGTTCACTACCGTTGCATAGAGCACATATGGCATCCCATCATACATATTACAAGTGAGTAGTGAACCCTCCAGGTGGGTTCCCGGCATCGCAAGTGCGACTTGAGTGAACCCACCAGGTGGGTTCCCGACACTGAAGGTGTTAAGTATATTTCAGCTTACCGTCGCACATCGCACGTTTGTGTTAAGCCTAAGTGACCTTACACTATCTTTGACCGAATCATTCCTTGGCACGAGTCTGGTAATTGAAACGTAGCCCAGTTACGGGTCAATTTGAGATCCTCATCTACATTAAAAAAAATATCTACTATTACGATGCGTGTTGCATATTTCTGTATTTCTTGTAATAGTTACAACTTTGGTTTATCTTCATGCTTGTTTTACCTTATAAATCGAGGAGAACTCTCCAGTTAACGACACGTCTCTAAATCAAGCCTATCAAGATATTTATCTCGGCTGTCAATACCCGCTAATTAGCATGCAACGAGTACGAGAAGATACGATCAGATTCTAGTTTTCCTAAGCGTGTATCATTATTTAGTTCAGTCTACACCGCGATTGAAAATTGGCACCTTCTAACTTGGTGCATACCTAAACCGAAACTAACTGTAATTAAGAGTCTAAGCGTTATTTATATAATTAATTTCGGAGACAATCTACGCAATGTAATATTGTCCATGTACATGGAGTCTAAATAAAAGTTAAATCGCAAGAAAATAGTAGTCATGAAATAAATAACATGACCAATTTCGCAGGGCTGACAGTGTCGGCCCTTTGGGACCCAAGCAAACACATTACTTCGTGTAAATAATTTCATCTCCACTGCTGACAAAACTCTGAAATAAAACTTCCTGGAGAAACCTAATTTCCTCAAGCCAAAAATTCTAAGACTTGTGAAGTTCATCAACCCGTACTGGACCCGCGTGGTGGACTTCTGTCTGCTACCTCTCGGAGTGTACGCCTGTGTCCCAGTAGGGAGAACGGCTGATTATGCAGCACAAATGTAACACCGCACGCAAATACTAGTGAACTTCTTGAATCTTATACTAGCTTTCCGCCGCGTCTTCACCCGCGTGGACTATACATAGATACTATTTTGGCATATAGCCTATGTTGCTCAGTGATAATATAATATAGCTTTCTATTAGTGAAAGAATTTTTAAAATCGGCCCAGTACTTAAGAGTTTTCATTACAAACATCCAAAAATAAAAATCTATCCTCATATAGATAGTCCGTATTATTGTACCTTGCTTTAAGTCCATTACAAGACCTTTACACATTACATTATGGAATAAAAATAAAGATACGATTAGGGACGTGGGGGTGAATCGGGACGAAAATTTGAAAAGAATTTTCGCTTTAATATTTGTAGCTTAAAAGGACTCTATTTTTTATAAAATTAATACAATAATAATTTAATTCCAATATTTTTTTAGGTACTAATTATTTATTTGTATTCAATGTTGAAATACCGTCTCTATTCACATCTTCATTCCTCCCTTTTACGGCAATTGTTAATGTTTTTCTACTTACTTGTATGGCCTCTCCTGTGTATGTGTTCTTATGTGTTTCTTTAGATCGCTTAGTGTCGTGAAGAACTTCGTGCAGCCGTCCGCATTGCAGTTGAACGTGTCGCCGCTGTGCAGCCGTTGATGTGCCCTTAGCCTGAAGACGGAAGAATCACTCATTAATAAATATTTATCAAGGGTAGGCTACATGAGGAAATATAAAACGGGTGACCAAGACGCCTGAACAGATCTTCACAAATTATAGCTAAGAACCATCTCGATCAGTCAGCTTTCAAACAGAAAAAACCGTATCAAAATCGGTCCATTCGGTCTGGGAGCTACGCTGCCACAGGGACACATATACATATACACACGTTGAACTTAAAACGCCTCTTTTTGCGTTTGGGGATTAAAAAGGGTACCCAATGGAAACAATGGCTGGTAGTATTTTACCTCTGCCTGCAGTTGCGAGATTTCTACATTCGTGAAGTGTCCATAACAAAGGTTACTAAAGTAGCTAAGCCCTAAACTGTTCCCTATTCAGGTTTAGGTCGTTTTTTCAAGTTTCAGACGCCCTTTACGTCAAGAACGATATGACTACCACAGACCAGGGTAGCCTAAGTATAAAACGAAGCAGGGTTTTACCTAACCAGTGGTGGGTGGACAAAGGCTCTTGAAGATGATAATTGTCTAGCTAGACATTCAACCATCAAGAGGCATTTGTGTGCACTTTAAATAAGCCGCCATAGCCACGGTAAGGCGTTCCATTTACGTGGCTTTGGCGGCTTGGCCCTTCACGAAGCCATCAACCAAGCGTTCTGTACATCAAATTACGTAACTCTACGCAAATATTATTTTTGGGAAAAGACTTTTTTTTGGGGGGGGGTGAAAAATTACGTTTTACGGTAGGACTCAATGTAACGCACTCAAAACATTGCGCTGATGGATGCATTGAATAGTACATTGAGGAGGTATTTAAACTAAAGATAAAACAATAAAAACAAGTTTTAAAAAAAAATCTTAAAAAGTTTGTAACTTTGACCCCCAATATATCCATAACTACAAGGTTCCCAGGTATGTTCCAGAACGAATACCGCAATGACGAGGAGAACAAGTTCCTTTCGACTTCGTTAATGGTATTTTTACACCCATTAATTCTACAATATTACGCCGTAATAAAATTAAGTAAGGTTTGTTATCTAATCTTAGGAAAAAACATGGATATTATGTAAACAACCAATAATGTGTAGGTACATCTAAGATTCGCGGTCTCAAGGTCAAGGCGACAAACGCGTTTAGTGATGTGTACAAAATTTGGGAGGTGTGTGCAACGCTATTTTCCTTTTAATGTTATTGTATTTTTATAATGAGCTCGTGGCTAAATAATAACAGGCGCACAGGTCGATCCCCAGGTTAAGCTACGCTTGCCGAGGTCGGTCTGTGGATGGGTGACCATCCATACATAGCGAGTTTCCTCCGTGCCTCGGAAAGCACGTTAAGCCGTTGGTCCCGGCTGTCATTTGTAAATCTTTGACAGCCGTTACAGGAAAGTCAGTGGCCCGAAACTTTGACAACCAGTCTTGCCTGCCTGGCCTTGGCCTTGCCTGGGTATCGTAGTACAAACCCAATAACTGGGCTGTGGAGGTCAGATATGCAGTCGCTCCATGTAAAATACTGGTATTCAGCTGCATGCGGTTAGTCCAGAAGCCGGTCCCAATAAAGTGGTGAGTGTAGGTCACCGTCACTAATGAACATCGATCCCACAGAAAAATCAAAGGTTTCATGTGCCTGTAATGTCCACAATTTCTACTCCCAGTTTGACGGTTTAGAAGTCAATTCGTCGGTTTTTATAAGATCTTTGCTGGTTTCCTCCTAGCGTCCTGGTTTGTTAGATTTAGATCCCAGATTCTGTGATCTCACCGTGTATTTGTTAACCTAACAAATATTCCATAAACAAAATGACACGTTAATTAGCTATGAAATGACAATAAATCTTTTCTCTTCCATCACGTGTGAACAGTTAACACATAACTGATAAATGTTGACGGCATTGCATTTAGGTACCTTCAACTTAGTTATTTTTCTTTATGACTTTTTTAAATAATATAAGTAGGCCTTTGGCAAGCAGTGGGCTAGATAAAGCAAACAAAAAAAAAACGTTGTTACCTCAAATAGAGATTATTAACCAACCAAGAAATGAACATCTTTCTGTAGAGGAAACGGTTGAGCAGAGAGGAGAGGAAATTACTCATATTTGTTTAGGACAAACAGGCAGCAGCGCACAGCGGAGACGAGAGAAGACGAGAGCGGCGTGCGGCGGTCGCTCAACTGGGAGTGAGTAGTCTGTACACACATCTCTACTCCAGTCTATCAAGTACGCATCTCCGCACAGCTTCGGTGGATACACCCAAGCTCCTAAGCATCTTTCCTTTCCTCTTCACACATCTCCGTATGTCTCCGCATCGGTGGAGTTCGTGCCTTATTGAGTAGTACCAAGTTTAAAACAAGGTTAAAGATTTAACTACAACTCAACTTGGTTTAAAAAAAGAGTTATTAATTAGCTACTTAGTTAATACGTCCTTTTTTACTAAATAGATTTATGTAATTAGGCAGCCGTGCGAATATTTTACCAACTTTTGCAACGGCTCCTGTGCGCAAGCGCATACGCATTCTTCAGGGTATAATAATACACAAAACTTTGTTTTAACACATTATAGGTAAAATATTGTCTTAACTTCAATCATTCAGTTGATCCTACAACTATGGCGCGGTCTTTTTGCTGAGTAATTCCTAATATGGTGTGTGATTTTATTATCATCAGAAGATTATTTCATAAATGGCAACAGAGTGACCAATGCTATATTATGATATAAGACTTGTTTATCTCTTTATAACATCTTATCTACGCAAGGCGGTTTTATTATCAAATCAGTTATCAGTCACGCTGGTCACGCCCAAACTTGGTCATGAAATTTTAGGAAAGTTCTTATCTAAGTATTTTTTGTAGCACCCTGCTTGAGTCTTATTATTTTTACCCGACTACGGCGAAGCCAAAAGGAAGGGTAATGATTTTAGCAGTCTATGTATGTGTATTTGGTATCTTTATATTTACGTAATGTTCCTCCGTAACGCCTAAACTGTTCATCCGATTTTGATGAATTCGTTATTATGGCGTGGGTAACATAGGCTACATTTTAATCGATTTCAACAATAGGAGACACCACACAAATTCTTCTCTGACGAAGCACAAATGCCCACAACGAGGGAAAGGGTTTTTTTTTTTAATTGCTTTGCTTTTTCTTATCTTTTTGTATTCTACACTTGATTTTCAAAAGAGTAACAAGTGATGAGAATTCAAGAAATGTTGGTTAGCCTAGATCTGCTGTAGAATTTTAATAGAACTGATAATAAAATGGATTATTTTTATTTTGGTCAAACAATCAGCCCAACATGTTCGTGTTCGAAAGAGATACCATGGCCCTGGAACACAAAGGGCAAAGAAGGAACATGGATGGGTTTTAGTCAGTACAAGTCTGACACTCACTTCCGCTCCGCCCAGAGTGGGCGGCGTCATTTGATGATTGAGAAATAATACAAGAAAAAAAAAAAACACATGTGACATAAGCATTCTAGTTTGTTTGTATGACTTGCAAATTCTTTTTCATAGCTTCTTATCTTTACTTGTTATCTAAGTATACTGTAGTTACTACGATGACACGAGAATTGTGGCTGAAAAATCCCGCAGGGACAAAAGTTGGGAGTTCGTCGTTTCTTCAAATCAGGATTATTGCAACTAAAGGTGAAACATTTAGGCTGGTAGCCCATGTTATTTTTGTACATATATCATTAGATTAGATTTCATATTTTTCAGTTTGTAATGGCATAATCGTACGTGACTTATGCCTCGTAAATAAAAGCTACTGGAATGAATGGCGACAAGAGTGACCAAAACTGTTTTGGAAACCTTATTAGACCTGATGATGAGTAAACTTCTCATGAATGTTAGCAGCTATGATTGGTTGTTTTTTGACAACAAATTACTTAAATAGAATAGGCTTTCTGTTTATCCTTTGTAGCCATTTAAGAAGAATAGCTAGCTGAACATGCCAACGGTTTGCAAGCGAGTTTTTTTTTTTTGTTCGCTTCGGTATAAAGTTTTGTATTCTTTCCACAAATTTCTTGAATTACATTTTATGCGTAAACACATCTTTATTAACACAGCACATGAGAACTGTTGTTGCTATTTTCTTGAATCAATTGGCAAACTTCCAAAGACATAAATCACAACCACTTTCTGACTCACTGTGTTCTGTTTAAATTTTTTATTATTTATGATTACACAAGTCAAAAAATCTGATCGACTTGTTGTTATGTTCGATTTTATTTCGTTGTAAACATTCCGATTTGATTTCATGCATCGTAGCCGCCATTTTGCATGATGTGAATATATGATCCTATGCATTTCCTGGTGCGGATATCCTTAGCGAAACTCCCCAGGGAAGTCATAACAGGCCTAAGGCAGAAAGTGAATATGTATACAGGCAAAGAACTATCAAGTCCTGTTTATAGTGCACGACACCCACCTAATTAAGCGAGATATTTATTGACAAAATCTGCGAAAAAAATTAACTTGCTCAACATAATTTGCCAGAGGATAAAGTGCTGTAAGGATAACGAAAGAAGTGTCTCATTACATTAAGTGGTTAGGCGAAATGTAGGAAACTACTATTAACTTATGGTTTTTCAAGTGATCAAGGACTAAAGTAACCTACACGACTAGCAATGCTACGGCGTACCCTGGAAAATTTAACCACGGCATGCCATGAGCAAGCATGGTGAACTGGTGATCAATGCCCGTATTGCACTATAAGAGTAGAAAAAAGTGCCTTGCAGTGGAACAATAATGTGTACGCATTACTTATTTTGAGCTTAATACCAACCGACTCAAACAAATTGGGGTAAGGGCAGAAGAACGACTTATTATGAGCAGATCAGTAGCGAATGGTTATTTTCTTAAGAGGTAGGTACATATCTTTAATGTGATTTTATAATGTGTCTATGGAATACTGATTGTGCCCGTTTTCAAAGGGAAGCCGATAGGAATCGAATTGTACGGACCCTTCGCCACTGTGAGCTATAGTTCTTGCCGATACGGCACAAGTGGACAAATGTTTAGAAACGTGCCATCATAAAGAGTTTTTTTTTCAGCTTAAAGGCCTTTTCAAACCTAAGCGGTATTCGCTGCCGCTGTGGGTAGAGGTACATACCGCGCGGGTCTCGCTCTCAACTTGATACTAAATACCTGAGCTAAAGCAACGCGGTATGTAACCTCTCTCTACCCACAGCGGCAGCGAATACCGCTTATGTATGAATAGGCCTTAAACTCTCACTAAAAACCCGATGTAGATTTTTTATCAACGTGTAATATTTTTGTTTGCGTACGTCGAGTACGCCCAAACCATGTTTCATATCTACCCGTTATTTCCATTCAAGCTATCTGTCACGGTTGAAATATAATAATCTTTTTGTTTTAGTCTCTTATCACAATGCGGAAGACGAATCCATCACCTATAATAGGAGGGTCGAATAAATATAGATTTGAAACGATCTACTGTCCGACAAGACCTACCCTTATTTTTTTTTTAATAAATGTTTTGTAGTATCTTTATCTTGAGTATCCTAGATAGATGCAATCTTTTATTGGACCTTAAACTAGTTATATGCGAATGGAGTAGGTTGTAGAAAAGAGCATCCTTTTTAATCTTGTCATTAATTCTGCTCATTCAATGTAGCATTAAATATCACGCGGGCAGATTCGGAAACAAAAACTGCAACTGAACTTTTTTAGTCAAATCTCCCAAGTAAAAGAGTATTGCAATAAGTGCAAACACGTTATATTTTATGTCCTGTCATGACCACAAAAACCTGTAGACTACGTCACGGCCATACTGCTAAGTGAATCTACAAACAAAAATATAAACCACGTGTTTTATAGAAGTTTCTTTTGAAAGGATTCGTTTTCTGCAAAAAAATATATTTTTTGAATAAACCTACACATCCAGAAATAACTAGTAAATAAACCAGTGCTTAACGCAAATTTAGCGAAAGAAAACTCATCTTTTCTTTATGGTATGTGTTCTTAAGATCTTCCAAAAATCCTATTGACCGTTAAAATGTTGCAGACGGTTTACGCTTCGCAATTGTACAATTCCCATGACGCGCAAACTAAACTATAATATACAGAGGATACACTAAAATTGTTTGCAAGAGCTAGGTAATGTCTGGCTGAACTGATCCAATTATAAAGAAACTTTCACTGATATCAAGCTACACTAATCCCGAGTGGTCTCAGAAATTATGTACTTCTTTCAAACGGACGAATTCGTGGGCAGAAGCTAGCACTTAATACTTCTGGAGTCCTGTAATAGACTCCAATCGCTTCAGGGTGAATTGATCACCTAATCATCTCTAATTACTAACTATAATAGTCCCTAATCCTTTAGAAGTATCATTAGGGTATAATTATATTCATATCTAATTGTTTATTATTATTTATTATTATTTGTTGTTAGTTATGTTACGGCTAAAGATGGGTGTTAAAATAATAACATAACGTCACGCCTCTACTGGTCAAAGGGTAAAGCAGAGGCGTATAGTAGTACACCCACATTTCGCCAGATCTGTTTATTGACATAAACAGATCTGGCGAAATGTTCAGGAGGCGAGAATATAGCCATCAAACGGACAGGAATTAAGACTCCCGGCTGCTGTTTAGTAATTGCTCTTAAAAAAAAGGTTCATAAAATATACAACATTAGTTTTAGTATATGCGTAACCTGAAACACGTGTCTAGTATTTTTATGTAAAGAATCTATGATCAAAATTTCAAAACTGTATCATGAAAAATCACAGAGTTATAAGCTTGTTCTGTTACCTGGTTGTCCGCACAAAAACGTGGTCACCACGCAGCGTGCCCGCGCGCGCGCCTCCAGCGTCGTCTTGAGCTCATTGATAATAATAATTTGGCGGTAGGTACCTAAATTATTGCGATAGGTACTTAATATCGCTCGGTGTCCAACTTGTAACTTTTTTTAAATATTTTTGGGACAAAATATAACATGGTTTAAAAATTATTGGAATCGATTCAGTTACTTATTCTAAACAAACTATATTCAGGTTTCGCATATACTAAAAATAACGTTGTATATGCATACTATCGTAACACGTCATTTTGGGAAATTTCATACTTTGGATACACCACGGCGATCCGTCAGTTTATGGCTAGCAATAGGGATGATTAATTTCCCTATCAGACTGCACTTTCTCCTTCTTCCTGACGATGGTACAAAACCAAAACTTCGTCACTGCCACGGCACCGTTGGTGGCAGCGCAGAAGTTTTGACTGCAGCTGTGTAGGAACGAGGTGAGGCATAGTTTACGCTTACTTAGTTGGTTTAGTGTGAGCTGTCTGGGCTTAGGTGAGGGACGTTTTTGAAAGCATGATATTTCATAGCAACATCCTTGAAACCTTAACCAACGGCAAGTAGTATGTATAATAATGTTGCATACCTGTACAAAGTATTGAAGGCTTTCCTGCAGCCGCCAATGGTACAAGCGAAGGGTTTCGCCTTCGTGTGCGCGCGTATGTGAATCTTCAGACTGTATGACGTCAGAAATGCTTTCTCACATGATTGCATCGGACATTTGAACCTGTATTCACCTGGAAAAATGACAAGTAAAGATTATTACAAAAGTTAACAAAACTTGCAATTTTCGTGTGTTAAAAAGAAAGTTTGGGTAAGTACAAACACATGTACGGGTGGCATAAATGAATGTACTTGACTGCCGAACTCAACAAGTGTGTCTGCTCCTAAGAATCCACGTGTATACATCATTGTGGCCAAGCGTTGCGGTCCCTGTCACTAAAACAATACGTTTTGCAATGACGTCTAAGCCAAAACATCTAACCGCAGTGGTCTAGTATATGCGAAGCACTGTTGTTGACTGTAATCTGTGTTAAGAATTGGTCAAACTGCCACAGATTTATTGTGGACGCGGGACCAGACATGTACCGAAAGAAGAAACTCCAGTAATTATGAATATGGAGAAGTCAGCGACGTCCGGAGCTGCGTCTGCACTATAGACCACTTGTTTTGTAACCACGGTATAAAAAAAAATACTAAAGAAATGTGTGGTTTTGTCAAGAATTAGGTAGTAGTTTTAAAAATTAGAGCCGATGATATGACGCCAAGCATGATGGTAATTAATTGTTTTGTTAACTAAGGATTAAGTTCAAATTTTAGTGAGTAGGTAAACTCAGTATCTGTAAAGTAGATAAGTAAAGTTCAAAGAGACAACTACGTAATATTATATTACGTGTTATATAACGCAATACATAGTAGAATAACGTCGTCGCCGAAGAAAGTGTAAGTTGACGACTTTCTATAAGAATCGAGTTTCAATGTAAAACCTCTTCCTAGGATGGGGTTGCAATGTGGTAACTAAGGTTTTTGCATTGATTACGAAACCGCAACAATACGTTTCATATATAAAATCTTAATAAAAATCACGTTTCAGTATGTACGTACAAGCTATTCTCCGAAACCAAACAACTGATTTCAATTAAATTTTGTGAATGTAAATGGTTGGTTCCAGCTTGAAAGGCAAGGATAGTTCTGGACCCGATAGATGGCACCGCGCAAAGCCAAGGTGGAAATTCTCCAACGACCACAGGATCGTACTACACAAGTCTGTCTGTTTGAACAGACAAATCTGTCCGTTTAGATAGACAGAGTTACCTTCACTTGTTTTTATGTATTTAATTTTAGTAGTGTGGAAGACTAAGTGAAAAAAAATATATTTTATCATCGAATAATAGTTTGTGTAACTAGAAAACAGTACTTAAGTGTGTGTGCCTAAAATAGTGTATAGAACAAACAAGAACACACAGCACAGTTGGAAAGTGTAACAAAGAGCGTGGGTGACTGAGATTAACCTACTGCAGCAAATGAATTATCTACAAGTTTTAGCCAAATCAGTTTCGTTATGCATAACCATTACGATCTTGGCGAAAGCAGGTTTCAAATGTAAGAAAGTAGGTTTTTTTGTCATAAACTGTGACTCAGGGTCCACCGTTGTTCTCTGACCATCTACACTTGATAGCGGAGACCGGCCCGGAGCTCGGAATCTACCTATACAGGGTGTAACAGCATATGCGCAAAACCTCTAGGTGGTGATTCAGACCATCTAACTGGACAACTTTTCCTAAGCAATGTGGATCGAAAAAGTGGATTTCATCGTACCAATTACGTAAGCCGATGAGATATTTTGTATGGGAAGTCTATTTATTTTGTCTGTAGATCGTGCTTGGATAGATCCTTGGGTTATTTACTTTGGTAAGTACCTATTTGATAAATTTAGAATCCGAAACTACTGAAAATTGCTAAGTATGAATAGGAGTTTTGGCATAGCTCAGTTGAAACTCTTCAAGCTAAGCGTGGAGCTACGAGGGATAGATCCTGTAAAACGACTCTGCTAGAGCTGTCTACTTGGAAAGCTGTTGCTACCTTTCGCAATACAGTTTCAGATTCTACTCGGATATGAGGGTCGCAATATCCCCTCGGCTATGGCGTACCACTTAACATAACCGTAACTTGTAACATTTGCACACTGAGAAAATGAATAACTTAAAGACCACATTATTTGTGTACACCTTCATTGTGATGATTTTTTGTGAGCTGACACGGCGAAAACTTCCGTAAGAAAGATCGCGAGATTCTCAAGACCTATTAATGGAGGCTCACTCAATCCGTCTGCAAATTCGAGCTATTGCCGCTAATTATCTCAAAACAGGTGAAGCTTCAAACAGGTACACAATGGTACCACTCCAACATCCTTTTCACGAGAGTTTTTGCTAGGAAAATAAGTACCTGATCACTTATAGTCACACAAAAACCACCTAACAAAAGCTCTCCATATTTGCCCAAGGTCGATGAACCTACATCATATTTTGCGCAGTATAATGTATGATATAACCGACGCTACTGTAAAGAACATTTAAGAGTTCGTCTTTAAAAAGGAAGACGGATGGACTGTGTTTATAGATAGAAAGGGGTTGGCTACTGAGATAAAGACTAATAGAGAAGTTTTCAAGAAAAAGACATGCCCCCCACTAAAATGGCATAAAAAAAGGCAAGACAATCATCATGAGTTCTCTAAAGAGCATAATATAATATCAACTCTAAAGTCTACATCTAAAACTCTGCTCATAGGCCAGATATTCTTATTTCTGATACCTTCATAATATTGTAGTGACAGGGCTGATTTGTCAACATAGATCGAATCTCATCAGAAAATAATTGACGCCGAATGTTAACTCAGAAATTGTTTGATAATATCTAAATAATGGTGATACGAAGTGATAAGTCGAATAATACCTACAACAGTTGTTTGCTAAGTACTTCTGTTGATTACTTTTGTTATGATAAACTTTTTCTCCCAAGGTAAACTTTTCCAGTTTCTACTAGTTTTAGCCGTTTTTTGTGACCATTATCCATTGATAATGTTCACCTCAAACCAGTAAAAACTGGAATTTTGATAATATTTTATCTAAGGAAACTAGATTATACCAGTTTTAACACAAGATAAATGAGTTACTAAGCACTTTTGAAGACATTTGTAATGGTTTAAAAATTCTGAAGATTATGTACCTACTTACCTACCTAATCAATTTTATTTCCTTTAAAAAAATATGAACTATTAGGTACCCTATTTCAGAAACCATGAATACTTTGGGGATTAGAATGCTAGATATAGTTAACAAAATTTTTCACTTTGAGTTTTGCTACATTACCTAAGCCTTAGGATACTGCTGAAACTTAAATCAATGAAACTGCTGGAAGTTAAAAATGTTATTTGTTGCTAAAATCGTAAAACAAAATATTCTGTGCATACCATGTGGGTGAGTAAGGCTAATAAAATTTTGTATACAGTTGCAGAAGTTGGATTTAATAATGTTGTAAGTGGTAAAAACATAAATTTACAACACTAAAGAATACTTATGTGGGCTTATGTGTACCTATGTGTTACCTACTTAACATTTTAAATACAAAGGCTTTTATAAATATATACAAGATAGGCAACAACTGTGATTGACTAGGAAATAAGAACTTTATATGGAAATGGGACAGCATGGTCTTAGTTCATAGATCTCAGATTTGAATGTTCAATGCAAATCTTATTTAATATACTCAGATGCAGTAAGACTATTAAAGCTTGCAAGGCAAGTGTGCTTTTCTCACAAGTACAAAAGATTTGCATATAAATGTATGCAACATTGTAAATGAGTTAGCCATAAAATAATAATGGACTATGAATAATATAAATTAGTCATAATAACTAGATCAAGTTGTAGAATTTTTTGCCATAGAGTGGTAAACAAGCTAGTGGCCCAAATAGTGGTAACTGGTAAACGCAGCCTGTGGACATCTGCAATACTAGGGCAAAGAAAATAGAACTTTAAGGACAGAATAATAGAATGGTAGTAAAACAGATCTCAAAACATACAGATCTCCCGTTGAGCATCAATTTAAAGTCATTTCATCGGTTGATTTGAGCTTTAAGTATAAAAGTTAAATTTAAGAATGATTCTGTGATACAGGCCATAAAGCCATAATGTAAGCAGTTTAAGGTCATAATTGTTTATCACTGAGTTTATAGTCGAAGTGTTTATGGGATACAATTGTTTAGAAATTGATAGTTTGATAAGTTGATGTGAGCCTCAACACCTCAATCATCTTTAATAGATACCAAAATGCCATAAAGGTGATGTTTGTATGGTAGTATGCAAAAAGCTTATGTATTGAAGGGTAATTTAAAAAGCATAGTGTATTCTACATTTGCGTTACAGTGATCTCACCCTTGTGTGTTTTCATGTGTGTGCGCAGGTTTCCAACAGTGCTGTAAGTGCGTTCACAACCCTCATATTCACATTTGTACCTCGCGGTGCTGTCTTCTTGTTTCCTCTTGCTCTTATCCATGCTAGATGTGACGTCCGAGTTTTGCATATCTGATACTGTGTCATCATGACTGAAAAAGTAAAGCTTGTAAGTTTCATAATTGTCTATGGAAGGTATCAAATGTCTGAATTGATAAGGGTATGGTTATTAAATTATGGTAGCTGCAGCTATTGGCATCCAAGTGGCAATAACAAGGCATTTGCCTTTAGTTTATCAACATTGAGAAATTATGGGTTTTATTAAGAAAATATTGTCAAGTGATAGGAAATTGCACTGAATAAAAATAGTCCTGGAACAACACAGGTTACTGAAGTGGTTTTAAGTTCCTATGATCAAATTCCTCTAAGACAGATATTAAATGAAAAACTAACTCTAATTAACATACCTCTTACTCTCCTTTCAATGGTGTACTCATAGGAGAACACAAAATTAGGATATTCGCATCACATCGTGATGGTAATGTACCAAAATAGAATGCCCAAAAACGATACATCGGCTAAAAGACCACTTATATACAACCCCGCAAGTGCGAAAGAGATGGAACACTATTGACAAACAGCTGATTGGGTCAAATTAAATACGAGAAACAACAAGCGGCGAAATACGCAATACTTGCTCTCATCTTTGAGCACAATGGAAAATAAATTAAAGTACAAAACATAACTTACGGAGAAAATCCAAAAAGATTTTCTTTATTGTTGTCCTTGGGAATTATTTCGCTTTCCGACGTCACGCTGCTTTCAGAAGCTTTTTCGTCGTAATTACGCACTTGGAAATTATCAAACTTGCTATCCAAGTCAAGGTACTTTAAATCAGTGTTATTATCGTTTGAATAATGCCCTATCGTAAAGGGTTTAAAAGTGTTTTGTGTTGAGATATCGAAGCGGTCGCTGTCACCGAGCCATGCGGCCATGTTTCACAATAGTGTTGTTCCGTATCACAAGACGAACTGTCATATACTGTTTTGTAAAACCGGCTAAAGATGAATCGTCAAATTGAATCATGTTGCGTTAAATAGATGGCGCTAATTTCAAATATCCATGGAGAGAGCTACCGCTGTGGAAGGCAAAGTAGGCGCCTGTGCCCGCTCTGAGGACTCCCGGCGTAACTCCCGTTATAATGAACACCACTTGTTGTCTGCGCGGGCAGTGCGTCGACCGCACGCCCTTCTACTCACGCGAATGTTTCATCTTCACATTCGGACGATAATTCGCGTATAAAAGTGTGCTGCACAATTTTTATTATTATTATTTATAGATTTAAATCACAGTTTAATTTATAAAATGTGTTCAAGAAGTTTATCTATTTACATTCATTTGGTAAGTACTTAAATAAAATTAATTCATTATTTTTTAAATATTCTGTTTCCTAAAAACAAAATAAGTTAGTTAGGTATCTTCAAACATATTTATTTATCCTATAACAAACAAACTTTTTTTTAAATTACTTGATTCATTTCCAATCCTATCGATTGCTTCTTATCAAAGTTTACCGCTCATTTGTGGTATGTTGACTCGTTTAGCGCCCTCATTTTTTACGAGATAAGGAAAATTAATATTCTCGATTGAATAGCGAAAAGGAACTTAGTTTTATTTAACGATCTGTGATTGGAACAGTTTTATTTTGACTAGTTCTTAGACTCCATGTCAAAGTTTCAAAACTTTAAACTTGATTAAACAATTGTGTAATCATATTTAAAAAAAATATTGTAATTTCAGTCAGCTTGAGTAGTACATTATCCAGACAAAACATAAACTTGTAGCGATCCTATAAAGCTGGCATAAGTCATATTCTGCATGGTTGACTGACTCATTGCCTATGCATTTGGAGCGAACAAGCGCTCAAGAGATAGGCAAAAAAAGCATAAAACAGTGGGTGAAGTTTATCTGTATTTTACTGTTACCCACGGCACCCATTCGCCGTCTAGGCGCATTAACGTATCATTAGTTTAAGGTTGCTGACCGACATTATGTTCTATATCTTGATGACATGGTGACTATGCGCAAAAGGAAGTCGTAAGACTTTCATGTAAACGAGTATAACTGCAAACCTATCTCCATTACTTAAATTTACAAGCTTAAAGCGCGTTAATTATAGGCCAGCTTGTAGAACGTTTAGTTTATATGCACAGTAGGCAATCATAATTCTATCTTACAACTAACATTAAACTAAGAGTACTCGTCGTAGCTTTAAGCTTAAATTCAAGCGTAAGTTTAATAGAATTAACTATTTAAGTAATAATTGACAAACATATTGACAATTAACTTTTCAAGTTCCACTTAATGCAGCTTCGGTAAAAAAAAAACATCTTTTAGGTTTTCTAAAGCTAGCAAACTGTTTCATCCTGCATCCGCATTGTGTTGCTGTCTCGAACTTTTCTTTACACATACATCCATTATGCTCACCTGGCATTGTAGTAGAAAGTTGTACACATGTCTAGTAAATATTAAGCGCATGACTAACATTTGATAACGTGCCAAAACAAACAAGGAAACTATTGAAAGTATATACGGTAAGTATTTCAAGCGTTCAAGATCTCTCTCGACTTCTCCAAAATTCTTTAGATTAACGAAATTACTATGACCATGATCGTTACTACTCGGAAATCGAGCTTCAAAATGTCATTCAAGAACGTGTTGTCCATTACAATAGACCCAAGAGACCGATGAACACTTTCGCTGCTTTTTCTTTATTCAAATTTCACTTTTGATCTATTCCTTGTGTCCATAGAGACTTTCAATGGATATTATAATAATAAAGTAATCGATCCCAGAGGACAAAATATTGCGTCAAAGGAAACACCGTGATGCGAATAATAGTTTTCGGAAAGAAAGACAATGATGCAACTAGAATGCAATTTGCATTGAAATTGACTGAATTAAGTTAACAAAAAGCAGCTGGAAGCCTTTAAAACACAGATTTTATCATGAACAGAAAATAATATAAAGTACCTAGGTAAGAAGAAGTAACATGCTGTGGTTAAAACATTTACAGATTTCTCTGGATATATAAAAATCGCTAATGACAGTTAAAATAAGACAATGTACACTTGTCACTAGCCTGTTATACGGAGTGAGTTCAATGACATGTTATTCACATATGACCTAGAAATCTGACACTGACACTTTCTTCTTGAGGGTCTTTTCAATTCACCGCACATCACTACGTTACCCTTTCGTTTCCAATGAAACGAAATGAACTTCGGACATGTCATATTGGTTTTAGGATTCTTTTGTTGAGGCAGCAATCTGGAAACGTTAATTTATTTTCAAGAATAAGGAAGTTAGCTAACGAAATAATGAGCTTTTAGAAATTAAGAATAATATTTTGAAACCTGTTGGAATTGCAAGGAATTTAAGAACAGGATAAATGAAAAAATCCTAGATTTAATTTCTGGAGACAGATTTGAAATCTTTTTATAATTTCCAACCTTTGTGACCTTTTATCTCAAAGCTCTTGCAGTAGTTAGGAGTCTGCCGCATGCTGTTAACAATGACTTCAAATTTAGTGACAGAAAAGTTTTTGAGCAAACAGCTTATATCTGAGTCAGTGTGTTAAGTCCACGGTCAAGATCGTGTTACTTCACTAAACAAGTATAGATACTTGCTTAGTCACGTTTTCGGTTTGGCCCCTGGGCTATGTTCTTTTTTACTTGGGATAAGATTGCGATGTGCAGTTCCCGTGATAGGAATCCAATAGAATTAGACAAGTAAAGGACTGGTTTTGTTTGTCAAAGATGGTCCGTGGCAGGGGATCTGTGTCATTCGGCCACGACACACATACCGCCCTGATGGCGACTCACGCGCCGGCGATGAATTCGTGCGGCCAATCATATTTTATTTATATAGTAGCTTTTGATTCAATTCATACAAAGTCTGAAGTACCTATTTATTATTACTGGGAATATGAAACCTTCTTATATATAGCTACTAGCTAGCTGCTAAAAAATCTTTTTTTCTAAATTAGAATTTAACACAACCTTGCGATCGATATTTGGACGCCTACGCATAAAGAAAATCACTATAAATGATGGAAATTCTTTTCTCTCAAATAACACTTAATTCGACCATTACGTGTGCGTGCACTGTATTCATTTATTCTTCATGAGTCATGATTATTGTATTAACTTTTTTTTTCACGTACATTCCAGGCACTCGTAGCATGCTGCGTGGTTGCAGACTGCGGTCCAAGACTGAAGTACACGTGGGGTGATGCATTACAAGGAACAGATTGTTCAGGTCCGGACGGAACACCCTATCCTAGGTAACATTTTATAGTTTAACGGTTTTTACATTTCCGGTTTTCTGTTTCAAACACTACTCAAAAAAGAACTCAAGCAAAGGAATTAGGCTTGTTAGCTTTCTCATGAGTATTTTTCAAAGGCTCCACAAACAAAATTTGTGTTTGGCTCTTTCGGCCTTGCTAAGAAAACAGTACCTACCTACTAAAATTTCCCAAAGGCACACATTTAATTTTACATAAATGCTTTGTTTGTGTATGGAATATTCCCAGTTAGCCCGTTCGATTTCCACATCTCAGTAGTGCAAAAAACGCAGCTCGTAAAACAGACATATTTACCAACCTAGCTCAAAGTTTTAAACGAGTTGTTATTATATTGATCGAATTGGGATTTACAAATCTGTGTAGGTCAATTTTAGTTGCTATCAAGGTAGGTATCATTATGTCCTGTGTTGTAGGTGGTAGTACCTACCTGTAAGTACGTACGAACGCTAGTACTACAAATATCTACTGCTGTATCGTCTATTATTTATTTAGAGTAAGTATCATGACCTGACTTCTGTGATACCTGCTTTAAACCCTGCATTGAATTCCATGGAACAAGGGTACTTATAGCCATAACCGGGTCCAAACTCCATGGCGGCATGACTCACTGCGACCGCCTAATGGTCACGATAAAGCTAAACCTTAAACTCGACAGCCAATTATATACAGAAGGTAAGGCGGCAGCCATGTCATGAGCCACTAAGACTCGGGTAACAGATATGCGCAGGTCCGAGTTGAGTAATTAATCAACCGCCAAAACATCTCCAAAGAACTCGTAATGGGTTATTGACCTAGATTTATATCAAGCGGATTTTATATAAAACTAGCTGTGCCCGGCATGCGTTGCAATGCATCTTTTCCTACCTTTACTACTCTACCCTACCTTTAAGTAAATCGCTTTTATTCATAATTTTTTAGATATTTTAATTTCTGCTATTCGGGGCGGAGACGAATCCAACAAATCAGAGATCATTAAAATCGTTCCAGCCGTTCTTGAGTTCTTAAATGGTGTAATTATAACGACTTTGTTATATATACCTATATAGGTTAAAAACAATAAAATAGCATCCAGTAGGTAGGTACCTACAGTGCAATACTTTTGCGAACACCAAATATTGTCTGCCTCAGCATCGTTGGCGGCATTAGGTAGAGTATCTAATAATTATATTGGTATACTAGCGACCCGCCCCGGCTTCGCACAGGTGCAATATATACATATAAACCTTCCTCTTGAATCACTCTATCTATTAAAAAAAACCGCATCAAAATCCGTTGCGTAGTTTCAAAGATTTAAGCATACAAAGGGACATAGGGACAGAGAAAGCGACTTTGTTTTATACTATGTAGTGAAGTAGATAATAATTATATTGTTTTACTGTCACTCTGGTGAACGTTGATATTTTTTTAAAAGAGGCGCCTTTTATAGTTCTTACGGTTTAGGAAGGAACTAGTAACAAGACTGTCAAAGACCATAACCGTAAAAGATCGATAGAAATAGCTGCTTCGATGCATTATAATATTTCTAACGGGCTTAAGCTATGTGGTCCAAAGTTAATAGCGCCACCTGTGCTTAGGAGTTTCACAAAACTGCCTAACTAAACTTTTAACTTATTCATAAATGTGCAGACAGGACGAAAATCAACCGGTAGGTAGTTAAGTTTTTCTCTTTAATATTTTACATTTATTATTAGCACATTAGCACTCAAAACTAAAATCAACAAACACAAAGAACTAAGCAATAGCTGTAAATAATTAATTTTTCTACAGCTATAATAATTACTAGCTATGCAACCGGTTATTAATTGGATTTGGGTAATACGTTTCCCCTAGACGGTGCGGTATATTTATGTGTATTAGCTGTATGCTTGAGAAAGACGTGTTCTGTTCGGCTCTGTCCGGTCCGCGCACTCGGATAACTTCGGGCATTGACGCGCCCGCCATGTTGCCATTTCGTGCCCTCCCCAGTCAGTGTACAATCATTTTAGAAACATCGACGCGTGTTTTTGTTCTGCTTTTGCAAGTTTTTTTCCAAAACACCCGGTTAGATTGTGTTAGATATGGATGATTGTGAATCAAAACCATCCAAAAGGACAAAAGTCAATACAGATGTGGATCGAGGAGCATTTTACCGTAGAATATATGAAGTGTTTAACAATAAGAAGACGCCGAATTCAGTATTGTTATCACGAGAGAAATATTATTGGATTATTGAGAAGATTAAAGCTGCAAAAACTAGTACGAGGAAAACTCCGGCGGATTATCGTCGTTTAAAAAAGTACGAAATTGTGAAAACGCCTGACGGAGAAAAATTGTTCGCAGTTCCAGTTCCTGGCGATGACAGACGGCAAATGTATGTACCGATGGAAGAGATGTATGACATTATAGCTGAATACCATGTCAACTTGGATCACGGAGGGCGAAGTCGTATGATGGTGGAGTTAAAACGTAAATACAGAAATATCACTACAGAAAGTGTAACAGTGTATTTGCAAATGTGCGCATTCTGTAAAAATAAAGCTTCGGAACGACGTGCCAGAAGAATTGAAAAAGCAAGTAAATTAAGGGAAAGTATCATAGATGAAACTTTTAACAGCTCTTGTGACCAGATAGCCGATTGCTCGACTTCCAAATTTGGATTACAAACTGAAAATTTAATTGAAGATCTAGGTAATACAACTTATAAAAGTCCGGAGCTTTATTCACGAGGTCAAGTGGACATACTAGGCGTCACTAATGAAGACGGCGACGAATATAAATATTTGATGGTGTACAGAAATTTTATTTCGAAATATACACACTTAAAGCCAATAAAAAGTTTAAGTGTCTTGGAAGCGGTTGACGAATTATTAGAAATATTTTTAGTGTTTGGTGCTCCAAATATTTTGCAATCCAAAAACGGACTTGCCTTGGCAAAGCCTATTTGTAGACGGATTTCTTGTTTTTGTCCTCGAATCAAGATCGTATCATCAGAATCCGTTTTCACCAACACCGATTTTAGAGGGAAATCGAATGAAGACATTCTTAAGAAGTTAAATGATTGGTTGTTGAGAACACAGCACACCAAGTGGCAGGATGGAGTGAAGTACGTGCAACATGAGCTGAATACAACATTTCACGAGGTATTGTGTAAAACACCCAGTGAGGTGGTTTTTGGTGAGAATCCGAAAATTGGTCTCGGGGCTTTTATGTCAAAAAATGTTTATGATGATTTGATAACGGAGGAAGATCTGTTAGCGGTTATAGAAAATAAAGATCCCATTGCACCAAAACAATTAAAATTAGATGAGTCACTGATGTTGCCCAGCAATTTTATCAAATTAGAGGCCGAACTTGAGGACGAAAATGAAATGGAAGATGTTCTGACTTAAGTATTAACTGCGTCATAGTTTAGCACAATTTCCAAAATAAAATGGCAAGTAGTGATTATAATAACAATAAAGAAAGGAGAAACGAATAAGTAATTCGGTTGTATCAATTGTATCATCGCCTGACTTTAATCTCATGTTCACGTTTACTAACAAAAACATAATAAAAATAACCAAAGATTTAAATTGTTTTACTGGTGGTAATTTGCAGTGTTCAAAAGTAGTGTTTAAAATGCATTAATTAGGTCATTCCTACTTAGGTATGACATAATTATGTATTTAAAACTCGTTTTAGTCTTGCTTAAGAACATTTTGTGTTTTTAATGAGAATGCTTTTAAAATGAAAGAATTACCGTTCTTTCAATTTAAAAACATTCTCATTCTGCAGTGCATTCTGTAGTGATGATTGGAAAATAAATATCAAAAATTTACACTTAATTTTGTTTTTGGCCGAACTTTAGGGACTGGTTTACTCGTAGTTTGGGTTTCGAGGGTGGAAATTCGGTAGCACACTATAAGTCACTGTAAAGAAGTACGAACCTCGGTGGAAGTACTACTAAATAAAATACTACTATATTCCACAATAAAAGATGATGTGTCGGAAGCCTACTCGAATTTCTTGTAAGCGATTGTCAAACTTAAAAAATCCTTAAGTATAAAAGGAATTTTTGATGACCAGTGGTTATGAAATTATATAACCCTACTGGCAGCGTCCTTTGAGGAGTAAAGTTCTTTTAGCACATGCCTTGGCAACAATGGTGTTCCACGGGTCAGAAAGGAAATAACCGTCCATCACTCGCTGTGGCGGCTTAGAACCACGGAGTATCATATATAATACTGGTAGAACTAACGCTGTCTTCTTGTTTTTCCAATACAATTTCAACAGATAACTTATTTCACAAATGTTCACCACCAACGCTCCCTCAAAAGTCATTCAAGAGCCAACAGGTCTTTGTAGCGCTGTAGGTACCCAATAATTTGTTGAAACAATTAATTTAAAAATAAGATATTGAATTTATCATAGCACGTTTGTAATTATTGGATCAAACAGCAATTAGCAGTGTCACTATCTCAATAGTGATTATATGCAGTATAAATTACTTGAGGGCCTACCTAACCTAGAGTAGGTACCTATTGGGTCCCAAATAAAACCGCTGCTATTATTGATCACTTTTTACCTAGCTACAAAAGTAGTAGGTACGGGGAAGTCTAACAGTTTTTAAACGTGATTGTTTCTGCATGCATTGCGAAAAAATAGCATGCTAATCATGCAAAATTCAATTTTTGATGTAATAAAGTATGAAATACGCAGAAGTTCCGTCAATTCAAATGCACGTTCCTACATTTTCATTCTTCACTCGTGGGAACTTTCTCACTAAGCCTCATCTTTGTTCTTTTTCTACCTTAATGCACTGTACTTATTATTTTCCACACTTACTGTAATTGCAAAATGATGATTTATGTTTGTTGATTACTGAACGTAACGGAACGTGGTTCCTCCCCTTTTTAAATTTGTGACATCTAGTGGTAAGAGATGTAACTTGCAGTTGACGTTTGGTTTTGATTAGTGTTTGTTACCGGTCATAGATGATGCTACTGTACTGCTTTGTTTGTCGTTTGGAATATCCTACAAAAGATGGAGCTTTATAGACTCTCCAACCAAATACACTGCGCTTTTATCGTCTTCATGAATGTTGTGATAAGAGATACAGAGGCACAGACTACATAGAGATTTGATTAAGGTCATAGAACCATAACAGTCTGGGAATTGGAAATGATGCGTGATTGCGTGGTTGAGACAGTAAGGAAGATACTTGTTGCCAACTGGCCATCTTCGGGCCCATGCTTTGCCACCTCTTGGCACCACCCCTAGCTAACAGCCAAATCAACGCAATACTGGGTACAGCCCAGCATTAAGCTATGATTATAAAATTGCTAACTACAGGTAGGTGAGTTCTTGTTGATAGAGGCATTCACCATCCAGGACGGATTCAGATTTGAATTGCGATGATGGGCTGACTGAAGTGTAGCAATTTCTCAACACAGTCATTTTAAGAGTACCTACCTTATGATTTTTTCCATAAAGTATTTTGCACAAGTAGGTTCTTAACCAGTAACCACCAACTTTTTTATTCCAGACATTTAGTGAACAGAGCCCTAAAGTCGGGACCATGGCAGTCTTCACGGCAAGGCCGAGGAGTTCGGACAGTAGACCCTGCCATTATGAGGAGAGCGTTGCTAGACGCACACGCCGGTTACTCGGAGGGCACCATTACGCAGAGCAGTGGCAGCAATAGAACTGGTGAGTTTTTGTTCGTGTTGCAAGTCGTAGTTCAGTTTAGGAGTTTTTCGTTATCACCGCTTGGCCAAGTGGTACACGTCCAACCCACATGCCTGTTATGATAGCGCGGGAGAAAAAATTAAAGATATTGTATAGAGCATGACACTAGTCTCCACGACGCTGACACGGCGGTATTCACGTGAAGGAAACAGCGACGGCGACGCTCGCGCATGTCGTAAATCGCATCGTCCGAGGTCGCGAACGGGGAGTTAGCGGGTTTATTGAGAATCTGTGGTGCTTTTTGCTTGCCCATTGAGTTAGCGGTCGATGTATGGAGGGTGCGAAAGTGTCGTGTTCTCATCTATAGCATTGATGGGAGTTATTTTTTTTAGAGTAATCATTTGCTTTGTAAGATCGAAGATGCATGAAGAAGACATCCTGTATTAGCTATTTAGCATGTGTAGCTTTTCTTTAGTGTTGCAGAAAAAAAAAACGCTTTAAATGCACCGAGATAATACGTGAAGAGTGGTAGGTACTGAATTTGATTTGGCTTCGTGCCTATAGAGATTAGAATCGTTTCCTTCTACATCCGCCAGTCTATTTAATGATATTATGGGAGCCTAAAACTCGATAGTTGCCTGATTTTTTCTTTTATACTTACTTAGCGAGAAATGCTCAGATTAATAAAATCTTAGAACAACCTACATAAATACTTCAAAATTTCTGAATAACAAACATTTACTGCATAAAAATCTTAAATTCACTGAAGGACAACTTGGGTCTAAGCATGAAATTTTGCTCAACAAGTCTGTTGACTTTTTGAGTAATAGTACCTAAGGGTTTTTGAAATGCAGGGGTGAAATAGAAGATGAAAGTTTGTATGGATGTTTGTTATTTTTTCCAACTGGAAATCCTATCGCATAGCTTGCCACAATTAAATGTAAACCCCGACTCTTCGAATTTCTAGGTCGCGCCTCAAACCTGCCTGGCCTAACACCAGCGTCTACAAACTCGTGCGGTGGTACTCGACTATGCCGGACGCGGTACAACACTACTGCTCCCATGTACGGAGTGTCCCTAACTTCGGGGCAGCCCGTCACTATCGTGCAGAAGTTCCCTGACTTACTCCAGCAAGTCGTCTTTGAGGTTTGCGAGTGAGTATTGTTTTGGACCTACCTATCTGTACATCTTTTACGTTTTTCTCACTTTTGATTAGTGGGTTCTTCCTAGATTTTAGATATTTGTTATTTTCTTATGCAATTGCCGCTTCATACTATGCGTCTTGTCGATTTGTGCTGTAGGCTAACTTTTGCATACCCTGTTTGTAACGAGGCACCGAATAACTTATAATTAATTTACTTACTTAGAATTATATAGGTAGCCCACACCGTCACATCATCGGAGGAAGCCTGCGTAACAGCAGTGGAAACTTAACAGGTTGATTTTGCTATGATCATGCTACTCAGACTTTATTTTGTAGTAATTGAATCGGCCATAGAAGTTGTAAGGAAAATGCCCCAATTAATTTAACTTTTTCTTTTTCCAGGTCAAGTGAATGCTCGCTGATAAGAGGCACATGTTCACAAACGTACGTGCCCTACCTATTCTTGGTCCTCCCACTGGGTCCAGTGACCCTAACAGGTCAAGACTACGTGCTAGTAGAGTCTGGCTGCGTCTGTAGGCCAGACCCGGCGCCATAGACACGCCATAGACATAGAACATAGACCATTTGCTATGAAAAATTAGGAGAATTTAAAAAATCATCCGTCCATTAGATAAATTGCAAGATGGTGACTAGTTCCCGCCATTTTGTGTTTTAAATATTTATTGAATGAAAAAAAAAACATTTTCGACTGTTTGTAAAAATCTGCTTGCTTTTTTGCTGGCAATGGAAATAAATGAGTTATTATATTTTATTTTAGAAGTCACAAAGATTGTGTTAGGAAATATTCTCGCTGTTATTTTCAGTTCGGGAGTGAAGCGATTAATTTGGCCATGTCAGGTTTTCTTTCTAAAGATTCGGTATTTCGCTAGTTTTACCTAACCTTTATTACACATTGGTGGCAGTTTTAGCACAATTTAACTAAGTACAGAATATACAGCCTCTATAATTTTTTGTAATATTTTTACGAATATTGGCAAGGCTCTTGATGCATTTATTAGTTTATTTTTATTAAATTGGTTGTAAGAGAAGTCTTTTCCTAAAGAGAGAACTTTACTATTGGTATTAAAGGGTGCATTTATTCAACTGTAAAATCGCCGATGGATTAATAACTTATAATTTATCGGCCATTTTTCATGGAAAGTTAACTTATTAAACAGACTGAATATTATTTTTATTTTTTTGTTAATTTATTATAGATATTTATATTTATTCTATTTGCCGTTGTATGACGGAAATATGTATTAAACAACGAATAGATTTTATGAAAGAACTTATAATGTGAATAATTTATTTTATTATGACATTTAGAATCGCTCATGTTACGTTAAGTTACGAACAACGAATGTATCAAAGATTTAATAAATTTTAATCGAAAAAAATATGTTTATTTCATTACAACCGAGCTTTTACGATTAGAGGGTAAACAAGAAGGTTAGAGGGCAGGTCTAATAAAACTATTTCATTCAAATTTTAATAATAGTAACTTTATTAACATTTAATAAGCTACATACTCTGCCATACTTTTACACAATCACATGTTCAA
Organism: Noctua fimbriata; assembly: GCA_905163415.1. Lineage (NCBI taxonomy): Eukaryota > Metazoa > Arthropoda > Insecta > Lepidoptera > Noctuidae > Noctua > Noctua fimbriata. The sequence goes on along the minus strand of LR990925.1, from coordinate 15,682,689 downwards.
ATATTTTAAGTATTCGATTGAGTTTTTAAGAGACAGTAAACTCATTTAGCATAGAAAATTACAGTAAGTAACAAAGGCAAGAAATTAAACTCATGTCATTATCAACCGTTTCTTAGTTAAAAGAATAGGTTTCTAAGAATATAAATAAAAATAATATATTTACTACAATAAACTTCATCTCGTCGCCTATGTCCTATGTTTTAGCTATTCGTCCTAATTGGTTTCAATAAAGACAAACCCCGAATACTCATGACATCCATAGCTTAATTTACGAGGCACGGAGTATCTACATACAACTATAATACACGCTAACTATTAATAGAAATGTCTACATTATCTGTGCGATATTGGTTTGAATTACTAAAAATATGACTTGATAATTTCAAACCAATTGGGAAACTATACTTTGAAACAGAAACTTTATTTTAGAGATTTTATTTTTATGGTCGTATTATATTTGTCAAATACTTTACGATTAGACCTCTGATACGCTTCAGATTTTGGGATAATTATTACCCTAATACTCGTATATATTTTTTGGCAAAATCAATCGTAAAAACATCTATAATTTATTTCAAACTTTTTAACTGTCTGTCTGTTTGTTCACTCATTTTTAGGGTTCCTTAGCCAAATGGCAAAAATAGGACCCTTATATATTTTTAGTTCAAATTTCCCTAAAACACAGTAATTTATGTAGACAAGTGGCGTATTGTATAGCTTATTGCTCGTAGCGGTAGTACTGTTGTGGGACGGCGTGCTGGGGTTGGTGCTGTTGTTGGTGCTGGGGTGGCTGCGGCCTGGGCTGCGCGTGCTGTACTTGGGGTTGGATCTGCTGCTGCGGCTTGGGGGTGGGGACCTTCACTACGATGTCTGTGGGCTGCCTTGAGACCTGGAGAATGGATTTTGATTTTAAAAAGACGCTTTGTGCTCAGCGGTTTAAATACCTTCGTCCCGGCCATGTAACTTAAAATACACCTTAAGGCAAAACAAGTGTGACGTTACGTTGTATTTCTACCCAGAGATAATTTGTACAGTAGAGCTACTGGAAATAAGATCTCACTTTAAAAAAAAATGAGAGACTAAATAGTTCTAGGAAGTCTGTACTCTCTGGAAGGTCCTTTTAATAATTATCACCATCATGAATTAGCAAACTTATCAGTTTGCACCATCATGAATTAGCAAACTTATCAGTTTGCACGATCATAATTATTAAAAGGACCTTCCAGAGAGTACAGTCTTCCTAGAACTATTAACAAATCTATCGCATTAGTTTCGACTGCATCTAAACAATATATCAAACATATTCTAATATTAAGCCATTTAAACTAGGCCAGGGGCACACTTAGTTGGCATTATTTAATCGCATTGAAGATCTGGTTCACCTACTTATTGTGAATCAAGTCCGACTTGTATTACCTATTGTTAGAAAGAACCAAATTGTTAGCTAAATATTTGAACAATGAACATGACTCTAATGGCTTCATCTGATAGCACCTATTTTAAGTTGAGGGTTTTTAGATCAAAATCTTCGAATATAAGAACAAAACTATTGAAAGTCGACGTATTATGTATATGGGAATCATTCACCTTTACTAGAATACCAGTCCTGTTTCACCCTCTACTGATGATGGAATAGGAGTTAGGACCTAATCAATGCTAGCTATGTAAATGTCGTGGCTAGATCTTAGAATTCATCACTTCATGAGGTGGTAGGTTATTTTAGGATCCATTTCATGAAATGGACGGCCACATCATGAAGTGATCAATTCTAAAATCTGGCCACGACATAAATTATAGACTTCCCTGTTTAATGGGAGTCCCTGTGCAATGTCAGTGCCATACTGACTTGGTCAGTGCTCATTCAATTTTATAGGATATTGTCCATCCATCTGGTTATCAAGTCTGCTGGTATTCTAAATCTATAATATATAAAATGTATATCTACCTCAGCCTTGAAACCCTCCTTGGGATCAGCAGTGTAGGTGACGGTCCTGATGAAGCCATCGCTGTCGACCACGGAGTAGGAACCCTTGATGGTGTCTCCGTCTCTCTGTTCCTTGCGGTTCTGGTAGTTAGTGTACTGGTCGTCGTTCACGTCGAAACCGAACTGGTACGAAGGATTGGACTGGAAGAGAAGAAGATATTAGTCATTTGTGGTACAGGAGACTTTTATGGTTTAGTTGAGTAAATTAACAGTGGCCGTCCACGATCCAGTGGCGTTGGACTGGCGTACCTTATACAATAGCCAACTTCACTATCAACTTTGCTGACTTGGAATAATTTCATGAAATAATTATATTCATCCGTTTGACCGTGGAGTAACAAATAACAATTAAGGCAACCGACGAAAGTTGCTATACATGGAACAAGCAGGTACCTAATTATCCGCTAACAACGAAATGTTGAAACAGGACAGAATATCTGTGTAAATCGAGACATGTAAAATATTCAGCGAATGAACTGTAAACTGTTTTATCTTCGAGGTCATAGGCACAATAAATTAGTACCTGTTCTTATGTCCTACACCAATTACCCTCATCACCCATCAAAACGTAGAAAAGAATCCATTAATCACCACGCAATAATCAAAGAAAGTTATTTCCCATCGGCTATCGTGAACCGATCTCACGCAGAAAGCGTTATAGCGCTTTACCTACAATTGTACAGCTACACGACTACCTATACGAGTTAAAAGTGAAAGTTGCAGCCGGCCGTAGTCCCGCTCTTGTTAATTTGATCCATCCGTGTTGTCTATACATCGGTTGGACATTGTATGCTACAAGGAAATGAGAACCAAACTAGGTTGGATTCCGGAGTCGGTTTACGTATTTTGATAGTTACAGCAAAATATTGCGGAACGGCTTCGCTGTTACTGTTAATTGTAATTGTCAGTTTACCGTTAGATTGAAAATAAAATACGATGAAGTTTCCTAGTTTTGTCTGATATTTTTATTTTTTTAAAGTAACCTAGTTTTGGGTGTTGCAATTTGTTTCCTAAAAATAATTTGTGCTGAAATTTTATTTCATCGTTTTAATTACACGTTGAGAAGTAATAGCAAATAAGGCTTTTCAAGAAAATAAGGCTAATTCAATTTTGATAAGTTCTTGCCAAGTATCCTTATCGGCTATTTCTGCTCTAGTTGTCACATCTATTGTGTTTGTGGATAACGACGTCCTACCGTCCACCCTATATGAATAGTAATAATTTCAGGAACGAAACGACCATTTCGTTCCTGACATTCGTCAGTCACCGAACCTATCTTTATACTCTACAGTTTCATGTTTGTTATACTACCACCACTTCTGCTGTTTGTATTGTTTTTGGGTCCGTGATTGGTACTATTACCTCCGTTGAAGTTGGCATTTAACCTGATCTAAGACCATCTATACTGGAAATGAGGAAAGCGGAATGTCCTAGGACCAAAAATTTGAAGACATGTGACATGTACAAACCTGCACTGACCCTGGGTCTTGGGTACTCCACTCAGCCCATGATAACGAAGACTTGTGTCCCAGCCGTGGAAAAATCATAGGCTGACTTTGCTAATACACTAGGTTTAGAATTATTTGTACATCTTTCAACTTACGTCATATGTCTCCTCAGTTTCGCGCTGTTCCTGGGGCCTCTGCGGTTGGTACTGCTGCTGCTGCTGCTGTCTGTATTGCTGCTGCTGCGGCTGTGGTTGGTACTGGGGCTGGTGCTGGGGTTGGGGCTGGTACTGCGCCTCGCTCTGGACCGTGTACAGTTGTTGGGGATTCTATGGGTAGATTTACAGTAGACATTAGTTCGTCTGGTGGAAATTTTTTAGTAATGTTCGACCAGATTTGAATTTATCGAGTTATTTTGTATCGGATACTTTATGATTTCAGAAATCAATAGCAATATCTGCTTGTAGTATATTGGTGACAATATAATGCTTACGGAAACAGTAGTTTGTGCTGTATTACAATTTATTGAAGAGTTATATAAAACTTACGTAGGATTTTTTCGAAATTGTAAACTCCACAATAATGTTTAGGTGAACGGTAGTGAGAGCTTTCAATCTGAGGTGCTCGTCATGTTGTAACAAGCAGAAGACTTAGATGCTGATCCCAACATAGTTGGGAAAAGGCTAGGCTAGGATAATGATGGTGTTTAGGTTATGTTTTGATGTCTTACAGGTCTAGGTGCTGGCTGCTGAACGTGTTGTGGCCTCTGAAGTACTTGTGTCTGCGCGGGCGCAGGCGCAGCGGCCTGTTGGTCTGCGAGGTACTGTCTGAGTAGGTGTGGGTCATAACCTCCAGCCTGCTGATAAAGGGATGGTGGTGAGTGGTTGGTTTAATGACATGTTAGTGCAGGGTAGTTATGATAATGTTGATGAGGGTAGTTTCTGGTTGGTATACTGCAGTAATAATGAAAAGTTTTTGTTATTCTGCTCATGTTGTAAAATTAAAAGTGGTAAGGGCCTGTTCAATTATGTTACAGTAAGGTAGGAAACATTTTTGCACAAAAAGTGCCATCGACAGACCAGTGATAGTTAAGCACTGGAATTTAAATGATCACGCCGCACACGCGTAAGATAACTGATAGTCTAACTTAAGGTAAACGCACACTTATCAGAGCCGAAAGAAGCGAAGAAGCCGAAAGAATCGAATTTTAGAATTACTTGTATGAAATCCTATGTAACCTCGCACACATATCCGTGCCGAATCAGACGAATAAATAACGTTAACGTTTCGTTCGGCGCGGTTGATTCTTTCGGCGCGGACAAGTGTGCGTTTACCTTTACTATCGCATCATCATGTTGTGTTGGCAATTAAGTGGTATTAATTTTTATTCTAAGCTAGATAAATTTCGTGGAAAATACCACTGGTTTTAAATGGAAAAGGTTTTATTGATATACAGGAGAGTTATAGTGATAGTGTTATGAAGGAGTACGATAAAATCAGCTGAGCATGTAAAGTTACACAGTAATCTATTACAAGAGACAAACCTAACTACTCATAACATACTTAAAAACACATAACAGTCATAACAACAATCATGTATCCACGACCAATTAAACCCAGACGACGAGGCACAATTTCACGCAGTTGCATTACCAGCCATTAGAAAAATAAAGCCAAGTATCCACTCGCGTTCATCAGTGCGATCAAACTCTTACATAACATAAATTCAATTCCAGCTCGGTTCAAATAAAACGCGCCACTGACATTACGAAACGTCAAAAGTGTAACAAGCAAGAACACTGTAACAGCGTACGGCGTACCCTGTTTCGTCTCGCTCGATTTGTTACGGGTTGCCAAAAACACGTGTGTAGTAAATTTGTTTGTGCATGTTTGTTGTGTAAAAACTGATGCCCAGTTTTCCGGTCTGTTTGCACTCATTATGTCGTTCGGTGAAGCAACACAGTCACATGTGCTGCGATTATATGTCGGATGTGCCACTTTCAGACTTGATTGATTTCTACTTTTTTATTGTTGCTAAAGATTGTAACTGTCGTTGCATGTCTTTATAAAGTTAGATCATACGAAGATAATTGAATCACGCCAAGATTTTTGTTATGTGGTGATGTTTGACTTTATCTCTCGACTGTAAAGTCTTTAGAAAAATTCCTGTTGTCTGTATCTATAATAAAGTTGGAATGTAGCTCTGTCTCGGATGCATGTTTTGTAATATTTACCGACACTATTGTTATTTGGAAACTTTGAAAAAACTACAAAAAAACCGGCCAAGTGCGAGTCGGACTCGCGCATGAAGGATTCCGTACCATCGATTTTTAATTTATTTTTATTATTTGTTGTTATAGTCGTAACAGAAATACACATTCAGTGAAAATGTCAACTGTCTACCTATTACGGATCATGAGATACAGCCCGCTGAAAGGCGGATGGACGGACGGACGGACAGCGGAGGCTTAGTAATAGGATCCCCTTCGGTTACGGAACCCTAAAAATGGTACAATAGAAACAAAAACAAAAGAAGATCTATCTTCAATACGTTCGCTTAAGTCATGACAAATTTTTTTTAAAGAATAATATAGAAAATCCTTGATCTAGTCGTCCTCAAAAGCTTAGAGCACGGCCAAAGAAACGCTTTCTCATACCAATGAATGAATGAAGATTTTGAAAAGGATGAAGTAACAACCTTTGAAAACATCATCTGTGAATATACAGGGTGTAAACAGACCCATCACGAAGCCGTCAACCAAGCATTCTGTACATCAAACTAAGTAACTTTACGCAATAAATATTGCTGGGAAATTAAATTTTTTTGGAGTGAGAAATCACGTTTTATGGTAAGACTCGATGTAACGCACTCAAAGCATTGTGCTGATGGAAGTATTGAATAGTACGGGGGTCGTGGATGTGTTTAAAGTAAAAATCTTACATTAAATACATGTATTTAAAAAAAAACTTAAAAGTTGGAACTTTGACCCCCAATATCTCCGTAACTAGAAGGTTCCCAGGATGGTCTAGAACAAAAAAATGATCGCAAAGACGGAGAGAACAAGTGCCTTTCGGCTGCATTAAAGGTCTATTTACACCCTTTATAACAGAAAGAAGATCTAGTAGGAATAGGAACCATACGAGCACTCTTGGAACAGTGTGAATTAGGACTAGACTAATGTAAAAATGATAAAATTATGTATCCTCATTTGAGATATAATCTTCAAGGACAGGGGCAGTGATAAAAAAGAACCAAATGAAAAAAGCTTAAAAGAAAAAGAACAGTAGAAGAAGAAAATTATAATGACTATGATTCAACGTATAGGAGAATGACTGCATTTTTCTTAGAATGGAAAGATAAAGCGGGCAATTCGATATAATTTGTTAAGCTTTCCATTGACCGTGTACTAGCTTTTATGCTTAAACAATGCATTTGTTCATTATGACTTTCAATGCACATGCAGTCAGATAAAATCAGATTACTAGCACTTGTATTAAGATTTCTTTTAATGTTGGTCTTATTCCTAAATTCATGAAGCTCAAATTGGTAATGTTTATCAGTTAGGTTTTTACATTATCTTTTATCATCATCGTATATCAAATCACTATTTTACATAATAATTTAGACATTAAGTAACCCAACTGGCTGATCCCCAAAATATTGAATGATTGTATTATTAAATACTGAGAGTCGTGATAAGAAGTTGTAAATAACTTTTAAAATAAGAATCCATTCATGAAATACCAGGTTAGGAGGTATAAAACTAGATAACAAATTTTAATCTACTAAGTTCACACGATGCAAGCCACCCAAATACTCAAATAGCTCAGTCCTTGTAATTTAGATGCAATTGAGGCTGGGACTAACGCAATCTTTAACAATAGCGTATAGGTGGCCTGCACTTCTCAGCGGTGAACGACACAACGAGTTAAAGGTTAATGCTTATGAATAGGTAATGTCTAATATTCTATTACAATTAGCTGGTCTGTCAAAAATTTTTTTACTTTTTATTCACTCAGCCAAAAGTGGAAATCTTTTTACTTTTATATTAAATCTTTAAATAATTAAGTCTTCTTTCTTCTAGAAGAAGAATAATTCGGAACGTTTAATAAAATTGTGACATTCTCATAATTTTGGGAAGCACAAGCTGTTGCTATATAAAAACGACTTCTATTAAGATTTAACGACTTTTTCTTTTAAAAGTATAAAATTAGGGGTTTTCTTAACTTTTTTTTTAATTTATCAGTTAGAAAGTGATAAATATTTAATTTTATAAAAGTTTTGTAATCTATAAACAATTAAATCAGGTCAAATAAATAATAAAAGAAAGAATAAGAACTGAAAACTACCAATATAAGTTTGAAATTATGCTTAATAATCAAAAACAATTAAAAATCACTGCTACATAATTTAAAAAAAACTCACTTGTTGTTGCTGAGGTCGGTACTGATGTTGGGGTGCCGCCAAAACACACCCCAATACTGCCAACGTGACACACTGACGTAACATATTGCACGCACAAAAAAATATTGATTAAAAAAAATGAATTCTAAATGGCCACTGCACTCGCGACGTATTTACGTAGGTATCATGCGGTGCGTGTAAGTAACTGTGACTATATATAGGGGCACCCCTTCTAGCTCGTAGGTGGTAAAGGCGGGAGTGGTGTGGCAAAATCCACGTATGTGTGTGTGATTCGAAATTTAAATTGGAGCATCGGACTTTTTGAGTGTGCTCTTGGATTTGTTTGTTTTATGTTGTCTTCATAAAACAAATGAACAAAAAAAATAAAAAAATAAAAATGAACCGTTTATTTGGGAAGTGCTGCGGTGTTTTTCTTTAGGTGAGTCGTGTTAATAAAAAGATTTTTAATTATTTTTCAATGTATTCAAAAACTTCAAAAAGATTATACAGAGGTTTTATTCAATAACTAACTAATACCGACGAAAGCCGACAAGAATCTTGGAGGAAACTGTCAACAAAACTTATTAGTTCTGTTTTCACCAACACCAGCACTAGGCATCGTTTTCAAGTAGATTTTTAACTACAAAATTTCGATTCCTAGTGCTATTAATTAGTGCAGATAAGGTTGTCAATGATGCAGTCTGAACCAATTTGCATACCTGTGTAGGTGGCGCCTATGGAGAGATTTTCTATCTTAGTCGGCATCAGTAACTATGTATATCATACATATCGGGATCTATAGACCCTGAATAAATAAAGTCTTTTTCTAACTAGCTTTTGCCGCCGTTTCGGGACTATGGGGATACAGACTATCCCATCTCTTAACCCTGTGTCATGGCTTAAGTACCTGTGTGTCAAAACAAAATCTTGTCAGTCGCTAAGGTCTAAAAAGCTCGTGGCTAAATAATAACTGCCGCTCGGGTCAATCTCCAGGTCAAGCCGCGCTTGACTAGGTTGGTCTGTGGATGGGTGACCACCCATTTCATACCGTGTTTCCTGCGTGCCTCGGAAAGCACGTTTAGGCGTTGGTCCCACCTGTCATTTGTAGATCTTTGACAGTCGTGTAGCCCGAAAGTCTGATAACCAGTCTCACCAAGGGGTATTGTATTACCCAATACTAACTGGGTTATGGAGGTCAGAAAGGCAGTCGCTCCATGTCAAATACTGGTATTCAGCTGCATCCGGTTAGACTGGAAGCCGTCCCCAACATACATAATTGGAAATGGGTTAGGCAGATGATGAAGTCACAGATGGACTGATGAACAGACAGACTGCTGTTGCCCGCGACTCCGTCTAAATTCTACGGTAAAAAGCAGCCTTGAAGTAAGGCTATCTTTTTCTCCAGGTCCCAGGCAACATAATTGTCAAATTTATACTCCGACTTATACATGATTATGGATTTATTTACTTAGCTCTATAATTCCAATTACATTGGTACCAAAGGCGTGCTAAGAGGTCACGGCTCCAGTATCCTGGTTAGGCAGAAGTACCTATAAATCTCAGTAATAAACTGATTGGAAACGTGCCCAATAAATAGCGATCGATAGGCTCGTCCCCATGACATTTGACCTAGTGACATCATCGGTGCATACAATAGGTCTCTTTGTAGACCTTTGTATCCATGACAACGAGTTGGGCGCATCCTCTTTTGTGATAGTTAGATCGTTTTCCAACTACGGGACGGGAATATTGTTCAGCGGTAAATGCCTATATTTGTCTTTGTCTGTCTAACACAATTGTCTGCAAGGTTGGATACAGGTTTACGTTGGTCATCCACATATTATTGGACCACGGGTTACCTCTGTCTAATTTGTGAAGGAAAAACTCAACAACGCTGTGTCTCACACCAGATCGATTCCATGATGCTTAGCAGTAACGCTGGCAACCGCTGAACTAACGAGGAGGTTGTAGCTAACTGTGTTATGTAATAAGACGAGATCTCCTGTCTCTCTGTGCTGTATCTGGTCAATAGACTGAAATATTCATCCAAAAAGAATGTCTACAGCAATTTATTTATACCAATGATAAAACAAAACCTAAGTTGGCATCAAGCCCGCCTCCTGTGTACCACTCTTGTACATGAAGTATAAATAAGTTCAACACTAAGTTTGACAGTGACATAATAATCATTTTCACGCCAAACGTCTAGACATTTAAATTAAAACTTCAGCTCCAGTGTCCATTAACCGATAACTAAATTATTTATTTATAAAAATAGTACAATGTAAAACTAAATTACTACCTAGGTAATAGTTGAATAGGTTCCTGAGTGCACATTGTATGGTTTTGGCCTTGCATCGAGCTTAATGCCAATGCACTCTCAGATCCACAAAATATCAATTGCTCAACTGCACAAATGCGTTCACTTTTGTTTTAATCATTTTGTTTGATTTTTATTAAGCTTTATAAATGTTTAGTGTTAGTTTGTAAGGGGCGAAGGATTTAAAATCTAATTAATTGATTTACACTTCGAGGTTATGACGTGCATATCAGTGGTGATGGTGTTCAAAAGGACACTAAAATTAACAGTTTGAAAAAAAGAACGATCTGTGAAGATAACTCTGTTGAACTGGATCACAATGACCATTCGATAATCGGTTACAAAACCGTTCAACATTTCCTATCCTCTTCAATGTTAAGCTCTTTGGCTACTTTACAAATAGTCGATATTAGACATGATCTACGAGTGCAGAAGCTTGTGGTGTGAGAATAATAATAATACAGGGATATGAAAAGTACTTAACCAATTAAAAATAAATCGTGAGCTCTCTTAATTAAAGCACAAGACATTTAAATCATTTCTAGATCACCGAATTACAAACAAATCAAGTTTACGATACGAAAAAAGCTTGCGGCTTATCTAAGCGAGCTTTTGCAACTCGACAGCAGTGAGTCAGTACTCACTACTTATAAATCAGAACTATTTATTACTGTTACGTAAATGTAACGTACTTCTATACCAGCTGATACAATTTAATTACCTTGTAACGTACAGTGATACACGATAGTACGACAGATATGGGCATCTATGTAACATCGCTTGGGGCAAGTCATTTATGCGAGAAAGCTTAGATAGGCACTAGCAGGTACTGCTCCAGTGCTTGTCACGGCTAAGGTGGCAGACTATGAGGCCTGGGGCTGCAAAACTAAATGGTATGCAGAAAGGTTTGAGAAGTAGGAGAACGTAGAATGCTAGAGCAAGAAAAGTCAGCTGGCCTCCAACTACAAACTGCCTTTTACACAAGTTAGCCTTGTTTAGGATTTCATTTAAAGTTCTAGAGATTTGAAAACCACCCTACCGACTACCCGTAGGCCGCCAGCTCTAGGCACGTGTACTAAATTTCGCTTTGCATGTAAAAACGGAATCATCCACTGCAGCCTACGGCCACTCTACGCACGGAAGCGTTGCTGGCAAACAAATGAATCGCACAGCTAACGTAGGCAATCTCTTCGTGCAAAGCTTACGTAGCGGTGGACGGCTTAATATCTACTTTTTTGATGGATTGGCTCCGGTATTAGTTCGCAAATTCGTGCTATAAGTCTGGATTAGATAAAAGCTTCTATTACACTTCATTGATTTTATTGCGTTAGCTCTTATGTGAATTAAGTGGTTTGTCTTATGTCATTGACAATGCTCAGTCTTTTGTGGTTGATTGTTACCATTTAGGCTTCGCTTCAATGCCCATTTCATTATTTTGTCGAGTTCTTAATAGAGTGGTTAAGCGGAATTTAATACTCTGACTCTGCTCTTGTTGTGTTTGCTTTCAACCATGGAATGAATATTATTATAAATGTCTCAGTAATAGGGTGTACCTGTTATTGAACTGAAATGCTGACGGCGGAGGTTACCACTAAAACTTTGCAGTAATCTTACTTTCTATGATAGCGGACACAGTAACATGTATTCTGTAATATTTGGCAATCGTTTACAATTTAAAACATACATTACTGCAATAAACAGACGGACAAGCCTGACAGACGACCTAGGCTGTAATAGGGTAATAGGCGATTCTATTACAATAGTTGGTACGGAACCCTTTGGGTACGGAACTCTAAGAAGCCAATCGCCAAACTAAATCTTTATTATAATGTCTTACTTATAGACCTCTAATGTACCCTATAATGCAGAGTTATCTTTGTAGACCATCTGGCAGCATTACGTCTCGTTAGCTTATGGAAAGTGAGTAGTAATGTTAGTAATACTTTATGACAAAATTGTGCACGTGTGTCTATTGTTATATATTCGAAACACGTTTTTGCTCTAAGAGAAGTATTTTTTTTTGGATCCGTGGATCCATAATCTTTTTTAAAAGACTGAGTTATTTCAAAAATCAGTTTGATTTAAGAGGAAGTTGTCTTTACTTTACAAGAGTTATAAATATCCCAGCAAGGCTGGAAGAGATCCTGGGTTATTTAGTTCAGCATGTATAAAAAAAACTTAGAAGGAACTCTGAGGAAAGCAGTTTCCGAGAAATCACTGTCTAAAATAAGGTTTTGTCAATGGTCTTCTTCAGCTACTGCTGTTGCTGGAATTGTATCACAATTAAATACATCATTCTAACTTGTTTTCTTATGTCCTTCTGAAATTGGACACAAAACAAATCTTGCAGCCTGACGTAACGAAAACATCATGCCAAGCCAATAGTTTAGTGTACGGCGAGTTATGGGCTAGCTCGCTGTCCGGCCGTCTTATGACGATGGGCCGTGTCGACGGCGCGTTCGTGTTCCACGCGCGCCTCAAAGAGATGTCAGCAACCACGTAGGGGTCCGCATGGGCCGATGCCTGCCAGGGCTGCGGGACTGTTCGAAAGAGATACCGCGGCCCTGGAACACAAAGGGCAAAGAAAGAACATGGATGGGTTTTAGTCAGTACAAGTCTGACACTCCCTTCCGCTCCGCCCAGAGCGGGGGGGGGGGGACATTTGATGATTTCCCATCATAAAAAAAAAGTCAATAGACTGTAATACGATTTACTGAGGTTATTATGTACATTATATACAGACTAAAAGTAAACACCTATATATATACAATGACGACAATAGGACTTAGGCGTCAAAGTACTCCTCCGCAGCGCTGTCTACTGGAAACGTGCCCAGAAGACTGGCAGCATTGCCACGCTGAATGGCAATGCTAATTCTTTGACCAGCCAGCCCTCTGGTCACGCGAAGTGTCGACCAGTCGGCGAGAGATATATATTATTATACATCAGTGGCAAAGTTTCCATACAACACGGTTCTTACCGGATTCCCTTTGAAAATTGGCACAGTCAGTATTCCATAGAGAAATAATATAATCACATTAAAGATATGTACTCCGGCTTACCTCTTACAAAAATTGACCCTTCGCCACTGTTATACATATTTACATATATTTAACTTTATTATAATTAGTAAGATGTCGTGCAAGCGAGCTTAGGTGCTTATTCTCAATTTTATTTCCTTATAAATCTATATTTCGTGGCCATTTCTCTTATTGTATGAAGTACAGGAAACACTTACTGCTTGTCGTAATAAATAAATAAAATATACATTCTTAGAAAGTGCATTGAGTTTATTGAAGACTATGTTACATTCAATGGTCGTTTAAATTATAGATTTTTAGCTGTTTTTGTATTTATTCGTTCCGATACTGAAGTATACTGCCTGACTCTTCGAAGAAAAACAGATGTGTATGTGGATGGCCCCTATTATCCGTCCGAACCCGACTTGGTGCATTGTGTATATTTGGACCTGGCTAACATAGCTAACCTAGCTCCATCCAGAAGCTCAGAAGCGTCCCGGGGGCTCCACAGGCTTTGCAGAGCAATCCTCTGTTGACGATTTGTGCGTGTTGGGAAACCACGGCCGTAAATTCCAGGGTGACGTAGGCTGCTCATTCTTTGGGCCTAAGCGGCCTTCACACAGTGGGCTGGAATATATGGATCATGCTGATCTGGGAAACGAAGAAATGAAGTATGTTTGTAGGTACAAAGAAAGTATCTGCAACAATAAGCGACTAATTCAGGGACATCAGGCAGAAAATCGGCTTCTACAGCAAGCTGTATATATATTCGCTATTCGTATATGTGCACTATAGTTACTATGCACGGTACCAACAAATTGATCCCGACGTACGAACATTGAACCGGAATAGGTCGGAATACTGCGACTAGGTATAACGACCTGACATTTGCACGGCCAGCGAATCTTGGGTCACCATCGTGAAGATGCGCGCAACATCGTACTAGTACATAACAAGATGTTTAAGAGTATGGTACACGATGTTCGTGGACGTGTTTCTATATCAATTATCACGCCTGTAATCCCCGTGAGGCAGAGGTGCCACCACTAGACTACATATTAGAAAATAGAGAGAGAGAGAGACCAGAGATACCACTTAGAGAGGAGTCACCTATAAAGTACCATCCTCAATAATTGAGATGGTAATGGAAGTGGTGAATTATTTATCAGTTATGTTTAAGTAAAATGTAAAAACGAGGCCAGCCTATTGTCATCATCAACTGAACAAAAATTCAGATTCCGATTTGCTTCTAAAAAATATGATGGGAAATCCTAATAAAATTTGCCTGACTTGGAATCTAACCCAAGACCTCGTAACGCTTGGAACCACTAGACCAACGAGGCAGTAATTATGATTAGCTATTCATTAGAATACAATACAAGGTGCTGCAGTTTATATTGATAAGTTAGATTTAACAAAATAAATCACATAAAAAAAATATATGTTTTACGATACGCGTTGAAGTCTTTTACACTAGCAATCTAAAGCCAATGTGCCAATTGTGTTTTTTTTTTCAAGTGAGAGGGTTACCAAAAGCAGTGTCAGATTGATATTTAAGCTATTGAAAAGCTTATGTCAATGCCCTTAAATGTCATTATAAAAATACGTATCACTTTGAAAGCTACTGCCCGTTGTCTAGGCCCTCTGATGATTTCCTTTCTATCTTTAGTTCCGTTATTTTGTTTTCCGTATTGAACTACAATTTCAATTTGACTATACGTTTCGAATATCACTCTTTCACTTACTTGACACGATCGCAGTCATAAACATTAAGTTTATAACTAGTCTAACTCTTAATTTACGATTTCCTATGAATCAAGTAATTTGCTCTTCGTTCACCGGAACCCCGAGAATGGCACCAATAAAAGGTTGTTTTAGAATACGGAACTAAACCATTCTGATTTTATGGATGAAAGCCAATCAATAAACTACACGGGGCTGATTGGAGTGTGAGCTGTTTCTCAGGAAGCAGGAGAACTCAAGCCGTCCGATTTAAAAGATTAAAGATCTTCGTCAATTTTTTTTAAAAAGCTGGTTCTACAATAATGTGAATCTATGGGCATGTATACGTTAACACCGGTTCATTGTTTCAATAAGTTTTGATAAAGGTTCACTGTTGGTAAAGGGACTTTTCATTAGTAACTGAAAGGCACACGTCAGTAGATTTGGCAACTGTCCTCGGGTATTAAAAACCATTTACCTTATTCACCAAAATATGAACAGGGTCTCATAACTATTGCACAAAACCACACGAAATGATGTAGTAATTTTATACTATCAAGAAAATATCCGACTATACATCCATTATCATATCTTTTAACCAAAACCACATGTTTTTAGGCCTTAATTTTAAGAAACTTTCAAGAAAATGGCTCATTCTAGTCCCATATGGAAAGTAAGTGTACATTTCGACTTAAACCATACATACCTACACATATTTATCAAGCAGTTGCACAGTACATGGCCGAGTTTTTGTCATATGTAACTGATAACCGGTCAGTACATACGTTGCGGAACATGCCACTTGCCTATAAGTGTTATAAGACTTATAAGTTGTAAGTAATAACCTAATTTAGAGTGGACTTGGGTACGCTATTAATGCTAGGCGTTGTCTGAGATGCCGTGCAACGCTTAGCTAGCATACGTATGATATCATTGATATCTCAGTTAACCTTCTGATAAAAGATAAATCGTCTATTTTATGGCCTTCTGGGCACAGGCCGCACCTAGTTATTTGAAACTTCTCTCAATAACGAGCTTTTTCAGCGATCGATCCAGATTTAGATCTCTCCAAAGTTGTCTCACGAATTTCATCGCAGATTTTTTTTAAGATTATCTACTTCTATCTAATAACTCAGTCCTACTTTTGACAACGATAGCCGAATCGCAAACAGTCTTATGCTGAGATCAATGAACGTTACTTAGCACGTACTTTAATTGGATAAACGTTCTTGACACCCATACACAACTGTCAATTAGGATTGCAAGAAAGAAACGGGAACACATCTTAACACAACTAACTAACCTAACTCTCCTATCGCAGGTCTGCTGGAAGAAATTTCTTATGAAATAACTTAGCTATTCTATTTTAATGTCATGTCATATTTTAATTATTTTGCGTGTAAATAAATAAATAAACCTAAGCAAGAACTAAGTTATAGGCGTCGGTCAACTATAAGGCGTTCATGGTGCGAATAGCAACGTGTTATTTACACCTCTTCCCGGAAGAGGACTTTTGGCTTCAGGGAGTGGTCCGTTCCGTCGCTTCAAACGGGCAAGTGCCACATGGACGCACAATGACATAGTGCACAAGTAAAGAGTTCATAACATTATAGTTTTAAGGTTCTATTTACTAAACAATTTGTATTTTATCATAAGTCTGTAAGGTATTCATACTTATCTATGGGCCAAAGTTGCCTGAAAATAAATGAATGTTGTTGTTGTTAATATCAAGCTATCCTTAACACTGAAACAAACACAATGAACGAAACAAAAAGTAGTCACAAGTTATCGCGATGACAATGACAATGCACATGCATACGAGGAATTAATTACCTCATAATTACACTTACTTCCATTACATGCAGCAGTGAAAGTATGAAGTGGTTTTTCATACACTGTCGTGTAAATAAATGCTGATACAAACTAGGGTACAGTTTAAATGTAATGCAGTGTAATTTGATTGTAATCTGAAATTGTGATCTTGTTTAATTAAATGACATTTGGATGTTGTGATGAAAAGACAGATGTGTTGCTGGGGAGTTCGTTGCGTCACTTCTTTTTCTCAGCTAAAAAATTAGGGTAAGGTGGGAGGCGGGTGTTTTGATTCTTAGCCTGATTTTAATAAAATACTTTTGAATTTATTAAAGGATTGTGATAGTACTTTAAAATAATTGAACGGATCTAGTTTCCTATTAAGATATAGATGATATAAATGAAGTACGTAGACTTTTGCACGTGCGGTCATTAAGTAAGCCTTTGATATGGTTCAGTAGGTGATTTCATAATAGGGTCAGTTTTGGTTGCTATGCAACAGCATAGTGTGACCGACATGTTTGGTATTTAATACTGGCTGACTGTACTGTTGACGATGTTGATTTTTAGAGTACTTCTAAGTTTAGGATCTATCAAAGAACTGGAAGCCTTAACGACCAGCATCAAAGGTTTTAATTTCTAGGATAAATCTTAATGTTGTTAAGTAGATGATAACGTAACATCACGCCTGTAATCGTCGAAGGGTTAGGCAGATGTGTACCTAATAGTACACCACCCACATTTCGCATGTTATGTTAAATATATGATGTATTTATTATATTCTAAAGATATTGAAGGCCTACTGTGGTAACGAAACTCGTACAAGTTGAATTGCTTACAGCAGGCCTAGCGTTGTAGGGAATTCCAGTATTTATTTGAGACTCCGTGCTATGCTAGGCCAGTTCACGATATCTAGGTATTAGCTGTCCTGCGGTCTATTGTGCCAAAATTTTAATTAAATTGATCCGGAGAGCAGAAAAAGAATCCTTCCAAAAAATACGTAAGTAACTAATATTAGCTCTCAATAAAATACCCAAGATTTGCGTAATCATTTTAGCAGAACTATAAATTTTAAAATGCCCTAATTGGCCAGTCGGAAATCCGACCCGCTATCGCGCCGACAGTTTTGAAGTACCAGCAGTGACATAAAAACGGTACATTGCGTCATAAAGTACTTTAAATGAACATTTAAAGCTATTTAAGTCAAGAGTTTAAGTAACATTTCCGTTGTGTTGTGACTTTTCAACTTTCTGATTAACATTAAACTGGAGTAAAGTCATTTGAGGCAACAATCAGTGACTTGTGACCTTTCCTTAATACTACATTATCTTGCATACCTATCTTAATCACATTATTTCTTTCTCTGAACTGCGCAAGTGAGCATCGGTAATCACCCGCTTTGATTTATGAACAAATGCTATTTTACAGACAATCATTGTTTGAAATATTCAATTTCAGTCAGTTTGACTTTGATTTTACAGAAGATATTGCTTTAGTTGTAATGAAGGCATTTTCAGACTCATTAATGTTATTTTACTACTATTATACATGCGAAAATGTGGATGCTTTGCTCGTTACTCAATCACGCCAGAACGGCTGAATGGATTTGCCTGAAATTTGGCACCGAGATAAATTATAGACTGGGCACATAGGCATTTTTTTGTCCATACATACACATCAAAATTTCAGGTCGCAGGCAACAGCTAGTTGTTTAATAGAAAATAATCGCGGACGCGGACGTAATGAATTCGCTCGTAACTTTAGAATGTTCTTATTAACCAGCAACACGCACTGTGCCCACATAAAGGAAGGGCCACTCCCTGTCATCCTCACAGCGAGGAGGCCCGTGTCACAGCCCAGCAGTGGGAACGTAATATGCAGTCCTAGTACACGTTGACATAATTATATCATCTACCACCGCTATCATGGACCGTGTCCGCAACACGTGAGCGCATAGAAGATGTTGCAACGTCCATTGACAGGGCGTGGTCGCCTCGACCGCTGGAGCGGATAACTCGATTATAAGAAAATGCGTAATGTGCGAGATTTACCACGTGCATTCTGAGAAATTAATGCCCTGTTATTGCTGTTTCGTAAGACGATACTATTCAGAGCGTAAGGATTATCTGAGTGTTTCGAGTATTTATGACCCTTATTTCTTCAGCAGCCAGCAGGATTCCAATGTTTGGTTACATTGAAGTAGTTTAAATGAGATATCACACATTCACACACTATTTCGCTAAACGTTACAAGAACAGTTTTTGTATGGATACAAAAAATTTGGATGTAAAATTGTGAACAAGAATCTCAGTAATAACCTAGATAAGCCAGATTCCGAATTCCAGTCACACGTTAACATTTCTATTCGACCGTTGCATCAGTCATACTTCAACTCACGCAGATCAATAAAACAACGTTTAAACTTATATAAATCTAATCAATTAGTAAAACAATTACATCTACAAGTACAACTAAATAAATAACATAAGAATAACTTTGAAAGGAGGTAAATTTAGGGTTTATGACGCGTATTTGTCCCCCACATGGTGTCGGACACCCCATTTGTAGTTCGCATTCTTATCCGTCTTTACAAATGTGTGAACAGGGCCGGTGACCCCACTGGTCCCTTTGTGGTCATGGTCATTGTGGTGGTGGTCGTAATCGTGGTCGTGACCACGCTTCGGACGCTGCCATTTGGGCTCTTCTAGGTCTGCTGACTCGACTGAAAGGGCAAGGTAGGGTTGAATGAGTTGATTGTTCAAGAGAGAACTGTTTTCTGATTAGGAAGCTTTAGGGTAAAGCAAATAAAGGAAATAAAGACGTCACGAAATACTGACAACGAGAACAGTGATGTTAAAGAGACATACTAAGCAAAATGAGAACTAGAAGCGATTTGATCTAATCACCCAAATATCCAAGGACAGGTGTAAAGCACAGCCCTCCACAAACTGATGGGGTGAATTCAGTATTTCATACTAAGATGACCGGTACAATAAATTATTTCACGAATGTTATGGGAATTCAATTATTTTGATTTGTTTTATTTCCTCATACGCAATGTATCGTTACCGTGGCAAAATGCACGTAGCGAACGGCAAGAGCGACGACGAGTTCGATCGAGATTCTCACGCGTCATTCGTTAGATTAATTCGACATCCATTGTTGGATTTTTGATTTTAGTCGTATAATCATAAATGGAGTGCTGCGTACAGGTAATGTAATTTTACACTGAAATAAAGGAATATTAACTGAAAAAAACATCCGTATAAAAATTCCGGTGGAATATGCTTCAAAATAAGGAGCTGAATGCACCCTGTCAGTTTGTGGAGGGCTGTCCCTTATTATATTAATTATATTTTGATATATTTTGATAAAAATGAATGAATCATGAAAACGGCAAATAAAATTACCCGGTGTTTTATGATGAGGCTGCACATGAGGTTGCGCATTCCGCTGTGAACGAAGCTGCTGCAATGAATGGGGATGATGCGGTGCATGCTGCTGCAAATGTACGGGTGGCGGGGGAGCGA
This sequence comes from Noctua fimbriata, assembly GCA_905163415.1. Taxonomy (NCBI): domain Eukaryota; kingdom Metazoa; phylum Arthropoda; class Insecta; order Lepidoptera; family Noctuidae; genus Noctua; species Noctua fimbriata. The sequence continues at coordinate 15,662,451 of LR990925.1, read as the reverse complement.
ACCTGGTGAATCGCATCGGTCCTCTGGGTACCGGGTAGAACGGTCTCGACCATGCCGATGTCGCTAGCACCGTACAGCATAAGATTAACTGGAAATAAGCATGATAAACATGATTACAAAAAATCGTCAGAAACAATAGAGCGTTGATCTTCGAAAATCGAATTGAATGGCATTCGACTACTGAGTGATGTCCAGCTGTGAAATGCTGTACAACGCTCTATACCTATTAAAATAATTACAACACAATCAAGACAAAAAAGGGAGTCTACAACTAAAAGAGACACGCAAACAGGCATTTAGAGTTGATAATTAATTTGAACAAAGATTTGAATAGCAACAGTGGTTGAAATTTAAAAAAAAAAAAAAACTAAAAAAGTAATGGCCGTTTTCAAAGAGACACACAAATGGATGTCTAAATTAAAGCGCTTTTAGAGATATGACTTGAGATTCGGCCAGTGAAATATTACTAAGGCATTCAAGTAGGCGTACTGTTTGGTGTTTGTGAATAAGAGCTTTAGTCTCCCTACAACGATCCAATCGACGCAATAAAATCACTATCAAAACTCCTTACAACTGTTATGTTAATTAATTGAAGTGTAAAGTTAACTAATAGTCTTCGTTAAGATAATTGAACACTATGATATAACGTATATAAGCTTGCTAAAGAAAAAAACCTGTTTGAAAATTATTTACTGCTAAAAATTGACCAGAAGCGCAGTGAATTCATTACAAGAAGTTAAGTATACGTTAACGTTTTTAATTAGGACATTATAAAGTAATTGGAGTACAAAATATTAACATGTTTGTTATATAAAACAACCTATTATTAAGTAGTTTTGGTAAATAATGGGTAATTCAAATTGTAGCTGCCTAATAAAAAAGAAGTTGACAGAAATGTTTTCAGGATCAAATATTATTTAAATTTTCCGAGATTACTGAACTTTGTACTTACTTTTGACTATACTATTTGGCTACATAATTATACTTTTAATGTGTTATCAAGTGCGTATCTCACTTATGAAGAATTTCTTGGGGCAAACGCTTTCAGGAAAGTTCGACCACAATAATTAGCATGAAACCTTCTTTCCATAAATTGGAAAAAACAACTGTTAATATCACAGAATTAAAGTAATTCTACTTAGGCTATAGGTATTCTAGGTCTCAAATAGCTAAACACATAACAAACTAGTATTACAAGCGTCAACATTAACATATTAAATTTATGCACGAATAATTGCGATTTAATTGCCTAATCCTTATCTGAATGGCCGCAAGCGCTCCACAACACGTTCATAACTTGATTAATTGCAATCATGTGATTTATGCAATATGATAATTAAATTAGTAGGCGAATTAGAGATTAATAGATACTTAATTAGGTATCTATGTGTAATACACACAACATTTCAATTATTGCTGATCCTAGCAATAATTATTTAACACAATCACAAGGCGACAGGACAATCCGACAAACTGGCAATTTTCCAAGTTACCACAAGTTGCAAGTAAAATATAATTTTTCGCATTGTCAGTTATATTAGATAGCCCAATGAAGGCCCAGCTTAATAAAGCTGTAAAAAGCTAAAGTTCTTTGCAATAGCAAAGAACTTTCTAGGTATTGACTGTGACTGCTGTCTATAAAACAGCCAATTCCTTTTGATAAGATAACTGCAAAATTATTCCCAATAAAGAATCTCAAGGTGGAAATATGCCTTTTAATCAAAATGTTACAAAAGTTAAACTTACCAATATTCTGATGTCCATTTCTAAACTCATGTACTATAGTGTAAGTGAACTCGATAGCAATGGCGTCCACGGTGACAATCAGCTTCTTATAAATAAGAAAGAAAACGAATTTATAACACTTTCTATCGACGATTTTACGCTCGGCCGCGTCGATTCGGCCGCGATCGACGAATCGGACAACAATTCAAAATGGTCCTCTCCGAAAGATGAATTTACACTAACATGCATATCTAAGGAATGAATTTAGATTTAAAATAGAAATTGAAGTAGGTCTGTTTGTTTTTATTAATCGTTTGTAACTGAGGAAAGTTACCTAAGAGCCAGTTATACAATTTAAGTAATGTTGAATAATATTTAATCGGTCGTAGATTTATTCTACCTGTTGGTACGATTAAAGACACGCAGTTTATATGAATACAAACGAAGAAATGTTATGTGTTACTTTTTCAAGCGAATGTATTGACATTACTGTATTTTAATGATAGCAGCCTGATTGTTTTCTTTCCACATCAATCTATAACTAGAGTTTTGATGTCAATACCAAAGAAGTCTGTGCGAAGTGATTGGTTGACTGTTTGCAGCATTACTAACGTCTACAGATAGGAACTACTTATGGTCTATTATTGGTGCTACTCACAATCATGTTTGTAGATGCTGAACGGACTTTGCGGAAAATGGAAATATTATTTGCTTTGGATTTGTTATTCAATAAATACCTACTGCCTCATCGAATGTCAGAACCAAAACACGTACGTAGCTCGCCAACTTTAGAAGGCAACATTTTCTTTATTAGATAACGTCATCTTTCAACTTAAATGCTGTAAGTCAATCATAATCTAGATTATCTAATCGACTAAAAAAAAATGTAAGTATCTGAAACACAAAATTCAGAAGCCAGAAAATCGATTATGCGGAAAAACCAATCAATCAATGAACTCTTAAATCCGGTAGACAAATGTAGCGAGGAAAAAAATTCTGTTGTGACTTACAGATGGACAATCACTTACAAAAAACTGGAAGTGAAGTAAACAGATCACGTAATCTTATTATTTAGTAATATAAATGCATCATTAATATTGCAGCATCCATTATCCATTAATTTGTTCTAATGTGTTTTAAGCTGTTTAATTGTACTGATAAAATAACATAATTATAAGTTTGACTGTTACAAAGTGGAGTTTTGAAATTCGAGATGAAGGGAGATTCACACAAACATCAATGCCAAATAATTGAGTGTTTATTTCTTAATTTTTGTAATGGTTTTCATTTTTGTTGCTCGTTGCATTATTGGGTGCAAAGTTTATTTGCAATTTTATACATATACTCTGCTACAATCATTCTGTAGCTTGGAACTCTCATATTCATAATTTTGTTTACATGCTATCCCTATGTCCAAAGAAGAGTTTTTTACGTTTAATGGGGTTGTACGGGTACACTTCTGGCTACCCTTTTGGGGATCACAGCTGTATTTTACGATGTTCATGTTACCTAAGGAGAGAACAATCAATGCACTTTTACGTCAACTTAGAAACTCCGCCAAACCATGAATACAATGGCAGGAACTGTCGACACCAGCATGGTTCTTATACTTATGAGAGCACGACCAATTCAACTTCTCCATCCAAGCCCACAATCGTTATTCACAAATTATGAAGGGTGTAACAAGACCCTTAACGAAGCCGAAAGGCACTTGTTCTCCCCGTCACTGCGATAATTTTTTTTGTTTTAGACCATACCTGGGAACCTTCTAGTTACAGAGATATTGGGGCTCAAAGAACTTTACTTTAAACACCTCCACGACCCCCGTACGATTCAATTCATCCATCAGCTCAATGTTTTGAGTGCGTTACATTGAGTCCTACCGTAAAACGTGATTTTTCACCCCAACAAAAAAAAGTAGTTTCCCAGCAATCATTTTTGCGTAGAGTTACTTAGTTTGATGTACATAATGCTTGGTAGACTGCTTCGTGAAGGGTCCGTTTACACCCTGTATTGTAGGAGATTCGTACAAAAACCTTCATTGAACTCTGGGCATGCTTTATCTACTAACACTCTGTGTACTTACTTACTATCTGATGAACTCTCACCTTGACAATATGCCTTAAAAGTTTCTATATTTTTTTTCTACCACAGACCCATTCTTGTATACAAATCTTTGTTTACGTTTCCATGATCGCTATGGTCGTGGCCTAAATGATGTTGACCAGAATTCTAAAACTTTTCTGAATACAATATTGCATCGATTTATTGTTATGCGAATATCTGAGAGGTCAACTAAAATTAGTTTCGGTTTTGAAATAAACATGCTTTAGTCCCCAAGCTATAGGAGATTCTCTAATCATGTACATAACTAACATAATGGCTGTATCTTTAAATCCTAAAGTTCAAGAAATTGAAATATCACAAGAGGCTTGTCTCCAACTGGAAATATTCAAAAATATAATTTTAGTATTTATCGTTCTCCCTCAAATTCAAATATAGATAGTTTTGTAAATTGCCTTAGTTCTTAAACATATTATACCCTACAAATAGCCTTTATACTATAAGCAATATAATCTCGATAATAAAGTTGCACATAATCCAAACCGTGCTGAAAAAACATAAAACCCTACCATATGAATCAGAAAAATTAACCAAAAGAAGGAAATACTTAGTAGTACCAGTTTCCAGGATTAAAACCGCGTTTGCATGCAGACAATTCAATATACGCTCCGCCGAACTATACAATAAGGTAAACAAACTAATATACATATACACCAAAAGCACATATGATTGTAGGAAAACCGTGACAACTTGGATAAAAAAACTCACGTGTGAAGAGACTGAGGCACTTCTACAGTACATTTAATAGCAAGATACATAACATTATGTTACTCAATTGTCACACACATACATACAATCTTGCAAAAACTGGCACCTAAAAATAGAAACATACTCACACTCATACACACCCACATGCACACCCACACTCATCACTCACACACTTTTACACTATATATTGTTGTTTTTGCTATTACTACACTTTTTTATCTTACACCTTCTTCTTCTTATCTCTTATTTTTTGCCTTTTTAAAATTAAAAATAAATAATAATAATAGAAATAAGTAATTAAGTATAATTACCCACATATTTGTTACTGTTGTAATTATTTATTTATTTTACTGTGGCGGTCCCGACTTACGAGCAGTAAGTCGTGGGTTCGAACCCAGGCAGGCGCATTACTTTGTGTAATTTATTTCATCACCACTGCTCTCAAAACGGTGAATGAAAACATCGTGAGGAAACCGGCATGTCCTAGAACCAAATATTCGAAAACATGTGACATCTACCAACCCGCACTGGGCCCGCGTGGTAGATTATAGCCCATTCCCTCTCATAGAGAGGAGGCCTGTGTCCCAGCAGTGGGAACATTATAGGCTGATTATGTTAGGCTCATGCTATGAAATTATTTTGCTATGGAAGAGCGGGGTCTCCTAACACAGGCTAATATTGCTTAAAAGGATTCCCCAAACACAACCACCCATTGTTGTAACAAATTTCTTGAATAAAACATTTTGTATTTGTATTTATTTCCCATGTATTACCCACATACTGGCAGTTTCCTATTTCTAACATAACATCATGCTTGTAATCCCTGAAGGGTTAGCCAGTTATGTATAAGTTCCATGTAATAGGAGGCGGCCTATTGCCATCAACCGGTCACAAATCTGACTGAGAAATTCCTGCTGGAAAAACCCAATAACAATTTGCCCGACCCGGGAATCGAACCCAGGATCTCATGCTCAGCAGTCGCGATTGCGACCATTACACCACTAAGGCAGTCGAGGTGGTATTTTTCAGTCTTAATTAATAAAGAGAGAACCTAATGCCAGCTACCGGGCAGTAATCATCCAGGCTGCAGGTTACTATTGAAAGAATGGATATAGATAGATGACGATGGTAATACCACAGTATAAATATATACAGTATTGTGACTCGGCCCTGTCCTTGAAATAATTACCTACAGCCGGGTGGTACGTTCGCAAGCGATAGGGCTGCCGCGCTTTCTGTATTTTAATTTCATCAACTTAGTCGAGTTTATTTTTAGTTTTGTGATTGTAAATATTATATCTTATTTAATAAAATGAAGTTAGTTGTGAACACAGATATAGATAGACCTAGATAACGCAAGTATGACGATTTGTATGAAAACCAAGCGTGCCATTTTTTGACTACCTATTATGACGTCACAAGCACTATTTAGTGATGGGAAATTCAAATCGATTCAAAGACGCCGCCGCGGACGGCGCCCCCCTCGTCACCCCCCGCCATGACGCCCACTGACGTCCGACTAGAGCTATGCTCCGATGCAGACTGACTTCGAAATTGGCCACTTACGATTTTTGTACGTAAGCTAGGCACACGAAGTAGTTGCTCTCGCGTTATCTAGGTCTATCTATATCTGTGGTTGTGAATGAAATAAGAAGTGTTCAATAAAAAATACAAGTTGTGTCTTTTGATTAGTAGATTTAATAAAAAATTATAAATTCGAGACGTTTTTTAAGGCGAGTGTTAGGTACCTAAATCACTTGTGTGTCACTTTTTTCACCCTATCCACTCATTTATTTATTAATCCAGGTATTTTATTCGGTGTAAAAAGCGAAATACCTACCTATTAAAAAATAAACAAATTACGAAATAACAAATTCTTATTATTTAGATTGGAAACGGGATATTGAACATGTTTACTGTTTCTTTTGAGTTCCCGATTTTTCGGCGCTGTTGCAAGCACCATGATCACGGATAAACTGAAGTTATTGCGGGTGAGCAGACAAATCGGTCTACCCTCTTTCTTGTTCGTTTTTTGCACTCAGTACCGCTACCACTGTCACTCGTAACTCGATTCAGTTCCCGATTGAAAAAAAAAAAAATATCCCGTTTCCAATCTAAATAATAATGTTAGTGACCATAATAGTTAAAAATCTTATATAACAAATTCTAATTTCAGTCAAATATTCACAAATCGCACGCTTACTACTTACAAAGCCATCACAACGTTTGTTCGCCACTGCGGCGTATTCGTGACTTCTTGGGTACTAAGTGGGTACCAGACTCGAGGCGTGTAGGTATGACTCGCGTTCCGACCGTTTGTATGAAGATACAGTACTGTAGATATTATTACCGTGGTAATACCTACACAAGCAATGATATTAGACAATGTTACGTTGATAAGAGAATAATCATTTAATTATGTGCAAAGCCTTTATCATTGCATTTGTCACTAACAACTTATGCCGTAGGCTTAGCCAAGTTGACAATCTACAATCGTTAACGCTAATAGAAAACTAATCAAATGTATGGGAATCACATCACCTCAACGTTAAGTCACGTGGTCAAAACAAACGAATAGAAAATTCGTAGACAAGTTTACAATTTGAGATAATGATAAAAATCGGCGTCCATATGATTCAGCTATTGATTGCCGGGTATCACGTCATTATTTTTAAGTTTCAAACTTTCAAGTGCCCGAGTATGATAGATTTTCGAATAAAACCGGAAGATATTTACGAAATAACTAATCATTTTCGTACCTTTCGATGAATTCCAATAAAGCTGCAAACTGTTCTGGATTCCATCCTATAAAAGTTATCACTACATTTAAGGTATCTTTCATTTAAATGCAGGATCAGATCGTATTATTTCGAGTTACAGTAATGTTTAAAATTACATTCCACACTGTGATATTATAATAAACCAATCATAAGAAGAACTTGTTCCTTATTTCGCTTACATTTTTATACTTAAAAAAGAATTATTCCTTTCTTAACAATTCAAAACAAAAGTTCAGCCCGCGCACAAAGGAAACAACTGTGACTTTGACGTTAGTTTGACGTGGGTAGGAACGTTCACCATAGACTAAAGTATAGGTTTTTTTCTATAGACATTGGAGAACGAGCGATCGACTCAATCGTGTCCATTGACTTAATATAATAAACTGGACTGAGCACTCTACCAGAAAAACGTGACGAGAGAGATATTTATATTATTTGGCTAGGCCTGCTTTGTTATTAGACTTGTGGGTCGTGATGTTTGGCCTATGTGTCTCGATCGGAAATTGTATAGTTGTACTGTACTACATTGACATACTTTCTTGACGACCACGTTTCACAACGCCAGATTGTAGGTTGTACCCTTTTGTAAGCTTCTGACTATCGCTTACTCTTATAGGCTCAATTCTCTAAAACAAAGGATACAGTATTTCTATTAAACCATCTTTTTGCGTTCCACTCACAGTACGTAAAAAACAGAAATGTATAAAAAAAATTCATTCATCGAAAAAATATACTCACGCCTTCCTGCCAAGAAATCTTGATCTCGAAATCAAAATCATATAGAGTGCGCATATGAGAGCTCTATTACATAGAGTGATAGAGCGCAATAATAAGTAAATAAAATAACTTTATTTTAGCCTGTTTGAGTGTCCCACTGCTGGGCAAAGGCCTCTCCTTTCTCCTTCCAAACCTCTCTGTCCTGTGCGATATCTGGCCTTGTTCGTACCGCAAACGAGATCAGATCGTCACACCACCTTCGCCGCGGTCTACCTCGACGGCGATTTCCTCCGACAGGCGTCCAGTGTGTGACGATCGTTGCCCATCTCTCCGGGCGCATTCGTGCTACGTGGCCAGCCCACTCCCACTTCAGCTTAACTAATAACAAAATGTTTCAAATTAACTTTCAGGAAGCTAGCAATCAAGCGGCAACACGTAGCAGTGATTAAAAATAAATAAAATCTTGACAGAAAAGTCATAACATTCATTTTGCTTCGGCATTATAAATACCCCACATCAGTTAATGAGAGATCGGTATGAAAGTTTATTATAATGTTACGTAGGTATTCCACGTAACGATCACAATTAGTTTCGTGCGGTCTTGTGGCTGTATAGGTACTGAGTGCATTTCCGTAAGGAGCTAGGAACTTATTACTTTTGTGACATGTGGAATTCATGTAAGATGAATGGTATAACAAGGTTGCTTTGTCCGAATAAACTGCGATGTAAAAGAGTAAAGATACACCAGATCCCTTGAACGTTTAAGCTGTACCTAATATTAGAACAAGAACAATATTTATATAATTCATGTGTAACTACAATGCATTAAGTACCTAAGGCGAAGAAAATAAATGGCCATTGAGTCCTACCGTTTAAAAACGTAACGATCAATATTTTGGCACAAACTTGGATATTTTGATTTGCAATTTCTAAGAGGTACCTGTCTCTGTCAGTAATTTGACCTCATCATAATCTTACAAAGCACATCAATAGCAATCTCTCACAGTAATAATGTCATTACCATCGTAACTAGGTACATAACGAGGTATATCAATAAAGTGTCGACACAAACTAACAATGCGCCATCAGCTTATAATGTACCTTCACACGGCACAGAAATAACGAACGGTGATTACCTATTTGACGTTTTTATAAAACACACATAGTTGCGAAAGTCATTGTAAAAAATTGTTGTACGACATTTCATCAGAAGTATGCTCCAAAAATTCGAAATATGTTTGACAATGATGTGACGTCATTTACATATCATATGTGCGAGTTTTGCGTGATTATCACGTAACTTAGATTGTTAAGAAAATACTCACTTATTATAGAGCATCTCAGTAGGTCTTTAGCGTCGCTGCAACCAGCTGTTACCGTGCTTGATTAGGGTGAGGCTTCGTTCATATAGCGCTACATTTTCAAATTCAAATATGTTTATTTGTGGCACATGGTGTTATATTTTTTTTTAAACTTTGCCCCACAGAAGTAATTCATAAAAAAAAAAAAATAATAATAACACAACATGTGCTTACTTTTTTTTACCTATGTGTCACAAATAAACATATTTGAATTTGAAAATGTAGCGAGATATGAACGAAGCCTCACCCTAATCAAGCACGGTAACAGCAGCAGCAGTTACAGCAGCAGCAGCAGCAGCAGAGGTAGCAGCAGTTTATTAAAAAGTTATGTCTCACTATGTGCTGCCTTGCAAGGCGAACAAATAGGTAAAGTTTACATATTAATTAGTGCAGTAAAAATGTTTACTGAAACTTAGGTAAATATGAAAAACATTGTTATCACCGCCAATTACCTAATAATAAATCAATTTTAGAAGACTAACGAAAAAGGAACCAAATACCTACGTTGCACACAATGCAAAAAGACGGCTGCTAATTGTGAGCCATAATCATCTTATATTAAAATGTTTTCTTCTTCCATTCTCCTCTGTCACTAATTTTTCTTACACAATCCATCCATCTTTTGTTAGGTCTTCCTCTCCCTGTCCATCCATCAACATTTATATTCATCACCCTTTTAGTCACATGCGTCTCAACCTCCTTGTCTCATACGAAGCCATACGTTGTCCCTTCCACATACTTGTCATTGTGAACCCAGTCTTTAGATTAAAAAAGTAACCAAATTCCTGCCCAGGCTGACGCCCCTACAGTTTAAGACACTCCTTCGGTTTAATTCGAAAAGTAGGTAATTCTTATCCTCCAGGGCTGCGGGACTGTTCGAAAGAGATACCGCGGCCCTGCCCCCGTAGCATGTCCACCGTATTCAAGGATTTCTTTGACGGAAGAATCGACAAAATGACAGATTGTGTCGACACGATGACAGATTACTTTGCACTATCTGTTATTTTGTCGATTCCTCCGTCAAAGAAATCCTTGTCTACGGTGGTCATGCTACGGGGGCTGGAACACAAAGGGCAAAGAAGGAACATGGATGGGTTTTAGTCAGTACAAGTCTGACACTCCCTTCCTCTCCGCCGCATTTGATGATTTCCGATCCTAAAAAAAAAAGGTAATTCTTTTCCTAGTTGTGTCACAAACTTAAAATAGATGCAGTAAAAGATTAGGTACCTACGTAATGTTTTACTATCTCATTATACGGTAGTCGACTTAGATATTACTTTGTTTTTACTATTTATTTTTCCATCGTATCGTAATGGTATTGGGAGCTGAGCGAGAAATGAACGAGGTAGACTAGAAATGGTATAGAGAGGTCTAATCAGAATGACGAATTGGTTTAGTTTACCTCTGGTAGGTAGGTATGTTGGACTAATTGAGGGATGCATGTTGCAAGGCATTGGCGAATGGTAACAGACAACCGTGGTCTTCATTCATACAGGTTAAGGGATCCCTAGAAAAGAGACGAATATCTAACAACAAAAACAATATAGGTACTAGGTCAAGAACGCACAAAACAGCAGAAAAATAATTATTATTAGAATGCTTTTAAGACAAATGTATAAGAAAATGCATGATCTAAATAGAATAGAAGCAACCAAGCAAGAAAATAAAATATAATAATCATCTTATTGGAAACAGAGGTTGATTTTTTGGCTCGTCCGCTCCATTTCTTCCTAATTGCGTGCAGCCTTAAAAAGTGATTATAAACTGTTTTTTCGAAACGCCAATCAGTGATTACTCAATCTCTGAAACATTGGATTACTCAATCATGGATTTAATGATTAACTTTATCGTCGTTAGTTGCGTCATTTCTAAGGGTTACGTTCTTTTCTCAGTGTTAAATTATTGTGTTCTTCTATAATCTTGAGAATGTATTTTTACAGTTGGTTCTGCTTAAAATTGTTACTGGCCTACATGAAAGCTAAAAACGCAAACAGTCACTGCTACATAGTTTTCAGAAAAATCGACCCTCTTATTCGCTTGGAAGCCAAATAAATTAGAGGTACATGTGAATGAATAATAATTAGTAATACATAGATGCAGACTCACATATCTGTGACGACACTACTGTATTAAGCAGTCTCAAACATAAAAGGAAGTTAAAGAGCTAAAATAAATCTATCAACTAATGTTGGTAGTAAGTAAAGTCAATTTCCTCGACCAATGCAACAGGAATCAATTTCTTTTGCCCACTCTTGAGTAAATATAGATTAACGTTTTTGTTCATCCTAATCCATAATAATAGCCAATCGGGCTATAACAGACATTTTCACAATTGGCCACGGAAAACCGAACAACTTTGAAGCCAATGACGCGGCACGATTCGTAATGGGCGCATCTAAGATTGCCAGAGATAGCCAACATTTGACACGGAAAATGGTAAACAATAGCTCTTAAATCTTGCATGACAAGATAACATTGTATTGGTAACAACAACTCTGTTTTATGAAGCGCTCATGTTTCAAAGAACTTTATTTCCTTGACCGGGACTTAGGCGTCCCAATTAGCATTGGCTCCGTTCCATCAGAAGTTATGTTCTCTTGTTTACTAAAGTTGTACCCATCCTAGAGTTTTCTATGTATTGGTAGTTTGTTTGTCGGCCATACTTAACAAATAGCAAGTAAGTGTCCACGACGTTCTCTAGCTACTTTATTAAATTTATGGCTCAAAGATCAGCCTATGTCAGATTTCTCGTCTCTCCATTATTCAAGGCTTTAAATCATCTGCTGCAGCATCAAGCCAAGTCAGGGGCCCATGGGCGACATAAAAACTCTGACACCAGGTTAGGCACTAACCACACGATAAAGAAAGAAGCATCAAATGATGTACTTTTCACGACTCTTGCGTTTCTTTTACAATGTTAATGATTTCCTTTATTTATTTCTATACAAACTATACAACATTAAAAATATAAAAAAATTGTAGCCCACCGGTATCGGGAACAGGGTCCAAGCTACCGACGGTCAGGGCTCCAGAGAGAGGAACGTCCTCAATACGAGCCGTCCAGGAGTACCGCTTTCTGAATCAAGCCCTTGATACAGCCTAACGGGAGCCTCCTCAGGTATTGGTCGAGGCTCTTGACAATTAAGCCATGGGCTGATACAACTATCGGCACAATGATCGCTGAGTCCACATCCCACATGTCGACAACCTCGCGAGCCAAGTCAAGATACTTGATTTTACACAGTTCAATATTATCCTTTTTGCTTGTAACTTTCCAAAACATCTTAATAATTTTACAATAACTCATATCTGTGACATATGCAGTTCCGAAGATACAATTTAGAGATCGATTGCTGATTCGATAACTGTTGTCAACCACTGCACAAAGTGAACTGTAACAGTTTTGTCTATAAATGTACTACCAACAGAGTTGAGCACAAACCTTCGATCAAACAGCCAAGATGTCACAACGTCTTGACATTACGGTATATTGTACTTGAATTTAATTATTATTTTAATCAAAACCATTATTTTGAAATGGAAAATGTGAATAGGTTTTATTGAGTGAAAGTTTTTCAGTGTTACAGTGTTTTCGTTTTCTAGTTCTCTATGTTGGGAGTTGCCTGAATTTGAATTGAATTGAATCGTTTCAAAAATGTTGTGGTGTTCCTAGTGTTTACAAACTTTTCAGATTCCTAATTTAGAATATCATTTGACGACCACGTGTGATACTTCTCTGTTATTCACATAAACTTCTTGAAATTTTCAGAAATGGCTGTGGTGTCTTCTAGCAGTCCATGCTGGGTCAGTCTGGGGAGTAGCAAGCCCTGTCACAGTCCGGACTCCTCCAAGCAATCCTTCTACTATTGAAGCACAGGCGAAATTTTTCCAGTAAGCACTACTCCACTGTCTATATCCTTTTCTATTACATTTGTTTGAAAGTGTTTGGTAATTCTTAAGGACTATCATTATCAGTTAGTCTCTTAAATTTTTGCCAGTTAGTGTCAGAGTTTTCAAACCACTGAAAGAATTTAGGCCTAATTACTTAATGACTATTTTAGCTCTCGTGAAACAGCCTTGTTTTAAAACTTTATTGTCAACCTTCAAGTTAATTGTTTTCTATTGTCGCTGGCATGCAAATAAGTTACAACATAGCCAACAATTGACATACTTTACGCCGTAGCAATTAGAGAAAGGGGTTTAGTGACCGAAATGTTTCTTTTGCCGTCATTCCATTCTGTATTGGATTTTCTAGTGTTTTAATTTCATCGTCTTTAAAGGCACTAGAGATAATTACTCCCTCTTTTTATTACCCAGTTTTTAAATCACATGCAAGCCATTGCATTATGGTGGAATGTGTCCTGCACTAAATTAACTTTTATATTCTAAATACTTCCCCATTTTATTCAAATTAAGATACTTATTTTGTATGGACATTGGTAGACACTAAAGAAAGCCACTTGCTATGCTAATCACATACTCCTGAATCATTCCATAATAATATAAGTAAGAATGGAAAATACTTTGCTTTATAGGGATTTTTTCTCAGTACAGTTGAGTCCATACAAGATAGAGTTCGGGCACGTCTGCGAGGACCCAAACACATGGGAGCAACGATACGAGAAGAAAGACTTTGAGAACCATAGGGACATGGGAAAAGTAATACACATCCTTTATCTCGCTCTGTCTCTAACCTCTTTCTATTTTCTCTCTCTTTCCTGCTTTGCTTCGCTTGGCTGAAGGTATAGACACTTGCCGAAAGCTGACCAGTTTGATCAGGGACATCGGTTGGGCAGCGAACAACACTTCACTGAAAGACATGAGAGGGCCAAGCCTTCTGAAGGAGTGTTCTCTGCCAAAGTATGCTTTCTATGCTTCATATTAGTACTAATTAATCGCAGGATATTCCTTCCCTCGACATTCTCCTTTTTTTGTTGTAATTTACACTAACTAAACTGTTAGCAAACTGTTGATGAATTAAAAGAAAAGAATGTGAAGGAAAATCTTGTGAAAATTATATTTATCTATCTCAACATATGCATATTTCGGTGTTTTTCTTCAATAACGATTTCATTATTAATTTGCATCTTACTTGAACTGAGTACTTACATTAACTTAAGTCAAATCTTTTTTTTTTTAGTAAAGTTGTGATGCTAACTTTATTTATTTTTTATTATATTATATATTTATAATCTCTTAACTGACATTGTGTTATTTTCTTAACACTTACATTAACAATATATTTAAGTCTATTATTGTACTAACTAGTAATTATCGACAGAAACACACAATCACACCCTAATGTGTACTTCCATCGAGGATGAATTTATTTTTCATTTAAGGAACATAAATAACGTATTTTTTCAAATATAGGTACGGTGGGGTGACAAAAAGGGAGGGTATGGAGAACACTATTGGGATCTGAACCATGCAGGTAATGCTGGTAACATTGGAAATGATGGTGATGACGGTTCCTACCGCGAGAATAGCAACAGCCGTTACTATGAGCCTGGTAGCAATCCTGCAACCTCCTACTATGATGATACAGCAACTTATGATGATTATGATCCAGAAAGTGAAAACTATGAAGAGAGAGAACGAGCTAAGCGAGCCTATCCTAAAGTGGAAAGAGTACGCAAGTCAGAACGGAAACATCAAAAATCATCTGAGCAAGAATCTGAAGAGGAGCCGAAACCTAAAAAGCAAAGTCGAAAAAGCAGAGAAGAAGAAGAACCAGCCGAGATTTCTCAAGAAGAAGATCGCGAAAATGAGGAAGAGGAGGAATCTTATGAAAAACCAAAACCAAGGCGTCGACAGTACAGAAAGAAAGAAGATGATCCTAAACCAAAGGAGAAAAATAAAATTGTGTTAGTTGTGAGCCACAAAGACGATGCTGAGAAACAGCAAAATCAGTATGTGAATTCAAATCGACCTGAACAGACGCAATACCAAAACAAACCTGCATTGACACAATATTTACCCCAGAACCAAGGTCAATTGGCACAGTATCAACCCCAGCAACAAGCTGAACTCCCCCAATACTCGTTTCCTAAGCAGCACCTAGAACCTCCTCATTTCGTACCCTATGAAGGTGGAGCAGGGGTGAGGCAGCATCAGCAACCAGAAGTAAGTGCAGCAACCACAGTTCCAAGACTGTTCCTGGAACCTTCAACAGGCCATGTTGTAGACAGAACAACGGGCCAAGCTTACGTGCTGCAGCCAATAGCGTCGCATAGTAATTACAATTAGAAAGTTGAACAACAAATTAGTTTAGTAATGTAGTTTTTGTTATAGTTATTTATTTTCATAATTAAAGCTCTGTTGTTATTATTTTGTGTTTTCATTTTTGTTTTTACGTCATCTACGGCTTCTGCTCACATGCCCATTGTTACATAAATGCGAGACACCATAGTAAGACGAATATCAATCATTCTCTCTTACAAGGCAACCTTCTGTGTCGTAGGTTTTTGAAGGATTATCTAAAGAACTAAAATTTATTTATACTTTTTTTCGCTATGCAGGTTTACTCCTAGTGAATTCACTCGTAAAAATATGAACCACAAGTTCTGTACAAATGCAAATGAGCAAATTAACGCCTTTATTGCTGGAAAGTATAGTCCTAACCAGTCAGACAACCAGACAGGAAAGGGAACCAGCTTTCCAGTTAATAACTTAAGGAAAATCGTGTTTACAGTGTAGGTATTATCTCAAAATATCTTTATGGATAAAGTACCGTTTAGATAGATGATAAAAACTTTGTAGAAAAAACATCAATGCTCTCGGGACGTGATCGACAGATTTGGTTTTTGTCACAGCTTTCTTATTACCGGAGGGTAAATGAAATTCTTTGGAAGAGTGATTGAAGAGTGTGGTTTATTTGTAAATAGTTTTGATGATAGGATAGACATGAATCATTCAGCCGACCGATCTCAAAAACGACGGTGTCAAAGATTCATGGAGATTTCAATAAAAAGATAACATTTTCTCAGCTGATCATGATAGGTACCTTATTTATCAAATCGCAAATGACGTTGAATCTATAAACATAGAATACGGCAACCACCTCATATTCTCATCTAAATGAACTCTTAGTCTCTTTTATAAGTAAGAGAGTTTAGTTAAGTTTTACCGTAAAAATTCTTTGGCATTCATTACAATGTTTTTGCTTCAAGAATTTGATCGAAATTATTAAATGTATCGTTCCGTACCGGGTTGTAGGGCAACAATATTAACGTTACATAAGACGTGTTACATAGCCCGCATTATAGCATGATGACGTCACCATTTGCTCTTGATATAATCTGTATACCACCTTATACTTAGTTATAATCATTATGCGTGTCTTGTAGAGTTCCTTTGACTTTTACTTTTAAGATCCGCCTAGGCTGAAGCACGAACTAGGTAGTTATTTCATTCGTTAGTAGGATATTTTATCTTTGGTATGGTAATACAGCCCTACTACTACAGCCTTTTACTAGTTCATTAAAGTTAATTAGTCGCGGTTATTAAAGAAAATTAAAGATGCCAACGGTAGTTTTAACTATTTACAGGGCCTAGGCAAGTACCTAGCAATATTTTGCAGCTACATATTTTCAACAGGATTTCTTTATTAGCCTCTCCTATCCTACGGCTGGGTAAAGTCCAGCGAGTAGTCTATTTATAATGTACCTACATAATAACCTTACTTATGAACATTACTCTCAAATTCATAAACTAGCATTTAAATATTTATTGCAAGTTAAAAATGGAATCCCGTTTCATTCATAAACATCGTCACCCAAAAAGGAACGATTCCTTAATTAATGTATTTTATTCACATTCAAAGTGTATTCACCTTTCTCGTTTGACAATAAACCCTCATATATAATCTTTAACGTATTCATCGGGTCACACACCAGGGTCCTTTTGAATGGGTTATTCAATAGGGTCAGTGGTTTCCCATGTCCCTAGTGGACCAACAGGTTTTGAAGGATAATCTTGATCGTCGCCATTTTGTAACTGTCTTATGATTTGTCGGATGCGGGTGATAAGTTCATTGTTTCGAATTTTGAATCAAGATATTATGGTTGATTTTTGTTTTTATTTGTGAATAGTTGGTGTGAAAATTGTAGACAGTGGAAATGCTTACAAGAGGGACTTATTGTTTATTTTTATAAAAATACAAAAACTATTTTTTAAATATTCGTCGAAAGTAATGAACTCTTTTGTGGACCCACATAAGCGTTCCGCAATAAAGTAATAATCTATGTCAAAACAAACTTAGATAAATTTATTCCAGAAGCACTACCTAAACTCATTTCTATCTTGTCAAACCACGTCCTCTCTATAAATCGGTGTATAAAATTATAAATAATTCAAACAGGTTGTTTTTTGCCACATGGACCAGGGGAGAGCACAATGCTCCTGGGATCTGTCTCTATAGGGATGCAAATTGCGCACGCGACTGAGATGAAAAAAAAGGGACGAGAAGAAAAAATACAGTAAGGGCTGTTGTGTTGAGCCCTCTTCATTGTACTAAGTGCAACGTTAGTGTAAAATTTCATATTTCATCACCTTTAGATGAACAATTTTGGTGAATAGGTCTGCATCTTTTGTAGCATAATAGGGATATTGATGCTGGGGTGTTTGATATTAATATTAGTGCTATTTAGTATAGAATTGTCTCTGGGGTCTTCAACTTACTTGTTTTGTGGCCCTGTATTCCAAAAGAATTTTCTTAATGATTTTTACACCCACTATCCGAATTACTTGTAAAACGTTGTTACTTGTCTTGTTGTTGTGTTGTGTTGTTGTTTTGTTGAATTGAAATTTAACGATATTGCCGTCATACCTAAGGACAAAAAAAATGAATGGATCTATATTTTAAACCTAATGATTACTAGAGGTCACTACATCCCAATCCTAATATCATCTAACATTTTAGAAACTGCACAGTATGCCAAATCGGTTATTGCTCTTACAGGTATCTACTATGTTCTTACATAGAAGGTAGGTGTGAATACACTAGGTACAAATCTTCCACATAACGGAGCCAGGTATTCAGTGCGAGGCGTGGCGGCACTAATACTTCCGCAGCAAGATCGCCACGTAACGTCAGGGTTCAACAGTGTCAGCTCTTGTTCTCTTTCATGCTTCGATAAACTAGGTGACACACGGTTCAAAGTTCCAACAAAAATAAATGTGGTGGACATTTCTAAATTCCACCAAGTAGAGATTACGACGTACTTCTTCTTAGCGTGTCGATGGCAAATTTAAATATGTTTGGCCCAAAATTCAGCTATGCGAACTCCGCTCGCTGTAGCAGTCATAAGATCGTCAAGTGCGCAGGTGTTAGGGCATGCAGCGCAAGATGGAAGATGGGCCATTGTCTGTGGAGACACGCCGCATACACATTTGAGATCTGAGCCGTCCATGAACCCCCGTCTGAAGAGATTATATACGACGTACTTAGAGCCCCAAAGTCTCCGTAGAATTTTGGATCCTATTTACCTAATCACAATTTCTTCAATTATTATGTGTTTGCAAACGAGATTAATTAATTTACATTCCATTACCTACCTTCATTTCTCGAAGTTTCCCTTGCTTCTATTTACTATTACTTCCCTTACAACAGACATACGTAACAGCCGTCAAACATTCCCACACATTAATCCTTGCAAAATATCCGCTGTCACGTACCTACCAATCAGATAATAACCAAGACGGTCACAGGGTGTCCCTGTCCACCCCTCGCGGACGGCTACACAAACCAAGAATAACCAGTTTGACCAGTTGCAACGTGGGAACCATTGTCCAGTTTCTTTGCAAATATTACGGCCCGAGGTGGATGGCGTTTGTTTTGTCTCGTGACCCCTTGCGCGGCACTTGTTTCTTGAAAGGGGTAAACTGTGAATGGGATGTCCCGTCAAGAAAGGGGTGAAGAAAAAAGTTGATGGTTAGTAAAGATAAATTGTTTTAAAAGTGTGTTATTATAAATTTGAATAGGGAATGTTTTGTTCAGAAATAAAGTTACAGTTAGAGTTCATAATGCAAACTCCGCGTCGTCCGTGTTTTAGACCTGTGATCCTGTGAATCTGTGATAACTACTGACGATGACGACGACTCTGGAAAACATTACTTTTGTATACCTACAAGGTTGAAGGGACACCGACACACAAATCGTTATCCGTTTGTGCGTTGTTGCCCCTTCCGCCTTGTATTATTTATCTTACTAAGTACTTCATTATAAATTAGTTAGGTGGTAAAACAGAGGTTTGTCATAAGAAAAATACCTAAGTGCTTAGGTAGTATTTTTTTTACTAGATCGCCGTATTCAGTGTCAGGTACACTACGATAAGAAGGATATAACGACAATTTGGAAAACAAATCTTCTCACTTTCTATATAGAATAATAAAACCGATACACGCTCCACTAACTTCACGTCCGTGTGTCA
Source organism: Noctua fimbriata (assembly GCA_905163415.1). Classification (NCBI taxonomy): domain Eukaryota; kingdom Metazoa; phylum Arthropoda; class Insecta; order Lepidoptera; family Noctuidae; genus Noctua; species Noctua fimbriata. Next base: position 15,642,603 of record LR990925.1, on the reverse strand, counting down.
CACTCACAAAATCGCAAGGAACATAACATGCAAATAAAGGGTCATTGCTAACACTGTCCTTTCCCACACTATAGGAAGTGGTCAAACTGGTTTATGGACGAACCCTTTTCGCAATTGAAGACGTTAGGACAGTGTCTTCATAGTCCATTGTCCAAAACTTGTCCAACTGGTTTTGTGATGAGAAAGGAGATAAATAGGTGGTAGGTAATTATTATACCCGAAATAATTGTAATTCTTTTTTTGCTAGTTTGCTTACCGGTAGTTTTGTCGGTACAAAGATTTTACTAAAATAGCTGATGACTTGATTGTTAAATCCAAAAGGAGGATCAAATCTGAAATATTTTGAATTATTACCTAATTTGAATTAATTTCAAAGTCTTGGAAATAATTATCGATAAAATTAACGAAATATCCCGTAACTGATGATTGATTACAAGACCTGAAGGAATTCATGTTTTGAAAGATTACCTTGAATACCGGAAAGTAGGCAGGTAACAAAAAATCCTTTCGGTAGTATGCAATCGATACGGTCTTTGATATCCTGTAAAACAAAGCACGCATCAAAATAACGCAAGAGCCAACAAAAAGTACGTAGAAAAGGAAACATTAATTGAAGATCATCAGCAAAAAACTGCATGCAAATAAAGGGTCATTGCTAAAACTGTCCTTTCCCACACTAGGAAGTGGTCAAACTGGTTTTTGGACGAACCCTTTTCGCAATTAAAGTTCTAAGGACAGTGTCTTTCCTGGTCCATTGTCCAAAACTTGTTTTACGATGAGAGAAGAGTAATAAGCGGTAATTATTTTTTATTTCGCCATCGATTGAAGGGAACTTTGATGTGATTATCTGCCCCTTAAGTTTAAACTCCTTTTAGCAGGTTACGCGAAAATATCGTCCATTTTTTTGCCGACTTTCTGGCTGGGAAAAGTTTTCTAAACTGAAAGGTACCTACTTACTGATGCTAGCACGTAAAGCTACTACAATCTGTCAAAAGTCTTTAATAGATTTTCAACTTTATCGCTAAAGCATTAGGATTAAGGTTGATTGGGAAAATTGACAGTTTTGAATAGCTTAATGTGCTGGTGTCTACTAAAAATCTTAAATGCGTTCACTCACTGACGGGCGACGCATAGCCTTGCCTAAACCGCTAGCTCTAGAAGCGTAAAATTTTTGCAAAAGATGTTTTAATACCTAAAGAAGGCGCACGCAAGTTCAAATCCACTTGTTTCTCTAAAAAATCGACTCTTGGATTGTTACATTACAGGCGAATACTCCCGGTAAAGGGGCACCGTAAAGAAGGATTTCTGAAAATTGAACTCCCGAATAGGATAAACAGAAAATGAAAGAGGGCTTGTCGGTTAAGAAAACTGTTTTGACCCTGGCCCTTGGGTAAAACAATCATATTATGCTCACCTCGCTTTACCTAGTTGAATTTTAAGTTTTTGATATATTAGAAAACTAACTAACCATTCATCTTTCTTGGTTTGTAAATCATTAGGTAGGTAAATGTACCTAGTACCTACGTGAGAAGAACATAATATTTAAGTATGTAGGTAGGTACCTTGTAGGTATGTTGTCATTAGTTACCCACGTTATTCTAACTTACCACACAACAGTTTAACATTTTTGTGGTTTCCACTTGAATGTTGTGGTATTTAGTGCAAGTTTATTGATCTGGAACAGCTAAGTTTTAACTGGCTAGAAAGGTATTTAATAGAAAAACATGTTATAAACACTATGAAGGTCACATCCATCAACCCGCACTGGCCCCGCGTGTTGCCCACTTCCACTCACAGAGATGAAGTCTGCGTCCCGGCGCAGTGGGGACGTGGAAACTTATTAGGCCGATTATTATAATTATTATCAAGATTATGTTCCGAGACAAGAAATACCTAACACCTAAATTGGCTGCCCTGTACTTCAAGCTAATTTTGAGGACAGTATTACAAAGAGATAATATCTAGATAAAGCGAGTTGGTTTCCACAAATAAATTTATAATCTATCTGATACGATACGCAACTGTCTCGCTAGACATTACGGAGTTCCAAGAGAATTCCTATTTTATGTGCTAGTAATGGGAACATAACTGTTAGTAGGTAGGTACAGTCGGCTGCACAAGTTGATTGATAGGAAAGAAAGGAAGAAAAACAACTTTATACAACTTATAGGTAGGTGGGATTCCTATGCGCTACGTTAGGTACCTACTGTGAAGAAATCCCACGGGCTACCATTTTGAAAGATCGGCGTTTTTGTTTGATGAGAGGGGCCCTTCTCCTACCGTTAGCACGGACCCCGTGGCCCTATTAGACTACCCGCAAATAATATGAAGTTAGTAGCTGGTATTACGTTAAGTTTGACAATGTAAGGTTTCATGGCTGTATTTCAACCGAGTTACCTTATGTAACCACTTAGTTCTAATTGTGCTAGAACATCAAGTGTGGCTCTACCTCTATCGATTCAAAGCCAACATAACATGATTTTTTTATTTGTTCTAATTTATAAAAAACTGCAACTCAGTTTGTAAGTTATCATTTTCGCCGGCACAAAAGTCTTTTGCTTTTTAATAAGATCAATTTCCCCGAATTATAAGTCATGTACATGACCGGACCGTGGCTGTCATGTAAAACGCCTTTGCATAATCGTATTTTTTAATCTATGCATGGGGTGCCAAAAAGGGCGGGGAAATCAAAACCCCTTTTAATCGAGTAACAATAGATTATGCAAAAACGCACGTTACTTGTATTGCATCTTCAGTCCGATGTCAGTGGAGTACAAGACGTGCTAGTTGATACTTCAAACCATTAGAAGCAGTGTAAAGTTCGAGGGTGTAAGAAAAGTCAAGAATTTCTGGTGAAGTTTAATTTTAATAAGAGGATTACAGGAAGGTACAGAAATCATAATTATATTTTATATTCGCACAATTTTTAACACAAGAGTACAATGTGTTCTTAATACATGATAAGTTGATAAATTTTAATATTATAGATTAATAAAACTGAATGATTGAATACACAACATCTGATGAAAATGACGTTAACAGTTTACGTTATAAGATGCGATCGTGTTGTTGCTGATGTGACGACGATTTTAATATTGTATATAATTTATTTCGTCTGATGTTAATAACATTATATGAAATACTCTGATACTTTGACTTGCTTGATTTAATTTTTTTTTGCATTTTCTTTTTTTCTATTTTTTTTTTCGTTTTGAAGTAAGCTTTACTCGGGCTCGTTCATCCTAAGACGGGCAAAGTCTTCAAATACAATGTTATCTTCTTCCTCATTGGTGTAGAGAGAATTTTCGTAACGGTGTCTTTCAATAGATTGCATTTTCTTCATCGCATTGAAGCGTTGACGTTCAACAGAGCCTGAAAGTTCGGGAAAAAGGTTAGAAACATTCGCCAGGTTTTAATTACATAAGATCTTCGAACCGATTGAAAGGATATTCACCTTCAGCTGGGTGGAGTAGTTTGAAAGGCACATCGGTAACAAGTTCTCCACCAAGAGTTCCACAGTTCAGCTTGACCCTCACAGAGTAAGAGACAACGATACCAATGGCATCAGCTGGGCATTTACCGTCAGGTACAAGGGTAGAACTGGCCAAATTGACATCATCTTCCTTGAGGTGACCGTCCAGAGCCACACCTGTTAAATCGGGTTAATTAGAAAACTATCTAAGAAACAGTCAAATTAGTCTCAGAATAATTTCGAAAAATAAACACTAACCACGGATGTCCTTATTGCTGCGAGCCAAAGGCACCAAGTAGAATGTTTTAGACAGACTGGCCCCAGGAGTAACAGGGCATCCTTCACGGCTCTCCAACGAGGCCACATGACGGCTGAATTGAGAATTGATCATGGTGATCTCGACGTGCTGCACAACCATCGCACGGATGTTGCGGACAGACTTCCTAGAGTTGTTGGACACGATGACGTTGGCAGCGACCTTCTCTCCATGGTAATAGATCTCCCTGTCCAAAGTGACTTCGAGGTTGATTTTTCCGTTGCTGAAAGTAAATCCCTTGCTCACGAGAGAGCTAGGAAGACGACGGCCACGGGAAGTTGGTGCGTGTTGGAGCTGTATAACAGAAAGACATCAAATTATCTTGTTTGAAACATCAAGTAGCTTTCGTGTTAGAATCTGACTGATTGAATCTAAATATACCTTCTTGATGGCTAGGGTCACTGAGCTCCTCTTGTGGCTTTTCTGGTCTTCTTGCTCAGCGACGTAAGTCCTGACACAGTATTCTACGCCCATGGGCTTGCCCTGATCTTCTTCAGAGGGCTGCAGTGTTACCTAAAGAATTAAGTTAATTCATAAGCATCCCTTTGTTTCGCTGAATTATGACTATGTATTAGAAACTTTTGAAATTTACCGAGCTTGGGGCCAGATCAGGGAAGTTGAAAGTAAAAGGAAAAGCATTAGGTCCAAGCTTCTTCAGCAGCTTCTCCTGGACAGGTGTTAGTTCCATTTTTGAGTTGATCATTGGTACAACTTGGTCCTGGCCGATGATCATTTCCTTTGAGAACTTCAGCCCCATGACTTCATCTTCCTCCCTACCGTAGCGGTACGTGGTCACGAGCTAAACAAGAACAAGAGCAACAATTTAGAAATGACGTTGTAAACCACTGTTTTGCACACACTTCACTTTTTAAATTTCACTAAACACTGCACTTTGCGTAGTAGTAAACGCACCTGGCTATACACTTTTCTTCCTTTCAGGTATTCGGTATCCACCACCACAACTCCATCTACGGGATCGCAGTAATCCATATGATCAATGAAGTCACGCTTGCCAAGGTAAACCGTAACTTTTCCATTTGGAGTAGTTTTCTTAAATACTTTTACTGCAACCACAAACGCCAACGCGAAGTAGTCCAACATTTTGTTGGATGTTGTAGTAAGGGATGAGTAAAGGAAAATAAGTTAGAAGAAAAACTTTATTCAAGTTGTTAGTTTGAATAAACTGGGTAAGGTTTGAAGTGTTCACCAGAAATGATTTGGTTCAGGAAATGTGGCTTATATATAGGTAACATGTGAGGTTTCCTGCAGAATACGTTAACCAGCTAATTGGATTTTATTCGTAGGCGTACTAATGAGATTTAAGCCGGATGACGCATACTCGCATTGGAATCGATTTGATGTCCCCTCACTAAGTTTAGGTAAGAAATCGTTGCGTTCCCAAACGTCAAAAATTGACATTTGTTGTGACAGCCTCGAAAGGTTATGTAGCGTTAATTGGGGATTATAATATTATTTACGCAGCGAAAACTAATAGGATTCTAATACAACTTGACCTAGATACCCAACTTAGTGTTTTTACAGTTTTACGAAAAGCAATGTAACCTATTGAGTTGGAAAATTGTAAGTTAAAATCTCGATGTTTTCTGTAGCTTTTTGTTCTGCGTTTTTCAAAATTGATATTTTTCCTTTTTAGTTATACCATCAGCATGCCAACATTCTTGACGCCTGGCCGTCATGGCTATAGCGTCCGTTTCTCTCGGACTAGGCCGGATACCTTGGCGGTTGCAACCAGCCAGTACTACGGTTTAGCTGGTGGTGGAACATTGTTCTTCTTAGAGCTGTCCCCTGATGGTAGCACGCTCATTGAAGTCCAGAAACTAGAGTGGAACGATGGATTGTTTGATGTGGTAAGTTGATTTTATCTAGCTTTTAAAATGGAGTCCATAGGCTGCTTAAATTGATAACAATTTATTGCAGTAATCCTCTTCAATTCCTCTTTTATCATGACAACTGTGAAAAGTACTGGCCTCAATTTTCGTCTAAATAGAAAATATAAATATTCAATCTATGAAATGAAATTCAAACATAACATTTAAGACAAAGAATCAATTTTTAGTCTTTAAAATCATTTAAGATATTTCTTATGGCATATCACCTCAATAACTTTTCATTCGTCAAACAACCAACTCGGTCTATTGCAGTTCACAGCTTTGCAAAGGAATCTCCTAAGCACACCTTGTCATTCACCTACCATATCCAGTTTGTCCCAGCCACCTTTTGATGGTCATGGGCATATCTAGCATTGCATGAATACTTTCGCCATATTCTCAGCCGTAAAGTTAATCAAGAGAATATAATAAAAACATAAACAGCTCCGTCTATTCACACTGAAGCCCCACAATACATATACATACCCACTAAACATCTGCATCATCAACTAACAGGATTACTTATGTGTTAGCATTACTATATTTATTTATAGACAATTGACTTAAGTTCCTGGTTAAATTAAGTTCGGGATTTGTCATGGTTTTAGAGGTCTCTGGAACAATTTTGTGTAATGATTGATGTATAACAGTACCCACATTTTGCAAGAAGGCAAAATACTGTTTTGTTATACTTATGCAACATCTGTACAGTAAGAAAGTGCGAGTGAGGTGTTTGCTTGGCAGTGAAATAGTACAGGCATAATCATGTATTGGTTGACTGAGCAATATGGATATTTAAAAGGTTTCTTTGTTTACTTTCAGTCAAGTACTGCCTGTAAATGATGTTTATTTCAGTAAATTGGATTCAACAAACATGTTTGTAAATCTAGATGCAATTGAACACTAAAACACATTAAGAGGTCTTAGTCTTTTTTTAAAGTCCAGACATGATGTTTGTAAAGTCATATCAGTACCATGTGAATTAGTGTTTCAAATGGGTTTTTGAGGAAAGAACTACACAGACTAGAGTGGACCTTTCTAGTCAGTGCATCCAAATAACATTTATACAATGGAAAATGATTCTGCATGTATTATGAAAAAAGGGAATCTGTGGTTCTTATTTCAAAAGAGATTTCTGCTTTCTTTTTGTTTGCTTTAGTTACACTTTCTACAATATGTTATGTAGGATTAGAATATCTTGCAGATCCTTTTGTCTGTTCAAAAATTACTTAAATGTAGGTAAATATCATTGTCAAGTTGTTACTCAATAGTCATTATTCAATTTTTTTTTACAGTTTCTCATGTTAAGTTACCTTGAAGTATTTAGACAATGCTAATTCAAGTATTCAGCCTAATAATAATTATCATCAACAAATAACTACCGGAGATTTATTGTGAAGGACGACACAGCTTAACAAATGTCGGGCATGCCGCCGTCCAGGCAAATCAATCCGTCACATTATCTACGGGTGTTCTTGTCTGGCTAACAGAGAGTACTTGCATAGACACAACCTTGTAGCCAGGATTATCCATCAGCAATTTGCTCTAAAATACAGCCTCGTGGAATTGAAAGTGCCGTAGTATAGGTATGTGCCTGACCCAGTTCTCGAAAATGGCAATATCACATTGAACTGGAATCAATCCATCATCACTGACAGGACTATTGTAGCCAATAAGAATCAGAGAAATCAGAGCGGCGCGCAATGATTGTTGACATAACGGTCCCGCAAGATGAGAACCTCGTGAAAGCCGAGAATGATAAGCAAATCAAGTATCTTGACTTGGCTTGGCTTGTCGACATGTGGGATGTGGACTCAGCGATCATTGTGCTTAATTGCCATGGTTTAATTGCCAAGAGCCTCGATCAATACCTGAAGGAGGCTCTCGTTAGGCAGCTGGATCAAGGGCTTGATTCAGAAAGTGGTACTCCTGGACACAGCTCGTATTGTTAGGAGGTTCCTCTCTCTGGAGCCGCCTGACAGCCGCCGGTAGCTTAGACCCTGTTCCCGATACCGGTGGGCTACAATTTTTTTTATATTTTAAATGTTTTTATATATTTTTTAATTAATATTTAAAAATTTAATTGAATTTGTAAAAAAATAAATAAAGGAAATAATTATCATAATAACATCACTCCTATAATCCCCGAAGGGTTAGGCAGAGGTGTACCTAATAGTACACCCACATTTCGCTAGTTATGTCCTGTGTAATAAGGGGCGATCCTATTGCCATTAACCAGGCACTGATCAAGGCTGTTACTGAGAAGTTCCTGATGGAAGAATCCAATAACACCTCATGCTCTGCAGTCGTGCTTGCGAGCACTGCACCAACAAGGTGGTCTATGATTATGTTGTTGAATACTGGTCAACTGGTATTTATCAACAGGTGAAAAATACCTACTTTAAAGATGCATTGTAAATATATGTGCATTTTTAATTATATGATTTTCACAATGGACTATAATCGTAACATCATGGCAGTTTCCCACAACGGTTAGGCACTGTTATAGTAATAGATTATATTATGTTAATGCTTTTGGAACCTAGGAGTAATTTTATTTCTTTGACTTACTGTCTTTTTTATTTTGATTAATATGTTATGTAACTGCATAACATATTCATTGCATACTGGGGTATCTTATTACCTAGTACCAACTGGGTTGTGGAGGTCAGATAGGCAGTCGCTCCATGTAAAATACTGGTATTCAGCTGCATCCGGTTAGACTGGAAGCCGACCCCAATATAGTTGGGAAAAGGCTAGGCAGATGATGATGTTATGTAACTGCATTAATTGATACCTTTACCAAGTCTCCTGGTAATGGCTGTGTTCTTAAGGTCGTAAGAGCCATAAGCAACAATGGGTATTAACTACAGGTTTCTTTTGAAATTTAAGTCCCTATTAATCTTCTTTTCAGACATGGTCAGGCACAACAGAGAGTGCAGCAGCCTGTGGTGCGGGCGACGGTGCAGTCATAGTGTGGAGGGTTGGCTGTGCGGCCCCACTGAGGGTCCTGAGGGCACATACCAGTGAGGTCTGCTCTGTGGACTGGCCGAGGTCTCATTTGTTGAGTGCAAGCTGGGACACTACTGTTAAATTGGTGAATAGTTTTCATAATTATCATAATGGATGAAAATTTCAAGGATGAAGATTTGTTAATTTTTGGTAATTGTACTAAATAAGCATACTCGAATTTGATACAATATTAAGGTAAATGATTAATTCATTACAAAGCCATGTTCCGAACTATGCAACTATGCTTTGGAATTCAATTAATTTGTTAATCCATTTAATTTTCTTTTTTTTTAAAGAATGCTGTAAATAACATAATTCTTGTAACAGTTTGACATTATTGACTTTTTAAATGTCCCTATTACAAATGCAAAAAATGTCCTTATTATAAATTGTATTATAAATTCTTATTGACAGAAAAATCATTTTTTAAACACAAGTTTGTAACATAATTCAGCTTACTAACCTAATTTACCCTCTATTAAGTAACCCAAAACTTCCTTATTAACGGTAACTCAATACAACCATTTCAGTGGGATCCCGAATCGGAAGCATGCCTCAGTACATTCGTGGGTCATTCTCAATTGGTCTACACGGCCGCTTTCTCGCCTCACTCGCCGGCGACTTTTGCGTCAGTGTCTGGAGATGGACACCTCAAACTATGGACGTGTACTGAACCATCCCGACCTGCTGCGGTGGTGAAGGCGCATGATGCTGAGGTAATTTGACTCTTGGTGTTTGTAATAGAGTTTAATTTTAAGATGTGTTTAATAAAAAGATACTCTTTTGTCTTGTAGTAAATGAACACCAACTGATCCTATGCTGAGCAGGCTGGAAAAGAGTAATTAAAAAACTACAAGATTAATTAATGAGTCCCGGCATATTTAAACGTAGAAGCAAGATGCTGTTGAGCTGATCTCAGCCCTTTCCCAATTTATTTGTGGTCAATGCAGCACTGTGTTCATCTTCTGGATAATAAAATCCAAGTCTCTTTTAATCACACATTTGCAATAATATCTGTAGGTAGTGGATGTACAGTCTGCCAAGCTAATTAGTTTACATCACTCAATTCTACTTTATGTAATGTTTTAACAAAATAATGAATACAAAAAGAAAAAGAATATATTGTTGCATACATTGTTTGAACTTACGATTTCTTGTTTACTGACCAAAGACGATAGCCGTTGTGCTTGCTATAGTAATATTATGCCAAATATTATATCTCCTTCAGTACCATAAGTGAATGATAAATATATATTGGTATATGGTAATTGATGTGCCACACGCACACTAATAAAAACCGAGAACGCTCGTTTTATTTAGTGTTTGTGTGCATAACTATGACTTCACCCACACATATAAACTGTAAATCAATTAGGTTGTTTAACTGTACAAGGTGAGATCAAAATCTTACCCTATGAGTGTAGATGTCAAATAATTTTATCAAATTTGCAGGTTCTGTCATGCGATTGGAGTAGAACAGAAACGCACGCTCTCGCCACGGCCGGCTCTGATGGTCTCATCCGAGGGTGGGATCTAAGGAGGCTCACTTCACCTATGTTTACTCTCAAAGGTAAATAATATTAAATTAATTAATATTAAAATGGCTAAAATGCCTGTCTAGGACAAATGTCCATCAGTGGACATGTTGCATACGTAATGATGATGATATACATGTGCATGTGATGAATGTAGGTAATTTCTCAGTGTTAGGAAGGCTCAGTCAAAACTCATGGCGTGTCCATAGCTTAGTCCCAATCTGACCTATGAGGTCAAGCTATTTTGAAATATAAAATGACATCAACATATTTTCAACCAATTACGTTACTTGGAACAATAGTCAAATCGCTTTAACTAGGCCAAACAATTGAATGTGAAATGGTACCAAAAACTCGTAAAACAGGACCTGTGTATTATGATACGCGTGCGATATTATATTTAGCGACAGTTAGTATGGGTAGCTATAGCTACCATTTACCATTGCGAGTTTTTGGTACAAGTTCACATTCAATTGTTTTGCCAGCTTCAAACATTTGTACAATACCTATACTAGCGCTATTATCTTTTGAGTTACCTTCCTATTACAACAGCATGTGCAATAAAATAATATGTTTTAAATAATTTGTATTTTTTCACTGCCCTGTTGGTCTAGTGGTCGCAAGCACAGCTGAGCATGAGGTCCTGGGTTCAATTCCCAAGTCGGGCAAACTCTTCATGGCTGAATTCGTGCCCAGTTGATGGCAATAAGCTCGCACCTTATTAATATAATATAATAATAGTCAAGGATTGATGTTATGTTATTTTAATTAATGGTGTTTCTTGTTTCAGGGTGTGAATGCGCTGTTAGAAGAGTACAGTTCTCTCCTCACTCGCCCTCCATTTTAGCGGCCGGCTCCTATGATTTTACTACACGGTAAGAAATTGTTTCATTAAAACATTCTTTAGTCTATAGTAATGTATTCAGGTTTGATTGTTACCAAATCTGTAAATTTATTTCTGGATGGCTAAATTGATTTAGTATCAATAGGATTAAAAAGGTAACATACTATCAAATACAAGGTGTAAACTGATCCTTCACGAAGCCGTCAACCAAGCATTCTGAACATCAAACTAAGTAACTCTGCACAAAAATCATTGCTGGGCAATGAATGCATTGAATAGTAAAAGGGTCATTGTGGTATTTTAAGTACAGTTATAACATTAAAAACATGTATTAAAAAAAATGAAAACATTCCAACTTTGACCCCAAATCCAAATCTTTCAAATTGGTGGTATCTTCCAAAACAAAAAAAGTGATCGTTATGACGGGGAGAACACTCATAATGTGGCTTCTTCATGCATAGATACTCAACTTCATATCTGCTATACCTTTGTGCTCCATATCATTATTTCTCACGCGTCGCATCTCTCAGCACATTTAAACTGAGTTCACTTGCGTGAGTTTCATCATTTATGTGGAGTATTGATACTGACTGCTTCAACGAGCGTTTAGTTTTATTGAATTATCGACTAGCGACACAAATGTCAGCTAGTATTAGTTAATTATATCTCTAACATTCTATAAGTAATTCTGTGGCCCGAAAGTCTCACAACCAGTCTTATCAAAGGGTATCGTGTTACCCAGTACTAACTGGGTCGTGGAGGTCAGATAGGCAGTCGCTCCATGTAAAATACTGGTAATCATTTGCTTCCGGTTAGTCTGGAAACCGACCCCAACATAGTTGGGAAAAGACTAGGCAGATAATGATGATTCTGTAAGTAATTCTTTTTATTTTTTCAGGATATGGGACCTCAAACGCGGCTGTGAGCCCTTAGAAACTATAAGGCACCACTCGGAATTCACGTATGGACTGGACTGGAACGCGCTGAGGCCACATCAGATAGCCGACTGCGGATGGGACTCGCTGGTCCACGTGTTTACACCTAGGTCTTTGGCCTGAGAATGGTTCTGAAGTGAGTAGATTACGCACAATACATAGTTGATGAAAAATAATACAGAAAAGGCATCCTTTCAAAGATATAAGGGTGGCATTTGCTTTAACCATACCCACATTTGTCCATTCAGAAAAAAAAGCTAATAAATGCTGCCAAAATGGAGAGAGATAATTATTTTTAGGCCAAAACAACCACCCATTGCATTAGTTCGAATTTTGATGAGAACTAGCAAAGTATGATTGTTACTCAACTTGATGAAAAATGAAACACATTTAAGACTATCTTCTTAGCGTGTCGATGGCAAATTTTTAGTTAAATATGTTTGGCCCAAAATTCAGCTATGCGAACTCCGCTCGCTGTAGCAGTCATAAGATCGTCAAGTGCGCAGGTGTTAGGGCATGTAGCGCAAGATGGAAGACTATTGAACTTTGACTTAAATTTTGGCAACACAACTTTCCTGCTGGTTTTATTTTGTCGACGCATCAGAAATCCGGCTACATCAAAGCTTTTAAAATATTGTTAACCTTTTGACTCCAGAAACAGTGTCACAATTTTCGTTGTATAAAATTGTGCTACAGTATAAATAAATTGGTGCGAATTGTTTCAGGATTCATTGGATCGTCTGTGATTAAACTGAAAGTGTATGTGGAAGAGTATCGTGCCAAACCATAATAGTGTTTATTGCGAAGACAATCAGGGTCATAATCGCTTGCAAGCGTTCACTCGGTGCAGGTAACGGTGAACAGGGATATCGAGGTTTTTGGTGATAGAAGAGTCGTGTATTGTAAATTATTATTTGTTATAATCTTAAGGATAGTTAGGTAGTACTTTGTCTTAGGTGTTTTCGCTGAATTATTAATATCTTATTTATTGCTAGTACGTTCAGGGAATAAATAAATAAATCTTAAGGATATAAAGTCGAAAATCATAATTCTGATGGTTGGTGATAGCCTAATCACAGACTTATTATATTGGATTGTATCGACATTAGGGTAGTTGCCAAATCAATCAATTGACATACTTTTTAAGAGCTGTCAAAATGTGATTCCCCCTTAAATTTTGAATGGCAATAGCACGCTATGACGTCACTATTTAATCAACTCAAAGATTCAACTATTTATTGATTTCAAAGCAACAAAAAATCTAATTTTGCAATAAATTGAAAATTAATCGGGTTTTCAGGTCTAAAATGAAGTATTTTTTAGAGAAGTTGTGTCTTGGAATTATTGTTTAATGGTATCAACTACCCTTTTGTCATCTTTAGCACTTTTTGATTGCCCCTATGCATAATAAAATCATTGTAAGCACTTTTTTTTTGTTTTTGGCTTGCTAATGTTATAGCTAAAATATCAGGTTAACACACACATGCAATTTTGCGAAGTTTTTCCCCGTTTTGAATACCCGAAACACCTTAGACAAGGCTTAAATGTGATTTTATTAATATTACTTTACGCTTTTCTTAACACAATTATACGAATTAGTTCTTATTATACTGACTGAATTTTACGCCTTTTAAACTGTTATATGTTAAAACAAGGTGCATTTTATTTTAGACTTTATGTTAACCTGTTAAAGTTTATCATTGCTTGTACTTACTAACTTACTTACTAGTTACATTCCTTTTTATGTTTGATATTCAACTGTTTTTTTTTTGTTATATTTTTATATTGACTATAATTTAAGCGAACAAATACAGATTTTATTGTGATGTAACAAGGTCTATTTTAACTTTTTGTTATATACCCAATAAATGTTATATTTAAGCTAAACTATAGACCAATAATAGTTAATTATTATGAAATGTATTGATTGATTACCCCGTTAAAATACGGTGATAGATTAATTCTTAGGCTATGCACACTTATAATATTAAAAAGAGTAGCACAACTATTAAAATAATTATGGGCGAAACCAGGAAGGCGTGGAAAGCTAATATATCTCAATCTCAACTAAACAGAACAAAAATAGTTAATTTATAATACAATGCTACAAGGATCTTTGAACGACATTGACAAGGGCGTTATTGGTCCAGTACATCATGCAGCACTGTATCAACAACGCCCAGCTGACCTTACGGCAACTATCGTTGCTGTCTTGTTTTGTCAAAACAGTTGCACAAATATTTACCAAGTGGCACCCTCAGTCAGCATCATTCGAGCGCCCGAAAGATTCATGCAGCACTGTAAATAGCTAAAAAAAGAACATCTCGTATGTGGTGGTGATCAGTGGAGTAACGAAACTGAAACATTCCGTAAGTGGCGGTGATAAGTGGAGTAACGAAACTGAAACATTCCGTATCTGGCGGTGATCAGTAGAGTAACGAAACTGAAACATTCCGTATGTGGCGGTGATCAGTAGAGTAACGAAACTGAAACATTCCGTATGTGGCGGTGATCAGTAGAGTAACGAAACTGAAACATTCCGTATGTGGCGGTGATCAGTAGAGTAACGAAACTGAAACATTCCGTATGTGGCGGTGATCAGTAGAGTAACGAAACTGAAACATTCCGTATCTGGCGGTGATCAGTAGAGTAACGAAACTGAAACATTCCGTATATGGCGGTGATCAGTAGAGTAACGAAACTGAAACATTCCGTATGTGGCGGTGATCAGTAGAGTAACGAAACTGAAACATTCCGTATGTGGCGGTGATCAGTAGAGTAACGAAACTGAAACATTCCGTATCTGGCGGTGATCAGTAGAGTAACGAAACTGAAACATTCCGTATGTGGCGGTGATCAGTAGAGTAACGGTACTGAAACATTCCGTATGTGGCGGTGATCAGTAGAGTAACGAAACTGAAACATTCCGTATCTGGCGGTGATCAGTAGAGTAACGAAACTGAAACATTCCATATGTGGCAGTGATGGATTCATTTTAACTGTGACTGTGATCTACATACTGTACAGTATATGTACATTTTCGCATAGTATACCTTGACCACCATAACTTGAGACGTGGTGGAATTTGGAACGACGATTAAAATATATTGAATTTGACAGGTTGATGACGTTTTTCTAAGCAAGCAGCGCCACCCTGATGTCTCAAGTTATGTTGGTCAAGATATACTTTACAAGCTTACACACCCTAACTTGGACTTGCTCGTAATGTTATATTATAAAGTTTTAACTATACGCTTTTGGTGTTTGTTTAAATTAAAATTGGGCAAAAAATCTGGATGTCTTCTAGTTATTTTTATTGTACAGTTAAATGATCTCTAAATATATTGTTCAGAAACATTGTTCAACACTATTTTTTAAACATTTTAAACATACATTTCGTAGTATACACACACCACTACTACAAGGCATTTCTTTATACCTCGGAAAGCCTGTAATATATTTTCTCTTCAATTGTAAATACTTGGCTTGTACATATTTTTTGTTATCGTATATTCAAAAGAATTGTATATGCCACAGGGTGTCGTCACACCTATGTATAATATTATGGCTAGCTTGATACTATTGGATATATTGTATAGAAATATCATTTATTATACTATTTCTGAGTTCTTGTACTCACATGATTATCGTTTGTAGAACACAATTCATAATAAATCCTTACATTTCTGTGTGCAGATTCATAGATACAGAAAAATGTAATTTATAGCTAGCGAAGTAAGAAATTGTAATATGTTATCTAGACCACTCAGTACATAGAGCACGGAGACGTCGCGACGTTGCGTTTGGTGCTAGAAGCGGCATTTTCATAACTTTATTTTTGTATGGAAAGTGCGTGTAACGGTTTACTCGCACTAAACTGACGGCTCTGGGGTCCGCGATCGAACTCATACGCTCAAAGCACTTTTGGCGCCACGATTTTTAGAGATCTCGCGCTCTACGTGGCCACGAGCACGACTCTCCCAGAAGCTCCGACCACGAAGGAAGTTTAGAAACCGGCCGTCCAACCTGTTGTTGTTCAAGTTGTGGTCCTAGCCCCGTAGTGCGCGAGGTCCCTTATTATTAATGCCGTCTCTAGACGCTTTATCACATTTCAACACTTTCCTAGCTCTAAATAACATTTAAATACCTTTTGCTACAGAATTTATATCGTATCAAATAAAAGAGAGTAACAATTACCAATATTTTTATTTTACTTCATTTTATGCAAGGCACATGTTGACATAGACAAAAATTTTGTGAAATGAACATGAGGGATCAAAATGAAAAGTTTTCTTTGAAAAACATTGGACGTAAAAATACACGGTTTACAGGCGAAACAAGCTAAACAATTCACTACGCGGCCGTTGATGACGCAGATGCAGTTTTTGTACACATGTAAAAGTAACAGAGACGATGTTCTACAAACCCAAACTTTTTCTAAAACTCCGTGTACCATAAAGATGCAAGACTTAAAACAGCGACATCTATAAACAATCCATACTCGGAACACTCAACTTTAGCCTCCTCAACCTTCCTTCGATGGCGGATAGCAAGTAATACACTGACTTTAAATGCGCCTTATCGTTTTCACAAATATTAGTCAAGCTCGTTGATGAGGAGAGCAGGCAGGAAGACACGCGTCTTTTGAGATTGTAACTATGCCCATATTGATGAAAATGCAGTGTTTGGCTGGCAAATGTTGTTCGACCGCTGGGTTTCATGGTGCAAGCTTCGCTGTTTGGTTGCTCGATCTTCTCCAAAGAGAGCGCTAGGTGTTTCGCCACTGTTAATTTAAAAAAGCATATTCAGTAGGACTTACTGGACAAATAAAAGGGAAAAAAAATAAGTCTTGGTTACCCCACTAGTTGGGGATCCCTGGTCTAGTAGAAATCGTTAGTGATCTCGAGTTCGATTCCCAGGTTGGGCAAAGTATTATTTTTTTTTATTTTTTCTTCAGGAATTTGTCAGTATTAGCCCGGAGTTTGGATGTGTGTTCGGTTGATGGCAACAGACTCGCCATAACATTGGATTTGGGCTAAATGTGGTGCTATTAGCTCTCTGCCTTACCCTGTGGGGATATACGGGCGTCATGTTATCACTATTTCTATAGCCTTATTTGCGATAAAGTCTTTTGTTCCGTGTTACTTTCTTGGTTTGCCATATATTGTGGTTAATGATCGCCATTTTCCACAACAATTAATTTAAAAAGCTCTTACGATTGTTTTTGACGCGTCCCAGCTGTTTCGCGAGCAAGGTGCTGTAGTAACGACACGAAGTAGCCAGATGTCCCCTCACGCAATCTTCGCAACATTCTAGAACATTTATTTACGTTTTTCTTTTAATCGAGAAAGAAAAAAGGTAATTCAGTAGGAATGAAAAATTGTTTCATTGCCACAAAAGTTCGAACATTAGGTGCATTTCACTTCAATCACTGCTGTTTCGTAAAAACATATACAAAGGCTGTTTTTTTTAGGATTACTCTGCCCTAGGCGATCTTAAATAAACTAGAGTAAAAAGTTACCTTCGTTCATTTTTTCTTGGCCGTCATGAGTATCACTCTCAGGTAGCTTAATGTGCTGCAATTTACGCCCTGAAATTCAACGATGATTCTTTAATGCTATGTTTAAGATCTTAAGTGCATATGCGTCACCTCCCCAAAGACAATGACCACCCACCTTCCGACTTGCGCGACATACCTGAAAAGGGGATTACATTTGTATGGAGAATCGCAGCCCTTATTCCCATAAGGGCTGCGATTCTCCATACAAATGTAATCCCCTTTTCTCTTCCTGAATAATGCCTGTAGAGCAATCGCACTATCCATCTGATTTTCGCACTCGCCTCAAATTGCAATTGCGGGCCCGCTTTGCCGGACCCTAAAGTTCAACTTAGAAAATAGAAAAATGAATTGTGCAGTTGTTGCTTTTAATTTTCAGGTCTCCCCGACGCTTATTTCGAAGTAAACGACAAAATACGTACGGCAAGGAGCATTAGGTCCTCTTTCTCTGCAGGTGCAACGCTTTATCATAACTTCGGATGTCAACATGCCGGCAGACTTTGTTGACAGTTTTGGCAAGTCGATCTTTGCTGCGTTCACCACTGGATGAAAGATAAAAAAAATATGTAATGCCCGGATTCTGAGGATAAGTAAACGACAAAATACGTACGGCAAGGAGCATTAGATCCTCTTTCTCTGCAGGTGCAACGCTTCATCATAACTTCGGATGTCAACATGCCGGCAGACTTTGTTGACAGTTTTGGCAAGTTGATCTTTGCTGCGTTCACCACTGGATGAAAGATAAAAAAAAATATGTAATGCCCGGTTTCTGAGGATAAGAAAACGACAAAATACGTACTGCAAGGAGCATTAGATCCTCTTTCTTTGCAGTCGCACCGCATCATCATAACTTCGGACGTCAACATGTAGGCAGACTTGGTTGACAGTTTTGGCAAGTCGAAGTTTGCTGCGTCCACCTCTGGATGAAACATAAAAAAATAAGTAATGCCCGGTTTCTGAGGATAAATAGCTAGTTTGTGGTCCGTAACTACGTGGTCATCATTATCATATCAGTCGAACCTACCTACGTCTCCCCAAAGAAATGCCACGTCTACCGGTTCTGTGCTTCTTAGTTGATCAGAAATGTGATTCTCCGTTTCCCAGTTTTGTACCCATTTTGTCCTTGCATATTTAGTCCCTCAATTTTATCATACCTATGTTTGTTTTTGATTGCTTCAATAGGGTAGGACTGAAACCGAAGTACATACATACATATTTGATCCCAACTTGAAGTTTATCATTCACAACACCAACCTTTTATCAAGTGGAACTCTTTGCCTGACATCTGACATCATCATACTCATTAAAAATTAATAAACACAAGGCATCAAGGACTTCCGCTCATTGGTAACCCTTAATGTCAACCTTAATCAAATTATAATATCAAGAAAATTCATTATTATTTGATGAAGACTTATTGTGGGTTGCCTGACAGAATATTTCTCTCGTCTGTTTACGAATGATAATGAATTTTGATTAGATATTCTGACAACACCTACACACTGTAGAGAAACTGATATAATTTATTATCTTCAGAAAGAGTAGATTAGTTATTCAACGAAATAATTGTATCCTTATGATATTTCAATGAAATGTCAAAACGTACCGTGTTAATTTAGTCTCAGCTTATAGATAATAATATTATTATACGACTAAAAAGTAGCTTATTTAAGTTGTCTCATTCCATATTCCGTTTCACTATTATTTTCAAAAGGTTTTGTTTTTATTAATGCCTGATTCAAGACCATAGCAGAGCATACTGTGAAAGCCATAAGATGTGTTAATAGCGTAGTCTAGTACAGCTGTTCAAAAAAATTACTGACCTGCATCAACGCAGGCGGCATCCACATTAATATGTTTAGAAGAGGACTGCTTCGTCATCTTACTGACCACATCTTTTGTGGTCTCATACAGCGCCTTATACACTATAGGAACAGACGTAAAAATGGTCAGAAACATGTTAAGGGCATTACATGGCTCCAATCCCCCAAAAACAGAGTATGTTTAAAGAAATTTGTTGATGAATCCCTTCGTGCGTTTTCCGTGTAAAAAATATATGTTATACTTAAGTTCATCACAAATCAATTGTATTGTTTTAAATTTTAATAAACATTCTCATTTTTGTTTTATTAATCATAGTAAATAGGTCTTTTTTCAACCTTAATTGTAAATTTTCTCTGTAACGGCTGAATAGTTCTCTTATTTCTTTTAATATATTTAAATAATAAATGAAAACCGAAATTTCGCGAAATGTGCGGGGCAAGCCCTGTGACGCATACTCGGGACCGCGATACGTCAGTGTCTTGACGACTCTTGTGACGGGTGCACGCGTGTTATTTTTTCCAAATAAAATTCAAAACTGCATGTTTTTAAAGATTTCCGAATGAAATAATATTGTAAATAGTACAGTTATACATATTTCGTAAAATAAGAATAGAAAATACGTTTATAAAATATATTTAAAGTAGTTTGAGTAGGCCTGACAAGTGACAGCTATGCCTAAATCTACACATCTATACAAATAAATCGAATTGAAATGTCTGTTTGTAATATCAAAATAACAGCTTTTTACTGAATGCTTATGAAAATATATCCGCCACTTATCACAAAAACACATTTTTTTAAATTTTTGTCTGTCTGTCGGTCTATCTGTCGGTCTTTCTGTTTGTTCCGGCTAATCTCCGAAACGGTTGGACCGATTTTGACGGGACTTTTACTGGCAGATAGCTGATGTTATAAGGTCTAACACAACAGGTATTCGGATGGACCTTTGAGTAAAAGTGCTTTATCTTATACCATTGAATTTTTAAGTTTAGATTTTATGGTTCCTTTCTTTTAATTTATCATGTTTGTTAGAGAGATTTGATCCATAAATGATCGATTCATGTCATAAAAGTACAGGATGTTATTTTTTCGAATTTTATTCGGTTCGACTCCCGAGTGCGGCAAGCGAATTTTCGAAAATCTTTGAATACAGATTTGTTTTTTTTTGAAAAATTAAGTAATGTTTCCTTTGAGTAAAATTTGCTATCTCCGGTATTTTGAGTACTTTACCTCCAGGTGAGGTTGTCAAATTCCATCCTGTATATTACAGGCAATTCCGTGTGGTCCTGGAATTAAAGAATACGACCACCCCATAGATAAAAGGCAGCTAAGGGAACATTCGACCTACAACGAAGACAGCTCTATGATACACTGGATAGTCCAGCAGGCCAAAAACACCTTTACCGGCTTGCTAGAGCTAGAGAGAGACAGGCGAAGGATGTTTGTCAGGTTAAATGCGTAAAAGACGAAATTAGAATGTTTATTTCGGATAGTGAGAAAATTAAGGATAGGTGGAAGGGTTACTTTGAAAGACTGATGAATGAGGAGAATGACTGGAGTGGTATGCTTGAAAATAAACCAGCGAATGAGGGACTAGTGAGAAAGGTTAATGTGGAAGAAGTGAGGATTGAGGAGGAGTGAATGGAATGAAGAATGGTTAGGCATTAGGAATACCGAAGTTGAAGTATAGAAGTTATTTCGGATGGACGTGGTTAGCTTTATTCTTCAGTAAACTTGCCGGAAGAAGCGATTCCTGACGAATGATGTAACAGTTAGCTGGTGCCTATTTTTAAAAACAAAGATGATGTGGTGGTGTGCAACAATTATAGAGGGATAAAGCTAATGCCACATATGAAAGGAGCTCGTGGCTAAATAATAACAGCCACTCGGATCGATCTTTAAGTTAAGCCGTGCTTATCTAGGTTGGTCTGTGGATAGGTGACCACCCATTACATACCGAGTTTCCTTCGTGCCTCGGAAAGCACGTTAAGCCGTTGGTCCCGGCTGTCATTTTTAGATTTTTGACAGTCGTTACAGGTAGTCAGTTCTTACCAAGGGGTAGTACTAACTGGGTTGTGGAAGTCAGATAGGCAGTCGCCCCATGTAAAGTACTGGGCTCCATCCGGTTAGACTGGAAGTTGACCCTAACATATTTGGGAAAAGGCTAGGCAGATGATGATGTCACATAGTACGAAAGTTTGGGACAAAGTTATTGAAAGGCGACTGAGAGAAGAGAGCGAAATTTCGCAGAACTAATTCGGTTTTATGCCTGGTCGGGGAAAGACGGATGCCATTTTCGCTCTCCGCCAGCTGTGCGAGAAATACAGACGTGCATATAAAAATTTGCACATGGTGTTTGTCGACCTCGAAAAGGCATACGACCAGGTACCCCGTAGGTTCTCTGGATGGCTCTTAAGAAGAAAGGTGTGCCTGGTAAGTATGTGCAGTTGATCCGTGCGATGTACATGCAGTATCAATGTAGCTGTCGGCTTGCACCAAGGGTCGACTCTCATCCTCCCCCCCCCCCCCCGCTCTGGGCGGAGCCAGAAGGGAGTGTCAGATTTCTACTGACTAAAACCCATCCCTGTTCCTTCTTTACTCCCCTTTGTGTTCGGTATCTCTTTTGAACAGTGCCGCAGCCCTGGCAGGCATCGGCCCTTGCGGACCCCTAC
This sequence comes from Noctua fimbriata, assembly GCA_905163415.1. Lineage (NCBI taxonomy): Eukaryota > Metazoa > Arthropoda > Insecta > Lepidoptera > Noctuidae > Noctua > Noctua fimbriata. The sequence continues at coordinate 15,620,547 of LR990925.1, read as the reverse complement.
ATTGTTGCTGACATCTGAGGCGCGCGTGGAACACGAGTGCGCCGTCGACACGGCCTGTCGTCATAAGACAGCCGGACGGCGATCTAGCCCATTACTCACCGTCCACAGGCCCGCACCTACGGTGGCCGGGAGTAACCATGTGATCCCCGACGCCCGGGGTGTCTCCCACGGCGGCTGGGACGTGGCTCTTTCCCTCTCACGTCCCGCCACCTCCTTCGCTAGCATGACGGACGCGAGAGATTGCTGCCGCCAATCGCCGCTACGCGGAGGCTCTCATCCCTTACCTCTTCCTCTCTCACCTCTTCCTCGTGGTAATGGACGCTCTTGCGTCGGACATCCAGGAAGAGACACCCTGGTGCATGCTATTCGCCGATGACATTGTTCTGGTTGCTGAGAGCGGCCAAGAGGTCCAAAGCAGATTGGAGGTGTGGTGGTAGAACCAAAATGGAATACTTTTTTTGCGATTTCGTCGGTCTCTCCAGTCTAGTGCCTATAACTCTTGCTGGAACGCGAACGCGAACGACTTCCGGTACCTCGGATCGCTTGTACAAGGGGATGGCGAAGTAGACTGGGACGTAACGCACCGGATCAACTCATCCTGAGTTAGAAATGAGGAGAGAGAGGAAGGAAATGGCGACAGGTCACTGAAAGTGCCTCTCAAGTTAAAGGGGAAAGTATACAAGTCCATGGTTACACCTGACGTACTGTATGGATCAGAATGCTGGGCTCTAAAAAATATGGATGAAAAACAATTGCTCGTAGCGGAGATGAGAATGTGTGCGGTGCTTACTTCAAGAAAGTCTACATGCACCATTAACACCAACACCAATTCCAATAAACGACCAACCGACCTGTGCAAGATATTTGAATTTTAATGACTTTTTACGGGAATTAAGAATTTTATATTTTTTGTGAATGGAAACATTTTGTACTTATCAGAGCGTGGCAACATTAAAACAAAGCTTTATTTTATTTATTCCACTCATCATCAGACATCCAACATTATTTCTTGACACACGATGTATTAGCTGGCGATACCCATCATGCATGTGAAGTTTCGCTTTCAAAATTTGATCTTGTAAACCTATATGGTGTAAATCCTAATCATAAAGGTCATCATCAGACCTTCAAAATGTGACATGAAGAAGCACCCGTGCTCAATTAGATAAAAGTTGAAAGCTAGGTCATTCTAACTATTTCTGTTACTGAGAACCGATAAGCACTTACCTGGTCATCATCAGACTTTTAGCATGTACCATGTAGGGGTACCCGTACTCAATATAATAACTGATGAAAGCTAGGTCATTAGTCAAACTGTATAATTTATTTCAAATAAATATAAATTATGATACAGGTACTCCTAGAGAAACAAAATGCAGGTCTTTCAGAGAACGAATAAATTAGGCAAAAACGATGACAACTCAGATGCAGTACAGGGGTCAAATCATCAAGGTCATCGAGCAATGTAATGCCCTTAAAACACAGTTAAACCAGAAAAGATATACGCTTCGGTAATCTTCCTGTATCTTATTAAACACGACCATTGCGACTGGCGTCACAGAGCAACTCAAACTCAAAGCATTTATTTCAATTAGACCGTTACGGGCACTTATAAATGTCAAAACATAAATAAAAATAAGCGAAGCTACAGTCACATTCACAAGGCATAATAACTTGTAACTTGTTTATACTGTAGTTGCACATTCCAAAGCGTAGATCTCTATGGAGAAGAATGGGCAAGAAACTCCATGGACACCCTTTTAAATCAAAATATTGTTACAAAAACTTGATTCCATCATTCATGTTGAGATTATATATATAAACTACTCAAAACTAAATAGGGCTCATCATGTTTTACTTTGCAGAAAAATCAAAATGACGATTGGACGACAGCGTCTATAGAAAAAAGTTCAAACCCCCTTTGTTTGAAAATAAATACGTTACCAATATACGTGCACAAGATTTTCCGTGTCAGTATTCTACATATTTTGTGACCAAAAGCATCACCGTTTCCTTGTAAACGCAGAGAACGTGGTTGATTCTTCGCCAGGCTGTAGCGTTCTTGCCAACGCTTAATAAATCAGCGCTAAAGTATCTGAGGGCGTATTTTAGGCCACTTTCCCGATGATAAAGGGCAAATAACATACTGTTTCGGCGCACGCATTCTACCACAAGCCTTATGTTCCCTTATTTTATAACGTCGCGCTTAGCTGTAGGAGGTAACCAGAAATTGTAGCAAGCTTTTTGCTTTTTCAAACCTACTGAAATAATAAACTGACAACTTTGTCACATTTTACGATAAAATGTTGTAAACGATATTGCTTCTTTTGCTGCATGTATTTTATAAGGATTTTATTTAAAAATCGAGTTTTATCGCTGAAAATTCATAAGATTCACTTAACGAAAGTATTACCATATTAGGTTAAAAGACAGCGAGAGACAATAAAATATTATGAAGAAAATAACATTCACCTTATTACCATACGAAAATAATAATGGAACACATAGACAAGTAAAATATATCCAAACTAAGTTTTACCTGCGGCTTCGCCCGCGTGGAGGGTCGGAAATTATCCCACTACCGGTATAAAAAGTAACCTATGTCCTAATTCAGGTCATGGTCTGATCGTGTGCCAAGTATCATCTAAATCTGTTCAGCGGTAAATCGTGAAAAGAAAAAATATGTTTTTTCTTTATTTCAAAAGGTGATAGACAGACAGAAAGAAGCCAAAATCTCAGCATAATCTCGAATCAGTTCACAAAACCAAAACTGTTTGTCAACTAGTAGTACCTAAAACTAATACTACTACTTGATAGACAGTTTTGCTTTCGAATTAATAACATGAGTATGGATTGTTTATACCTTTAGGCGAGAGAACTTCCCTGATGACCGCGCTAGTATTCCGTTGACACCCTTCTCTTAGACTGCAATGAGACGTCAGCTGCCCGACGGAATGAGTTACACATACCCGCTTCACATTCACTTCTGAAATTGAATTATGTTATTTGTAGACCATGCTGTGTTCGCTACATTAGCAAATTGACACGATTGAGTGATTTATTCTTTTGTTTCAACTCATAGTGTGTTCAGAGAAAATGTTTTGTGGGTTTTTTGCTGGATGGTCTGGATGCTTTCATTTTGCGAACTAGGAGGCTAAGAAATCGTGATGATAAATTACATCATTATGTAGATATTTAGATAGCTGACGTGATAGTGGCATTTCCAGGACATAGCTGACGTATAAATGCCACTAGCAATGATGCTACAGCGATAAGGTGGTGTTACTGTTACTTGCGCGATGGTCTATAGCAGAATCAAGAGTACTTTACCCTTATCGGGTGGAGGATCAATCTGACTTGCAGCGTCGGTGCAAACTTTGTGGACCACACATCGAGCCTCTCCGTAAACAAACACACAATCTGAAATATATACTTAAATATAGATCTATACGTTTAGTGCAGCTAGGTATATGTATAAGCTAGTTTATGCACGCAGAAAAATCAAGTTTAAAGCCACTTATTCAATGGAAAATTGAGAAAAAAATGCGAAAAAGCGTAACTTTGTTGCCCGCAACAGCATCAAATTCTTCTGGAAAGCTCAGTTTTGTTTCATCCCGTATAGCAGAGTCGCGAACAATCCGTGCGATTAACATATACTTGGCGAACTCAGGTGAATGAGGTCAGTCAAAAAGAGGATCTTTCTTTTCATTCGCTTAAATCCTTTTAGAGCTTCTTGCACTTTTGAACTAAAATTGATTTAACTCAAACTTTGATTCAGCCGATCGTTGATTATGCCGATGCCGATGCCTGTTATTTGGATGCCACCGAGGAGCTCTTGAATAAGCTTGAGCGCTTACAAAATCTTTGCATTCGTTTTGTCTTTGGTCTGAGGAAATACCGACCATGTTTCTCACTTCTGCAAGGAACACTAGTGACTTCCTATCCGTTTTCGCAGGAAAACTCGGATATTATGCCTCTCTACAACATACACCCTGCATATCCCAGCTACCTGCGTGATCGTTTTTTGTTTACCCGTCCTTCTGATGCTCTGTGGAGATCCCACCTCAGGCATCATCTTAATTTCCTATCCAATAAAATGAATTCTATTCATACTCCTTCTCTGTTCATGCAGTACGTTTATGAAACTCTCTTCCGCCTAACATTCGAGACTCTAAAACTTTATTTCTCTTCAAAATTCAATTCAAAAAGCATTACCTCTCCTCTATACTGTAATATTCTATATACATACATATTTTTTTATATGTTAATATTATGTATATTTGTATGTATGTTTATTTTATATTAATATACCTAATTATTAAGATAATTTCTAATTTAAATTTTCCTGTTTTGTCCATTCTACACACTGTGTCTACATTTCTTAGTAAAGTTTCCTGTCGTAGGTCTGCTGGAAGAAATTTCTTATGAAATAAGCAGTACCTTCCTTTGTGCTCTTCTATCTTAATGTAATGTCCTGTTAAGTATTTTGTGTGTGCATAAATAAATAAATTAAATAAACCAGACACGACAACCGTCTGGTCTAAGGAACCTCCCTTTAACGGTCATTCCCACCTAGTTTCTCATACCTCTGAAGTGCGTTATTTAATGCATAGTATTTTAAAGAAACTTTACCAGGACTTTGGGGCTGATGCAACTGTCCAGCGCTGCAATACGGCGGTACAGGAAGGACACACTGAGTCGTCACCATAGACGCAGACTTCTTTATGTATGTCGGAGGTAGCGAATCCGTCCCTAAACCCAACATATAGGTGGTTACCATAGTCATATGGTGTAACATTATTAAATAAGAATTGTTTTAGGACAGTAAATTTACAACGTATTTAAACAAATAATATTCTGGAAAAACCGTAATCTAAAATCTTGAAGTAATTTTGATTTTACTGATTACCGTTAGCCAGCATCACCTCATGGAGTTCTTGATGTTTTAAGGGACCAAACGCACTACGCGGCCACGACCACGTGTATCTTGAACAAAACTGGTCGGATGCCCGGTTGTGTGACCAAACTATCTGGCTGGTGGAAATTTCTACGGCGAAAAGTCTTGGTCGTGGCCGCGTAATGCGCGAGATCCCTAAATACGTAAATTGATTGTCCTGAAAACATTTCCACATAATAATGTTACAAATTATTAGTAATCAAAAGAATAGTAATCTTAAATGAAAATATCATGAAAAACAGCCTACCTATTTCATACACCTCGATTTTTGCAAGTTTATCGATATCACACATTTACTTTTAATACTATACAACTTTCGTTAAACCGACATGGAGATTCTAGGAGAGGAATTAACTAGTACGACTTTTTGTACAAAAGAAAAATCAATTTTATTGTAAGGCTTCTGGTACCTGTCTCGCAAATCTCTGGGCAAGCTTGAAGTTCTTTGACATCTTTGGATACATAGTTATCTAAAATTGGAAAATCCTCGTTGATTTTTAGTTAAACCTTTTAAATAAATACTGTATAACTTTAGTTGTAACATACCTGATGTAACCACGTCCATCATTGTTGGGTTTAGAGCGAGTTGGGTTTCCGATTTATTAATATGAACATCGTTTGATTGTTTAATGGCCAATACATCCGCAAGGATATCCTTTGATAAAATTAGGTTTGCGAGTTCTGAAAGATATTTAACAAAAAATGGCAGTTTGGAAAGAAAATAAGATACCTGACAAAAAAAAACCTACCACCGAGTTTTGTAGTGGGCTTAGGTACTCATTTTATGAGGTAACGAGGTTTCAAGGAATAATACAACACACACAAGATACACAACTCGTAGAACTTACAGAAACTATGTACTAACCGTATGGCACTGGATTGTCATCGTCAGTACATAAATGGTTATCAGTTTTCAAGGTAAAAGTACTAGATTTTCTTATTTGATTGCCTTCATTAGTAGATACTATTGCGTCGAAAACTGAAAATGAAAAATGATTTATGTCAAATGAAGCAGTGTTTGAAAGTACTTAGAAGGTGTGTTTAAGAGCCGGTGCTTGCGCTGGCACAGTCAACTGCGACGTACGCCATCGCAGTGAACTAGCACAGCGTCTCAGTGTGGATTTCAGTCTTCATTCGACAATGGATCTGAAGAAACGTGTTCTATTGTTGCCATTTTTATGCCACCGTCGAAACAAACGTCTACTTTGCCCATCTAGCAGTGGAACACTGTCCGTCGTCACAACGGAGCTCCGACAATGCAGCGCATCACCCTCCCCCCGCTTCGTCTCTCGTCCGTCGATGCGTTGAAAAGTCGCGTGCGACGACGCAACGCATAATGTGGCATGTCACTAAAAAATGTATGTAAAAGGTCGCAGCGTTGACGCAGCGACGATGCAATGCAACGCAACGCACTAATGAGGCCTCAGCGTTAACAATTTAATAGTGACAAAGCCTTCATGTCGTAGCAGAAAAAACGATTTTCGCAAATGTAAGTGTTACCATAGGTCGCCCTATTGAGGCGTTTAAGGCGGGTCTAAAAAGGAATTTTCAGTACACTTCCTCAAAAACTGGTTCTTATCGCGCTACGATTATGTTCAACATGCTACGTATTTCACACGTGTGATTTTTTTAATTTATCACAACATGTGCGGAAATCAAAATTTCCACAGATACTTATAATAAGTCCAAATTTGTTCAATGCCTATAGTCGATGGTGATTGTTTTTTTTTTAATTTCGGCAGAGATATGTGTCTTTACGGCGTAAATATTTTTAGAATATTTAATTTGTGTTTATAAATAGAATATCATAGATAAACATGATTATTTATAACAAATATTTACTTTTATGAACAAATTAACATTTATTTGTATTCTAAATTCAAAAATATTAAAATTTACTATTTTTCATGTTGCGCTGTTTAGTGGCTTCATACCTTTGCTTCTCCTTCAAGCTGGTGAAAGCAACTACTTCTTTCTCAGTATATTTTCTCAGTTATATTTGTCAGTACCATTGAGTGAAAACGTTTTTTTTTCTGCACAGGACTAAGCGCGACGACAAGACGACAGTTGTCGTCAGCCGGCTATAAAAAATACATACCGGGTACGAGGTAGAGAACAACCTTAGCTGGCATTGTGCCGGACCGTGTCAGGCTGACCATCGCGTGGACTAACGCTCTCAGACCCTAAGGCGATGAGCGATTTGTTTGAAAAAACACATATATGGCTATAAGAAGGTCACTACTAAAACGACGGCATATACAGCAAACAAGAAGATGTGGTAAATCAGCCTCGATTGAAATATTGAGAGAAGGATGATGATTTAGGAAAAAACATCGACTAAACAACTACTTTAGTAAGAACATGGCTGTGCAATCTGTGCCTCTTATATGCTCAAAGCGACCTTTAAAACAATTGAGACGGTTGTACAAAAACAGAACTAAACCAATCCTGGGATGGCGACCCAAGCTTAGTGTGTTGAGAAAGGCCGAGGACTGAGGAAGGGTGGTGGACTGGAGGCAGTTGGTTTTAAATTGCGAAAGGGCCCACACGTTGAGTCTAGTGGAGCTAAGTCAGGGAGTCGGTCCAAAACGGTTAAAAGTGCTAGGGTGTCCAAGGTTAGGTTCGTGAAGTTAGCGTAATCTTGATACCAAGATGGACATGTCCCAGAGGAATGTCGTAAGAGAGCGATTAGTATTTTATAAGTTAAATATGAGTAGTAACAAAAAGTTTAGTTAAAGTGAGTGTCGAGACGCAGAAGGAGACGCCGTGGCGGGGGCGAAGCACTCTGTCTGTAAGTTAGTTATAGACTAATCATCTTCAATGAACACGTGGTAAGTGTTAACTATGATTAACTCCTAGCTTAAGTAGCAGTTTGGCGTTAGAGAGGATGATGCATTTATTTCAGTATAACGGAACAGCCGCTTTATCATCACATTGTATATTATTCATCATCAGCCTATAGCAGTCCACTGCTGGACATAGGCCTCCTCAATCGCACGCCATTTAACTCGACTTTCAGCAATTCTCATCCAGTTGCTACCAGCCACCCTGCGAAGATCGTCACTCCACCGAGCCTGAGGGCGTCCCACCTTACGTTTGCCGATTCGCGGTCTCCACTCAAGAACACGTCTACCCCAACGGTCATCGGTTCTACGGCAAATATGACCGGCCCATTGGCACTTCAGCTTACTTATTCTGTGAGCTATGTCGACAACTCTGGTTCTCTGTCGGATCACATCGTTTCGAATGCGATCCCTCAGAGAGACTCCAAGCATAGCTCGTTCGTTAAATTTATGGACCAGCCGTACTGTGAGTGTCCACGTTTCGGCTCCGTAAGTCATAACAGGCAGGACGCACTGATTGAAGACCTTAGTCTTTAGGCTCTGTGGAATACGCGACGAGAAGACCCGGCGAAGCTTCCCAAATGCTGCCCAGCCCAGCTGGATTCTTCTGTTAGCCTCCCTCTCAAAGTTGTTCTTACCAAACTGCAGAGTTTGCCCGAGGTAAACATATTCTCGAACAACCTCGAGAGGACCGCCATTGACAACAACAGGTCCTGGGGTGACGTGTTCGTTGAACATAACCTGGGTTTTGTCCAAGTTCACCCTGAGACCAATGTGTATTGAAGAATCAACTAGGCCATCCAGCATCTGCTGCAAGTCGTGCAGCGATTCAGCCAGTATGACGATGTCATCTGCAAATCTCAAGTGTGAGATGTACACGCCGTTGATGTTTATGCCACGTCCTTCCCATTTCAGCGTCTTAAACACATCCTCCAGTGCGTTGGTGAACAATTTCGGGGAAATAACGTCCCCTTGTCTCACCCCCCGACGCAATGGGATATGCTTCGTTTGCTGGTTTTGACTTTGGACGGTCATTGTGGCGTTCTCATAAAGATTTCTCAACACTTGGATGTATCGCCAGTCGACTTGGCATCGCTGCAGAGACTCCAGAACTGACCAGGTCTCGACAGAGTCAAAAGCCTTCTCATAGTCCACAAATGCAAGACACAGCGGCCGATTATACTCTTCGGACTTCTGTATGATCTGCCGCACTGTGTGGATGTGGTCTATGGTGCTGTATCCTCCTCGAAACCCGGCCTGCTCCGGTGGCTGGAAGTCGTCGAGTCTTCGCGCTAGACGATTCGTGATGACTCTTGAAAACAGCTTATACACGTGGCTAAGGAGCGAAATGGGTCTGTAATTCTTTAATAGGGTCTTGTTTCCCTTTTTAAAGAAAAGAACGACCACGCTCCTTCTCCACGCTTCTGGAGTTCTCCCAGAGAACAGGACTGAGTTGAAGAGCTCCCGAAGCTCTCTTAAAACAGGGCTTCCTCCCGCTTTCAGGAGCTCAGTCGTTATCCCATCCTCGCCAGGGGCTTTTCCATTCTTAAGCTGTCTAAGAGCCGCCTCGATTTCGTCTTGGCTGACTTCTGGCAGGTCTTCTGTGAAATGGCGGGTTAAGGTGGCTCTGGAATCCTCATTTTCGGGATCAGGTCGAGATGCATGCGATGCATACAACTGGCCGTAGAAGTTTTCGACTTCCGAAAGAATCTCCGGCTTCGAAACGACGATATCCCCACTAGATTTGGTCAACTTCGTCAGGTGGCTCCTCCCAAGTGATTGGACGAACACTTTCGACCCCCGATTTTGCTCAATCGCTTTTTCTATTGAGCGGGTGCTGGAGCATCGAAGGTCGCGTCGTATCAATTTTCTAATTTTATTATTGAGTGCCTGTAGTTCTGACGAAGTGATGGGTGGGTTTTCACGTCGTTCCGTCATAAGCTCCAGAGTCTCCTCCGAAAGTTTGGACTTCTTGCCCGTATGCCGCATTTTACAAAAACGCGTCCCTTCCTCCCTGAGGATTTCTACCATTTGGTCGAGCGCCTGGTCAACATCATTTGTGGTTTCCACGGCCGCGAATCGGTTCTCCAGATCTGACTGGAACACTTCAGACCCTAGCATGGTTTGGAGCATATTTGGACGGAGCTTAGACTTCATCAAACGGGTTCGCTCCAGCTTGAAATTAATATTCAGAGTGCCACGAACAAGTCTGTGATCGCTACCGGTGTTGAACCTGTTGATCACCGAGACATCTCTGAATATATGCTTTTTATCCGCTATGATGAAGTCTATCTCATTTTTCGTCGTAGTGTCGGGGCTTCGCCACGTCCACTTCCTTTGGGACTGTTTCTTAAAGAAAGAATTCATCACAAAAAGCCCCTCCTTCTCAAGGAAGTTGACAAGCATTTGCCCCCTATGATTTCTGCTGCCAAACCCGTAGGATCCTACTACCGATTCACTGCCATTTTGTACTCCCACTTTAGCGTTAAAATCCCCCATGACAACGCTGTAGTGGGCCTTAGTAGTAGAGTGCAAGGCCTTGGAGATGTCCTCAAACATTTCCTCTACCACGTCGTCCGAGTGTGCCGAAGTCGGTGCGTAGACCTGAACAACCTTGAGGCTATACCTCTCGGTTAGCTTCACTATGAGGTACGCTACCCTGTTCGAGACACTAGACACTTCTACCACGTTGTCACAAGGGATTTATGTACCAGGAACCCGACTCCGCCTTGGGATAGCTGGTCTCCCTCTCGAAAATACATCAGGTGGTCTGATTCAAGGGTTATTGTGTCCTCCCCCTCTCTTCGGACTTCACTCAACCCAAGAATGTGCCACCGTACCCTTTCGAGTTCTTCCTCTAGCTGCACTAGATGTTCGTCGAGCCGTAACGTGCGTCCATTATACGTCGCCAAGGTCAGTTGGGTTTGGCGGCCGTTCGTAACCCGGGGATTCTTAGCACCAACTACCTTGCCGTTACCGTGACCGCCGCCAAAATCAGGAATAGCAAGGCCGCCGGGAACTGGGGGCCGTGGTTGATTCTGGCTTGCCATTAAGGGGTTTGCCCATAATCGCCACGCTAGGCATGCGAGTTGGCGATCGCAGATCACAACTCCTCGCACTAGTGACGCTGCTGCCCGTCGCTAGTCTGCGCTATTTAGTTGCGAACTTTCGAATGGTTATACCGCCATTTATCGGTCGTCAGAGCCTCGTTTGTTGTTTAGCAGGATGCACCACGAGCAGGTGAGGTTGACTTGGGGCACTGAGATGGTAGGTGCGCCCCCTTACATCCCCCTATGTGTATTATATTCTCATGTATATTATTATCCCATGCGTAATGTGTCCACCTCCTAATCCGAACCTTGGCGCATATTTGTCATCTGCGTTTTGTTATAGGGAACGGCGACCGCCTTTCGATACACTGTACACACATTTCAAGCATCGGCCATTCTGCGAAGTGAATGCTACGATGAGAATACATTTTAACGATAGTGTGTATTTTGCTTTATTTAATGTTTTCTACCATCACGTATTTGAGTTAATACATAAAATCTTTCATTTATTAAGATTTTGGGCTTTTCCTGTAGACCAAATCACGTCCTGTAGACTGTTCGCGACATAGGTTGCCGGATCCAGATATGTTTTAAATATACTTTCTCATATTTTGAAGTAGCTTATGTGAACCTATCATATTGAAAATATAATAAAGGATATTTTCTTGTTTATTTAAAAAAATTACGACGTTAACATTTCAAGTAACAAAAGATTCTACAGTGTTTGCAAAAAACTCCTGTAGACAAACATGAAAAGTCCGGTATTTAAAAAAATATTTTTATAACAACAATATTTAGTTTTGCTAGCAACACTGAACCACGTAGTTATCATCGTCTGTCTGTAATTGCTGGCCATATGACGTTATTTCCTAGTTTTTTATAAGATTTGAGTCATTCTACAAAGTATAAAAGTTGGTGCGCCACTTCTAAAGTCGCCAAAAAACGGTAAGTTATTAATTCAAAATTATAACTTTACTTTGGTCTTGCTAATTAGCGGTAAAATGGTAGAAGCCGCGTTTTATAACATCAAATATTCCCCTCGGCATGGACTAAAGTATTAGTTCATCACTTCTGTCGAACTCACTTCTGTCTACAGATGTGACGTATGCCTACAGATGTGAGACTTTTGCGAAATATATCTTATTACTATTTGATAAAGATTAAAATTCATTTTTAGAAAACCATTGTTGCATAAATAATTTATTTAGTACAAAATACAAATTAGTATACAGATGTTACGTATTTCTACACATATGATGTGGTTTTATGATATGTATTACTACTGTTTTCTAAAAATGATCAATATTATACTTTTAACTGATCCCGCTTTATTTACCTGAAGCATTATTCATGTTTCAGTTAATTTGTGCAAAAAATCTGCAAATTAACATCGGTCTACAGAAATGACGTCTACTTGAAACGAAACGTAATTGAAACGAAAGGAACAAGAAATAAATAATGATACTCCGCCGCCAGCGCCTTCGCCTGCAATATCTGTAGGTAGCTAGCTAGCTCGGTTTCACAAATTTCCGGTCCTTCATCAAGACTTAAAATGGGAAAACGGATTGCAGACAAATAGAAAGAGACTGCGTCATGAAAACTCATACTTGAGAAGCAACTTGATGCAAATGGAAAAATGATGGCTAAATATAGAATGAGACTTCTACGTGAAAACAAAAACAGTAACTCAATTTCTACAGAATTACGTGAACAAACAATTAATCACAAAAAAGAGAAATTACTAAAAATTAAAAAAAAAATCTTATTATAATATCTCCAGAAGTGAAGTCACATCTTTAGACATTATTTTTTATTTTGTAACCGTTGGTTATTTTCACGATAATTATGCCTTAGCCAGTGAGAAGACACACACGTTTTTTTTCTAGAACTGTATTTATTTTCGTTATTTTTTAATATTGTCTATTCTGTCGATAATGGCGTCACATCTGTTGACAGGCAAACATTTTAAATGAGCCATAAATGCTAACTTTGTGATTGATGATTTCTTAAAGTATTTTTAGATTAAAGTAAGGTTAATTTTAATACTTCCTATCTGAATAAAAAACACCTAATCATTGAATTTCTTTTAATTTAAAAATATTGGTTCGTAGAATGGCCGCGCATACGACATGTACACTATACACCAACACACCCGACTATTGACGAGTGTTGACTTTTATCTGACTCACCACAAAGGCAGAACCGTAATATTCGCATTCAAATTAGAATAAACTATATTGTTAGTCAGCCTATAATGCTGACTTGTACTCGTAGTACAAATCAACCAAACGTTGCTGATGAATATTGCTTCCTATAAAAGTCTAGCTCAGAAACATTGCGTGGGGATTGTTGACACCCATTTCGGGAGAGGGGTGGGCATCACGAAATATCTCAAACTACATTGATAACTTCGTTCTAAGGAACGCTAGGGACTGAAAGTCAAGCCCGGCTGTTTGTCTCGTTAAAACCAAACCCGGCCACTGGTAGACCTATTACTGAATCGACACTATTAGCGAGAAACGCAACCACGACATGTAAGGAAATGAGAAGTGACGATATATCACCACTTCGGCGTCCACCAACAACAAATGCAATATGTTCTGCTAGACTGAGTCTCCGGTGCGCTTGAGCAAGTTGTGTATTATCATAGTCAAGGTGTAGATTGTCGTAAAGGGAATGAGTAACATGAATACGCGTGTAGTAAGAACTACTAAAACGTGCCTTCCTCAATGGCAGCAGGACTTCTCAGTACTGTCTTAGGATTGAGAAAGACATGTGAATAATGCTTAGGGAGCGTGATCTGTTACAAATTCGTAGCAGTGTCCTTAGTGGGCCTATGCGCTTAGGTCTAACAGTCACGTACTCAGGCAGTTATCGTAGCCGGTTACATGCCATAGACATGGGTTCGTAGTAGATTTGAATAATAAAATTAAGGTAACTGTAAATAATGAATCTCTTAAGCGCAAGCGTGACGTTTCTTTTACCAAACTTTCCATCATATCATATCTTTGCGTCCTCTTGTCATATTAGCTTCATACTTTGTTTGATTTAGTATTATAAGATTTTATATTATTCATGTATATGTCTTAATTGTGACTTCCCAATATTAACTTCACCTTGTACCCCTCCCTGTCCCCTAGCTTTCAAAACAAACAACAAACAAAGTCGGGACAGGGCTGGAATTCAGTTCTCTTAGTCGGTAGGAAGATGAGCAGTCTGGGACGAGTCTTACAAGGCCGTGCGGATGGCGGGGCGCGGTCTTTTCCCCTTTGGGGGAAACCTGCTATAATACTAATATTTACATGATTTAGGAAAAACGAAAATTTTATCAGCCTGGCGTAATTTAGGAACAGTCACACCGGGTTAAAATGAAGCCGTTGGTATAGTGTGGCTGGAGGCTACATTCTGGTCGCAGAATTTGAGTCCATCGACACGCACCGAAAAGAACGGGCTTATAAAAAAGCGCTCCAAGGTTTGTTGCAATTAGCAAAAAAGCTTTATGGTGCTTCCGTAATAGTTTTTGAAAGTGGGAACAAATTGTTTACTATAAATACAAACTTGTTTCCACGGGGACTTCATTTATACTTTTCCCGGACATCTGCGAGTGGATACTAGTATCTGTCCTCGATTTAGTGATCAGGCAGGAAAGAGACATCAACTGGGTGTTGATACCTAGAAAATAAATAATTATACGTGAGATTTTATTTGTAGGTCAGCCAATCTACACTAATAATATAAAGAGGAAAGATTTGTATGTTTGTAACGAATAAACTCAAAACTAATGGACCGATTTCAAAAAAACTTTCACCATTAGAATGCTACATTATCCCTGGGTAACATAGGCTATATTATTAAAATGTTCACGCGTGCGAAGCCGGGACGGGCCGTATGTATCTTATAAAATCAAAAAATTTATTCAAATTAGATTGGTAATCAGCACTTTTCGAACATGAAAATCACTCCTAGTAGCCAAGTTAGCAATGAATAAACCGACCAAGTGCGCGTCGAACTCGCTTGACAGATTAACCATGTTATTTTAAAACCATAGACTTCTTTTAAATTTTCCTTTATTTAAAAGTGAAAAACGAATTTCTATGTTTTTTTTTTCAAAATTTTAGGTTCGATTGTTTCAGAGATAAGTGGGGGAGATGATCATAACATCCCCTTTTATTTGATAATATAGCACAGTTAAATTAGCAAAACTTTTTTATTAATTTTCTAGTTTGCACAGCAAAGGTGACCCTCAATTCCAAAATCCAGTTATTTACGGACGAGCAATGCATATGTGTAACCAATTTAATCGGTTCAATAGATTCGGAGCATATTGGCTTTGACAGACGGACAGATACACGAGTGATCTTATAAGGGCACTGTTGTTCATTTGGACCTATCGAACCCTGAAAACATAAAACATAAAAAAGAAGAAAGAATTAAGGATTAAAAAATATTAATTACTGTTTTGCAAGTCCTTGTTTGAGTGCAATGGCTTAATCGAGTTCCTGAAAATGTTCACTTTCAAAGACTTCTGCCTGGTATGTATCATGGAAGTTTGTGCGAGATTCTCTGTAACTGTATAAAACAAGGGTTTTATAGTTTGAATAATTATATTTGTTGCAAAACATATCTGATGCTGTACTAATTTTAAGAATAAAATTAAAAATTCTTCGTTTCTATATTGTAGCAGCTACGGCTTAGCCCATGTCAGTTACACCGTAGCTAGTCTGGGCTACGCTGTAGCTAGTCAAACTTAACTTACCTACTTAGCGCTAACTTGAGTCATGATTAAATTACGATAATATACAATTTGTTTGGCTACCGGTTACCGATATTTTAAGGGCATGCTTTATACTCATTTCTATCGACAAATACACATTTATAAACACTCCTTACCCCATACCCCGCGAATGGCAGCCATTTTGTTTTTTTAATCGGCTGATCTAGGGTATGTTGTATGTGAGTTGTTGTTTGTAACCTACAAAATGATATCAAAATATTGACTCAACACTAATTTTTTTAAGAGTTATTGTCATTTGAACATAGATTACCAGCGCATAGACTCCACAATGTTGCAGGTTTTTCACGGTGACTTCTGATTTAACATAAAAACATACACAACATTCAAGGGTATATTTTGCACTAGAGTAGAAAAATGTCAAATTTCGTAATTACTAAAATTTTTTTAGACTCTTTTTGATTATTTTTTAGAAAAAAAATATGTAATAATTTGATAGCGACTAAGGGAGTTACCAGAGAATGGGCAGCAGCGTTCTCTGTGCTTTTTTAACAACCGTACTGCGATCGCCAACCCGCCTGTCAAGCGTGGCGATTATGGCAAAAACCCCCCTTTGGGGGAGGCCTATGTCCAGCAGTGGACGTCTTTCGGCTGAAATGATGATGATGATGATGATGAATAATTTGATAGCCTCGGCGTTTACCCTTGCAATAAGATCATTTGCACGTCTCTAGGTCTCTTAGATTCAAAGAATTAGCATTTCATTGAACATACCCTAGATCAGCTGATTAAAAAAACAAAATGGCTGCTATTCGCGGGATGTGGGGTTAGGAGTATTTATAAACTTGTATTTGTCGATAGAAATGAGTGTATAATATGCCCTTAAAATATTGGTAAAGACTTATTGGGTTGTTCCATATACAGGGTTTAAGGCACAGCCCGCCGCAGACTGATGTGGGGTAAATTCAGTATATATTGAGTCAAAAAAGTATTGAGAATGGATGATTTGTTAATGGATCCAAATTCAATATTTTTTTTTTGTTTGATTTACACAACTGTTTTCCATTTTTCCGCGGAGTTCGAGTTACATCTGTTATTTAGATTAAATACAGTGCTGTTTTTAGTTGGATCATAATTATCTAGTGTGTATTGCCAATTTTATAATTGACAAAAACATCCAACAAAGAGTTTGTCTTAAATTTAGACCGGCAATAGAATTTCGTGTTTGGAGTCCCTGAAAATATTACAGAAGGCTTACGGTGAATCTACTTTATTTTACAAGGCAAGGCGAAGCTGCGGTGGTGAGCGTTAAATACATCTGCGATGATAAGCTCGCGTGGGACCGCCGGAGCCCCGCAGCGCCGGAGTCGTGACAGAAATCATGCCTGCTGCATGTTGCGTGCTTGCATGCTTCATGCATGGTGTATGCTTGTTTGTATGTTTGAATGCTTCGTACAGGGAAATAAAACAACAAATCAACTGTTTTATAATAATTGATGCTTTGATTGATTGATTTTCTGCGTTTAATAATAAAATAATAAATAATATTATGACGTAAAAAGGGTAGACCCTTCTGATTGTGATTCAATTAGTATAATATTTAGTTACGCGTATAAATTCAAAACTATAAGTAATGTTTGATGAAATTTAAAAATGTCTACTTTGTTATTAACATTGGTGTACTAATATAATTTATTGTGTTTTCTTCTATTCCTTACATACCTGCTTCAGGTACCATCTATTTATTGTAGGTCATTTGGCTTAGGTTAGAACTGTGACTATTGCGGATCAGATCCCCAACTATAGTTGGTTATGTGTTTATTTGTTTTGGTATTCAGTTTTACAAGGCGTTTTCATTTCGGGGTTCTAAATAATCGGTATTTTAATAATCGGAATTCGTATTTTTGATGTTTTGTATTATCATTAAGTCGGACTTTTTGTTATTCGATCTATTGAAACTCGGTATAATAGTAATTATAAACGTTAGGAATATTGAAATTTAAGAATTATAAATATAGGATAAATGATAAATCGGAGTTGTTATATTAGGAATTTTGAACCATTCGGAATTATGAAAATCGGTATTTTTAAATTCGGATTTGTGAATGTCGGAATAAAGTATTTCGTATTTATGCAGTGTACCGTACCCGGTTAAGAGAGCAAATTCGACGAAAAAGGCCAGATTTGTGGAAAGAAAACTCTTGAATTTTGCACCACGATAATGCGCCTTCGCACAAGGCCTTCAAACATGGCTCCAGTCATCTTCTTTCTTTTTCCTAAACTCAAATTACCACTTCGTGGCACCCGTTTTCATTCGGTACTTCCGAACTCAATTCTGGAAAAAGCGTTTAAATAATGTTTTGATGATTGGATTATTCGTTGTTGTAAGTGTATCGTTTCTGAAAGAGCATACTTTGAAGGCGATAAGATAACTTTGGATGAATAACTAACATTTTGTGTATTATTGATCGTTTCCCGGTACTTTCTTGACCTCACGTCTTGACGTCACCTCCTTCTGCGAAGCAGTCATGCTAGTGAAGGAGGTGGCGGAACGTGATATTGAAAGAGTCTCACGTCCCAGCCGCCGCGGGAGACGCCCTGGGTGTCGGGGGTCACGTGGTGGCCCCCGGCCACCGTAGGCGCGGGCCTGTGGACGGCGAGTTATGGGCTAGCTCGCCGTCCGGCCGTCTTATGACGACAGGCCGTGTCGACGGCGCGTTCGTGTACCGCTCGCGCCTCAAAGAGATGTCAGCAACCATGTAGGGGTCCGCATGGGCCGATGCCTGCCAGGGCTGCGGGACTGTTCGAAAGAGATACCGCGGCCCTGGAACACAAAGGGCAAAGAAGGAACATGGATGGGTTTTAGTCAGTACAAGTCTGACACTCCCTTCCGCTCTGGCGGGGGGGGGGGGGTCATATGATGATTTCCCATCCTAAAAAAATTCACCGTCAAAATGTCATGTCTCTAGGACCAGCGGTTTGGCCTGTGCATATATAAGTCAGTCAGTCAGGACTGTTCTGGACTTTGAGTATAAGTATAGATACGTAATGTATAGTTATTACGGCTAAATGCACGTAGAAAAAAAACAAGGCAAGCGCGACGACGAGTTCGATAAACTCTGTTGCTAGGCAGGAAGTGAGTAGCTGATTTCACGCGTCGTTCGTTAGAGTATTTCAACATCCATTGTTGGATTTTTGATTTTAGCCGTATCATTTACATAAATGGAGTGCTGCGTACAAATAATGTAATTTTACATTAAAATAAAGCAATAGTAACAGAAAAAACGTTAAAAAAACCTCGTTAAATCCGTTGGAATATGATTCAAAATAACGAGTTGAATTTACCCTGTCAGTTTGCGCAGGGCTGTTCCTTACTCATGTAACAGCCTGGAGTCTAAACAGTGCTTGATAGAGTCGCCGTATTAAAAGTTCGCTATAGTTATTCGTCCTGGCTTAAGAGTCTATCTTACCTGGGCCGCTTTTGTAGTTAGTGTTGGTTGCCATATCGATGCCCCCGACATTAGGGGTGTCCTGAGGTATCACTGAAAATTTAAAATAAGTATTGCACCGCTCTATATGTTGAATACCAGAGATTTTGCTTCACAAAAGTTGTTTATGTCATGAATTCGCCGTTTTAAAAGCCGTTTTTAAAAAATGACGAGCGTCTAACGACAACATTCATCCGGTATTTAGGGTTGTGTATTTATTGTCAGCGAATGAATTAATTTAAGATTTTTATTAAGTAAACTACGACTCTCGTCATACGTGCGTCATACTGACCACTGTTTCTGGAGGCTTCAGTCTTAACAGTCGTCTTCGACATTGGTGGAACCTGGATGGACGCGGCGAGACCGCAGCATGATGTCAACACTGAGGCGCTCTTGTGTGGGGTCGGCACTACAAGATTTTTTTGACTTTAGTAAATGTCTAAGCAGGTGCAATAGCAGTAATGGCCACGAACCCTTATCGCAGATATTATTATTGTTTCACCATTACTTACGTAAGTCAGGCCTGGCGTAAGTCAGGGCACCACCAACTAGGAGCCTATAGAATTCATCATAATGATAAACAATTTGCCGGAAGTCGTAAGACATGGCTCTTGTTTATTATTTGCAGATGACCTCAAGTTGGTGCTGGAGTTTAGGTCCGAGTCTGATTGCAGGCGCCTACAGGAAGACATCGATCGAATAGTACAAGGGAGTCATGAAAACAAACTGTAATTCAACGTTTCCAAGTGCTCGTTGATGAGTTTCACCCGTGCTCGTGCACCTCTGCTCTGTGGTGGATGTCACGGAGGTGCGAGACTTGGGTGTTTTCATGACTCCCGATCTGTCATTCCGTGAGTATGTAACCAAGGTATGTAAGAAGGCGTAAAGAAACTTAGGATTTGTTCTGAGATAGACACAAAGCTTCACAAACATCACAGCAGTTAGGGTCCTGTATGATGGACTAGTCAGGAGGCATCTGGAACATAGTGCAGTCATATGGGCTCCACACGAAGCCAAGAACACTGTAATGTTGGAGCGCGTTCAGAACAAGTTCACGCGCCATTTGTACAGGACATTATATGGGGTATATCCGTTTTACCCACTAATGTATTCCTGTATGTTTGTCCTGGGCATGGTTGGCTATAATCAACTGCAGGTCCGACGGGAGTTTACGCTGGTTGCCTATTTGGTGACGGTGCTTCGTGGAATGGAGAGTAACCCGGGAGTATTGCAGCGCTTGAGTCTGTGTGTACCGGATCGCTACGTGTGGAGGCGGCGCTGCCCGCCACTGCTACTGGTACCTTCACTGGTAGTATATTAGTTTATGTTCTTAACTGTCGCATTAGGGTAAACCCTGTAATTATAGTCTAAGCTGTTATAAATAAATAAAATTTATTTGAAAGAAATAAGCTACACATTGTGCTCATTATCGAATGGGCAAATATTTTAATCTTGATTGTTATTTAAAATCAGCACAGGATATCGGCCAAGTGCAAAACATTAAACATCTATTTTATGGCTTGACAGCCAAGTTACCATAATTAACGATGAAGCGTCCTTTCTTCCTTTGAATTGTAAAACAATATTGCATCACTTGAAAACGCATAAATTCTTTATTTAATGGGAAACGCACTAGGGATAAAAGCTAGCTGACAGGCCAAATGTAATATTCCAACAAGTACTTAAGAAAAGACAAAAATATCTGATTTATAAACGCATTTCTGAATGCTAGTACCACATGTGGTTGCAATTTACTCGGGTCTTGGGTGCTCAAAGCGGCCTTTAAAACAATTGAGACTGTTGTACAAAAATAGTACTAAACCAATTCTGGGAAGGCGACCCAAGCTTGGTGTGTTGAGAAAGGCCGAGGACTGAGGAAGGGTGGTGGACTGGAGGCAGTTGGTTTTAAATCGCCGAAGGGCCCACACGTTGAGTCTAGTGGAGCTAAGTCAGGGAGTCGGTCCAAAACGGCGGCCAAGTGTTAGGGCGTCCCAGGTTAGGTTCGTGAAGTTAGCGTAATCTTGGTACCAAGATAGACATGTCCCAGAGGACTGTCGTAAGAGAGCGATTAGTATTTTATAAGTTAAATATAAGTTGTAGTAGTAATCAGTAAACTGGTATTGTGCGCAGTACTCTGTAAGTTAGTTATAGACTAATCATCTTCAATGAACACGTAGTAAGTGTTAACCAAATTAACTCCTAGCTTAAGTAGCAGTTTGGCGATGGCGCAGAGAGGATGAGAAAAATCATTTATTTCAGTATGACGGAACAGCCGCTTTATCATCACAATGTATATTATTATCTCAGGAGTTATGTGTCTCCTAATCCAAACCTTGGCGCATATTTGTCATCTGCGTTTTGTTATGGGGGACGGGGACCGCCTTTCGCTACACTGTACACACATTTAATGCATACGACATGTACACTATACACCAACACACCCGACTATTGACGAGTCCACGAGAGTATCTGACTCACCACAAATGGAAGGCAGAACCGTAATATTCGCATTCCAATTAGAATAAACTAATTGTTAGTCAGACTATAATGCCGACTTGTACTCGTAGTGCAAATCAACCAAACGTTGCTGATGGAAATTGCTTCCTATAAAAGTCTAGCTCAGAAACATTGCGTGGGGATTGTTGGCACCCATTTCGGGAGAGGGGTGGGCATCACAAAATATCTCAAACTACATTGATAACTCCGTTCTAAGGAACGCTAGGGACTGAAAGTCAAACCCGGCTGTTTGTCTCGTTAAAACCAAACCCGGCCACTGGTAGACCTATTACTGAATCGACACTATTAGCGAGAAACGCAACCACGACATGGGGAAGAGTAAGGAAATGTGAAGTGACGATATATCACCACTTCGGCGTCCACCAATAACAAATGCAATATGTTCTGCTAGACTGAGTCTCCGGTGCGCTTGAGCAAGTTGTGTGTTATCATAGTCAAGGTGTAGATTGTCGTAAAGGGTGTACTAACATGAATACGCGTGTAGGGAGAACTACTAAAACGTGCCTTCCTCAATGGCAGAAGGACTTCTCAGTACTCTGTCTTAGGGTTGAGAAAGACATGTGAATAATGCTTAGGGAGCGTGATCTGTTAGAATTCGTAGCAGTGTCCTTAGTGGGCCTATGCGCTTAGGTCTAACAGTCACGTACTCGGGCAGTTATTGTAACCGGTTTCATGCCATAATAGTGGGTTCGTAGTAGATTTGAATCATAAAATTAACGTAACTGTAAATAATGAATCTCTTAAGCGCAAGCGTAACGTTTCCTTTAACAAACTTTCCGTCATATCATATCTTTGCGTGCTCTTGTCATATTAGCTTCATATTTTGTTTTTAATTTAGTTTTATAAGATTCGACATTGTTTAGTTTTGTAAGATTTGACATGTCTTAACTGCGACTTCCCAATATTAACTTCACCTT
This sequence comes from Noctua fimbriata, assembly GCA_905163415.1. Classification (NCBI taxonomy): domain Eukaryota; kingdom Metazoa; phylum Arthropoda; class Insecta; order Lepidoptera; family Noctuidae; genus Noctua; species Noctua fimbriata. The sequence goes on along the minus strand of LR990925.1, from coordinate 15,598,043 downwards.
TTACCCCTCCCTGTCCCGTAGCTTTCAAAACATACAACAAACAAAGTCGGGACAGGGCTGGAATTCAGTTCTTTTGTCGGTGGGAAGATGAGCAGTCTGGGACGACTCTTACAAGGCCGTGCGGATGGCGGGGCGCGGTCTTTTCCCCTTCGGGGAAAACCAACTATAATACTAATATTTACATGATTTAGGAAAAACGAAAATTTTATCAGCCTGGCGTAATTTAGGAACAGTCACACCGGGTTAAAATGAAGCCGTTGGTATAGTGTGGCTGGAGGCTACATTCTGGTCGCAGAATTTGAGTCCATCGACACGCACCGAAAAGAACGGGCTTATAAAAAAGCGCTCCAAGGTTTGTTGCAATTAGCAAAAAAGCTTTATGGTGCTTCCGTAATAGTTTTTGAAAGTAGGAACAAATTGTTTACTATAAATACAAACTTGTTTCCACGGGGACTTCATTTATACTTTTCCCGGACATCTGCGAGTGGATACTAGTATCTGTCCTCGATTTAGTGATCAGGCAGGAAAGAGACATCAACTGGGTGTTGATACCTAGACAATAAATAAATAAACGTGAGATTTTATTTGTCGTTTAGCCAATCTGCACTAATATAAACAGGAAAGATTTGTATGTTTGTAACGAATAAACTCAAAACTAATGGACCGATTTCAAAAATGCTTTCACCATTCGAATGCTACATTATGCCTGAGTAATATAGGCTATATTATTAAAATGTTCACCCGTGCGAAGCCGGGATGGGCCGTATGTATCTTATAAAATCAAAAATATTTATTCAAATTAGATTGGTAATCAGCACTTTTCGAACATGAAAATCACTCCTAGTAGCCAAGTTAGCAATGAATAAACCGACCAAGTGCGCGTCGAACTCGCTTGACAGATTAACCATGTTAATTTAAAACCATAGACTTCTTTTCAATTTTCCTTTATTTAAAAGTAAAAAACGGTTTCAGTACGGTTTTTTTTTTTAAATTTTAGGTTCGATTGTTTCAGAGATAAGAAGGGGATTGAGATGATCATAACATCCCCTTTTATTTGATAATATAGCACAGTTAAATTAGCAAAACTTTATTGTTAATTTTCTAGTTTGCAGTATAAAGGTGACCCTCATTTCCAAAATCCAGTTATTTACGGATGAGCAATGCATATGTGTAACCAATTTAATCGGTTCAATAGATTCGGAGCATATTGGCTTTGACATACGGAGAGATATACGAGTGATCTTATAAGGGCACTGTTGTTCATTTGGACCTATCGAACCCTGAAAACATAAAACATAAAAAAGAAGAAAGAATTAAGGATTAAAAAATATTAATTACTGTTTTGCAAGTCGTTGTTTGAGTGCAATGGCTTACTCGAGCTCCTGAAAATATTCACTGTCAAGGACTTCTGCCTGGTATGTATCATGGAAGTTTGTGCGAGATTCTCCGTAACTGTATAAAACAAGGGTTTTATAGTTTGAATAATTATATTTGTTGCAAAACATATGTGAAGCTGTACTAATTTTAAGAATAAAATTAAAAATTCTTCGTTCCTATATTGTAGCAGCTACGGCTTAGCCCATGTCAGCTACGCCGTAACTAGTCTGGGCTACGCCGTAGCTAGTCAAACTTAACTTACCTACTTAGCGCTAACTTGAGTCATGATTAAATTACGATATTATACAATTTGTTTGGCTACCGGTTACCGATATTTTAAGGGCATGCTTTATACTCATTTCTATCGACAAATACACATTTATAAACACTCCTTACCCCATACCCCGCGAATGGCAGACATTTTGTTTTGTAATCGGCTGATCTTGGGTTGTTGTTTGTAAACTACAAAACGATATCAAAATATTGACTCAACACCAATTATTTTAAGAGTTATTGTCATTTGAACTTAGCTTACCAGCGCATAGACTCCACAATGTTGCCGGTTTTTCACGGTGACAAATACTTCTGATTTAATATAAAAACATATGCAACAATCAAGGGTAAATTTTGCACTAGAGTAGAAAATGTAAAAAAAAAGTTATTTTTATGTCAAATTTTGTAATTTCTTATTTTTTTAGGCTCTGTTTGCTTATTTTTCAGAAAAAAAATAACATTTCATTGAACATACCCTAGATCAGCTGATTAAAAAAACATTTTTTTTCTTTCTCTCTTCTATATTTGTCGCTAGAAACGAGTGAGAGAGTGAGAGTGAGACTGTAACGTTCCTGAAATTATTATTATTTATTATTTCGTTATTTCTTGTACCCACAAGAAATTATTTCAGGACATTATAGTCTAAGAGTCCACGACACTAAACCTAGTTCGATAAAACTACCGGATGATATATATGTATAATTAGTCACGTATTTAATGTGGGACAAGAAAAGGCGATGCTGCAATGCATAAAAACCTGGCAATGCCATTAAAAAAAAAAAAAAACGATTTCTAGCATGATCCTGCCTAGTTACAGAGTTCATCGAACTCGTCGTCGCGCTTGCTGTTAGCTACGTGCGTTTTGCCACGGTAACGATACGTTGTGTGTGAGGAAATAAAACAAATCAAATTGATTGGATTCCCATAACGTTCCTGAAATAATTTCTTGTACCGGTCATCTTAGTACCTCATCATCATCATCCTATACTGAATTCAACCCCTTAGTTTGTGGAGGGCTGTCCCTTACGAAAGTAAAGTACGAGTCGTCGCTTATCATGCTGCTGCCACTGACCAGGCCAATCAGGGGGGCTTGCAGCACTGTATTGTCGCATTATAGTATTAAAGTATAGTCCTACCCCTCCCCTTTTCCGAGGAACAAACAAAACTTGCTAATTTTATCATACGAGAAATCGTTTTTTTTTTTTTTCTTAATGGCGCGGCCAGGTGTTTTGCATTCTCATGGTGACATGGAGAGAGCGACTGTCGCAACCCCGTGCAGGGCACGCCACCATAGTGGCGATAAGTCCCCTCTTTGAGGAGTGGCTAGAGAGGCGCCACGGCGTCCTCACCTTCCGCCTGACGCAGGTCCTCACCGGACACGGTTGTTTCGGGAGGTTCCTGCACCGAATCGGGCGGGAGGAAACGCCCGGGTGTTTCCATTGTGAGGATCGTCCGGAGGACACGGTGCAGCACACTGTGGAGGCCTGCCCCGCTTGGGCGGAGCAGCGCCGTGTCCTCGTAGAGGCGATTGGCGGCGGCGACCTCTCGCGCCCGGCCCTGGTTCAAGCCATGGTCCGGAGCGAGAGGGAATGGGAAGCCGTCACCTCCTTCTGCGAAGCAGTCATGCTAGTGAAGGAGGTGGCGGAACGTGAGAGGGAAAGAGCCTCACGTCCCAGCCGCCGCGGGAGACGCCCTGGGCGTTGGGGGTCACGTGGTGGCCCCCGGCCACCGTAGGCGCGGGCCTGTGGACGGCGAGTTATGGGCTAGCTCGCCGTCTGGCCGTCTTATGACGACAGGCCGTGTCGACGGCGCGTTCGTGTTCCACGCGCGCCTCAAAGAGATGTCAGCAACCACGTAGGGGTCCGCACGGGCCGATGCCTGCCAGGGCTGCGGGACTGTTCGAAAGAGATACCGCGGCCCTGGAACACAAAGGGCAAAGAAGGAACATGGATGGGTTTTAGTCAGTACAAGTCTGACACTCCCTTCCGCTCCGCCCAGAGCGGGGGGGGTCATTTGATGATTTCCCATCCTAAAAAAAAAAAAAAAAAAAAAGGTGTTTTGCATTGCAGCATCGCCATTTTGTGTTCCCCCATTAATGACGTGATTCATTATATATATGACGGCGCCACCGTCATTATTTTGTAAACTGCGAGTACAACGGGCAAGCAGTGAACAAACAACTGACCGACGTCATTTCCAACCCCCACGCCGAGCGATATATAAGGCAGCGCGCGCGCACGACGCGGTTCAGTCGTTCGTCGACCGTTGCCCGGTGCACAAGTTTGCAGAGTAGTTTATATAATCGGTGCAGACTAATTTAGTTATTCTAATTACGAAAAACATTGTGAAAATTAATAAGGTTTATTTAATCGAAATAAATTAAGTGATTGAGTGAAGACTTTTGTGTTTTTTTTAAATAATGTCGGACCCTGACGCTACATCAGAAGTTACGGATCTACCCCCACAATCATCGCAGTCAAATGCGCCGAGTAATCCAGTCATGGAGCAAATGATGTTATTCTCGACTGGTATGGAAGCGATCTTCAAAAAAATCGCTGACAATATGGCATCTTGTCAGCCTGTTCAGCATGCACCGACAAAATTAGTAAATTATGACCCGGATGAACCTGAATCCGACGTCGTTAATTGGTGCACACTCAGTGAATTGATAATTGAGCAGAAGAAAATAAAAGGAATCGACTTAATCCTAGCCCTAACACACTCTCTTAAGGGGCGTGCGGCAACGTGTCTAACGAATATCAAACTTGACCAAATATCATGGCCTGTGATCAAAGAGATGCTGATATCAAGATTTGCGAAGCCTTTGATGATGCAAGACCATTTCGACCACATCATCAAATTTCAGTTAGACGGCAAAGAGAGCCCTGCTGAAGCGGGAATGCGATTATGGCAATTAATCGAGAAGATTCCAGAAGTGAATATGCCAGAGAAAGTGATCACAGGCTTTGCCATTTCGGTACTGTCGCAGTGCGATGACAAGATTCGTCGAGAGCTAAATTCAGTGATTATAAACGACAAAAGCCAGTTATTTCGCACGTTACGCGGTTTCACATTAAAGAGACGTAACGAAGACATCAGTTCGACTGATCCGGACGCAAAACGCTTTAAAAACAATATTCCGTTTCGCGGCAACTGCCACTTTTGCGGTAGACACGGTCACCGGGGTCAAGATTGCCGCGACAGAAACAGATTCATCTCAAAGAACTCTTCAGTGGCAGTCAGGGCGGAGCTGCCGCATTCTTCAGCCCCCCCTCCGCGGAATCCTCGTCCATCTGTCGCCTGCTACGTGTGTGCCGACCCCGGCCACGTAGCCTCCGCTTGTCCCATGCGATACAAGAAAAAGGAAGACACTGCGGGCGCTACCGCCAGCTCCAGCAAGCAGGTCAACGTGTGTCGCCGAGCTGCACATGGAGTGGTTGAGATAAGTGGTATCAAATTACCTTTTGTTTTCGATTCTGGGTCGGAGTGTAGTTTAATCAAACAGAGCTATTGTAAATTTCTTAAGGGCGAGCAGTTTCATGAACAAATAGTTTTAAAGGGCGTAGGCAATAATAATGTGATTTCTATGCTACAAATTAGATGTCCCACTGTAGTTCAAAATCTTAATTTCGACATCACTTATCACGCTTTGTCAGACGATTTTCTTAGTGAAGAAGTTTTATTAGGCCGTGACGTTTTAGAACTAGGAATTTCCGTTCAGATTAGTGATGATCATTTAACTTTTATTAAGAAAAAGATATCCAACTCTTGCGCGCTCTCGCATTTTCACGAAGATACGATAGACACCGACCTCGTAGGAAATGATAGAGAGCGGTTGTTAGGCATACTCAAAAAATATTCCATCAATTTTGTACAGAGTTTACCAACGACTCGCATTAAAACCGGTGAACTAAAAATTGATCTTATTGATCCTGCTAAAATAGTTCACAGAAGACCATATAGTTTGTCTCCTCTAGAACTTGATATCGTTCACGAAAAGATTCAAAAAATGTTAGATGCCAATATAATTCGAGAAAGTTCGTCCCCGTTTTCAAGCCCCATCCTATTAGTGAAAAAGAGAGACGGTAGCGATCGTTTGTGTGTAGATTACAGAGAGCTCAACAGCAATACTCGCCCGGATAGTTACCCTCTTCCTTTGATCAGTGACCAAATTAATAAATTACATGGAGCTTATTATTACAGTATTGTGGACATGGCCTCTGGTTTCCACCAGGTGAGGGTTCATGAGGATACAGTGGAGAAGACTGCTTTTGTAACACCAACAGGCCAATACGAATTTTTAACGATGCCATTTGGTCTTAGAAATGCTCCACAGGTGTTTCAAAGGGCTATTAATTCCGCGTTAAAACCGTTAAAAGATGACAGAATCCTGGTCTACATGGATGATGTTCTTGCAGCATCGGTAACCGTTGATGAAGGCCTTTCTCGACTAGATAAATTGCTAGAGACTTTATCTATTGCTGGATTCTCATTTAACTTTAAGAAATGCTCTTTTATGAAAAAGGAGATCGAGTATTTAGGCTATGTTGTATCCTCAGGAGCTCTCAAACCTAATCCGCGCAAAGTTCAAGCCTTACAAAATGCCCCAAAACCATCCACAGTTAAACAGGTTAGGCAGTTTATTGGGTTAGCAACATATTTCAGACAATTTATCCCAAATTTCTCAAAGTTACTCAAACCCCTGTATCCACTTACTTCTGGCAAAGGCCGCATCATTTGGACTACTGAACATAATAAGATTCATAGCGAAATAGTCAGATACTTGACCACAGAACCAGTACTCAAAATGTTTGATCCCTCTTTGCCCATCGAGTTACATACCGATGCCAGCAGTGACGGATACGGGGCTGTCCTAATTCAGAAGTATGACTCTCTTCCAAATGTTGTAGCTTATTTTAGTCATAAGACCACTAGTGCAGAAAGCCGCTACCACTCATACGAGTTGGAAACGTTAGCAGTTGTAAAATCTGTGGAACACTTTAGACGCTATCTCTATGGCCGACATTTTACCGTGTATACGGATTGTAATGCTTTAAAAGCCTCTCATTCAAAAAGGGACCTTACACACAGAGTTCATAGATGGTGGGCTATTCTACAATCCTATAATTTTGATATTGTCTATAAAGAAGGTAGAAACATGGCTCACGCAGACTTTTTATCCCGTAACTCCCCTCTAGATATTCAAGATAACGTAGCAGATTCTAAAGTAATAGTTCAGAAACCTCTATCTTCGAAAGTCGTTAACTTTTCAGAGCTTGATAAGGGATGGCTATCCGTAGAACAACAACGAGACTCTGAAATCACGGACTTGATTTCTAAAATACAATCAAATCAATTACCCTCTGAAATCGCACACACTTACGATATTAGGCAAGGCATACTGTACCGTAAAATAGAACGAGCCAAAACTACTAAATGGTTACCAATCCTTCCTCACTCCTTGATATGGTCGCTTATTAGCCACGTTCATAATGATATAAAACATTTAGGTTATGAAAAAACACTAGATAAGTTGTACGATCTTTACTGGTTCGGTAACATGTCCAAATATGTAAAGAAGTTTGTAGATTCCTGTGTAGTCTGCAAGTCTTCAAAGGGCCCATCGGGTGCGCAACAAGTACGCCTGCATCCAATCCCCAAGGTACCACTTCCGTGGCACACTCTGCACTTGGATCTTACAGGGAAACTCAGCGGTAAGAGTGACCGCAAAGAATATTGTTCCGTCACTATTGATGCCTTTACAAAATATGTCTTACTGAAACACACATTGACATTAAATTCCGTTAACGCTATTAAAGCAGTAAAAGACTCAGTACATTTATTCGGAGCGCCAAAAAGAATAATAGCCGATCGTGGGCGCTCTTACGACAATATAGATTTTAGAAACTTTTGTAAAGACAACAATATTGAGTTACACCTTATCGCTACGGGTGCCTGCAGAGCCAACGGACAAGTGGAGCGCGTGATGCGAACTCTTAAGAGCTTGCTCACAGTAGCTGAAGGTAACTCCGATAGGTCATGGCAGGAACAGTTAGGCGAGATCCAACTAGCCCTTAATAGTACCCGATGCAGAGTTACAGGCTTCACCCCAATCGAACTGATGTTTGGAGTTCAAGGTAACTCGTTAGGTATTTCTAGAATAGCTACGAATCCCGATAATCCTAGTAGACTAGATTTGGAAGCGGCGCGGTCTAGTGCGTCAGACAATATAAACAGACTGGCTCAGTCTGACGTCATTCGCTTTAACCGGGGTAAGGCTAAGATAAAACCCTTTTCTATTGGAGACTTTGTTTTCGTAAAAAGTGAAGAAAGACACCAAACTAAGTTGGACCCAAAGTATAAAGGCCCCTATAAAATCACTGCGGTCTTAGAAAACGATAGGTACGAACTAAAACTTGTTAACGGGTCTAGTCGAACGTACAAGGTCGCCCACGAGAACTTACGCGAAGTACCCCGCGGTCCATTAGGTTTTATAGAAGTAACTGAAAACTATAATGATGATGACGTGACGGCGGATGTTAGCCAGCGTAATGTTGTCCATGAAACTGATCGTGATAATGATAACGTAGCTGTGATTGGTGATGCTGAGGATGAACTTTCCGATGGCGACACTATATCTGTTAATAGTAGCACTGTATCGGCTAGTTCACGTACCTTGAGCGCTAGTAGTCATAATATAGAAAGTTCATCATCAGATTTACCAGAGTCAATAAATGTTGTAACTGATGCCATTGTACACCACGACAATCGTAACTAATTAAAAAAAAAAAAAAAAATTGTTCAAAAAATGTAGGACAAAAAAATGAGAGAAGTAATCAAAAAATTTAGGAAAGAGTCATTGAAGGGAAAATCCGGTCCAATGACTCTGCTAAAGGGGTTGCGATCCGGCCTAGCCCTCCGGCTATAGGGATTGCAATCCGGTCTAGCATGTTTGGCTATAGGGACTAGTATCCGGTCTAGCATTCGCTAAAGGGATATTTGTCTGGTCTAGCACAATCGTCTCCAGTTTTAATACTGATGAGATAACGTAGTAGTTGTGGTAAGCTGAAGGGTTAACCGGGCCAGCACATTTTTGAAACCTTTTGTTAAAGATCATACTAGATAGAGAACAAATAATGCCAGGATGAACGAACAGGTTATTGTTTTGTTCCCAGATGCACAGAAGACGCTCGAGGACGAGCGTACGTCAGTATGGCCGTGACGGCGCCACCGTCATTATTTTGTAAACTGCGAGTACAACGGGCAAGCAGTGAACAAACAACTGACCGACGTCATTTCCAACCCCCACGCCGAGCGATATATAAGGCAGCGCGCGCGCACGACGCGGTTCAGTCGTTCGTCGACCGTTGCCCGGTGCACAAGTTTGCAGAGTAGTTTATATAATCGGTGCAGACTAATTTAGTTATTCTAATTACGAAAAACATTGTGAAAATTAATAAGGTTTATTTAATCGAAATAAATTAAGTGATTGAGTGAAGACTTTTGTGTTTTTTTTAAATAATGTCGGACCCTGAAGCTACATATATATACCATCTGGTATTCTTATCGAACTAGGTTTAGTGTCGTGGGCTCTCCTACTATTATTGGGATCCAATAAATTTGATTAGTTTTATTTCCTCATACGCAATGTATCGTTATTGCGGCAAAATGCGCGTAGCAAAAGGCAAGCGCGACGACGAGTTCGATGAACTCTGTAGCTAGGCAGGAAGTGAGTAGCTGATTTCACGCGTCGTTCGTTAGAATATTTCAACATCCATTGTTGGATTTTTTGATTTTAGCCGTATCATTTACATAAATGGAGTGCTGCGTACAGATAATGTAATTTTACATTAAAATAAAGGAATAGTAACTGAGAAAACGTTAAAAAAACCCTCGTTAAAAAATCCCGTTGGACTATGATTCAAAATAAGAAGTTGAATTTACCCTGTCAGTTTGCGCAGGGCTGTTCCTTACTCATGTAACAGCCTGGAGTCTGAACAGTGCTTGATAGAGTCGCCGTATTAAAAGTTCGCTATAGTTATTCGTCCTGGCTTAAGAGTCTATCTTACCTGGGCCGCTTTTGTAGTTAGTGTTGGTTGCCATATCGATGCCCCCGACATTAGGGGTGTCCTGAGGTATCACTGAAAATTTAAAATAAGTATTGCACCGCTCTATATGTTGAATACCAGAGATTTTGCTTCACAAAAGTTGTTTATGTCATGAATTCTTTAATACAAGCCGTTTTTAAAAAATGACGAGCGTCTAACGACAACATTCATCCGGTATTTAGGGTTGTGTATTTATTGTCAGCGAATGAATGAATTTAAGATTTTTATTAAGTAAACTACAACTCTCGTCATACGTGCGTTATACTGACCACTGTTTCTGGAGGCTTCAGTCTTAACAGTCGTCTTCGACATTGGTGAAAACTGGATGGACGCGGCGAGACCGCAGCATGATGTCAACACTGAGGCGCTCTTGTGTGGGGTCGGCGCTACAAGCATTTTTTAACTTTAGTAAATGTCTAAGCAGGTGCAATAGCAGTAATGGCCACGAACCCTTATCGCAGATATAAAGATATTATTGTTTCACCATTACTCGAAGAATGGCCTTATGCAATGAGAATGCAAATGAATCATAGATTGGGACAAATCATCGTTATTCAAATCGTACACCTGTGGATTTCAGTCTTCATTCGACAATGGATCTGAATAAACGTGTTCTATTGTTGCTATTTTTATGCCACCGTCGAAACAAACGTCTAGGTTTCCCCTCTAGCAGTGGAACACTGTCGGTCGCCCCGACAATGCAGCGCATCACCCTCCCCCCGCTTCGTCTCTCGTCCGTCGATGCGTTGAAAAGTCGCGTGCGACGACGCAACGCATAATGTAGCATGTCACTAAAAAATGTATGTAAAATGACGCAGCGTTGGCGCAGCGACGATGCAATGCAACGCAACGCACTTATGAGGCCTCAGCGTTAACAATTTAATAGTGACAACGCCTTCATGTCGTAGCAGAAAAAACGGTTTTCGCAAAATATGCAAGTGTTACCATAAGTCGCCCTATTGAGGCGTTTAAGGCGGGTCTAAAATGGAATTTTCAGTACACTTCCTCAAAAACTGGTTCTTATCGCACTACGATTAGGTTCAACATGCTATTTATTTCACACGCGTGGATTTTTTCATTTATCACAACATGTGCGGAAATCAAAATTTCCACAGATTACTTATACTAAGTCCAAATTGGTTTAATGCCTATAGTCGGTGGTGATTGTTTTTTTTTTAATTTCGGCAAAGAGATGTGTGTCTACGGCGTAAATATTTTTTTATTTTTTTATTTGTGTTTATAAATAGAATAGTATATAGTACGCCGCCACGACTACACTCAGAAGCGGCGGCAGCGAAAACGGGGAACACTGGTAGTTCATGCGTGCAAATTAATAATCTAAGTCTTAGGGACGTTAGAAGTGCACTCGATCGCCTCAAGCCTAGCAATCTGCGGGCCCGGATGGTATACCAGCGTTTCGTTTTAAAGATTGTGGTAGGGTACTCGTGGAACCGTTACTTTATTAACGCCTGTCTTCATTCTGCTAAGTTACCAGCTCGGTGGAAGATTACCCAAGTAATTCCAGTGCCCAAAGGCAGGGCGGGAGCTGACATCAGTGGGTATAGGCCGGTGGCGGTGTTGTCAACGCCGGCAAAGGTGTTCGAGTCTGCCATTCTGCGCTGTATGCAACAGCAAGTGCGCGGACAGTTATCGGATGCGGAGCGGATTCCGGCCGTGGCGCAGCACTGCTACCAATCTCCTTGATTTCATGGGACGCGTGGTGCCGGCAGTAGATGTTGGGGAGCTTATTTTGATTTCAGAAAAGTTTTGAAAACGCTGACAATGACATCTTACTGCGGAAGCTAGCAGAGGTCGGATGTACCAACATCTATTGCAGTTTTTCGCCAGTTACATGCAAGGCAGACAGCAGTATGTGGACTGCAACGGATGTGAATCCGACTTTATTAAACTTGGTCTGGTGTAAGTCAGGGCACCAACTTGGAGCCTATAGAATTCATCATAACGATAAACAATTTGCCGGAAGTCGTAAGACATGGCTCTTGTTTATTATTTGCAGATGACCTCAAGTTGGTGCTGGAGATTAGGTCCGAGTCTGATTGCAGGCGCCTACAGGAAGACATCGATCGAATAGTACAAGGGAGTCGTGAAAACAAACTGTAATTCAACGTTTCCAAGTGCTCGTTGATGAGTTTCACCCGTGCTCGTGCACCTCTGCTCTGTGGTGGATGCGGCGCCAATGCAACGAGTCACGGAGGTGCAAGACTTGGGTGTTTTCATGACTCCTGATCTGTCATTCCGTGAGCATGTAACCAAGGTATGTAAGAAGGCGTAAAGAAACTTAGGATTTGTTCTGAGACAGACACAAAGCTTCACAAACATCACAGCAGTTAGGGTCTTCTATGATGCACTAGTCAGGAGTCATCTGGAACATAGTGCAGTCATATGGGCTCCACACGAAGCCAAGTACACTGTAATGTTGGAGCGCGTTCAGAACAAGTTCACGCGCCATTTGTACAGGACATTATATGGGGTATATCCGTTTTACCCACTAATGTATTCCTGCATGTTTGTCCTGGGCATGGTTGGCTATAATCAACTGCAGGTCCGACGGGAGTTTACGCTGGTCGCCTATTTGGTGAAGGTGCTTCGTGGAATGGAGAGTAACCCGGGAGTATTGCAGCGCTTGAGTCTGTGTGTACCGGATCGCTACGTGTGGAGGCGGCGCACCCCGCCACTGCTACTGGTACCTTCAGCCAGAACTAACCTGCTTGCCAAGGCACCCCTTACCAGAGCTATCCTTACCATCAAAACTTTTAAGTATGTGTTTAGGTTTTGTACTATGTTTATGTAAGTAATTATGTTATACTGTTTTGTGTTTTAATGTTGATAAAAATTTAATAATGTCGTTAGTTTTAATTATTGTTTTTTTTTTGAAAGTATATAGTTTAGTATATTAGTTTATGTTCTTAACTGTCGCATTAGGGTAAACCCTGTAATTAAAGTCTAAGGTGTTATAAATAAATAAAATTTATTTGAGAGAAATAAGCTACACATTGTGCTTATTATCGAATGGGCACTTAGAAACTTCCAAAAGGCAACTTAACCAATAGGAATATTTACAGAATCAATAGGCACACCCATCTGCGCCATCCCGTTGTGACTGTGTCACGTACTCCTAATTATTAAGCAAATATTTTAATCTTGATTGTTATTTAAAATCAGCACAGGATATCCGACACGTGCAAAACATTAAACATCTATTTTATGGCTTGACAGCCTGACAAGTTACCATAATTAACGATGAAGCGTCCTTTCTTCCTTTGAATTGTAAAACAATATTGCATCACTTGAAAACGCATAAATTCTTTATTTAATGGGAAACGCACTAGGGATAAAAGCTAGCTGACAGGCCAAATGTAATATTCCAACAAGTACTTAAGAAAAGACAAAAATATCTGATTTCTAAACGCATTTCTGAATGCTAGTACCACATGTGGTTGCAATTTACTCCGGTCTTGGGTGCTCAAAGCGGCCGATTAGTATTTTATAAGTTAAATATAAGTTGTAGTAGTAATCAGTCTAGTTAAAGTGAGTGTCGAGACGCAGAAGGAGACACCGTGGCGGGTGCGAAACTGGTATTGTGTGCAGTACTCTGTAAGTTAGTTATAGACTAATCATCTTTAATGAACACGTAGTAAGTGTTAACCAAATTAACTCCTAGCTTAAGTAGCAGTTTGGCGATGGCGCAGAGAGGATGAGAAAAATCATTTATTTCAGTATGACGGAACAGCCGCTTTATCATCACAATGTATATATATTATTATCTCAGGAGTTATGTGTCTCCTAATCCAAACCTTGGCGCATATTTGTCATCTGCGTTTTGTTATGGGGGACGGGGACCGCCTTTCGCTACACTGTACACACATTTAATGCATACGACATGTACACTATACACCAACACACCCGACTATTGACGAGTCCACGAGAGTATCTGACTCACCACAAATGGAAGGCAGAACCGTAATTAGAATAAACTAATTGTTAGTCAGACTATAATGCCGACTTGTACTCGTAAAATCAACCAAATGTTGCTGATGGAAATTGCTTCCTATAAAAGTCTAGCTCAGAAACATTGCATGGGGATTGTTGGCGCACATTTCGGGAGAGGGGTGGGCATCACGAAATATCTCAAACTACATTGATAACTCCGTTCTAAGGAACGCTAGGGACTGAAAGTCAAACCCGGCTGTTTGTCTCGTTAAAACCAAACCCGGCCACTGGTAGACCTATTACTGAATCGACACTATTAGCGAGAAACGCAACCACGACATGGGGAAGAGTAAGGAAATGTGAAGTGACGATATATCACCACTTCGGCGTCCACCAATAACAAATGCAATATGTTCTGCTAGACTGAGTCTCCGGTACGCTTGAGCAAGTTGTGTGTTATCATAGTCAAGGTGTAGATTGTCGTAAAGGGTGTACTAACATGAATACGCGTGTAGGGAGAACTACTAAAACGTGCCTTCCTCAATGGCAGAAGGACTTCTCAGTACTCTGTCTTAGGATTGAGAAAGACATGTGAATAATGCTTAGGGAGCGTGATCTGTTAGAATTCGTAGCAGTGTCCTTAGTGGGCCTATGCGCTTAGGTCTAACAGTCACGTACTCGGGCAGTTATTGTAACCGGTTTCATGCCATAATAGTGGGTTTGTAGTAGATTTGAATCATAAAATTAACGTAACTGTAAATAATGAATCTCTTAAGCGCAAGCGTAACGTTTCCTTTAACAAACTTTCCGTCATATCATATCTTTGCGTGCTCTTGTCATATTAGCTTTATATTTTGTTTTTAATTTAGTTTTATAAGATTCGACATTATTCATGTATATGTCTTAACTGTGACTTCCCAATATTAACTTCACCTTGTACCCCTCCCTGTCCTGTAGCTTTCAAAACATACAACAAACAAAGTCGGGACAGGGCTGGAATTCAGTTCTTTTAGTCGGTGGGAAGATGAGCAGTCTGGGACGACTCTTACAAGGCCGTGCGGATGGCGGGGCGCGGTCTTTTCCCCTTCGGGGAAAACCAACTATAATACTAATATTTACATGATTTAGGAAAAACGAAAATTTTATCAGCCTGGCGTAATTTAGGAACAGTCACACCGGGTTAAAATGAAGCCGTTGGTATAGTGTGGCTGGAGGCTACATTCTGGTCGGAGAATTTGAGTCCATCGACACGCACTGAAGAAGAACGGGCTTATTATTAAAAAGCGCCCCAAGGTTTGTTTGAATTAGCAAAAAGGCTTTATGGTGCTGCCGAAAAGTTTTTGAAAGTAGGAACAAATTGTGAACTATAAATACAAACTTGTTTCCACGGGGAATTCATTTATCCTTTTCCCGGACATCTGCGAGTGGATACTAGTATCTGTCCTCGATTTAGTGATCAGGCAGGAAAGAGACATCAACTGGGTGTTGATACCTAGAAAATAAATAAATAAACGTGAGATTTTATTTGTCGTTTAGTCAATCTACACTAATAATATAAACAGGAAAGATTTGTATGTTTGTAACGAATAAACTCAAAACTAATGACCGATTTCAAAAATGCTTTCACCATTCGAATGCTACATTATGCCTGAGTAACATAGGCTATATTATTAAAATGTTCACCCGTGCGAAGCCGGGATGGGCCGTATGTATCTTATAAAATCAAAAATATTTATTCAAATTAGATTGGTAATCAGCACTTTTCGAACATGAAAATCACTCCTAGTAGCCAAGTTAGCAATGAATAAACCGACCAAGTGCGCGTCGAACTCGCTTGACAGATTAACCATGTTAATTTAAAACCATAGACTTCTTTTCAATTTTCCTTTATTTAAAAGTAAAAACGGTTTCAGTACGGTTTTTTTTTAAATTTTAGGTTCGATTGTTTCAGAGATAAGAAGGGGATTGAGATGATCATAACATCCCCTTTTATTTGATAATATAGCACAGTTAAATTAGCAAAACTTTATTGTTAATTTTCTAGTTTGCAGTATAAAGGTGACCCTCATTTCCAAAATCCAGTTATTTACGGATGAGCAATGCATATGTGTAACCAATTTAATCGGTTCAATAGATTCGGAGCATATTGGCTTTGACATACGGAGAGATATACGAGTGATCTTATAAGGGCACTGTTGTTCATTTGGACCTATCGAACCCTGAAAACATAAAACATAAAAAAGAAGAAAGAATTAAGGATTAAAAAATATTAATTACTGTTTTGCAAGTCGTTGTTTGAGTGCAATGGCTTACTCGAGCTCCTGAAAATATTCACTGTCAAGGACTTCTGCCTGGTATGTATCATGGAAGTTTGTGCGAGATTCTCCGTAACTGTATAAAACAAGGGTTTTATAGTTTGAATAATTATATTTGTTGCAAAACATATCTGATGCTGTACTAATTTTAAGAATAAAATTAAAAATTCTTCGTTCCTATATTGTAGCAGCTACGGCTTAGCCCATGTCAGCTACGCCGTAACTAGTCTGGGCTACGCCGTAGCTAGTCAAACTTAACTTACCTACTTAGCGCTAACTTGAGTCATGATTAAATTACGATATTATACAATTTGTTTGGCTACCGGTTACCGATATTTTAAGGGCATGCTTTATACTCATTTCTATCGACAAATACACATTTATAAACACTCCTTACCCCATACCCCGCGAATGGCAGCCATTTTGTTTTTTAAATCGGCTGATCTAGGGTATGTTGTACGTGGGTTGTTGTTTGTAAACTACAAAACGATATCAAAATATTGACTCAACACCAATTATTTTAAGAGTTATTGTCATTTGAACTTAGCTTACCAGCGCATAGACTCCACAATGTTGCCGGTTTTTCACGGTGACAAATACTTCTGATTTAACATAAAAACATACGCAACAATCAAGGGTAAATTTTGCACTAGAGTAGAAAATGTAAAAAAAAAGTTATTTTTATGTCAAATTTTGTAATTTCTTATTTTTTTAGGCTCTGTTTGCTTATTTTTCAGAAAAAAAATAACATTTCATTGAACATACCCTAGATCAGCTGATTAAAAAAACATTTTTTTTCTTTCTCTCTTCTATATTTGTCGATAGAAACGAGTGAGAGAGTGAGAGTGAGACTGTAACGTTCCTGAAATTATTATTGTTTATTATTTCGTTATTTCTTGTACCCACAAGAAATTATTTCAGGACATTATAGTCTAAGAGTCCACGACACTAAACCTAGTTCGATAAAACTACCGGATGATATATATGTATAATTAGTCACGTATTTAATGTGGGACAAGAAAAGGCGATGCTGCAATGCATAAAAACCTGGCAATGCCATTAAAAAAAAAAAAAACGATTTCTAGCATGATCCTGCCTAGTTACAGAGTTCATCGAACTCGTCGTCGCGCTTGCTGTTAGCTACGTGCGTTTTGCCACGGTAACGATACGTTGTGTGTGAGGAAATAAAACAAATCAAATTGATTGGATTCCCATAACGTTCCTGAAATAATTTCTTGTACCGGTCATCTTAGTACCTCATCATCATCATCCTATACTGAATTCAACCCCTTAGTTTGTGGAGGGCTGTCCCTTACGAAAGTAAAGTACGAGTCGTCGCTTATCATGCTGCTGCCACTGACCAGGCCAATCAGGGGGGCTTGCAGCACTGTATTGTCGCATTATAGTATTAAAGTATAGTCCTACCCCTCCCCTTTTCCGAGGAACAAACAAAACTTGCTAATTTTATCATACGAGAAATCGTTTTTTTTTTCTTCTTAATAGCGCGGCCAGGTGTTTTGCATTGCAGCATCGCCATTTTGTGTTCCCCCATTAATGACGTGATTCATTATATATATATACCATCTGGTAGTCTTATCGAACTAGGTTTAGTGTCGTGGGCTCTCCTACTATTATTGGGATCCAATAAATTTGATTAGTTTTATTTCCTCATACGCAATGTATCGTTATTGCGGTAAAATGCGCGTAGCAAAAGGCAAGCGCGACGACGAGTTCGATGAACTCTGTAGCTAGGCAGGAAGTGAGTAGCTGATTTCACGCGTCGTTCGTTAGAATATTTTAACATCCATTGTTGGATTTTTTGATTTTAGCCGTATCATTTACATAAATGGAGTGCTGCGTACAGATAATGTAATTTTACATTAAAATAAAGGAATAGTAACTGAGAAAACGTTAAAAAAACCCTCGTCTTAAAATCCCGTTGGACTATGATTCAAAATAAGAAGTTGAATTTATCCTGTCAGTTTGCGCAGGGCTCTTCCTTACACCCTGTAGAATTCATGTAACAGCCTGGAGTCTGAACAGTGCTTGATAGAGTCGCCGTATTAAAAGTTCGTTATAGTTATTCGTCCTGGCTTAAGAGTCTATCTTACCTGGGCCGCTTTTGTAGTTAGTGTTGGTTGCCATATCGATGCCCCCGACATTAGGGGTGCCCTGAGGTGTCACTGAAAATTTAAAATAAGTATTGCACCGCTCTCACCAGAGATTTTTCTTGACAAAAGTTGTTTATGTCATGAATTATAATTCTTTAATACAAGCCGTGCTTAAAAATTTACGAGCATCTAACGATAACATTCATCCGGTATTTAGGGCTGTGCATTTATTGTCAGCGAATGAATGAATTTAAGATTTTTATTAAGTAAACTACAACTCTCGTCATACGTGCGTCATACTGACCACTGTTTCTGGAGGCTTCAGTCTTAACAGTCGTCTTCGACATTGGTGAAAACTGGATGGACGCGGCGAGACCGCAGCATGATGTCAACACTGAGGCGCTCTTGTGTGGGGTCGGCACTACAAGATTTTTTTTAACTTTAGTAAATGTCTAAGCAGGTGCAATAGCAGTAATGGCCACGAACCCTTATCGCAGATATTATTATTGTTTCACCATTACCCGAAGAATGTCCACATTCACCAAACATTCTGCGTTTGTGTTGGCGCACCGATTTGTGCACTGTCATATCCCCCGTCGCGATGACCAGCCTCCGCCGCGATGTCTAATAACGGTCAGGAAAACTATATTCTATATGGGTTCGCACGGACTGCTACCATGTGACCATGCGGAAGCGCTGCGCGTCTCTTGTACGCAGAGTGCGGGCCAGCTCCAATTCCGTTCTGAGTATGATAGCAAATAGGTTGGACTGTCCTTATGCGCGGCACTGTTGTGACAGTCAAGTTGCTTATAGTGTTGCACGTAAAAGACTAATATAATTAATTGATTTTAGTCAGTAATGTAATATGAATGATTAATATTAGTATAACTTATATGTATGTGTGTTGTTGTATATGTATTTGTGTGTATAATGTAAGATGTTTTTAATATGGGTTATGAACCTGAAATAAAGGAATTTTAATATTTAATTTTTATACTTATACTAAGTTCAAATTGGTTCAATGCCTATAGTCGGCGGTGATTGTTTTTATTTTTAATTTCGGCAAAGAGATATGTGTCTACGGCGTAAATATTTTTTAATATTTAATTTGTGTTCATAAATAGAATATCATAGATAAACATGATTATTTAAAACAAATATTTACTTTTATGAACAAATTAACATTTATTTGTGTTCTAAATTCAAAAATATTAAAATTTTCTATTTTTCATGTTGCGCTGTTTAGAATTTTCATACCTTTGCTTCTTATTCAAACTGATGAAAGCAACTACTACTACTTCTTTCTCAGTTATATTTGTCAGTACGATTGAGTGAAAATGTTAGTACGAGGTAGAGAACAACCTTAGCCGGCATTGTGCCGGACCGCGTCGGGTAACAACCATCGCGTGGACTAACGCTCTCAGGCCCTAAGGCGATGAGTGATTTGTTTGACAAAATACGTATATGGCTATAAGAAGGTAACTACTGAGACGATGGCATATACAGCTAAGAAGAAGATATGGTAAATCGACCTCGATTGAAATCTCGAGAGAAGGATGATGATTTAGGAAAAAAACATCGACAAAACAACAACTTTAGTAAACACATGGCTGTGCAAGATCGTGAATCTGTGCCTCTTATCATCGGTGAAAAGTACATATGTATTTATATTTATTTGAGAGAAATAAGCTACATATTGTGCTCATTATCGAATGGGCACTTAGAAACTTGCAACAGAATCAATAGGCCAGCCCATCTTCGCCATCCCGGTGTGACTGTCTGTCACGTACTCCTAATTATTAAGCAAATATTTTAATCTTGATTGTAATTTAAAATCAGCACAGGATATCGGCCAAGTGCAAAACATTAAACCTCTATTTTATGACTTGACAGCCTGACGTGTTACCATAATTAACGATGAAGCCGTCCTTTCTTCCTTTGAATTATAAAACAATATTGCATCACTTGAAAACGCATAAATTCTTTATTTAATGGGAAACGCTCTAGGGATAAAAGCTAGCTGACAGGCCAAATGTAATATTCCAACAAGTACTTCAGAAAAGACAAAAATATCTGATTTCTAAACGCATTTCTGAATGCTAGTGCCACTGTGGTTGCAATTTACTCCGGTCTTGGGTGCTTAAAGCGACCTTTAAAACAGTTGAGACGGTTGTACAAAACAGTACTAAACCAATTCTGGGAAGGCGACCCAAGCTTGGTGTGTTGAAAAAGGCCGAGGACTGAGGAAGGGTGGTGGACTGGAGGCAGTTGGTTTTAAATCGCACCCGAACAGTCACACCGGGTTGAAATGAAGCCGTTGGCATAGAGTGTGGCTGGAGTCGGAGAATTTGCGTCGATCGACACGCTCCCAAGAAGAACATGCTTATTATAAAAAAGCGCTCCATCGGTTGTTACAATTAGCAAAAAGGCTTTATGGTGCTGCCGAATAGTTTTTGAAAGTAGGAATAAATTGTGAACTATAAATACAAACTTGTTTGCACGGGGAATTCATTTATCCTTTTCCCGGACATCTGCGAGTGGATACTAGTATCTGTCCTCGATTTAGTGATCAGGCAGGAAAGAGACATCAACTGGGTGTTGATACCTAGAAAATAAATAAATAAACGTGAGATTTTATTTGTGGTTTAGCCAATCTGCACTAATAATATAAACAGGAAAGATTTGTATGTTTGTAACGAATAAACTCAAAACTAATGGACCGATTTCAAAAATGCTTTCACCATTCGAATGCTACATTATCCCTGAGTAACATAGGCTATATTATTAAAATGTTCACCAGTGCGAAGCCGGGATGGGCCGTATGTATCTTATAAAATCAAAAATATTTATTCAAATTAGATTGGTAATCAGCACTTTTCGAACATGAAAATCACTCCTAGTAGCCAAGTTAGCAATGAATAAACCGACCAAGTGCGCGTCGAACTCGCTTGACAGATTAACCATGTTAATTTAAAACCATAGACTTCTTTTCAATTTTCCTTTATTTAAAAGTAAAAACGGTTTCAGTACGGTTTTTTTTTAAATTTTAGGTTCGATTGTTTCAGAGATAAGAAGGGGATTGAGATGATCATAACATCCCCTTTTATTTGATAATATAGCACAGTTAAATTAGCAAAACTTTATTGTTAATTTTCTAGTTTGCAGTATAAAGGTGACCCTCATTTCCAAAATCCAGTTATTTACGGATGAGCAATGCATATGTGTAACCAATTTAATCGGTTCAATAGATTCGGAGCATATTGGCTTTGACATACGGAGAGATATACGAGTGATCTTATAAGGGCACTGTTGTTCATTTGGACCTATCGAACCCTGAAAACATAAAACATAAAAAAGAAGAAAGAATTAAGGATTAAAAAATATTAATTACTGTTTTGCAAGTCGTTGTTTGAGTGCAATGGCTTACTCGAGCTCCTGAAAATATTCACTGTCAAGGACTTCTGCCTGGTATGTATCATGGAAGTTTGTGCGAGATTCTCCGTAACTGTATAAAACAAGGGTTTTATAGTTTGAATAATTATATTTGTTGCAAAACATATCTGATGCTGTACTAATTTTAAGAATAAAATTAAAAATTCTTCGTTCCTATATTGTAGCAGCTACGGCTTAGCCCATGTCAGCTACGCCGTAACTAGTCTGGGCTACGCCGTAGCTAGTCAAACTTAACTTACCTACTTAGCGCTAACTTGAGTCATGATTAAATTACGATATTATACAATTTGTTTGGCTACCGGTTACCGATATTTTAAGGGCATGCTTTATACTCATTTCTATCGACAAATACACATTTATAAACACTCCTTACCCCATACCCCGCGAATGGCAGCCATTTTGTTTTTTAAATCGGCTGATCTAGGGTATGTTGTACGTGGGTTGTTGTTTGTAAACTACAAAACGATATCAAAATATTGACTCAACACCAATTATTTTAAGAGTTATTGTCATTTGAACTTAGCTTACCAGCGCATAGACTCCACAATGTTGCCGGTTTTTCACGGTGACAAATACTTCTGATTTAACATAAAAACATACGCAACAATCAAGGGTAAATTTTGCACTAGAGTAGAAAATGTAAAAATAATAAAATGATGAAAAATGTGTCTGTCAGATTTCGTAATTTCTGTAGGCTGTATTTGCTTATTTAAAAAAAAAAATGTAATAATTTAATAGCCTCGGCGTTTACCCTTTCAATAAGATCATTTGAACGTCGCTAGGTCTATTAGATTCAAAGAATTAACATTTCATTGAACATACCCTAGATCAGCTGATTAAAAAAACAAAATGGCTGCTATTCGCGGGATGTGGGGTTAGGAGTATTTATAAACTTGTATTTGTCGATAGAAATGATTGTATAATATGCCCTTAAAATATTGGTAAATGGTAGACAAACACACTGTATATAGCAGGATAGTGGTCGTAAACGTGACTGCTAAACTGTGTTGGGTTCGAACCCCGGGTCGAGCAAAGACTTATTGGGTTGTTCAATATACAGGATTTAAGGCACAGCCCGCCGCAGACTGATGTGGGGTAAATTCAGTATACATTCAGTCAATAAAGTATCGAGAATGGATGATGTTTTTATGGTTCCAAATTCAATTATTTGTTTTTTTTTGTTGTTCGATTGGCACAACTGTTTTCCATTTTGGCGCGGAGTTTGAGTTAGATCTATTATTTAGATTAAATACAGCGCTGTTTTAGTTAGATCATAATTATCTAGTGTGTATTGCTATTTTAATAATTGACAAAAACATCCAACAAAGAGCTTGTCTTAAATGTGGCTTTGTTGTGGATTTGTGTGCACAAATCCGTGTCATATCTCGACCGTTTTTGGCCACCGTGACCAAAAACGGTCAGGACAACCAAATTTTTTTTTTTTACTTTTGCAATGAGAATGCAAATGAATCATAGATTGGTACAATTCATCGTTTTTCAAATCAAACAAGTGTGGATTTCAGTCTTCATTCGACAATGGATCTGAACAAACGTGTTCTATTGTTGCTATTTTTATTAGATTAAATATAGTGCTGTTTTTAGTTAGATCATAATTATCTAGTGTGTATTGTGAATTTCATAATTGACAAAAACATCCAACAAAGAGTTTGTCTTAAATGTGGCATCGACAATGGAATTTCGTGTTTGGAGTCCCTGAAAATGTTACAGAAGGCTTACGGTGAATCTCCTTTATTTTACAGGGCAAGGCGAAGCTGCGGTGGTGAGCGTTAAACACATCTGCGATGATAAGCTCGCGTGGGACCGCCAGAGCCCCGCAGCGCCGGAGCCGTGACAGAAATCATGCCTTCTGCATGTTGCGTGCTTGCATGCTGCATGCATGGTGTATGCTTGTTTGTATGTTTGAATGCTTCGTACAGGGAAATAAAAACCATATATGTTCACAATCAACTGTTTTATAATAATTGATGCTTTGATTGATTGATTTTCTGCGTTTAATAATAAAATAATAAATAATATTATGACGTAAAAAGGGTAGACCCTTCTGATTGTGATTCAATTAGTATAATATTCAGTTACGCGTATAAATTCAAAATCTATAAGTAACGTTTGATGAAATTTAAAAACGTCTACTTTGTTATTAACATTGGTGTATTAATATAATTTACTGTGTTTTCTTCTACTCCTTATATACCTGCTTCGGGTCGGCATCTATTTATTGTTAGTGAATCATTTCGGTTAGGTTAGAACTGTGACCATTGCGGGTCAGATCCCCAGATCCTCTCTATTGTTGATTATGTGTTTATTTTTGTGATATTAAGTTTTACAAGGCATTTTTATTTCGGAATTCTAATAAATCGGTATTTTAATAATCGGAATTCGTATTTTTGATGTTTCGTATTATTAAGTCGGTTTTTTTGTTATTGGATAAACGTTAGGAATATTGAAATTTAGGAATTTTAAAAATATAATAAATTTTAAATCGGAGTTGTTATAATAGGAATTTTGAACCATTCGGAATTATGAAAATCGGTATTTGTGACTGTCGGAATAAAGTTTTTTTTTTGCCGCACTGCATTATCGCATTATAGTATTTAAATATAGTCCTACCCCTCCCCTGTTTCGAGGAACAAACGAAACTTGGGAATCTTATCATACGAGAAATCGTTGTTATTTTTTATTATCTCAATAGCGCGGCCAGGTGTTTTGCATTGCAGCGTCACCATTTTGTGTTCTCTCATAAATAACGTAATTATATATTATATAAATATACACATATATAAATATATATTATATATATTTCATATATATTTATTTTTTATATTATTTATTTTTTTATTTTTTATTTCGTGATTATTTATTTTATATATATACCATCTGGTAGTCTTATCGAACTAGGTTTAGTGTCGTGGACTCTCCTACTATTATTGGAATCCAATAAATTTGATTTGTTTTATTTCGTCATACGCAATGTATCGTTATTGCGGCAAAATGCACTTAGCAAAAGGCAAGCGCGACGACAAGTTCGATGAACTCTGTAGCTAATGTAATTTTACATTAAAATAAAGGAATAGTAACTAAAAAAACCTGAAAAAAACCTCGTTAAAAAAAATCCGTTGGAATATGATTTGAATAAGGAGTTGAATTTACCCTGTCAGTTTGCGCAGGGCTCTTCCTTACACCCTGTAGAATTCATGTAACAGCCTGGAGTCTGAACAGTGCTTGATAGAGTCGCCGTATTAAAAGTTCGTTATAGTTATTCGTCCTGGCTTAAGAGTCTATCTTACCTGGGCCGCTTTTGTAGTTAGTGTTGGTTGCCATATCGATGCCCGTGTACTGAGGTGGCACTGAAAATTTAAAATAAGTATTGCACCGCTCTATATGTCTCTCTCTCTCTACCAGAGATTTTTCTGGACAAAAGTTGTTTATGTCATGAATTATAATTCTTTAATAAAAGTCGTGCTTAAAAATTTACGAGCATCTAACGAAAACATTCATCCGGTATTTAGGGCTGTGCATTTATTGTCAGCGAATGAATGAATTTAAGATTTTTATTAAGTAAACTACAACTCTCGTCATACGTGCGTTATACTGACCACTGTTTCCGGAGGCTTCAGTCTTAACAGTCGTCTTCGACATTGATGGAACCTGGATGGACGCGGCGAGACCGCAGCATGATGTCAACACTGAGGCGCTCTTGTGTGGGGTCGGCGCTACAAGCATTTTTTAACTTTAGTAAATGTCTAAGCAGGTGCAATAGCAGTAATGGCCACGACCCCTTATCGCAGATATTATTATTGTATATATTGTCCTGTTCGAGTTATCACTGGTACGTACAAAGTCGAGATTATAGCTCTGAGAACAAGTCTAAATTTATTGAAGCCATTATTTATCTAAGTTTTGCTGAAGTTTACAATAGTAACGACCCAGAACTAGCTTTTAATTCATTTCATGACCTATTTAAACTTTTCTTCGATTTGTGTTTCCCGACTATGAGAAAAAAATCTCTACTCGTAAATCCTCGAGACGGATCTCTATAGGTATCAGAACATGTAGCAAACGAAAAAGAAATGTTATGGCAGTATAGGTGATCATGTAACGTTAAACATAAACGGTTACTTAAGCAATATTCAAAAAGATTTAAAAAAGTGATACACTATTGACTCAAATGTCTCAAAACAGCCATGTAACTAATAATGCAGAGAATAAAGCTACGTGGAAAATAATTAATAGATGTAAATCAAACTTTCCCTCTGAATTCGTAAAAAAAAATACTCAATGGTGATAAACTAATAAGTGACCATAAAGAAATGGCTACGGCATTTAATAATTACTTTATAGACTCAATTTATCCTGAAATTAATTATAATAATAGTAATGCTATATCTTACATAAATTATTATATCAAATCTCTATTTATGACACCGACAGATGCGTTGGAAATATTTGATAATATGAACTCATTAAAGAACACAAAATGCGCGGGTTATGATGGAATAACTACTAAGATTTTAAAATTTGTGTCGCATATAATGGCACCGGTTTTGAGTTTTATTATTAATCTATGCATAGAACATGGCTACTTTCCTAATTTGTTAAAAATTACCATAATTAAACAACTGCATAAGAAAGGCGATAAAGCTGCTATTTCAAATTACCGTCAAAAAGCTTTGATACCAGTCTTGTCAAAAGGTTTTGAAAAAGTAATTTATAAATCTATGAACTCATTCTTTGAAACAAACAGTATACTTGCTAAAGAATAATATGGTTTTTGGAAAAACAGAAACATAAATAAGGCTGGCTGTCTATGAGTTATTTGCAGAAATTGTTAGTAATGTTGACAAAAAAAATCCAGTTGTAGCGGTATTTATCGACATGTCTAAAGCATTTGATCACGTAAATTACGAAATTTAACTGGGTAACGATACGGTGTCAAAGGAAACATTAAATCTAGTCAAATCATATCTCACTGGACGAAAGCAAGCCACTGTTTTAAATAGTTTGTTCTAAATCCAAGGCTGAAGTTACTCACATGTCATCAATTAGAGAAACAACATATGGTGTACCCCAAGGAAGTGTTCTTGGGCCCCCATTGTTTCTCATATATATCAAAGATTTGAAAAAAAAAAGACTGAGAATCAAACTGTTTTGTTTGCCGATGACAGTACACTTATTGTTCCATGTAAAAATATATAAACTTATGAAGATGACATAAACAAGTCCATCCTTTGCATTATAAATTGGTTACTTATAAATAAATTAAAAATTAACATAGATAAAACTATGCTTATGTCATTTTATCAAAGAACAAAAAAAATTAACTTAAACATAACTTATGCAGATCAAACAATAGCTGAAACAAGCTGTGCTAGATTTTTAGAAATTCACGTGGACACTCACATAAACTGGAAATGTCATGTAGAAACTGTTTGTAAAAACTAAACCAGTACTCATATGCACTCTATAATCTAGCAATTATAGCAAATGAGTCCGTTGTTCTAATTGCGTTTTGGAATAATATATTGCGAAAATCCCACTGACAAAGAAATTGCGTTTAAGGCCCAAAAAGATGTGTGCGTGCTGTTTTTAAGCTTAAACCAACTGAAAGCTGTATGCCATATTTAAAAAAAAACATTTTTGAGACAGCAGTATTTGTCAAATCGAGATATGCGCTAAGCCACATAACACTGCTCTTTTTAAAAAAGTTTTTTAGGAATGGCACCTAGGATCTATAATAAGATCCCTAGACAAATTACAGAAATTAAAAACATACACCATTTTAAAAAGGCTTTTCTGGAAATATTACATGAAAAAACATATTATATGATGAA
This sequence comes from Noctua fimbriata, assembly GCA_905163415.1. Classification (NCBI taxonomy): domain Eukaryota; kingdom Metazoa; phylum Arthropoda; class Insecta; order Lepidoptera; family Noctuidae; genus Noctua; species Noctua fimbriata. The sequence continues at coordinate 15,570,606 of LR990925.1, read as the reverse complement.
CGAATACCTAACTGACACATTATGACTACCTTTTTATTTAATTTTTTTGTTAGTTTACAATTTTGACTAGATTTTATTATTTTTATATTTTTATTGGAATGTATTTTTTCTTTTTTTTAGTGTGTTGACAATTTGAATTATTTAATAACGTGTGATATGATAATAATATATATATATATTTTTTTTTTTTTCTTTGTTTTATTCGGTTTGATAATTTATTTTAATCAGCATGTGTAAAATAATATTTGTACGCCGATGACGCTAGACATAGCGATCATTAATAATTATAACATCTGTACCTACCTATGTTCAACAAATAAAAGTATTTGTATTTGTGTTAGCGCACGGATTTGTGCACTGTCATATCTCCCGTCGCAATGACCAGCCTCCGCTGCGATTGGCTGCCATGACCAAAATCGGTCAGGAAAATTATATTTTTTTAAGTTATGTAATGATTCTCATTACGTAACTTAAAAACGTGCGTCATACTGACCACTGTTTCTGGAGGCTTCAGTCTTAACAGTCGTCTTTGACATTGGTGGAACCTGGATGGACGCGGCCAGACCGCAGCATGATGTCAACACTGAGGCGCTCTTGTGTAGGGTCGGCGCTACAAGCATTTTTTTAACTTTAGTAAATGTCCAGTAATGGCCACGACCCCTTATCGCAGATATTATTATTGTTTCACCATTACTCGAATAATGTCCACATTCCCCAAACATTCTGCGCTTGTGTTGGTGCACGGCGAAGTGCGAGTCGTATTCACACGCACTCAGGGTTCCGTAGCACCAAACAAAACAGCAAAACTAAATTTGTTATTCATAATATGTTAATAAAAAACAAAGTTTGATGAAAAAGCCTCCCCTTAATCTTTTTTTTTGTATAAAAATCGTAAAGCGTTTCACAGAATACATCTAACTACGAAATTTCAACTGTGTAGTCCTAATAGTTTCTGAATAAAGTTTCTGAGACATACAGACAGACAGACATGACGATTCTATAAGGGATCTGTTTTTTGCCATTCGGCCACAGAACCCTAAAAATGAGGTAGTTGTTGCCTAACATTTACTAATTAGTTTGGCTCTGTGATGAACGATGCCGCCTGACTTTGCCAGACATCCATACCGACACATGTTGGGCCACTTTAGATAAATGCTGAAAACGAGCCTCCAATGCATCTTATTAGTTTCGAAATACAAATAATTAAATGTATAAAGTACATTCAAACGTCACGAAATAATATCTACTCACTCTCGAACTTGTCAATTCCTTCAGTTTGTGTAGGGGTTTCACCAATAACGGGGTTCAGGAAGATCCCAGATAAAATTTCGTCACGAGCAGAGCTTGGACCTAAGAAAGAAGAGGGTAATGAATTTAGTTAAATAAATACAGTAAAACAACACTTTTGCATTGTAGATGCATTAATTTACGCCACATCACATGTCACTGCATGATCTCTTGAGTCTCTCCTTCAACGAAGCATTCGTCTGTAATGTAAGAACAAAAAAAAAACAAGCCATTTGTGCAGAAATAAGTGATTGCTTACAAATTGTATAGTTACAGGCTGCGTACTTTAATTCGCGTAACTCGCGACTCATTGATGTAATGTAGGAATCTGATCTGTTACATTTCAGGAGAATGCTCCAGGTGCGGGAGCGCCTTTAGAAATAATCTCGACTATGTAATCTCTACAGCTGCCAAGTTCTCATTTGAAAGAATATTAGCTTTTAAATAAAAGTGACACACAGTTATAGAAGACAGAGACGACGCTTTAAAACTTTTCTAAACCTCGATGTGTCAATCCAACACGGTCAAATATAATAGGTTAACGTGTCGTTAAACTAGGGTCTAATGTGGCGGTTAAGGTCGCCATTTTATTGATTGAATGTCACTGGCTATGAAGAGAAACTATAAATCAAGTTGAGTCGATATATCAACCGAAATAAGTGATTGCTTACAAATTGTATAGTTACAGGCTGCGTACTTTAATTCGCGTTTCTCGCGACTCACTTATGTAATGTAGGAATCTGATCTGTTACATTTCAGGAGAATGCTCCAGGTGCGGGAGTGCCTTTAGAAATAATTTCGACTATGCAATCTCTACAGTTGCCAAGTACTCCTTTGACAGAATATTAGCTTTTAAATAAAACTGGCACACAGTTATAGAAGGCAGAGACGACGCTTTATAAAGCCAAACATCGTCATAGACAGATATCTATACCAACACATGTTGGGCCACATTAGCTAAATGCTGAATACAAGCCTCCAATGCATCTTATTAGATTAGAAATACAAATAATTACATGTATAAAGTACAGTCTGCAAAGCTAATTAGTTTACACAGCACGCAGCGTTAACTGTCATTGTACGAGCCGGTAATGTTCATACAGCCGCTCATTATTATTGTGTTCGTATACGTAGTCTACCCTACACGGGGTTTATTTTTTTATCTTTAACCGTGTAGGGTACACGGGAAAAGATAAAAAACGGGTTTACAATAAGGTCAACATTTTATACAAGTGTAACATGGTCACCATAACTGATTGGTGTAAGCGCTTGCGTCAGTTAGTGATCTAAGCTCGACGATGTGGGTTCGATCTCAGCTGAGGAGTTAGTTTTGCTCTTTTTTACTTTTTGTTCTTTATTAAATTAATTTTGTGACCAATAAAATCACTCGAGCAAAAATTAAAAAGTAATTAAATAAAACCAATATAATAATTTGATTTTTTATTAGATAAACATTGGTATTTGGTTTCAAAGGACCTTTACCTTCCTTACATTGGTTGCTTTAAGGTTCAATTTGGTGGGAGTTGTATGTTAGCAAAAAAAAACTTGTGTGGCTGATACAATGATTTAATACGAACTGGTTTTAAACATATATAGGCTATCCATACTAGACATTCGAATGAGTAAAACACTGTTCTTTACCAGTTTTATTGACAAAGGCAAAGTTTTTTTGTTGGTAAGGATGGACGTAAATAATTTGTCAAAGTAGGCAGGTATATAAATTGAATCAAAGTAAAATTAGAGGTGAAGTGGATCAACATGTTAGATAGTAAGAAATTATGACAACTTCTAACCGCATAACAATAACATCATTTCACCATATTTCAATAGTTTACGAGTTGTGGTTTTAAAAAGAGGATTAGAGGAGGAGATTAATAACATTTAAACCTAATTATTGCTAAGGTTTATATTTGTTCACATTCGCTTAACAAATATGAACATTATTTGCATAAAAATAAGATTCATATTCGTCTACTAATTAAAATAAATTCGACTATAATGAGTCTGTAAACCCTCGTTTTCTATTACTTCTTGTAACCTTCACCTCATGCTGTTAACCGTATTCCCGCATATGTTTAGTAACATTTACGCCCATCCTTATCCGACTTAAACGTTTTTTCGTCGCTATAAATCAGCACATTGTTCTCCCAATCAAAATTAATCTATGGCCTAGCAAAGTGTAGTCGGTTTTGTCGGTGCGCAGTGGACAGAATGGTGCGCGCTGGCTTGCTGCAACGTAATCCAGCAGATGTAGGTGATTTCTTACAGTTTGTAAGTACATATTGTGTGCTGTTGCTTTTACGCGGGTGGACAAGAAGGGAACAGCCTTGTGCCTTGCCACGATGGCGTGGTGTCGAGCCGATGAATTTGCTTTTGGTTTTGGCCTAGGATGTTCTACGTCTCCAAAATCCGGTTCTCCTCTGTAAATAAAAACAGTATTTATAATACTATTAATAATAGCTATTATTATAATAAATATATACTACATTTAAATACTGTATACATAATACACACTATGTTTATACAATAAACTTATATATACCTAATGAATTTTATAATAATCATCATCATCATCATCATTTCAGCCGAAAGACGTCCACTGCTGGACATAGGCCTCCCCCAAGTGTCGCCACATTGACCGGTCCCGTGTGACTCGCATCCAGCGGATCCCTGCAGCCTTCACCAGGTCATCGGTTTCTTGTGCTCGTCATTTAGGGGGGTTTTGCCATAATCGCCACGCTTGGCAGGCGGGTTGGCGATCGCAGTATGGTTGTTATAAAACACAGAGAACGCTGCTGCCCATTCTCTGGTAAGTCCCTTAGTCGCCTCTTACGACACCCACGGGAAGATATGGGATGGTGCTATTCTTTACGTCCGGACACCATACAGAACACTATAATAATACAATACATAAATACAAAATATACGCTGACATTAGCTTTTCTTAAACTGTCTAAGGGCTAAATCAAGCTAATTTTAGACCAAGTTAATTTTTATTTTCATTCGGTTCCGAGCGTCTTTAGCAGGTGGACGTGTGTCGGTTGTGCTTGTGAATTCTTATTGTAAATTCTGTGATTGGTGCATCTTGTGATATTTAAATTCCTTGTCACTCTTCTGGCACCTTAACCTATTATTTACGCCCACTGGGCGTTACCAGAGAGGGATAAATATATTTCCGGCACTAACTATTAAAATCGTGCTTTTAAAAACTACTACGGTTGGCTGAGATTTGAACTCGCGCCGTGTGGAACGATAGTGAAGAGCTACCGTGCGCCGGACCTCCGCGCCACGGCGCAATTAGCAGCGAGCATTGAATTTGCGGACCGCTACGTGCGGCTGACGTCATCGCTGTGCCAGTGAGTTGCTACGTGCTACGCGCTACGGATCAGCAAGCTACGAACATCTTATCGGCTACGAAAACGGTCTAAGAAACGCGTTAAATATGTTGTCCGGTACTCAACGTACTCCGCCAAAGTCTCAGCGCGTCAATCTGACTGAAACACAATCAGAACCAGATATTACCTCGGCAGTTAATGAATATGTCACCAGCAGGAACAAACGCCCTAGACCCGGAATTTCACCACCGAGTGGGGATGGTGTTTACCAACAAATACACCAAGACACTAGTCTCTCTATGAAGCTGGAAGAACAAACTTCGCTAATGTCAAAATTAGTGGCGGATATACGCGAGATTAAATTGCAAAACGTTAAGATACAGGAGTCGAATGCCGAAATATGTAAGACAAACACAGAGATTGAGCGATCTATGTCCTTTATGAATAAAAATTTTGAAGATTTAAGAAAAGAAGTGGAGGAACTTAAAAAGGAAAGACAGGAGCAGCGTTGCTACATAGAAACCTTAGAAAAAAAGATCGTCGATCTCCAGTTCAAATCACGCTCAGCCGGTATTGAGATCCGTAACATTCCACTAACAGATAGCGAGAACACAAGTGGCCTTATTCAAACTGTGTGCAGCATCGGCAAGCTCGTTGGAGTTTCTATCACTGAACCTGAATTGAGAGATATATACCGCCTACCTGGAAAATCCACCCCGGCTACAACTACACGCCCAATTATAGCGGAATTTACGTCAGTGCAAACCAAGCAGAAGTTAATATCTGCTGTCAGGGCTTATAATAAAAACATAGAAACTAAAGACAATAAATTAAACACTGAAATAATTGGCATTCCCGGCAAACGGCAACCAGTCTATGTCGCTGAACAGTTATCAGCCAGCTCCAAAAAGCTTTTCTACATGGCACGTGAATTCGCCAAGAACAATCACTATACTTTCTGCTGGTCTAGCAACGGGAACATATTTCTTCGTAAAAAAGTCGGTGACAAACAGCTACTTGTAAATTCGGAAAAATGTCTCCAGGACCTTGGTATGAAGATTATATGACTTCCTTTGTTATTTATGTTCACATCTCTTGATTATATCCTAATGTTAATTACCCTTTGCCTTCAATATTTAGTACTAGACTTAACACACATTTTACTAAAACACTTACCCGTACGTACAAATAACAAAATTCTAATTCGTACCTACAATACAATACATATTAAAATACAAATCATACGCATGCTGATCAACTTATACACTTTCACATACACACAAACAACCATAAATGTAACTTTAACAAGGAGAGATGTTATCTTTCATGTAGTAATAATTCTACTCAGTTTCCATTTGGCCCTATCTAGTTACCACTCTAAGCACAAATGGATACTTTAATAAATATTAATGACGATTTGGACATTTTTAGACTGGATAATTCCTTTTCTTGTAATCCACAAGACTGTACAAATTATATTAACGTTTCCGAGAGTAATATTAAATTATTACACATAAATATACGCAGTGTAAAGAAAAATTTTGATAACCTACAAGCATTGATCTGTTCCACTAAAATTAGCTTTGACATTATTATGCTAACCGAGTGTTGGCTTAGCAAAATAAATACCCCACCAATACTTAATGGTTTTCTGTCACACTCAACTAAACCTACGTCAAATCAAAATGAAGGTGTAATAATTTACACGAAAATGGGATTAAATGTCAAAGTCTGGGAACCAAGCATAATAAACGCCAACTCCCTTGTATGTCAACTAGACTCTAAGTTTGCTTTTCTAGCTATTTACCGCTCGCCGTCTAATAACAGCATAGACCGAATAGAAAATTTCCTGTCTAGCTTAAATAATGTCTTGGGTGAACTTTCTCCTTTCCCAAATATCGCACTTATCGGTGATTTAAATATCGACATTAAACCGGGTAACAAGAGCTCCCATAGTTTTGAGTATCTCATCCAAAATGCTTCCCATGGTCTACTCCCTACACATCTAATACCCACGAGATTAGAAAACTGTCTTGATCATATTTTATTAAAGTCCAAATTACCTTCCACCACATTAATTCTCGAATCGTTTATCACTGACCATAAACCAATTATACTAACGTTAATGAACGCGAATCTATATCGAAAACAAAAATACACCATCTCCCGTACTAATCATGATGCCATTAAATCGGAACTAGAGAACACAAACCTTTCAGACATTTATAATATTAACGATGCAAATGAAGCCTTGAATAAGTTTGTATCAATAGTAGCTACCGTTGTAAGTAAACATACGAACAAAATTACAATTCCAAAGACACATAGAACTATTAAGCCCTGGATTACACCAGGTTTGTTAAAATGTATTAAAAATAGGGATAGGCTGCACATGAAAACAAATAAATCACCAGATAACTTAATTCTAAAACTTACATATACACGATATAGAAATTTTTGTAATCAACTACTCCGTAAACTTAAAATAGCCTTTGATAAAAGTGAACTTGAAAAATCTAAAAATAATCCCAAAGCTCTATGGAAAACCATTCAAGAAATCACAAATACTCGTAAAATACGCACCAGTCCCGATGAATTGTTAAAACTAAGTGATAATCCTCACTCTTCCGTGAATCAAGTATGCTCCTTCTTTAGTAGTATTGGTAAAAACTTAGCGGCAAATATATTAAAATCTCATGATTCTACAAATACTCTCTCTGGCACCGATCGATCCGAAAAGTCCAATTTTTCCCCTCCAGCTGGCTCTCTCGCTCTACTAGACACCGATGAAGGTGAGGTAGAAAGAATAATCTTACAATTACGTAATGATTGTGCCATAGGTTGGGATGGTATATCATCTACCTTGCTAAAAAATTGTCGCCACATACTAGTGCCACCAATCACCTATATCTGCAACCTTTGTTTACAATCAGGAACGTTCCCTGACGGACTGAAAAAAGCAATAGTCCATCCAATATATAAGAGCGGAAACAGAACCTGTGTCAACAATTACAGACCAATTTCCATCCTGCCTTCGCTTTCAAAAATTATTGAAAAGATCCTCAACAGACAACTTAGGGGTTTTTTACAAAAACATAGCATTATTGCCGAGAACCAGTATGGCTTCAAGTCTGGAGTTTCGACGGAAGATGCTGTACTGGATCTTACACAATTTGTAGCAAGGAAACTTGATAGTGGGGCTAAGTGTTTAGGTATATTTCTGGATCTGTCAAAAGCTTTTGACACAGTTTCTGTTCCCAAACTTACCGCAAAATTGGAGCATCTGGGTATACGTGGCATAGCACTCGACATGTTTAAAGATTACCTCAAGAATCGCTCTCAGCAGGTTAAAATAGATGCGTATCTCAGCAATGTGGAAACCGTGACATACGGTGTGCCCCAGGGGAGCATATTGGGTCCTACATTGTTCCAAATTTATGTTAATGACCTCTGCAGGATGACGCTACCAAACTGCAAGATCTACGCATACGCTGACGATACTGCAATTATCATTTATGGCTCTACTTGGGATGAGGTTAAAACTAAGGCAGAATTAGCATTAAATAGTATTATGAACTGGTTTCATCGAAATTTACTTACACTAAACTTAGATAAATCTTGCTACATTCCTTTTGCTATCCGACGAAACACCAAGCCACCGCATAGCTTTGTTGTAACTGCTCACTCCTGCCTGAACTCTCCAACACCGTGTTCATGTCCTACGCTAGCTAGAAGTGACTGTGTAAAGTATCTAGGTCTGCAAATAGATGACGGCCTACGATGGGACAAACAGCTAGAAATGGTAACTAGCAGGACAATGCGTCTTATATATGTCTTTAAATCCCTTAGAGAGTCGGCTGACATAGACACATTAAAAATGGTTTATTTTTCACTGTGCCAGTCGATTATAGGGTATTGCATCACTGCATGGGGTGGTGCTATTAAAACGAACTTCCTGAGGGCAGAGCGAGCTCAAAGAGCCGTACTAAAAGTTATGTCTAAGAAACCGTACTTATATCCAACCAAACAACTTTATGATGAATGTAAGGTATTAACAGTTAGACAGCTATTCATCTTGCAGACTGTCCTCAGAACTCATAGACTCATGCCCAGATCCAACCCAAATAAACGCACAAACATACCGTCAGGTGTAACACATAAAACCACATTTGCCGCACGCCAATATTACGTCATAGGCACTTATATATATAAGAAACTACACAAAACACTAAACATACTTGATTTAAACAGACACACGCTAAAACACATAATTACTCAATGGCTACTACAGCAAGACTACCTCACAACGGAGAATCTTCTAGCATACATCTCATAAAAATAAAAATAAAAATACAATCGCAAAATCCACGCACTTTTACCATTACACACACATGCACGCACACACACACACTCATGCACGCGCACTCACACCAACACGCACATACACGAACTCTCACTCACATACACAACACACTAAGTAACCCACCTACACTTATTTCATAGAATAACTTTAGCTTATGTAACATCGACACTGTTTCACTTGTTATTGAATGTTAATTATCTACTGTACCCATATGGCTGAATCCTATCTCTTAAGATACAGGCTAGACCTAGTTTAAGGGATAGAGTTTATATAATTGTGCTTATAGTTGTGATAAACGTTATAATGAACAATGTATACAGTGCAATGTGCTCTTGTTTTATGAAATAAATATTTTATTATTATTATTTCCTTTATTTATTTTCTAACACACTTAATACATTTTTAAATATTTCTTAACAAAAACTTATTATTATTATTATTATCATAATCATCATAAGATTAATTTAAAAAAAACTTTCACTTATGATGACATATTATTATAACTATGGTAGGTTGAGCACTTAAGTTTTTATTCCTAGTAAACATTGAAAGGTGAGAGGAGTTAGTTAAAGTGAAGTAGGTATAATATCAACATAAGATTATAATATGTAACTGTTACGTACCGATATCATTAAGCGCCTTCCAATTTCACTTCTTAGCGTATCGATGACAGTTCAAATTGAGTCAGCCCAAAATTTGACGACGAGTTCGGCACTTTCAGTAGCGTCCTGTGATGCACATCACAGGACAGGCAGAACACAATATAAAGTGTCCCATCGTTTGTGGGGCTGCATCACATTTACACTCACATTTCACATATAGATACGTTTTGGTCATCCAAAACAACGATTTCTATCCTTTTGAACATTGATAAATGTTGCATGGTTGGATCCACAGAAATAAATCCGCACACATGCGCTTGAATAGTAATCAATAAACTCAGTAATGCAAATACTCGTAGATTGACAACTAAGAACGCTCATTTTTATAAGTGAAGGTGTTTGAAAACAATATTTTTAAATTGTCGGTAGTTATTTTCTAAACAGTCAAAATAAAATGACCTGAGAGTTCCATGTTATCTCAAACGTTGGAAACTTCATTACACAACCATGAACGGGATCGAATCGTTATAAATTCTACTTTAAGTAATGTTTTAACAAAATAATGAATACAAAAAGAAAAAGAATATATTGTTGCATACATGGTTTGAACTTACGGCTTCTCGTTTACTGACCAAAGACGATAGCCATTGTGCCAAGCTTGCTATATTAACACTATGCAAAATATTATATCTCCTTCAGTACCATAACTGAATGATGACTATATATTGGTATATGGTAATTGATGTGCCACTCGCACACTAATAAAAACCGAGCTCGCTCGTTTTATTTAGTGTTTGTGTATAACTATGACTTCACCCACACATATAAACTGTAAATTAATTAAGTTGTTCAACTGTACATCCCAACGTCACGAAATAATATCTACTCACTCTCGAACTTGTCAATTCCTTCAGTTTGTGTAGGGGTTTCACCAATAACGGGGTTCAGCAAGATCCCGGATAAAATTTCGTCACGAGCAGAGCTTGGACCTAAGAAAGAAGAGGGTAACGAATTTAGTTAAATAAATACAGTAAAACAACACTTTTACAATAAAGATGCATTAATTTACACCACATCACATGTCACTGCATGATCTCTTGAGTCGCTCCTTCAACGGACCATTCGTCTGTAATGTAAGAACAAAAATACAAGCCATTTGTGCCGAAATAAGTGATTGCTTACAAATTGTATCGTTACAGGCTGCGTACTTTAATTTGCGTTTCTCGCGACTCACTGATGTAATGTAGGAATCTGATCCGTTACATTTCAGGAGAATGCTCCAGGTGCGGGAGCGACTTTAGAAATAATTTCGACTATGTAATCTCTACAGCTGCCAAGTTCTCATTTGACAGAATATTAGCTTTTAAATAAAACTGGCACACAGTCATAGAAGGCAGAGACGACGCTTTATAAAGCCAAACACCGTCATAGACAGACATCTATACCGACACATGTTGGGCCACATTAGCTAAATACTGAATACGAGCCTCCAATGCATCTTATTAGATTCGAAATACAAATAATTAAATGTATAAAGTACATCCAAACGTCACGAAATAATATCTACTCACTCTCGAACTTGTCAATTCCTTCAGTTTGTGTAGGGGTTTCACTAATAATGGGGTTCAGGAAGATTCCGGATAAAATTTCGTCACGAGCAGAGCTTGGACCTAAGAAAGAAGAGGGTAACGAATTTAGTTAAATAAATACAGTAAAACAACACTTTTACAATAAAGATGCATTAATTTACACCACATCACATGTCACTGCATGATCTCTTGAGTCGCTCCTTCAACGGACCATTCGTCTGTAATGTAAGAACAAAAAAACAAGCCATTTGTGCCGAAATAAGTGATTGCTTACAAATTGTATCGTTACAGGCTGCGTACTTTAATTTGCGTTTCTCGCGACTCACTGATGTAATGTAGGAATCTGATCCGTTACATTTCAGGAGAATGCTCCAGGTGCGGGAGCGACTTTAGAAATAATTTCGACTATGTAATCTCTACAGCTGCCAAGTTCTCATTTGACAGAATATTAGCTTTTAAATAAAACTGGCACACAGTCATAGAAGGCAGAGACGACGCTTTATAAAGCCAAACACCGTCATAGACAGACATCTATACCGACACATGTTGGGCCACATTAGCTAAATACTGAATAAGAGCCTCCAATGCATCTTATTAGATTCGAAATACAAATAATTAAATGTATAAAGTACATCCAAACGTCACGAAATAATATCTACTCACTCTCGAACTTGTCAATTCCTTCAGTTTGTGTAGGGGTTTCACTAATAATGGGGTTCAGGAAGATTCCGGATAAAATTTCGTCACGAGCAGAGCTTGGACCTAAGAAAGAAGAGGGTAACGAATTTAGTTAAATAAATACAGTAAAACAACACTTTTACAATAAAGATGCATTAATTTACACCACATCACATGTCACTGCATGATCTCTTGAGTCGCTCCTTCAACGGACCATTCGTCTGTAATGTAAGAACAAAAAAACAAGCCATTTGTGCCGAAATAAGTGATTGCTTACAAATTGTATCGTTACAGGCTGCGTACTTTAATTTGCGTTTCTCGCGACTCACTGATGTAATGTAGGAATCTGATCCGTTACATTTCAGGAGAATGCTCCAGGTGCGGGAGCGACTTTAGAAATAATTTCGACTATGTAATCTCTACAGCTGCCAAGTTCTCATTTGACAGAATATTAGCTTTTAAATAAAACTGGCACACAGTCATAGAAGGCAGAGACGACGCTTTATAAAGCCAAACATCGTCATAGACAGACATCTATACCGACACATGTTGGGCCACATTAGCTAAATACTGAATACGAGCCTCCAATGCATCTTATTAGATTCGTAATACAAATAATTAAATGTATAAAGTACATCCAAACGTCACGAAATAATATCTACTCACTCTCGAACTTGTCAATTGCTTCAGTTTGTGTAGGGGTTTCACTAATAACGGGGTTCAGGAAGATTCCGGATAAAATTTCGTCACGAGCAGAGCTTGGACCTAAGAAAGAAGAGGGTAACGAATTTAGTTACATAAATACAGTAAAACAACACTTTTACAATAAAGATGCATTAATTTACGCCACATCACATGTCACTGCATGATCTCTTGAGTCTCTCCTTCAACGAAGCATTCGTCTGTAATGTAAGAACAAAAAAAAAACAAGCCATTTGTGCAGAAATAAGTGATTGCTTACAAATTGTATAGTTACAGGCTGCGTACTTTAATTCGCGTAACTCGCGACTCATTGATGTAATGTAGGAATCTGATCTGTTACATTTCAGGAGAATGCTCCAGGTGCGGGAGCGCCTTTAGAAATAATCTCGACTATGTAATCTCTACAGCTGCCAAGTTCTCATTTGAAAGAATATTAGCTTTTAAATAAAAGTGACACACAGTTATAGAAGACAGAGACGACGCTTTAAAACTTTTCTAAACCTCGATGTGTCAATCCAACACGGTCAAATATAATAGGTTAACGTGTCGTTAAACTAGGGTCTAATGTGGCGGTTAAGGTCGCCATTTTATTGATTGAATGTCACTGGCTATGAAGAGAAACTATAAATCAAGTTGAGTCGATCTATCAACCGAGTATTTCGTGCCGCCCGATATATTGGCCACGAATGCTCCCAAAATAAATATATTATTATCATTCTGGGTATACAAAAAACTGTCTAAGTAAGAATAACGCGTTCGAAAAAAAGTAATTACGATCACGGCACGTTGCTAGTGATCAATGGCTTTATTTGGGTCTAGATAGATCCAAATATTCACTCATTCACTATTAGACATGACACGCAAGTATATATTTACTATTTAGAGCGAGTAAAAAACTGTAGAACTGCAGACTCAGCAGATGGATAGGTTTTTTTATTTTTTATTTAGCCTGTACTGTCCCACTCCCTCAGGCCTCCCACTAGGTGGACCGATGACCTGGTGAAGGCTGCAGGACCGGTCAATGTGGCGACACTTGGGGGAGGCCTATGTCCAGCAGTGGACGTCTTTCGGCTGAAATGATGATGATGATGACTGTCCCGCTGCTGGGCAAAGGCCTCCCCCAATTCCTTCCATGTACTCTTTTCTCGCGCCTCCTCGGTTTGCAAGATAAACTAGTATTTTTTCATTGCAGTTTTTTATAGTTTTATGTACTAAAATTGATGATATTACATGTTTACAAGGCCATATTAAGGATCGTTCGTGTTCTGTATAGTGTCGGACGTGAAGAATAGCACCATCCCATATCTTCCCGTGGGTGTCGTAAGAGGCGACTAAGGGAATGGGCAGCAGCGTTTTCTGTGTTTTTGTAACAACCGTACTGCGATCACCAACCCGCATGCCAAGCGTGGCGATTATGGCAAAACCCCCTCAATGAAAAATTAGCGCAACACAGGAATAGCCCATAATGCTCGGCAGCCCACGGTGTGGCAACGTGTGTGAAGAAACTCCGGAAGGGATCCAGCTGCCCATACCGACGACTTGACCTGGCAACATACAACACGCGTACACTCCGGACCGACGAGAAGAACACGGAACTCGAACAGGAATCGAGCAGGTTACAATGGAGTATTGTGGGATTATCTGAAGTCCGACGAGAGGGTCAGGAGACGATAATTCTGAAATCCGACAACCTGCTATATTTGCGAGAGGGTGACCGGAAGTCCCAGGGTGGTGTTGGTTTTATCGTCCACAAGACCCTTGTGAATAATATACCGTGGTGAAGATCGAGAGTCTGTTAACCAGGGTGGCGTACCTTATACTCAGAACATTCTCAAGATATTTGCTGAAGATCATAAAGGTCTACGTTCCGACCTCGGCACACCCCGACGACAAAATGGAGACCATGTATGAGGATATCTATAAAGCCGTTTTCATCGAGGACTTCAAGTCGAAACTGGGCAAACGAGACGGGGATGAGCTGTAAGTGGGGCAATTTAGGGTTGGACCTCGGAATCACCGGGGTCACCAACTGGCTAGTTTTATGGAGAAGGAGGACCTCTATATGATGAACTCTTCAGAAAGAACAGGAGCGTGAGGACAGGAAGTGGATCTGGCAGAGCCCCGATGGTGCAACTAAAAATGAGATTGACTTCATCATTTCAACCAAGAAGCAAATGTTCAATGATGTCTCTGTAATCAATACGGTAAAAACCGAGAGCCATCACCGCATGGTAAGAAGCACATTGAACATCAATATCAAGCTTGAATGGTCTCGACTGATGTAGTCGACGCTCCGTCCAGCACAGAACCAGATCCAAAACCCCGAGAGCTTTCATTTTGAACTCCGTTCCTAGGAAGATCAGTGGACGAATTCAACGATAGGTTCGTGGAAACTGTCCATACGACTGGGTCTAAGTTCTTCAAAACACGTCGTGCAGATAAGAGCAAAAAATACTGTCAAGCTCATGAAGGACCAGCGTGAGATGATCCCGCGGTCTTCAGATGAGGCATGGAAATACCGGCAGCTCAATAGACGGATCTTTAAATCCTTGAAGATCGACCTCCGCCGCTTTAATACCGAGCGTAAGTTAAATACGCAATTGAGCGGAATAAAGGCTCCAAGGCAAGAGATCCGGCTACTGGGCAGAGCACACGAAACTGATGACCGACGATGGCAGGATCGTATCCGACAAGCCGGGGGCTTCTGAGGGAGATCGAGAGATTCTATAGGCAGTGTAATGTATGTATGTTGGTGTGCGTGCGTATGCGCGCAGCGCGCGGCGTGTCATGTCAAGGACAAACAGTCCCCAATAAACCGCGGTACTAGCCACACGTTGTTTTACTTAAACACCTCACTGGCGACGAGGATAAAAATAAAAGCGCACTAATAGTTGGATTTAAACATGTCTATCGGGAAGTTAACCGAGTTTAATGTAAGGTCGGGAAACTGGACATTGTATGTAGAACGTCCATACGTTCTACATACAATGTCCAGTTCTTCAAAGTGAACAGTGTTAAAGAGGAACTATGGTTACCCACGTTGATTGCGTCGATGGGTGACGAAGCTTACGAACTGTTGAGCAATTTGACAAGTCCGGACAAACCCAGTGCGAGAACATATACGATGGTGGTGAAACTCATGACGGATCACTTGCAACCGAAGCCGTCGTTCATGGCTGAGAGATACCGTTTCCGACAGAGAAGGCAAAATGCGGGTGAATCGATATTACAATATATATCAGAACTGAAGAAAATGTCGAAATTTTTTGAATTTAAAGCCGTTTTAGAGGAGAATTTACGGGATCAGCTAGTATGTGGGTTGCGAAGCGAGGCGATCAGGCAACGACTGTTTACCGAAGAAAATCTGCAGTATGCAAATGCCGTCAAAATTGCATGTGCTATGGAAGCGGCGGAGAGAGATGCAGCGGCAGTGGAACACACGGTCGGGAATAACAGCGAGCCGGGCAGTGGCGGCGAGGCCACGGCCGGAGCGCTGCATGCGGTGGCGACGTCGGCGCGGGGTGGCCGCGGCTGGAGAGGCCGTGGTGTCCGGAGCGGGAGGTCGGCGGGAGACACGCGGAAGAGCAAAACGGACGATTTAAGGAACAGCTGTAGTGCTTGTGGGGCAGCAAACCACCAAAGTGAAGGATGTAGATACAATCGCTTTATCTGCGGTCGATGCAGACAGAAAGGACATCTTCGTCGGGTATGTCCGATGCAGACAGGGGGTGGGCAGCCACAATATCGATGCGACACCAACAACATGGCGGCGCAGGTACGAGTAACAAGCGGAACAGCAGGGCAAATAAACCCAGAGGACCAGTCAGGGGACGATGAACCACTTTCGTCAGACGATGGGGACTGGGAGGCGGTAGAAGACTTGCATCAACTTAGCATGAACAGCTATAAACCGGTGAGCCTAACGATATGTGTCGATGGAACCAAATTATGTATGGAGATTGATACAGGGTCGTTAGTGTCATGCATCAGTAGGGAAATGTATGATAGACTGTTCAGACATAGATTTTTAAAAAACACTAATTTGGTGTTTTGGTTCTATGACGGTACTATAATAAAACCAATGGGGGTAATAATGCCACTAGTCACCTATGAAAGTAAGTCCAAAATAATGGAGTTGTTCGTTATAGAGGGGGGTACTACCTCATTATTAGGTCGACAATGGCTAACAGAATTAGGCATTAAAATACCATTGTATAAAAATATGTTCACGATGAACACAGACCGAACCAACTGTAATGACTCATGTAATAAACAGTTAACACTATTGCTCCACAGATATAAAGATTTGTTCACGGAGGGACTGGGCCGGTTCACGGGAGGCAAGGCTCGGTTACGGATACGCGACGGAGCGGTGCCGGTATTCTGTCGCTCACGGCCTGTGCCGTACGCGCTGCGCGAGCGCGTTGAGGCAGAATTGGAAGGTATGTTGCGCGCAGGAGTCATCGAGACCGTGGACAGCGCAGACTGGGCTACCCCACTCGTTCCGGTACGTAAGGCGGACGGTGGACTCCGTATCTGTGCTGATTACAAAATAACCTTAAATCCAGTTCTACTGGTCGACAAATATCCGTTACCACGTATTAACGACTTGTTGGTTAAATTAAACGGTGCTAAGATATTTACGAAAATTGATTTAACACAGGCATATAACCAGATAGAATTGGATGACCCCGATAATTGTACGGTAATCAATACTCACAAGGGTCTTTTTAAGTATAAAAGGTTAGTTTACGGTCTATCCTCGAGCCCAGGGTTATTTCAAAGAATAATGTCGAATTTACTCAACGATATCCCAAACGTAGAAGTATTCCTCGATGACATCATTATTGGATCACCCAATATTAGGGAGCATTTAGTTATATTGGAAAGAGTTTTAGAGCGGTTGCGTAATAACGGAATGAAACTAAAGGAAAAAAAGTGTTTGTTTATGACTAACGAGGTAAAATACTTAGGATACATTGTTTCCGACGAGGGAGTTAAAGTGGACCCGGAAAAGGTAGAAGGTATATTAAACATACCGCAACCAGACAACATCACTGACTTGAGGGCCTTTTTAGGAACAATAAATTATTACGCTAAATTCGTCAACAACTTGAGTACTATGCTGGCACCTTTGTATAGATTATTAGGGAAGGGAGTAACTTGGAAATGGGACAGAGAGTGTGAATCAGCTTTCAAAAAAATTAAAAATGTTTTAATTAGTGCGGACGTACTGGCCCATTACGAACCAAACAAACCATTGTTTTTAACTTGTGATGCGAGCGCTAGAGGCGTAGGTGGCGTGCTGAGCCAGATGTGCGAGCAGGATAGCAGCGACACAGTCGGAACACGAGAGCGACCGGTGGTGTATGTGTCGCGCGCGCTTAACGCGGCTGAGAAACATTCTTCGCAAATCGAGCGGGAAGCATTAGCTATTGTGTTTTGTTTAGAAAAATTACACCAGTATTTATACGGTCGACGCTTTACGTTACGCACGGACCACAAGCCATTAGTCACTATATTTGGACCTAAACAAGGTATACCATCGATGGCCGCGAGTAGGTTACAACGATGGGCTATTAAGTTATCAGCATATACATATGATATTGAGTATGTTCGTTCCAAACAGAACGGGGCGGATGGGTTGTCGCGGTTGCCAGCTCTTCCGGCGAGTAAACAAACAAATAAAATTCCGGAACAGTCCTATTTACATTTTGCGCAAAATGCGATGTTATTAGACTATAACGAAATTAAAAAACAAACGAGCCGAGACCAGTTATTAGGCCGAGTATTAAGATACCTCCGCGATGAATGGCCATCTGATAACGAAATAAAGTCACTTCAGCCTTATTTTAATCGCCGAAAGGAACTTTATGAAGAGTTAGGTTGTGTGATGTGGGGCCACAGGGTGGTTGTACCAGAGGTTTGTAGGAGTATAGTCCTAACTGGTTTGCATGAGGCCCATAGTTAAAACTAAAGCTTTTGCTAGGAGCTATGTTTGGTGGCCGGGAATGGACGAGGCGATAGAGAACACGTGCCGGGGTTGTCGTGTCTGTGCTATAGAAAGTGAGGCGCCGCCCCGACATATGCCCTGCCCTTGGCCATGGCCAGATAAACCCTGGGCCCGCATACATGTAGATTTCTTAGGCCCTATATCAGGCCGGATATTTTTAGTTATGGTGGATGCCAGAACGAAGTGGCTAGAAGTTAGTCAAGTACCTAGTACAGCGGCTAGTCACACAATCAGCGTCTTAAGTGACGTGTGCGCACGTTTTGGTTTACCTAGACAAATAGTCTCAGATAACGGGCCACCGTTTACAAGTCTTGAGTTTACACAGTTCCTTAATGCAAATGGCATCGAACATATATTTTCAGCGCCATATCACCCGGCCTCAAACGGGGCAGCGGAAAATGCAGTTCATACAATAAAAAGGGTGATTAAGAAGGCCATTAGGGAGAATTTAAACATATCTTTATTTATAAATAAATTCCTACTTTATTATAGGAACACGGAACATTGTACTACAGGCGAAACACCGGCGTTTCTTATGTTCGGCCGCAGGTTGCGGACTAAATTCGACGCACTGCGACCAAACAGGGACAATAAAGTTAGAGATGCTCAATCTGCGACAACACAAGTACGGCGCAACTGGGTCGCGTCAATTGTGTCCGGGGGATGAAGTCTGGCTGCGTCAGTATAGGGGACAGGATAAATGGGTATCAGGAAAGGTAACGGGAAAGATGGGAACCACTGATTATAAAGTAATAGATGCTTTAGGTAGGGAATCCCATAAACATGTTGATCAGCTAAAGCAACGGATACGGAGTTCATTAATCTGTCCTTCTAGGCCGGCTAGAGAGAATTCAGATATGGGGGAGGTAGCTGGGGACCAGGAATCACCCGGCCCGAGCGATCCGGGGAACGATGACTCAAACGCAGCAAACATGCATCAGGATGATGGGCATGAGCATATTGAGGATTGTGTCGAACAGCGCAAAGCACCGACTCCATTGCATTCTCCAGAGCCGACCCAGTCTCGTCCCATCCGGCAATGTCGACTTAAAAAACCAACTAGTTATAAGGCATAACAAGTAATAATAAATAATATTTTGTTTTGTTATTTGTGTAGTTACGTAAGTTCTTATTTGTAAAATTATGTATGGGTTTAGATTAAGGGTGAAGGTGTAATGTATGTATGTTGGTGTGCGTGCGTATGCGCGCAGCGCGCGGCGTGTCATGTCAAGGACAAACAGTCCCCAATAAACCGCGGTACTAGCCACACGTTGTTTTACTTAAACACCTCAGGCAGTTGTACACGTCAACCAGTAAACCCGTTGTAGATCTAGCAAACGACCCAAAAGCTAGACTGACCCGACACAATACTGAAACCGTACCGAAAAGAAGGAGATTAGGATGGCTCTGAAACAGCTTAAAAACAACAATGCACCGGGCATTGTTGTTTGAATGCACCGGGCATTGTCAATACGCGACTCAGCGAACATCCCCGATGCACTGCAGTACCGAGGCAGCCCCAACAACAAACAGAAGACCGAAGACCGAATACAGAAGACCGAAGAGTATAATCTGCCTCTTTGTTTAGCGTTTGTGGACTACGAGAAAGCTTTTGATTCGATCGAGACTTGGGCTGTATCGTAGTCTCTCGCAACGGTGTCAAATCGACTATCGGTACATCGAGGTGGTTAAAGTGTTTGTACTAAAACGCCACCATGTCAGTCCGACTACAGGACCAGAGCTTGGAACCTAACTTTCTGCAGCGAGGTGTGAGACAGGGAGACGACATATTTCCGAAACTGTTCACTGCTGCACTGGAGGATGTCTTCAAGGTTCTGGACTGGAGAGGGCTAGGCACCAACGTCAATGGCGAGTACATCTCTCAGCTTTGGTTTGCCGACGGTATAGTGGTCATGGCTGAGACCATGGAGGACCTCAGTACAAGGCTCGATGACCTCAGTAGATCTTCCGAAAGAGCGGGTCTTAAAATGAATATGGACAAAACCAAAGTCATGTTGAATACCTACGTAACACCCACTCCTATCAAGGTCGAAGACTCTACACTCGAAGTTGTAGACGATGTCTACCTGGGACAAACGGCCCAGTTAGGTAGGTCCAACTTCGAGAAAGAGATCAATCGTCGAATCCGGCTCGGCTGGGCAGCGTTCGGGAAGTTGCGTGGTATCTTTTCGTCCAACTTACCGCAGTGTCTCAAGACGAAAGTCTGTGACCAGTGTGTGTTGCCAGTGAACACATACAGGACCGAAACGTGGTCGCTCACAATGGGCCTTATCAGAAGGCTTAAAGTCACCCAAATGGCAATGGAGAGGGCTATGCTCGGAGTTTATTTGCGTGATCAAATCAGAAATAAGGACATCCGCAAGACAACCAAGGTTACCGACGTAGCCCGAAGAATAGCCAAACTTAAGTGGCAGTGGGCAGGGCACATTGCTCGCAGAACGGATGGCCGATGGGGCCAAAAAGTTCTGGAGTGGCGACCGCGAACCGGAAGACGTTGCGTTGGAAGGCCTCCACTAGGTGGACGGATGACCTGGTGAAGGTTGCAGGGATCTGCTGGATGCGAGTTGCACGGGACCGGTCAATGTGGCGACACTTGGAGGAGGCCTATGTTCTGCAGTGGACGTCTTTCGGCTGAAGGATCGTCTACGATGAAGGATCGTCATATGGCCCTGTAAATATTAAATAACAGACCTGCATAGCTCGTAGTTTTTTGAATAATAAAAACGGTTGATTAACACACTTAAGAATAAAGGGTCATCGTACGACTTGCCACTCAAAATGTTACCCTATATGCCTACGCCTGAAATGTTTTTGTTCTTATAAATCTGAACCCCATATATTCTCTTGACATACTTAAATGACAAACAAAATGGATTACACAAATACATATATTTATGACATGTCACATGACATAGCGTGCAGAGGGTTAACCTCGGAATAACAAGCTATTTATATTTAACTTTTACGAACATTGATAAAGGAGAAGTTATTTATAACTGATGTTACGACCTGCTCGCGAAAATGCATATTTGTTTTGAAGGAAGGGAACGGGAGAAGAAATAGTCGAATTAATGTAAAGACTTTTCGGCACGATACCATATTGCATTTTACCTGCCTACGGTAAAGTCAAAGACGGGTTATGATTGTAAATCGTAATGATTACGATACATGCATGCCAGCTGATAAACTGACTGATAGCTTAACCACCCAAAACCAGGTAGACAGGACGAACGATTGTCTTAAACTGTCTGATACGTTTGAGACAGCATGCTGCATGGTAAAATATATAAATATAGTGGAAGAAGCCATTAAGAACTCTTTAACGAAGAGCACCTCAACGTTAAAAACATGTGACAAATGTAAAGTGTACTGGATTTAAAAGAAAATCTGAAGGTTATTTTTAAGAACGTTGACATACTATGCTCTTTCGAGACGTCAAACAGAACCGTAAATCGCAGCGGCAACGTGCGTCATCCAATCGCATTGACAGACGCAGTGACTCGTCTAGTTTACATGCAACTGTATGAAAACTCTTACACTTGTATCTATAGCCAAGTTAAAGTAATTATTAAAACCAATAAATTTATGCAATAGCCAAGAATTTGAAAGAAGTTAGAATCGTCAAAAAAACAAAGCTAAGGATTCCAACTTTTGATAGTCCTAAGCAATTATTAAACTATACAGAATAAAAATCGTATCTTAATTCGGTAATGACTTTACTCAAGTGATCACATTGACTTTAGATACGGGTGTTAATCTTTGCTTTCAGTTATTTTACCTTTGATTTTGAATAATTTCCAAAATCACATTAATCTTTATTTATTACCGTTGCAATAGAGTTGCTGTCACTGAAAATTCTATCTAAATCACATTGATATTTATTCTCATCACAATAGGGTAATTGTGGGGTTGCAGCTATTAAAATAATGTGAAAGGCCTGTACGGAAGCGTTTTCATAGAGTCCAAAACCACTCGTATCGCTGTCTGTCATTGAGATTTGGTAACGGAATTGTACCTTAAGGCAACACACTGACCTGCAATCTCTTGTTGTACAATGTACTGTATCTCTGCATCTGTCTTGTTCATGTATCTTACATTGGTCACGTTTGACGCAGTGGGACCTGTAGATTTGGTTTCTAGTCCTACGTGGCTGATGGTGCTGGTTGTCACGTGGAGCATGTTAG
This sequence comes from Noctua fimbriata, assembly GCA_905163415.1. Taxonomy (NCBI): domain Eukaryota; kingdom Metazoa; phylum Arthropoda; class Insecta; order Lepidoptera; family Noctuidae; genus Noctua; species Noctua fimbriata. The sequence continues at coordinate 15,547,832 of LR990925.1, read as the reverse complement.
GTTGGCTTCCTAAAAGTATAAAGTACATTAGGCAACACACAAAGCACAGAGCCGCCTCGACGGTCTCCAACGTTGCTGATGCCAGGCTCTGAGAGGCCCACAGTTAAATATTCTCAAAGACTATTATCGATATGTCACCACGAATGATCTTTTGAAATTCCTCGTAGATACACATTTGAAAAAATCTCGCTTCTGTTACTTAAAGATTCACTTTCGTTTTAGTACAGCAAAGTATTTAGTTTAAATTTTGTTACGTAAAATATATAACCAAAAAGTTAACTAATTGCGTGGGTTTAGTAAAAAAATAAAACTGTAACTACCAGTGGGCCACAAGCGAGACAAAAGAATAATAGTAATTCATCATTCATTACATTCATTACAATGATGTTATATTAACTTCATCGATTCATTATCGTCATCATCTACCCAGCCTTTTCCCAACTGTGTTGCAGTCGGCTTCCAGTCTCACCATATGAAGCCGAATACCAGTATTTTACATGGACTTCCTAACTGACATCCACATCCCAGTTACTGAGTAATATGACCAGTCTTACCGTTCGTTGTTAGACTATAGGACTCCTGACGACCCATAACGTTTGTCAAAGCTTCACGAATGACAGCCGGGACCAACGGCTCGTGCTTTCAGAGGCACGGAGGGGTCTCGGTATGTACAGTTGTTACCCATCCACGGACCAACCGCGGCAAACGTAGCTTAACTTGATCGATCGACCCGTGCGGCTGTTATTACTTAGCCACGAGCCTCTCAATTCGTCATTCATCATCAATATAATTATTTAGTGCACAACTGCACCTAAAAGTGTATCTAAGAAGAATAACACACACTTGTTATACACACATACAAACCTGCTCACACATTCACTAACATACACAATTACACATAAAGACACACACATACACACACACACACACGTTCTAACACTCTCACACAAATATATGTATATTTATCAAATAATACTTGGTATGGAAGAGCGGAGTCTCCCAATACAGGCATTACTCGCTTAAAGGGAGGCTCCGATCACTAATTCTGTTGTAAAATACTTATTTTGAAGAAATAAATGATTTTAGATTTTTTTGAAAAGTGAATAATTTCCAAAAGTGTATCTTACAGGAACACAAGTGAATGATTTCCTAAAGTGTATCTTACAGGAACACAAGTGAATGATTTCCAAAACTGTATCTTACAGGAACACAAGTGAATGATTTCCAAAAGTGTATCTTACAGGAACACAAGTGAATGATTTCCTAAAGTGTCTCTACAAGGAAAGTGTTTCTACGAGGAAGAATTCAATCTGTTGGTACAATTCGTCGCGGCAGTAGCCAAGGGCAGTAGTCGTATAATGAAACAACAAGATCTACACAACAGCTTAAATTGATGATAAATTAAATTATGACCCAAATTATGTTAACTTACTCTTGTAACTGCTCTCTACTTTATTAGGGGCTGCTTGAAGTGTTCCGGCGGTATTTCCAATTAACGCCCTCGTGATCAAAATGTTCAGTAATGATTCTATAAAATAGATAACACATATTAATTTATATTGCTCTTCCTTTGCGTGATAGTGGGGGGTCAACAAAGTTTTCTTTTTTATCTCCTGGAGATAAAAAAGAAGCGCTATTTTGTGCATATCTAACTATTGTGTGCATATCAGTGGCTAAGGGTCATATTTGTGGAAGCCGAAGAAAAGAAATGAGAATTGTGTGTAATTTTTTTTTCGTCACGTCACGACTGTTGGTTTTTTTATTGACATGAAAGACATTGGCATTTTTGTAATGTTTTTAATCGTATGATGTATTAAATGTCTGTACTGTGATATGATACTCACAGATGTGTATTTAATATACTATTTGACTACAGTAGACACTCCTTAGAGCGCCTTGTTTCCGAAGGGAAGCCAGCAGGAATCGGCTACTTAGGTGCCCTCGGTGCATATTATAGCTGCCTGTATATTTTATTTTTTGTTGCATAGCATTGTACGTTTAGGTACCTGTTTCATTATATGATTCCAGTCGTCTCGCCGAGGTAGTTCTGTTGGAATTAAAGACATCCACGCTCGGGTCAGTGCCTGTTAAAACAAAATGTTATATGCAATGTCAATTTTTAGTTTTAATTCATAGGCATAAGTAACTGTGTGAAAACTGCAACAGGCGACAATGCCGCCATCTACGGAAGCGTTTTCATACCGTCCCCCTGTCTGCCATTGCTACTGGGCGACTTTGCCGCTAAAGTTTGCAATTAATCTCCGGAATTTTGTACCTTTACGGTTTGAGCTTTGATTTGTGCTGTTAGTCATATACAGATATTTTAATTTATTTTTTACGTTTGTTTGTCCGGGTAATCCTAACTTCCTAATCTTAACTAATATTATAAATGCGAAAATAAGTTTGTTTGTTTGTTACCTTTTTACACCAAAACCACTGAACCGATCATCCTGAAATTTTGCATATATGTTGTCAGGTGTACAGAAACGAACATAGGGTACCTTTCATCCCAAAAAAAGTACTTTTCCCGAGGAAAACAAAAATTTAAAAAAATAATTATAATAGATGGCGCCACGTGTCTTTCGAATCATGATTGAATTAATTGCAAATTCTAAATTAACGTCAGCGAAGGCGCGGGTAAAAGCTAGTGTCAAATAAACATGACTTTCGTTTGTTTACTTTAATGCATCGAACAAACATTTCCCGAATCGTAAATACTAACTTTTAATTGAGGTTATAATTTCATTTTTATTGATTTGATCATTTTGCATTGTGTGATGAATTTTAAACACAAACCGAAATTCGAAACTTTTACTTAAGTTGTAACCATTCCTAAGTATGAACAGTAATGTCCCAGGAAAGATATGTTGTCAGAAACAAACTTTCAGTACCTACCCCGCAATTTACCAAAATCAATAAATCATAGCCACAATATTTGTTGAACAACCTTATCAACCAGCTAGGAACGCTAAAAGGATTCTAGGCAATTTTGAGGAATCCGAAATGTTGTTAAAATAAGTTAGGCAGATGAGAAGGCTATGTCAATCTGAATCCGACGCAAAATCATTCCGCAGAGAAAATTAAAAGAAAAATATTTTTTCCTAAATCATGTTTTTAATAAAAAATGTAAGTCAAAGATTAAATTCGTATTAGCAGCTTGAAAAAGAGTGTGTCTGATTTGAATATTTCATTTCAAAGAGTTGTGGCTCAGTGGTATCGGCACCGACTAACGAGTTGTAAGGTCATGGGTTCAAAACCAAACCAACAATTTAATTTGTGCATTGTATTTCGTCACCACTACTCTTAAAACGGTGAAGGAAAAGAGCGTTAGGAAACCCACATGCCCTAAATCAAGAACGATAAATTGAAGTCATGGGTGACCTTCACCAAACCCACAATGTGCCCCCAGGTAGTGGGTTTCAACCCACTACACCTGAGAAGGTCTGTATTTCAGTAGTGTAGGAACGATATAGGCTGGTGTACTTATGCTTTTCGAAGGGAAACTCAGCATTGTAATTTTGGTGGTGTTGTGGTTGATTCGATTAAGATTTGGAAGCCATGGGGAGAGGCTTTTGCCCCCATGGGATCTTCTTCTTCGTGTTGCTGGTACGACTGTTTTTATATTTTAGAGGCATGACATTGACATTGTTTAATCCGTGTGAAATCTAGAATCAACATAGGGATGTCAAAATAAGGTGTTGTTGGATTCAACAGCAGCTCATGTTGTTTTGTACATATACAAATTGTCTCAATTGAATCACTCAACCGTTTTATGGGTTCGCGACCTGTGTTATTTTCTAAAAAATGTTCCTTGGTTTTAAGATAATTATAATAATATTTAAAGTATTTTTGGCCTATGTAAGCCCACGTCCAGTTTTTAAAGTTACTGAAATATGTAAAAAAATGACATAGCTAAAACACAAAACTGGAACAGTGACGTTATGTTATCATACCATAATATTTATGTAAAGCTGCGATCACCCTGAAGGGTAACAGCGACAGCACTTATTTCTTTAAGCACACATAATGTACAGACGCCCCTGTCTCACTTAATGCCAAAGGCATTCTCTACCAGTCAAACTTTGGGTGATGCAGAGACCAACTTGCTGAGGAAGGTGCAATTGAGAAAGTGGAGGATTTTAATATTTGACAACTCTGATCAAATAAAGTTCCCGTTTTTAATAATCATGTCTTCAAACCGCTGTCGCCTAACCAGTGCAGCCGCGGCTTAAGATTTTATAACAAATATGCTAATAAGTCCTAGCTTTTACGTTAAAAAGGGTCTCTTTAACAGATGTAAAGACAAAATTAGAATAAAAAAAACTTTTTGTGATTAAATTATCTTACCACTTGAAGCTTTTAAAGGGCTGGGCGTTCCAACTCCTGGACCATGACAGTAACATTTTGATGAAACAGTTTCACTTCTGCTTGTAGATTTTGAAGCAGTTACATTGCTTAGAGCTTTTGAAGCCATACTTGCATTGCTTAGAGGTTTTGGCCCCATAAATGTATTGCTTCCAACAGCGGTTGAGACTAAACCCAGTGTTGTAGTGTTCCCTAGAGCTTTATCTTCTGTTAGAAATAAAACAAGCAATGTATTTACTGCCTCGTTGGTCTAGTGGTCGCAATCGCGACTGCTGAGCCTGGGGTCCTGGGTTCGATTCCCGGGTCGGGCAAATTGTTATTGGGTTTTTCCATTAGGTATTTCTCAGTAGCAGCCACGGAGTCTGGATTTGTGCCTGGTTGATGGCAATAGGCTCGCCCTCTATTACATGGGACTTAAACATAACTGGCGAAATGTGGCTGTACTATTAGGTGCACCTCTGCCTAACCCTTCGGTGATTACAGGCGTGATGTTATGTTATGTTGTACCAGCTAGGTAAAAATATCTGTAGTGAACTTTAAAGCTTTGAACACACTGAAGCTTCGTTCGCACCGATTGTGTCAACTTTTAAGGAAGTGTTCATATAGGAGCAAATAGTCACTTGATTTTTTATTATCAATCGCTTCAGTTTGGCAAAATATTAAGATTTTTCTTTTTTTTAGAGATTAAGTTATAAGCACTTTTTTAAGCTTTCACGGTTTACAACTAAACTTGTACTGTCACTTACGGGATATCTTCCGTGATTGTTCATCGCCATGATCGCGGGTTGACTCAACCCGCGATCATGGCGCTTGCAACAGCGCCGAAATATCGGGAGCTCAAAACAATGAACAATCACGGAAGATATCCCGTAAGTGACAGTACAAGTTAAGTTATATGCGTCTGAGATATAGTTAAAAAGAAAATGTTTTGGAAGAAAACAGAAGTCTACTTGTTTCTTAGACGATGACAGTTCAGATTACTGCAACTTAGATTGTAAAACAAATCAACAAATACCTGTCTTTGGTAAAGGTTTATTTATAAGCAGGTCTTTTGATGAAATAGATATTACGTTTGTGCCTGAAAATAAAAGAAAGATAATAATGGGTTACCAAAACATTACAGATTGTTTAAAATAATATGTTTAAATACCTGCTTTTTTGAAAATCACTTGCAGTAGGTACTACAGCACGCTTAGCATGACCACCTTGGAAACGGGTTTTGTCGACGGAAGAATCGACAAAATGACAGACTGTAGAAAGATTTCTATCGTCGGCGTCGTAAGCATGGCGATGTTAAAAGTGTCGAAAAGAACTGTTTCTATTCTTCAGTAGACAAAAGTCAACAAGTCGTCAAGCATCCCCCGTAGCATGATCACCGTAGCCAAGGATTTCTTTGTCGGAAGAATCGACAAAATGATAGATTGTGTCGACACAATCATGTCATGCTACGGGGGCATGACGACATTTTTTTCTCTACGCTGCTCTTGATACTTTGGGGTAGAAACATTTCTTCTCATCACATCGGATCTACACAAGATTCTTTGTATTACTATTCTTTGTGTTCTTTGACCTATATTGATTTTAAAAATAAGTCGGAGTCCATCCGGCTAGAATGAAAGTAACTCCGAAAGGAATGCCGTACGAGCATTAACAGGAGTTCTTGATCTCCCTGCAGTGTACGGCATCGATTTTATCAGACCTTGCCTAATACCTGTTTTCACCAACGCTAAGTGACACCTAACTCATTGCCTGATGGCTATTTTCACCGACACTAAGTGACACCTAACTGAATGCGTAATGCCGGTTTGTAATGTCACAAACCGTAATGACACGACGATCGAGATTCGTAGAACACACACCCATCACTAGCTACTTCCCCGTTGCTAAGGATATAATTTCTATGTCTTTTGTCTTTGTAGTCTACGGGTCGCCCCATGTTCGGGCAGAAGAGAAGTCGAGTTGTATAGAAAGAGCTTTGTCTGAACTTGGTAGAATAGAGATGGAATTGGTCATGCTACGCGTGCAGGTGAGTTTCAGAAAAGCAGGTTAAGGCATCGTCGTGTGACTGTAGAGTTTCTGTGCTGTAGAGGCAGCTATGGCCGAGTTATCCCAAATGTATCTACCTGTAAATGAAAGTTTTTGAGTAGTCAAACGCTTCTGACGAGCCAAATGCTCCTTGGCCGCATCGTTACCAATTAGAAGACAGTCTGTAACAAAATGACTGACGAAATTAAAATATTATACGGTTTCGTACTGATGAGCATAATGGTTCGATTCTCAGCTGGGCAACAAGTTATTGGGTTTTTTCATCAGTTATTTCTCAGTAGCAGCCACGGAGTCTCGATTTGTGTCCGGTTGATGGCAATAGGCTTTCTCCTTATTATATGGGACTTAAATATAACTGGCAAATTGTCCGTGAACCATTAGTGCATATAAAGGGTTTTATTTGAGACAGAGCGAGAGCGAGAGAGAGAGAGAAAGAGGAACATATTAAATCGAAAAATACGCATCATACCTGACGTAAAAACTTTATCTTCATCTTTTACTTCAATATAGGAAGGTGCGGCCACCGTCAATACTTCGCTATACATCTTGAAATGTGACAATTGTGTTTCTATGTCTAAACAAATTAAATATCAACATTATAAACGGAAATATCTTGGTGGCTTTGATCTTTCGTTGAGTTAAAGGCGTAGCTGATAGACGGCCTATATGGTTCTCAGCGGCATTCCTTTGCATCATATACATTTTACAGGCCTACCATTTAACTGACACGAGTTGGCAACCATCAGCGGGCGAATGGCTGAACTCTCGCGACACCCCACCACACACCTTCTACACCGCGTAAGCACCTCAGGTAGGCCTGTAGTAGACGTTTAAATGATGCGAAAGAATGAGGATCATGTGAAAAAAACCTGTTGAAATGAATGTGATCGTTAAAAGGCAAGAAGCAGATTGAAAGAAAACATGTTAAGGAGGTATTGCGTGAAAGATTACCTTCTGGCTTTGGTTGGAACTCTTCGGCTTGAATAGCAATTTCAAAACGTTCTGTTTGTGTAGGACCTGTAAATTCAATTAGCATAAGAACCTAACTAAGTAACTGCTTTTATGGTTCTGCATTTAGCGAAATAGTGGAAGCCTTTCCCTTGAAATGAGGTTGTAAAGTTTCACCTAGCTGAATTTTTTTACAGAATGTTGAAACTTCGTAGCTTGGCGAGTTCTTAATTGGAATATGGTGGAAGGCATCGAGACATACTTTTACCACGTATATCCAGTATTTCATATAATATAGTAGTTTATCCAGTAAGTGATTCAAGACGGGCTTTTTAATTTGATTATTAAAAAAATAAAGTTAACTAGAACTATAAAAAACCATACTTATTTTTTATGGAATCCACGGTAAAAGTTCCTGTCACTATGTCCCATCCACCGTGTATTATCTCCTGTTTATGGAACTTCTGATTTAAGAATTCACAATGAGGATATATGGTGCTGTCCTCTATCGTCAGGCGACATAATAATTTGTACGAATAATATAACAAGTTACCGTAAATGGCTTCATTACAATAGCTGGCAGCCCTCTCAGCCAGCGCTGGATTGTATGTGATCGCACCTATCGAAGCCGCCACTACTGAATCTTCGGGTGATATTTGTGTCCCAGTGCCTCTAACTTTAGGAGAAAGGATTTTGAAGTTAGTAATTGGTGCTAATTCAATGTTTGGATTAGAGGCAGTTTATGACCTACTTCTAAAAAGGAGGAGGTTATGTATTCGACCCGCAGCTTTATCCGTGATTCTTTTTCAATTGGTAGAGAAAGCTCACGCGGTGGTCCCGTATTAATTTTGTTATCTGTGCTTCGGTACTTTATGAGTTATCCTCTATAATATGCGTTTTACATCTTCGTCTATGTGGATGATGTGCTAATAACTTCAAGTTACAATGTAAAATTGATACTTATCAAGGATTTGTGTGAGATACTACAACTAAAAAGGATATAATAAAACCTTTCGTAAGTCGGTGATGTTTGTTTGTTTCATTGACTCTTTTGCCACCGACTTCCGAAAGTAAAATTATTTTCCACTTTTTAGTGTTTTTTTTTGATGTCGGTTATAACTTTAAATCTGTTTTAAACATACCTATTGAATTATAATGAGACTAATTTTACTGAATAGTAAAAGTAATATCCATATTTAGCGTGCTCTTTATATCAGATCTACGTCCAATTTGTGGTCTAATGTTCTTGGCAGTTCTAAATGCTAATCGTTTGTCTTTTATTGTTTACCTAAATGATCCGTTTCTCGATTGATAGTAGAACGTGCGTTTGCGTAGATTTGATTTAAAATAGGAAATACTGCTTGCCGAGTTCTTTTTTCACTAATAAGATGTGTTATATCTGAAAATAATATTACCGTTTTGAATAATTACGTAAAAGAATCAAATTTGTTACGTAGATCGTAACAAATTAATATTGAAATATTAATTTAACTCACTGACAGACAACGCAAAGCCTAAGCCACTGGGTTTAGCTTAAATAACGAATGTGAGCATTCAAGAAAATGCATCAAGTTAGTATTTTTTTCAAATGGGATGCATGTCTTGTAATGAACAATCTTCTTCTGAGGGTGAATTTCACCAATGACGTTAGTTCAGCAGTCAGTGTCAATTTATGTATTTATTTGAGAAACCATGTACAACATAACAGACAAATCCAAACTATTACAATATGGTGTGATAAAAATTAAATACTTAAAAACAATAAGGAAACGTCATCTTTCGTTCAAACTCTCACAGAAAGTCGAACATCCACGACATACTTCTACCCATCTCGAGGCAAATAAATCATACTCCGGCGTCGATGTCAGTAGAGCGTTCATGTCATTGGCAGGGCGCGGACCAAGGGAGACTTAGAAGATGTGCGTGCAGACGGAACATCCAACAATCTCTTTCATGTTTCATAACGTCTTGAATGATGTTTAATTGTATTGGTGGCGTTCAGTTTCATTGGCGAAATTCACTTAATTGAAATTCGTCTTCAAGCTTACCTGAGTTAGCCGCGGGCGTGTAATATGTTATATCGCAGCCAGAAGGCACAGTTGTCGAAGAAGTGATGGTAAAGATGCCCGGGAACCCCAGACTCGCTTCTGTGGCATAAGAATATTCTTAAATATACAATGGACATCGTTTGAACGCGTCATAGACGACAGCAACTTACTAATAGCGCCACGCACTCGCGAGCGAGAGAGCGCCAACAGAGGGACGAGATAGAGATATTTCAACATGTCTCGAGAATTCAGATTGTGCAAAATCATTTATTGATCAGATAGAAATGAAAAATTATTGTGTCCAAGTCAGACTGGATGCAGAAGAGTGCTGCTTAGCTTGCCGTGGAGAGGCCTGTGTCCAGCGGTGGACTTATATAGGCCGACTCGATTGGTTGAACGATATTCGCCAATCAGAATTTGTTATGGCTAGTTACTTACTGCATAGTTTTATGCATGTTACACTCCCAATTCTGAATGGGACTTCAGCTTCAAACAGTACGAGCAAGGTCGCCTGCGCAATGAAAGAGCACAGCGCCACGACTGACGTCTATGTAACTTCTATTAAAGCGGTAACAGGTGGCAATATCACCATTTATGAAAGCGTTTTCATAGAGTTACAGAAACAGCCGTCATGTAACTGTCACTGTCGTCTAACATTAATTACCTGCATTGTGGCACATGATGACATTCGGTTTTCTAGAGTCCGTGTTACAGCCGTCTTTGTTGATTTGCATTTGATGCGTATTGCATCGTATTGGTGAGGGCGCAGACGGGAGTGCGGACGGGACCGCGGACGTAGGCACGGACGGGGCCGAGGCCAGGGGCGCGGACGAAGGCGCGGACGAGGGCGCGGACTGGGGCGCGGACGGGCGCTCGGACGGGGGCGCGAATGAGGGCGCGGACGGAGGCGCAAAAGAAGGCGCAGACGGAGGCGCGAAAGATACTGCGGACTGGGGCGCGAACGAAGGCGCGGACTGGGGCGCGAACGAAGGCCCGGACGGGGGCGCGAACGAAGGCGCAGACGGGGGCGTGAACGTAGGCAAGGACGGAGGCACGAACGAAGGCGCAGACGGAGGCACGAACGAAGGCGCGGACAGAGGCGCGGACGGAGGCACGAACGAAGGCGTGGACGGGGGCGCGAAAGAAGGCAAGGACGGAGGCACGAACGAAGGCAAGGACGGAGGCACGAACGAAGGCGCGGACGGGGGCGCGAACGAAGGCGCAGATGGGGGCGCGAACGAAGGCGCGGATGGGGGCGCGAACGAAGGCGCGGATGGGGGCGCGAACGAAGGCGCGGATGGGGGCGTGAACGTAGGCAAGGACGGAGGCACGAACGAAGGCGCAGACGGAGGCACGAACGAAGGCGCGGACGGAGGCGCGGACGGAGGCACGAACGAAGGCGCGGACGGAGGCGCGGACGGAGGCACGAACGAAGGCGTGGACGGAGGCGCGAACGAAGGCGCGGACGGGGGCGCGAACGAAGGCGCGGATGGGGGCGCGAACGAAGGCACGGATGGGGGCGCGAACAAAGGCGCGGATGGGGGCGCGAACGAAGGCGCGGATGGGGGCGCGAACGCATGCGCGGGTGTGGTTGCGGTTGCAAGTGCAGGCATGGGCGAGTGCACGGGCACGGGCGTGGGCGTGCTCGTCTTCTTATCGGTCATATAGTTCGGTAGATCTTTGGTATCTGTGAATGAGTAAAATTAGGATGCCTGTTCAGTGGATAAGGAATAGCAGACAATTTGATTGTACAGTGGTCAGCCACGTGGCTTTCTCGACCGGGACACACGTGCTAGTAGCATGATTTAAACGCGTAGTAGATACTAAACTCTTTATTGCTCTCACGTGTCATGTGGCAGTTAGATTTAGGACACAATTACTTATGTGTTCCTATCTGTGTAATATCTGTAACAACTGTTGGTGAACCTTAATTAAATAAATAAATAAGTAATGACCTCTTCAACTTTTTATTCTTTATAATATTCCGAAAAATTATACAGTTTTTATGGGATGTACCACAAAAGCCAATCTGCAGGTAATAAATCAGTGAATTAATAAATCTAAGGAAACGGATGAGGATAATAGTATTAATTACCTGTAGTTATATCAAACAAAATAACTCTTAGTTCCCCCAACAAACTAGTTGTTTCTTCCACACGTCGTGGTGTTTTATCTGGAATGTTACAAAAATATTCTCATTATCTCCTTTGTGCCCTTGTCTCATGTTATCTCCCTGCGGCCAAAAGTCCTCCTCCAAGACGAGGTGCAGATAACACCTTGGTATTCTGCCATCAAAGTTACAATCACTGATGGCACCATCGTAACAACTTTGTTTTTATTAGCCACGCATAACATCTGTATTAAACAATACGGCACACGGAAATAACGGCACGGCCGGTGTTTGACCGCACGGTTGGCGCAGTGGTTGAGCGATTGAATGCAGGCTGCGCCGATTGTCTTGGAATCGATTCCCGCACGAAACAAACATTTGCATGGCCTACGGGTAGTTTTTCCAGGTCTGGTTGTTTGTGTATATGAGTTAAAATGTTTGTAAACGCACCCACGATACAGGAGAAAAAATTTGTGAGGCAAAGTTAAAATAAATAAAAATTGCTGGGATCATCGTCAATACAAACAAGTACCTATTATATGGGAGAAAATTTTCTGAAGCGTCACGTTTCCAAAAAGTAAGCCATCCAAGGTACAATCTACGCCTTCTTCTTATATTCGGATGATCTGGCGTTGGTAAAATCAGACCAAAATTGATTAAACAATAGTAGTGAGACCTACCTTCGTACTGACAACTTTTAACAGAGTTGCCGACAGCTATGCTTGCGTCAGATTTCCAAGTGAAATTGTTATTAAAACTAGTACACTGATTCTGTTGGCAGTTAGGAAACTGGATGCCTGATAGAATCTTATCCGTTCGTATCACATTAGATCGCTCTCTCTCTGTAAAAACAAAGGCACGCGTTAACTTCGTTAACTGTAGGTACAGTTGAACAACCTAATTGATTTACAGTTTATATGTGTGGGTGAAGTCATAGTTATGCAAACAAACACTAAATTAAACGAGCGAGCTCGGTTTTTATTAGTGTGCGTGTGGCACAGCAATTACCATATACCAATATATAGTAATCATTCACTAATGGTACTGAAGGAGATATAATATTTTGCATAATATTACTATAGCAAGCTTGACATAATGGCTATCGTCTTTGGTCAGTCAACAAGAAGCCTATACAATAATATATTCTTCTCCTTTTTGTATTCATTATTTTGTTAAAACATTACTTAAAGTAGAATTTATAACGATTCGATCCCGTTCATGGTTGTGTAATGAAGTTTCCAATGTTTGACATAAACACGGAACTCTCAGGTCATTTTATTTTGACTGTTTAGAAAATAACTACCGACAATTTAAAAATATTGTTTTCAAACCTTCATTTATACAAATGAGCGTTCTTAGTTGTCAATCTACGAGTATTTGCATTACTGAGTTTATTGATTACTACTCATGCGCAGGTGTGCGGATTTATTTCTGTGGATCCAACCATGCAACATTTATCAATGTTCGAAAGGGTAGAAATCGTTGTTTTGGATGACCAAAACGTATCTATATGTGAAATTGTGAGTGTAAATGTGGTGCTGCCCCACAAACGATGGGACACTTTATATCGTGTCCTGCCTGTCCTGTTGTTTGGTCCTGTGATGTGCATCACAGGACGCCACTGAAAGTGCCAAACTTGTCGCCAAATTTTGGGCTGATTATCGGTGAGTAACAGTTACATATAATCTTATGTTGATATTATACCTACTTCACTTTAACTAACTCCTCTTACCTTTCAATGTTTACTAGGAATAAATAATTAACGTAACTTAAGTGCAATACCTACCATAGTTATATAATAATATATTATCATAACTGAAAGTTTTTTTTTTCAATTTTTTAATCTTATGATGATTATGATAAAATTAACTTGGTCTAAACTTAGCTTGATTTAGCCCTTAGACAGTTTAAGAAAAGCTAATGTCAGTGTATATCTTGTATTTATGTATTGTATTATTATAAAATTAATAAGGTATACACGATTACTTTTAGGTAGTTCTGGAACCGAAAGCCATAAACTCGATCATCGAACTCGAAATGATTGCGACTATTTTTTTCAAAAAGTAACAAAAAAAGTCACGAAAAATTAAATTTATTGTTTTTTTTGTTAAATAATGAGAACTCAAAGTAGTAGTCCTTGCGGTAAATGCATATGTGTGTGTACGTAACGTATCGACGATCGGCAACACATGCAAACGGTACCCATTGAAAAATCCATTCATCGATCAGACAGCTTGATCCGTAAGCCACGCCTGGGGGCGTGCCCCACGCTTACACAGTCAAGCCGACGCGATCGGCGACCTTTCTAGTATAGTCGCGCGTTTCGCTGTATTAGGTCACTCACGCGTAACCTAATCACGTGTCAAAAATGATTCGGCAATATGTCTACTCCAATGTGGAGTATTGGGCAATGGTGGATTTTTATGGGATGGCGCACCATAACTTGGAAGAGGCTAGACGCTTGTATGCTCAGCCGGAAAACCTGAACTCACTGCGCGCTCGTGGAATCACCGACCCTCAAGTTCCCTTCACCTCCACCAACCTGGCTGTAACCCAGCGCCTCCTCGATCATGGAATGTTTGGGCAGGCATTATTAATGACCAAATAATAGAGCCTATTTTTATTGAAGGGCACCTGACTGGCGGTTCTTATTTGGATATGCTGCAGAATATGATACCGGAGTTGTTAGAGGATGTGCCTCTGGCATATTTACGCGGTATGTACTATCAGCATGATGGATGCCCTGCTCATTATGCGAATTTAGTGCGTGCGTATCTAAACAGTGAGTTTGGTGAGCAGTGGATAGGTCGTGGTGGCCCTGTGGCGGGTGTGTAATGTATGATATAATAACAAATGCTCTAATTTCACTTGAAATAACGTTCATATAATATAATTTTCATATGCTATAAAATCAAATAACCTAATTTCATATGACCTAATGTTTTATATGATATAATTTTCATTTAATATAAAACATTTAGTATAACGTTCATTTTATATAATTTTCAATATGTATAATATTCTTTTTATATAACATTCATTTGACCTAATGTTCTTTTGACCTAATTTTCATGTTTAATGGTCACAGTTCTAACCTAACTCAAATGGCACCTATCCAAATCTTAAAATATTCAATGCATGGTCGAGGGTGGGCTTGGTTGACGGAGCCCCGCTACTTCTGGATGGTTTATAAAAAAATAACCACGAAGGGGATGGCGGGGTCTATTCGCTCGCTTCGCTCGCTCACACGACCCCGCCATCCCCTTCTAACCTAACCTGTCCGAGTCGGGGTGCCCTAAAGTCCAGATTGCATCCAATTTCTACTGGTTACAATAGTTGAGGGTGGTAGGTGTATAGGGTATAAAGCGAAGAAAAAAAAAACAGTACAATATTTTTTTAATCATAACATAGCATCACATAAATATTACATCTTATTTCAGTTTTAAGTTAGAGGCCAAAGCCCGAAGGAATTCAATTTCAGTGTATTCCTTTTTGTTTTTAAGAATATTATCGATTCGTTTCGTTTTCGTTTAAAATCGTATCAGATTTTCTAAATTATATTAAAAGTTATTAGAGATTATGAATATTATAGTAAATGAATAATGTACTACATGAATATTATGTCAAATGTGCATTATAGGAAATGTTTATTATATCATAAGAAATTAGATAAAATGAAATTATATCAACAATTCATTATCTGAACTGATCGTTATATTAAACAAAAGTATATTAAGTGAAATTAGGTCAAGTGAACGTTAGATTTTTTGTTATTATATCAACCGTTACACATCCCCCTGTGGCTTGGCCCGCAAGGAGCCCTGACTTAACCCCACTGGATTTTTATTTGTGGTCTGAGATAAAAAGACTAGTTTATTTCGAGGAACATACTACTCGAGATGAGTTAAGAAGCGCGTTTAATATTGTGAAAAGTGACTGAGACGCATTAGCTAAATTAAAAGACAATCTCATTAAACGTGCCCGTTTGTGTATCGAGGAATACAGAATACAGGGAAGTATAAATTGTGAACAATGATTATGTTTATAATAGGTCAATTTTTTTAAATACACCTGCGCCTGTATTTATTTTTCTTGACATTAAAAGTGTACAAGTAAGTAAGTATTTAGATACGTAAAATGTATAACTGACGCGACGTTCCTAAACCCGTAGAAAGTTAAATCAAGCAATAATTCGGCGCCGTGTTCTTTAAGATAGGTACATCAACATAAATAAAAGTACATACGCGGTAGATAAATAGTTAAACAAATAATAACACGAAAAGCGAATTCAGACATTATTTCTTAACCGTAAACGGTGAAATTTAGAAATTTCATCAAACTAGGTAAATACGCAGTTTACTAAAAAATATTCTGAGAAATCTATTGTATCGGGTTCGAGTGGACTTTACAAGGATTAACGTTAACCGAATTCCACGGATGTTATGCGGTTAGAAGTTGTCATAATTTCTTACTATCTAACATGTTGATTCACTTCACCTCTAATTTTACTTTGATTCAATTTATATACCTGCCTACTTTGACAAATTATTTACGTCCATCCTTACCAACAAAAAACTTTGCCTTTGTCAATAAAACTGGTAAACAACAGTTTTTTACTCATTCGAATGTCTAGTATGGATAACTATAGCTTATATATGTTTAAAACCAGTTCGTATTAAATCATTGTATCAGCCACACAAGTTTTTTTGTGCTAACATACAGCCCCCACCAAATTGAACCTTAAAACAACCAATGTAAGGAACCAAATACCAATGTTTATCTAATAAAAAATCACATTATTTTATTGGTTTTATTTAATTACTTTTTTAATTTTTTCTTGAGTGATTTTATTGGTCACAAAATTAATTTAATAAAGAACAAAAAGTAAAAAACAGCAAAAATAACTCCTCAGCTGGGATCAAACTCACATCGTCGAGCTTAGATCACTAACTGACGCAAGCGCTTACACCAATCAGCTATGGTGACCATGTTACAATTGTATAAAATGTTGGTCTTATTGTAAACCCGTTTATTTTACCCGTGTACCCTACACGGATAAAGATAAAAAAAAAATTAACCCCGTGTATACTACTGGTAGACTACGTATATGATGAGAATGCTAAGGGGAATGTGTGGTGTTACGCGAATGGATAAAATAAGAAATGAGTATATAAGAGGAAGTCTGAAAGTGGCGCCGGTGACTGAAAAGTTGTGTGGTAATCGGTTGTCGTGGTATGGGCATGTGATGCGGAGGAATGAGGAAAATGTTGTGAGGAAAGTTTTGAGTATGAATGTGGATGGGTATATGAGTAGAGGAAGACCAAAGAAACGATGGATGGACTGTATAAAGAATGATATGGCAAGAAAGGAGGTGTCTAATGAGATGACGAGTAATAGAGAATTATGGAAGAAAAAGACATGCTGCGCCGACCCCAAATGAATTGGGATAAGGGCAAGAGAATGATGAGACTACGTATATGCACACAATAATAATGAACATTACCGGCTCGTACAATGACAGTTACCGCTGTGTGCGATGTAAACTAATTAGCTTAGCCGAGCGTACATAGGTGGCGCGAAAGATTTTACACTGGAAGAGTGCTTGCAAAATCATATCTATCCTTACAGATATGATTTTCAGTACGTATGAATTTGAGATTGAGTTTGAGCCACCTACTGTCGTGCCCATCCTGCACAACCACATTCACCTTGCAGGATTTAATCGAAGCGAATTTTAGAGCTGTGCAGGTGGCTACATAGAGGTCTAACAGCATTTGAGTTTCATCGACAACTAAAGAAGAAGAAGGAGTACGTATGAGTGAGCGAGACCATACTACTCAAATGAAGCTTAATAATAAAATTTTTGGTTGAGGTGTTATAGTTCTACTTTGATGATTAAAAAGGTTTAAATGTTGTTAATTGTTTGCAGGTCTTTTACAGCGTCGTACCAGATGGTTGCTGATGCCAACAAGTAGTCTGCATGGCTATGTGATTTACGCGGATAATTGGTTAAAACATGTAAAATAGCAGAACAATCTGAGAAATCGTTAGAACAGTTTTGTCATGACTGTCAAAATCACTGTAATCTGTATTCACTTAAGGCTTCGTGACGTGCAAAACTCAGAAATTCACAGCAAAAACAAAAACACATCTTGTGTGCGGGGACCTCCCCCTTTGACACCTAGTCGTACTTAAATTATTTGAGATGATGCTAAAGCTGCTCTACCTACATATAAACCGACTTAAAAAAGGAGGTTTTCAATTCGACGCTTATATTTATTATTATTTCTAGAAACCATCATCCAAAAACTAAAAAACTGATAAATTTGGTCGCGCCATCTTGTGTTTTCATATTGACCTTATTTTCGTTATCATGACACCCATGACGAAAAAACAGGAAATTTTCGTCGGCGACAACTTAAATTTCCATTTTGACGTCATTTTCGTTATCAGCGACATCGAAAAGCACTAAAATGACACCCATGACGAAAAAATTGAAAATTTCCCTCGGCGCCATCTTGTATTTTCATTTTGACCCCAAATTCGTTTGGAGTGGCCTCGATTACCACGATCATAACACCCATGACGTAAAATTCGCTAATTTTCGTAGCCGCCCTCTTTGATTTTGATTTCGATTCATCGAAAGGAATCTTATTTCTCCCAAGTATCCGTTGGCACTAGTGTCTTCCGCGCATGTGTAAAATGTTTAAAAATCATAGATAAAAACGTAACCCTTCTTTTCTTTGCAGTCGGTTAAAATAATTATGCAGACTGCATGACATAATATGAGCGCAACAGCATGATTGTGCGAGTGAGAAGTCCGGAAAACAATTGACGATATTCCGACGTCCTTCTACCTCGACCACTCGGCGGTCACTAAGGAAATATGGCAAACGTTTCTGTAAATAAACTGTAATTTTATGGGTGTTTTGGTATACTAATAATTTTCAGTGTACGTTAATTTTAATGATATTTTTTATTATGTCGTAACATTCAACAGTGGCCCTTCGATAAAATCGAATAATAACACAAATCTATGGACAGAAACTACGTATTTTTTTAGAGCAAAAACCGAGAAATTTGACGATATTGTCGTAATCGGATTAAGAAAATAAAAGATTTTTTTACAAAAAATAACGAGCTAACTGTAAAGACAAGGATATAAAGGTATTTATTGGATTGATAGATTTTGTGGTTTAGCCTCTGTTGCCTCGGATGGAGTGTGGAAACAGACCTCGGACTCGACACGCGTTGGGCGCGAGAGACCTCTTTTCAACGCCAGATTTACGCAACAAGAGCCAGTTTTATGAACTGTAAAATAATATGTAGTTGTAAAAATAATTGCAATTAATTAATAACTTTAGTCAAAACAACATTGTAAACCTACGCGAATATTTCGACGGGCTGTCAATGTCATCGGTCTAGGGCCTTAACATAAATTTATTTTTCGGTTGTAGCTGTCAAAACGGGAACAAATTGTGGAAGGACTGGGACGGGGTCGATTGTTTTTCATTATTAAAGTAGTAAAAAGAGCTTTTACTTGGATTGGGGCAGAAAGGAAACATTGATGGGCCTGAATTGACGTGTCTGAATCTGGTGCTCGTCTTAGAACCTAAAAAATAGAGTCATAATTATGGATAAATTCTTAACTATGTTTTGCTAGCAGATTCACCAGCATGAAGGTCAACACAAACAAGTACCTATTATAAGGGAGATTTTTTCCTGAAGCGTCACGTTTCCAAGAAGTAAGCCATCCAAGGTACAATCTTCGCAACCAGCACAGCTATGATAGCTTATATTCGGATGATCTGGCGCTGGTAAAATCAGACCAAAATTGATTAAACAATAGTAGTGAGAACTACCTTCGTACTGACAACTTTTAACAGAGTTGCCGACAGCCATGCTTGCGTCAGGTTTCCAAGTGAAATTGTTATTAAAACTAGTACACTGATTCTGTTGGCAGTTAGGAAACTGGACGCCTGATAGAATCTTATCCGTTCGTATCACATTAGATGGCTCTCTCTCTGTAAAAACAAAGGCACGGGTTAACATCGTTAACTGTAGGTACGTGGCGTGAAAGTTTTCACACTGGAAGTTCTGACTGGAAATCGTATGTATCCTTACAGATATGATTTTCAGTACGTATGAATTTGAGATTGAGTTTGAGTCACCTACTGTCGTGCCCATCCTGCACGACCACCTGCACCTTGCAGGATTTAATCGAAGCGAATTTTAGAGCTGTGCAGGTGGCTACATAGAGGTCTAACAGCATTTGAGTTTCATCGACAACTAAAGAAGAAGAAGGAGTACGTATGAGTGAGCGAGACCATACTACTGAAATCATCATCATCATCAGCCTATAGCAGTCCACTGCTGGACATAGGCCTCCTCAATCGCACGCCATTTAACTCGACTTTCAGCAATTCTCATCCAGTTGCTACCAGCCACCCTGCGAAGATCGTCACTCCACCGAGCCTGAGGGCGTCCCACCTTACGTTTGCCGATTCGCGGTCTCCACTCAAGAACACGTCTACCCCAACGGTCATCGGTTCTACGGCAAATATGACCGGCCCATTGCCACTTCAGCTTTCTTATTCTGTGAGCTATGTCGACAACTCTGGTTCTCTGTCGGATCACATCGTTTCGAATGCGATCCCTCAGAGAGACTCCAAGCATAGCTCGTTCCATAGCTCGCTGAGCGACCTTAAATTTATGGACCAGCCGTACTGTGAGTGTCCACGTTTCGGCTCCGTAAGTCATAACAGGCAGGACGCACTGATTGAAGACCTTAGTCTTTAGGCTCTGTGGAATACGCGACGAGAAGACCCGGCGAAGCTTCCCAAATGCTGCCCAGCCCAGCTGGATTCTTCTGTTAGCCTCCCTCTCAAAGTTGTTCTTACCAAACTGCAGAGTTTGCCCGAGGTAAACATATTCTCGAACAACCTCGAGAGGACCGCCATTGACAATAACAGGTCCTGGGGTGACGTGTTCGTTGAACATAACCTGGGTTTTGTCCAAGTTCACCCTGAGACCAATGTGTATTGAAGAATCAACTAGGCCATCCAGCATCTGCTGCAAGTCGTGCAGCGATTCAGCCAGTATGACGATGTCATCTGCAAATCTCAAGTGTGAGATGTACACGCCGTTGATGTTTATGCCACGTCCTTCCCATTTTAGCGTCTTAAACACATCCTCCAGTGCGTTGGTGAACAATTTCGGGGAAATAACGTCCCCTTGTCTCACCCCCCGACGCAATGGGATATGCTTCGTTTGCTGGTTTTGACTTTGGACGGTCATTGTGGCGTTCTCATAAAGATTTCTCAACACTTGGATGTATCGCCAGTCGACTTGGCATCGCTGCAAAGACTCCAGAACTGACCAGGTCTCGACAGAGTCAAAAGCCTTCTCATAGTCCACAAATGCAAGACACAGCGGCCGATTATACTCTTCGGACTTCTGTATGATCTGCCGCACTGTGTGGATGTGGTCTATGGTGCTGTATCCTCCTCGAAACCCGGCCTGCTCCGGTGGCTGGAAGTCGTCGAGTCCTCGCGCTAGACGATTCGTGATGACTCTTGAAAACAGCTTATACACGTGGCTAAGGAGCGAAATGGGTCTGTAATTCTTTAATAGGGTCTTGTTTCCCTTTTTAAAGAAAAGAACGACCACGCTCCTTCTCCACGCTTCTGGAGTTTTCCCAGAGAACAGGACCGAGTTGAAGAGCTCCCGAAGCTCTCTTAAAACAGGGCTTCCTCCCGCTTTCAGGAGCTCAGTCGTTATCCCATCCTCGCCAGGGGCTTTTCCATTCTTAAGCTGTATAAGAGCCGCCTCGATTTCGTCTTGGCTGACTTCTGGCAGGTCTTCTGTGAAATGGCGGGTTAAGGTGGCTCTGGAATCCTCATTTTCGGGATCAGGTCGAGATGCATGCGATGCATACAACTGGCCGTAGAAGTTTTCGACTTCCGAAAGAATCTCCGGCTTCGAAACGACGATATCCCCACTAGATTTGGTCAACTTCGTCAGGTGGCTCCTCCCAAGTGATTGGACGAACACTTTCGACCCCCGATTTTGCTCAATCGCTTTTTCTATTGAGCGGGTGCTGGAGCATCGAAGGTCGTGTCGTATCAATTTTCTAATTTTATTATTGAGTGCCTGTAGTTCTGACGAAGTGATGGGTGGGTTTTCACGTCGTTCCGTCATAAGCTCCAGAGTCTCCTCCGAAAGTTTGGACTTCTTGCCCGTATGCCGCATTTTACAAAAACGCGTCCCATCCTCCCTGAGGATTTCCACCATTTGGTCGAGCGCCTGGTCAACATCATTTGTGGTTTCCAAGGCCGCGAATCGGTTCTCCAGATCTGACTGGAACGCTTCAGACCCTAGCATGGTTTGGAGCATATTTGGACGGAGCTTAGACTTCATCAAACGGGTTCGCTGTCTGTGATCGCTACCGGTGTTGAACCTGTTGATCACCGAGACATCTCTGAATATATGCTTTTTATCCGCTATGATGAAGTCTATCTCATTTTTCGTCATAGTGTCGGGGCTTCGCCACGTCCACTTCCTTTGGGACTGTTTCTTAAAGAAAGAATTCATCACAAAAAGCCCCTCCTTCTCAAGGAAGTTGACAAGCATTTGCCCCCTATGATTTCTGCTGCCAAACCCGTAGGATCCTACTACCGATTCACTGCCATTTTGTACTCCCACTTTAGCGTTAAAATCCCCCATGACAACGCTGTAGTGGGCCTTAGTAGTAGAGTGCAAGGCCTTGGAGATGTCCTCAAACATTTCCTCTACCACGTCGTCCGAGTGTGCCGAAGTCGGTGCGTAGACCTGAACAACCTTGAGGCTATACCTCTCGGTTAGCTTCACTATGAGGTACGCTACCCTGTTCGAGACACTAGACACTTCTACCACGTTGTAGTGCTACTGAAATGCACCATACTAATAAAATTTTTGGTTGAGGTGTTATAGTTCTACTTTGATGATTAAAACGGTTTATATGTTGTTCATTATTTGCAGGTGTTTCACAGCGTCGTACCAGACGGTTGCTGAAGCCACCAAGTCGTCTGCATGGCTAAGTGCTATACGCGGATAATTGGTTAAAACATGTAAAATAGCAGAACAATCTGAGAAATCTTTAGTACAGATTTTTCATGACGTGTCCAAATCACTGTAATCTGTATTCACTTAACAATATGTTTACTTTTCGGTTGTAGCTGTCAAAAGGGGAACAAATTGTGAAAGGACTGGGACGGGGTCGATTATTTTTCATTATTAAAGTAGTAAAAAGAGCTTTTACCTAGATTGGGGCAGAACGGAAACATTGATGGGCCTGAGTTGACGTGTCTGGATCTGGTGCTAGTCTGAGAACCTAAAAAATAGAGTTATAATTATATATATGACGGAGGTTCGTTATTAGTGGGTCGCGACATCGGAAATAAAACTCACAAAACCTTCGTTTACACTTTTAATAACTTGCTAACACGCACTCAATACAAAATAATCAAGGATGCCTGAGATATGGCTCGATTAAGAATTTAGGAACGCGGGAAGTTTAGCGCGGAGTAACGAACGTCTACCCAGACTGCCGGACCGATTCAAAGTGCCCTCTCACAACTGTCACCGCACACGTGTACTACCCCCGTTACAGGTTAGCCAACCTACCTGTCAACGTCAGTACCTGTCAGTGTCAAATACCTGATTACACTTCCGGATCGACATTTGACTCGATTATTCGCTCAGTGTCGCCATTACTCCACGCTAACCATCCCCAAGTTATTACTTGACGTTCCCAAACATTAGTTGTCAAATCTAACTACATAGTTCCTCCAGTGAGAGATAGATGGCGCTGATCCAGACCGACTGATATGCGTCGACGCTTCGACATATACATTCTTAATTAAGTTTTGCTAGCAGATTCACCAGCATGAAGGTCAAAAATTATCCAACCGGAACGTACTACCGAGCTAAAAATTATAATAATGTCCTAATCCAAGTCATGTGTCAAATTACCCGTGTGCGAAATAAATGTTATTGTAGGATAAATCTGTTGGTTTAGATCGCCTTTTCATTTTGTTAAGTAAATTCATCATCATCATCATCATTTCAGCCCAAAGACGTCCACTGCTGGACATAGGCCTCCCCCAAAGGGCGGGTTTTGCCTTTTAAGTAAATTGTGTGGGTGGAATGAAAGCGTTTACTTCGCTTAATTATTTTACCCGATCCAGGATTGAACGAGGATATTTTTAGCACACAACTTTGCTTGGTAGATCGTTCCACTAATAACAAACAATTAAAACTACGATGAACGAACATAGTGCGTAGTATAAGCTATGACCGTGAATGGAACAAAGGATATATTAAAGGAACGTAGCATTTTGTACTGGTTTTTTGTGGCAAACCCTCCACAACTTTTCCAACTACAGCACGTCCTGAAAGCCCGAATCAGCAGTGGCGACCACCAGAAAAACGTCGAGGCATTGACGCTCGCCGATATTGGGAGCTCAAAATAATGAACAATCACGGAATATATCCCGTGGGTGACAGTATAACTCACACAGTTGTCGAACTTATAAGTTTAGTTATAGACCGAGAAAGTTGAAAACAGTGCATTCGACCATAGTCTTTCGAAACAATACTTATATGAAATTAGCCTAAGTTCGTTAATTCACTATAAAAGTGCTTCGGAATTTTGCGTAAGTGTAAGAAATGTATGCTCGTGCCTAAACTTGTATCAGCGGAAATAAGCCGTTTATCTAGTGTGGAGTGATAATTGGTTAAAATATGTATGGTTCAAGGTCGAAACTCAGTCACTGCTTTCACTTTTTGTAATGAAAATATATTATTACAAAATATATTTCTGTTTAACTAACTAGATTGATTTGAAATATTTTCTACAACAATATTTGATAAATACTATAAAATATTAAAATTCCGTCGCCATATAAATATGCCTCTTTAACGGACCCCACCTACAACACATAAGACTACCAAGATGTCAAACTGTGCATCTGATATGACAACTAGCGGTGCCAATACGGTAGCTAATAGCGCACAAGTCGCACTCGATCGCGCAAGCAGATTCCTGATCCTGACAATACGGATTTTATGTCTGAAATAAGGAACATCATTGTCGAGTTTAAAAATCAACAGAACAGTAAGCTTGATGCTCTCCAAACAACGATTAGTGATAGCCTAGTGACCAGCTAGAGTTAATCCAAAAGGGAAATCGAGACAATTCGACAAAATGACAGATAGTGCAAAGAAATCTGTCATTGTAAAAATAAAATTAAAGTAAACAGAAAGTTATTAAAATACCAAAATACCCATAAAATTACTGTTTATAAACAGTAACGTTTGCCATATTTCCTCATTGACCGCCGAGCGGTCGAGGTCGAAGGATGTCGGAATATCTTCAACTGTTTTCCGGACTTCTCACTCGCATCTTATGTCATGCAGGCTGCTCTACTTAATTATTTTAACCGACTACAAAGAAAAGAAGAGTTACGTTTTTATCTATATATAATTTTTTAACTTTTTACACATGCGCGGAAGACACTAGAGCGAACGGATACTAGCGGGAAATAAGATTCCTTAGTGATGAATCGAAATCAAAATCAAAAATGGCGGCTACGAAAATTAGCGAATTCTTCGTCATAGGCGTCGAGTCCCGTCCATGGTAATCGAGGGCGATCCAATCGAATTTGGGGTCAAAATTAAAATACAAGATGGCGCCAACGAAATTTTTTTATTTTTATGTCATGGGTTTCATTTTCGTTGTTTTCAGGGTCGCTGATAACGAAAATGACGTCAAAATGGAAATTTAAGTTGGCGCCGACGAAAATTTCCGGTTTTTTCGTCATGGGTGTCATTTTCGTGGTTTTCAGTGTCGATGATAACGAAAATGAGGTCAATATAAAAATACAAGATGGCGCTACCAAAATTATCAGATTTTTCGTCATGGATGTCAAGTACATGGTAAATAAATGTAATCATTGAAGTAGTGGATTTCTTGCCTATCTACCTCAACTCTACTTTTATTACTTGCACTCTATAGTAATGTAACAATTTTGTAGTAGCCAGGCGACAAATTTCATTAGACGGAAGCCAAAGGTAGTGCTAATAATGAATAATGTGCTAATCATGAATGTCACTATTTTATAGCGTGAATTTCAATACACAAAAACACCCATGAAAGAAAAACCAATAATTTTCCTCGGCGTCATCTTGGATTTTCATTCTGAAGTAATTTTGGTTTTCATCGACCCTGAAAACCACTAAAATGACACCCAGGATAGAAACACGCAAGTTTCCAGTCGCGCAAGTATCAGTAGCACAAATGACTATTCGCAGATAGGTCCGTTCGCGCAAGTGTCTTAGATCTTAAAAAAAGTAACTCCTTATTAGTTATTGTAACAATTTTGCAGAGGAAAGGCGTCATTTCAAAAAAAAATATCCGAATACGAGTAATCATGAATTTCAAAATACCTATTCGAAATACTTTTTTTTATTACGTCTTTGGATGGTGGTTCCTACAAACAATAATAAATATAAGCGTCGAATTGAAAAACCTCCTTTTTTAAGCCGGTTAATATGTTGGTAGAGCAGCTTTAGCATCATCTCAAATAATTTAAGTACGCCTAGATGTCAAAGGGGGAGGGTCCCCGCACACACGATGTGTTTTTGTTTTTGCTGTGAATTTTTGAGTTTTGCACGACAAGACTATCGCCTTAAACAATCCTCATACTCATACTCTAAAAATACTAACTCAAAATATACGTAGTATTCATTGTAACACACCCAACTTTCAAACATTACTAGCTAGGTCAAAAGTTGATTGGGATATAATTGTTCTAACCGAATGCTGGTTGCAGCGTAATGCTAACGTTCCTGAACTTGATGGTTACATTTCATTCACTACGAGCAATAATCAAACGCAAAGTGAAGTTGTGGTCATTTACTGCAAAAATATAGAACAGTACAATATTGATGAACTGGAAATGGTGGACTAATAATTGCTTTATTTTAAAAATAAACACAAACACTGTAATCATTGCTCTCTATCGACCACTTAGTCATAAAAATATAAAAATATCTTCCTTTCAAAATATCGTATTAGTTGGCGATATTAATATTGACATTGTTGATAATTCCCAAGACAGTAGATCCTATGAATATCTTAACCTTATCGCTTTTTATGGTATGCTTCCAGCTCACACGATTCCTACTCATAGTCGCACATGCCTCGATCACATAATGTTAAAGACAAGATTATCAGCGCTCTGTTATGTTGCTCAAACTTCGGTTACAGATCACAATAGTGTCATTCTGTTTTTAGATACAACAAAAACCAATGTCCCAAAACTATTAAACGATTAGACGACGTAGGACTTGAAACAGATGTCAAGAACATACAATTTAATAAGATTTAGAGCATGTCAGATGTAAATGAGGCAACAATTTTTTTTGTACACTCACTAGGTCAAGCTATAAATGTTAACACAAAACAAATCCCGACACCTAGACGTAGAATATTTTTGAAGCCCTGGATAACACCGGGCCTACTTAGATGCATGTTAAATCGTGATCAACTACATATCAAAACCTTAAAGAATCCAAATGATGAGGTAGCGCTTTACAAAAGGTACCGAAACTCTTGCAACGATATTTTAAAGAAAGTTAGACAAAATTACGAGCAAGTCATAATTAAAAAGGCAGGCAAAAATAACAAAAAACTTTGGGAAGCAATTAAAAATACAACGTATATTAATAAAACCAAACAGCAATCCACACAGCTTATTTCAAAAAAATCCTAATGAATCAATTAATACAGTAAATTCTTTTTTTACAGGTGTAGGTAATAAAAACCAGAAAAATTACTTTAAGAAAATGTTAATTTGATCAATACAGAACCCAACCAGCCAACTATTTCTTACCAAAATTCCTTTGTTCTTCTGCCTACCGACGAAGAAGAAATACGATCTTTAATTCGTAATTAAAAAAAAACGAGTGTGCAGTTGGCGTCGATAACATATCCGGACCTTTCTTAAAACGATTTGCTGATATTATTATTCCCCTACTTACATTCAAATGCAACCTATCTTTCTCTTCCGGAGTATTTCCATGTGGCTTCAAGAAATCCAAAATTATACCCATATTTAAATCCGGAGACAGATACTGTGTCAAGAATTATAGACCAATACACATACAAAAAAAAAAAAAAATATTCAAACATCATCATCATCATTCCAATTCATTATACTTCCTACGCTATCAAAAATCTTAGAACGATTAATGAACTCCAGACTTACTAATTATCTTGAACAAAATTCCCTCTTATCTCCCATCACAGTTTGGTTTTCGATCTGGCCAGCTGAAGCCGTCCATGAACTGACTGATCAGTTAGTTAATAAACTAGATACTAAAAAAGACCTTAGCCATTTACCTCGATTTAGCCATAGCATTTGACACAGTATCTGTTCCCATTTTGATGAAAAAAAATGAAAATATGGGTGTGAGAAGTCAGTCATTTCAACTTTTTACTATTTGTCCGACCCAACTCAAATTACTAAAATAGATAATTGAATCAGTGACGAACTACCTAATACTGATGATTACGGCGTTCCTCAGGGCAGCATCCTCGGCCCAACGTTATTTATTCTTAGTTTACATAAATGATTTATGTAACATCAAGCTACAAAACGGAAAGATCATCACTTTTGCAGATGATACTTAAATCAATCATTTATTGTTGCGGAAAACACTTACAATGGTGGTATAAAATTTACATGTTTCAAGTGATTCTACCGTAAGACATGCAAAATGTATACTATCACGGTTTAGCACAACCAAGATTGACATTGAAGTACATATTATATACAATTAGATCAAATATTTTAAGATATTAAATTAATGCAATGTCCTAATACGGATAAATTATTTATTCAATAATAATCATATTTAACTTATTTCAATGTCATGCTTAGAATTATTACAATATTTAAAGATACATGCCAAATTATTGTTATTACTTGATTTCACTGTGAGGTCAGAGACATAGCCATGGTATGCACATAGTGCCGCATTAACACTAGCCACACGCTTTAATCTATATAAAACGAATACAAATCTATCTATCTTGTTCCATAGATCATCAATATGATATTTCCAGTTACAGTTTTTGTTAATTATTATACACGAATATTTTTACATCGTTCTGGAGCCGAAACATAGTAACTCCAGTCGAGTAATAGTTACTATTAGCATTGTTATTGTTTTTTTAAGACATCAAATAAAGAAGTTAGAAATTTATCACTTTTATTCTGTCATTCGAGTTAAATCTTAGTAGCGGTTTCACTATTTCATTCATAAACGCAAGGTCGTGCGCTCGCGGTGGTAGGACTTCGGACGAATAACCAGCTGAAAAAGTACTTGCAAGTAGATATTTCATTTCAGGTACGATTAAGGTTGGTGTAAGTTCATTTACCTCCATCATCTCTCATCTCCTCGTAAACGAGAGAAATTAATTGACAATTAATTCACCAGTCTCTCATCACGAAATCACTAATACTCGTACTTATTCAACTACACAACGACGAGTACGCTTGGGAGTGTTGATCAATCGATCTAATAGGTACTTAAGAAACATACCCAATACCCTACCATATGATAAATAAAAAATAGTATTACAGCTTAAAACAATTTTGTTGCGGCAATGCTAGTGGCGGCTTCTACAAAGGCAGGCAATTCGAACAGAAAAAGACCCTATTTTTATAACGTTAACCGTGGAATTCGGTTGTGCATCCTTGTAAAGTCCACTCGAACCCGATACAATAGATTTCTCAGAATATTTTTTAGTAAGCTGCGTATTTACCTAGTTTGATGAAATTTCTAAATTTCACCGTTTACGGTTAAGAAATAATGTCTGAATTCGCTTTTCGTGTTATTATTTGTTTAACTATTTAATTATTTATCTACCGCGTATGTATTTTTATTTATGTTGATGTACCTATCTTAAAGAACACGGCGCCGAATTATTGCTTGATTTAAATTGCGTTTACTTATAAGTTACTTATAAGTTCAATAACTCTAATTTTTCCGTCATACTTTCTACAGGCTTAGGAACGTCGCATCAGTTATACATTTTACGTATCTAAATACTTACTTACTTGTACACTTTTATTGTCAAGAAAAATAAATACAGGCGCAGGCGTATTTAAAAAAATTGAGCTATTTACAAACATAATCATTATTCACAATTTATACTTCCCTGTATTCTGTATTCCTCGATACACAAACGGGCACGTTTAATGAGATTGTCTTTTAATTTAGCTAATGCGTCTCTGTCACTTTTCACAATATTAAACGCGTCCACAATCGCACTTCTTAACTCATCTCGAGTAGTATGTTCCTCGAAATAAACTAGTCTTTTTATCTCAGACCACAAATAAAAATCCAGTGGGGCAAGCCACAGGGCCACCACGACCTATCCACTGCTCACCAAACTCACTGTTCAGATACGCACGCACTAAATTCGCAAACAACCCGCAAATTAATCTACATATTTAAAAATCTGCGACATATGAACTAACCAAACCGGCGCCTCGCACGAGTGCCGTAAATTACGTCTTTTTTATTGTTATGCTTGTGAGATGAAAAAAATGTATAGCGTGGTCTGTTTTTTTGTTTGATTTATGTAGTTAATTTAATAACGATCCCAATGATATATTATGATATATACTGGTAGAGAGGTAACCTGATGTAAACATCAGGGCTCTGTAGAAGCCGCGCTGTGGCGTGGATAGACTTGTAAGTAGGTCGTGTGACGTCACTACTAGCGCACTTGCGATTCATTTTATGTCCGTACTAATGACCGGATCCGACCTATATAAATATTTTGTTTCTTTTATGAACATCCTAACCCACTTTCTACTTCTACACTATTCTTGCAATCTGAGAAATCGTTAGTACCCATTTTTCATGACCGAGTCAAAATCACTGTAATCTGTATTCAATCAATAATAAGTTGACGGTTGGCGCCGGGGATGAGCGATTGGATGCAGGCTGCGCTGCGTGTCTCGGATTGGATCCCCGCACGAAACAAACATTTGTATGTCCTACAGGTAGTTGTGCCAGGTCTGGTTGTTTGTGTATATGAGATAAAATGTTTGTAAACGCAACCACGATACAGGAGAAATACCTAGTGTGAGTTGCCTCACGCAAAAAAATCAAAAATTGCTGGGATCATCGTCAATACAAACAAGTACCTAAGTATGGGAGAAAATTTTCTGAAGCGTCACGTTTCCAAGAAGTAAGCCATCCAAGGTACAATCTTCGCAACCAGCACAGCTTTGATAGCTTATATTCGGATGATCTGGCGTTGGTGGAATCAGACCAAAATTGATTAAACAATAGTAGGTAGTGAGACCTACCTTCGTACTGACAACTTTTAACAGAGTTGCCGACAGCCATGCTTGCGTCAGGTTTCCAAGTGAAATTGTTATTAAAACTAGTACACTGATTCTGTTGGCAGTTAGGAAACTGGTCGCCTGATAGAACCTTATCCGTTCGTATCACATTAGATGGTTTTCTCTCTGTAAAAACAAAGGCACGGGTTAACATCGTTAACTGTAGGTACATAGGTGGCGTGAAAGTTTTCACACTGGAAGCTCTGACTGGAAATCGTATCTATACTTACAGATATGATTTTCAGTACGTATGAATTTGAGATTGAGTTTGAGTCACCTACTGTCGTGCCCATCCTGCACAACCATCTGCACCTTGCAGGATTTAATCGAAGCGAATTTTAGAGCTGTGCAGGTATAGAGGTCTAACACCATTTGAGTTTCATCGACACCTAAAGTAGAAGAAGGAGTACTTACGAGTGAGCGAGACCATACTACTCAAATGCACCATACTAATAAAAATTTTGGTTGAGGTGTTATAGTTCCACTTTGATGATTAAAAAGGTTTAAATGTTGTTAATTGTTTGCAGGTGTTTCACAGCGTCGTACCCACAGATATAGATAGACCTAGATAACGCAAGAGCACCTACTTCGCGTGCCCGACTTAAGCTAAAGAAACTTAACGTGGCCACTGTCACGCTCAGTCTGCTTTGGTGCACCGCGCTAGTCGGACCTATCTCAAAAAATTAAAGCTGCGAATTCGTAATGCATTGCGGTTCTTTACTTGGAGAGGTTGATGCGAAGTTCTGTTTTAACAAGTGATGAATATCGAAACAAGTGATACTATCGTATATCGCTTCGGTTTCGTAGTACAGGTGCTTATGTCATTTTTCTGTCAGTTTTAGCGATTAGTGCTGTTCATCGTACGCAACACAAAGCGATTCTTGAGAATCGACGCAACTTACAGAGAACATTTTAATAAATAATTTTAACGTTTCGTGATTTTTTAGTTTTTCACATGATGGTAATTTAAAATAAAAATGAATTGATGCGACGGAAACTAAAGATTGGTTTCCAATGAAGTAAAGCACTAGTTGTTCGATACATTTTGAGTAAGCAAGCTTTGTTGAAGGAAAAATTTAAAGCAAACAAATAAAAATTCTGAGGAAACGGAACCGTCGCAAAGTTCAAAAAATACACGGCATGATGTCGTTGATAGAGTGCTTAAAAAATTGTTTATTAGTGATGATCTCATTGTCATACGTCTCATTACTATGTCACAAAATCGATTAATAAATCGATTTAAACGATTGTGAATAATTATTTACTGTGCACAATTACTTAATAAATAGTATTCGTATAGTCATTGAGAAATGGTATGTACAAACGCGAACTTTAGTGATAGAGAGAGATAAAAATAGGGTTGAATTCCGTTACTTTTTGTAAACACTAGAACTTAAATTGATGATATAAGGTGTTTCAATCGAATATTTACGTGTAGAGACGGGTGCGGCATTCGGTGGCGTCTTTGAATCGATTTGGTTTTCCCATCACTAAATAGTGCTTTTTACTGTTGTGACATCATAGTAGGTAGTGAAATAATGACACGCTTGGTTTTCATACAGATCGTGATACTTGCGTTATCTAAGTCTATCTCTATCTGTGGTCGTACCAGACGGTTCCTGAAGCCACGAAGTAGTCTGCATGGTGTGACTGTCTGTCACGTACTCCTAATTATTAAGCAAATATCTTAGTCTTGATTCTTATTTCAAAACTATTATAATACTAATATATGATAAATTCTTAATTTAATGGAAAAGGTACTAGAGATAAAAGCTAGCTGACAGGCCAAATGTAATATTCTAACAAGTACTTAATATAAGACAAAAATATCTGATTTCTAAACGCATTTCTAAATGCTAGTGCCATGGCATGTGGTTGCTTTTTACCCCAGTCTTGGGTGCTCAAAGCGAACCTTAAATGGCCATGAGGAAGGCTGGTGGCGAGGCAGTTAGTTTTATATCGCAGAAGGGTCCACAGGTGGAGGCTAGTCGAGCTAAGTCAGGGAGTCGGTCCTTTTGGTTCGGTTAGAGTGCTAGGACGTCCTAGGTTAGTTACGTGAAGATAGCGTAATCTTGGTACCAAGATGGACATGTCCCAGAGGACTGTCATAAGAGGGTAATTTAGAAACAGTCACAATGGCTAAGTGCTATACGCGTATAATTGGTTAAAACATGTAAAATAGCAGAACAATCTGAGAAATCGTTAGTACAGATTTTTCACGACTGTCAAAATCACTGTAATCTGTATTCACTTAACAATAAGTTTACTTTTCGGTTTTAGCTATCAAAAGGAAAAAAAAATTGTGAAAGGTCTGGGACAGAGTTGATTGTTTTTCATTATTAAAGTAGTAAAAAGAGCTTTTA
Source organism: Noctua fimbriata (assembly GCA_905163415.1). NCBI lineage: Eukaryota > Metazoa > Arthropoda > Insecta > Lepidoptera > Noctuidae > Noctua > Noctua fimbriata. Next base: position 15,514,486 of record LR990925.1, on the reverse strand, counting down.
CCTGTATCGGGGCAGAACGGAAACATTGATGGGCCTGAGTTGACGTGTCTGGACCTGGTGCTCGTCTTAGAACCTAAAAAAATAGAGTTATAATTATAGATAAATTCTTAACTATGTTTTGCTAGCAGATTCACCAGCATGAAGGTCGAAAATTATCCCACCGGAACGTACTACCGAGCTAAAAAGTATTAAAATGTGCTAATCAAAGTCATGCGCCAAATTAACCGTGTGCGAAATAAATTTTATTGTCGGATAAATCTGTTGGTTTAGATCGCCTTTTCATTTTGTTAAGTAAATTGTGTAGGTGGAATGAAAGCGTTTACTTCGCTTAATTATTTTACCCGATCCAGGATTGAACGAGGATATTTTTAAGCACACAACTTTGCTTGGTAGATCGTTCCACTAATAACAAACAATTAAAACTACGATGAACGAACATAGTTTGTAGTATAAGCTATGACCGTGAATAGAACAAAGGATTATTAAACGAATTATTTTATTATATTGAACGTAGCATTTTGTACTGTTTTTTTTTGTGGCAAACCCTCCACACCTTTTCCAACTACTGCACGTCCTGAAAGCCTGAATCAACAGTGGGGACCACCAGAAAAACGTCGAGGCATAGACGCTCGCCGCTATCGGAAGCTCATAATAATGAACAATCACTGAAGATATTCCGTAAGTGACCGTATAACTTACGCAGTTGTTACGCATTATTATATTAACTAAACTTTTAAGTTTAGTGATAAACCGTGAAAGCTGAAAACAGTGCCAAATACACTGCAGCATAGTCTTTCGAAACAATACTAATATGAAATCAGCCTAATTTGCAATCGTTATTTCACTATAAAAGCGCTTCGGAATTTTGCGTAAGTGTAAGGAATGTATGCTCGTGCCTGTACTTGGATCAGAGGAAATAGGCCGTATATCTAGTTGGAGTGATTGAGATCACTTTGCAAGAGGTTTTACAATAAAGGAACAATTTGTAGTACTGGCTGAAGATCGATGTATTTGGTAAATGGTAGGCAGCCAATTTGTTTTCGGGACTAAGTTTTTGACTTGTCTCGGCAATAGCAAACTAAACCTATAACCAATATTGTTAATTCCGTGGCTACTTTTATTTACCTGCTTCATTGATAAAAGTTATAGTTGTTTGTACATCAACGTCTTCCCATATATCCGATCGTACCAAGTTTTGCACGTCACGGACTGAAAAACAAATAATAAAACCTTGTCAGGTCAGCACTCAATTTGTGGCCTTTTCTAACGACACAAACTCGAGATAAGGTGTATCTGTACTGTCCAAAACGATTACCACGTGTTCAGTATAAATTATTTGAACCCCTCAAGAAAGAAATAAAAACAAAAATAAATCTTTGTGAGGGCCAGAATGATGTACCGTCCATCCAGTATAATCCAGACCAAATTTTGTCGTGACTGCGGCTAAACTCAGCGGAGACTAGCCAAATACGCAGGAGATATAAATTTCAGTGCACAAGTATGTAAGCTGACACAGATGCATTATCTATTCCTTTACTCTCATAATTCGATAAGAAGGCAATCCGTACCGGGGTCTCACCACTAATTTCCAGATTATATGTTGTTACTGAGAAATGCCGTACGGTAAACCCCAATAACACTGCGCGACCTGAGAATCTAACCCAGGACCTTATTATGGTCAGGGGTCAGCGGTTGCGTTTGCTACCAATATAGACCAACGTGGCAAGTCACTAATAATAACGTACGAATCTTGAGATAAGTCCTCATTCAGCGACGAATAATCTTTATACAACGTTTTGTTGGACTATTGCACGCAAGTGGTAATGTATTTTATGTTTGCTTTTGTTTCTACTTACACCTTCTTGACTTAACATGAGTCTTGCTGGACCAGTTGGCCCATCGTTCAGCAGTCTTCTTCCACACGTTGTTCCACTGCAGGCAGCAAATCCGACTGATGGAGCCACCTCTTCGCCATGACGCGAAAGATCTTGGTACTGCGTAGGAAATACACGTAAAAATAAAAAAATATAGCGTAACAATATTTTATAAAGTTATTACTTCAGGCTTGCTTCAGGTAATATCGTGTCACCAAACAATAAGTGTGATAATTGAAAATATCCGAAATGAAATTGGGACAGTTTAATTTTAGACTGCTTTCGTAAATTTTCCAGAATACGTTATTAATAATTTGGTTTCGCAAAATGAGACTTTTTCTAAAATGTTATTTGTGACTTTCGGCAGTATTTTTTCCTAGAATTGTTTTGCAAAAAAAATTGTTGACGCATATATATTTATTAATAGTTCTCGTAATATTCTATTTTAAAATGAAAAAAAAATTTGCCGCACCACATAAATGAGTCTATTTTAATATGAATGAGCCTATTCATTCTTATTGAACCTAGAAATAAATATGTGTCGCTTCGAGAATCCTAAATATGCATGCAATAGAGAAGAATATCAATACACTTTTAAACATTGAGCATTATTTTAGAGTAGTTAATTAATAACTTAAAATATTGAAATTGAAAACACGTGCTACGTATCACGTGGGGTTGTTGTCTGCAAAAAAATGTGGTTTGAACAATTTGAATGCGGATTAGAATGGTGGTTTGGTCTGGATTAAAAAATTAAAATTAAAAAGTTATACAATAAGGATTTTGTATTATGTACAAAATTTTTATTACAATAACAATACAAAAATAATATTAATAAAAAAAAAAAAACAAATTAATAACTGTTATTCTGTCTCTGATTCATCGGAAGTAAAGTTTTATTCTCGAATTCGGTAGATTCACCATAATTTTCTGTAATTTTGATAATGTCCTGTATTTTTAAAGGCGTTTGGTCCCCAATCAGTCCAGATTTTAAATAGTAATTATCTAAATACCAACCGCAGTTTTCAGGCAGGTGTTTTATACATTTAGAGCCTGTTGAAGCCACACGGAATTAACAAAAATAGTTATCAAAATTTTGTGTTTGAGTCAAAACTTTATTTTTATTAAATTGTTCGTTGCCTTCTTTCGTAGCATAATTTTTCATAAAAATTCTATTTCTTGCATCATTCACTCTGGTGCAGTAATTCACACCATACATTTCGGCAGTGAACTCTTGGACAGCATCCATTTTTTCTTCAATGAAAATATCAGCTTCATGCGTTAATGATGCAAAAATTGTTTGATATTTTTCATTCTTGGAAAACATTTTAAATGGTCTAAGTTTTCCTTTATTATAAAATGCTGCCGTGTAATCACAGCCTGTGACATGCATAGAAAGCGGGTAAACTTTGGCATAATTTTGATCCCAATTTCAATGCTAAATCCATGCAGTTAATGCAATCAAGGTGTTGGTTGTGTTGCTTCTTAGTCGCTGAACTACCTAGGCAGATTGCAGATTGTAAAATTTTGTATATATTTCCTAGCAAAATCACCAAAACGTCAGTATCATAAGCTTTTATTAAAATTCTTGAGACTGGTGCTATTTTATGAGCGTGAAAAATAATCCTTGTATGCCCGCCCCTGTTCGTGATAACAGTCATAATTAACTTCTTCAGAATTTTTAATAAAATTATCCTGAGCTTGATACGAGTAGCACTGATGTTCAACGGTTAAATTTTTTTTTGTTGATTATTGGGACCTAATTTTAAAAAAAAAAAAAACTGTACTAAAGCCTCCTTAAAACGATACTTTTTAAAGCCTTCAAGAAATCTTTATTTGTTGAGGTCCTGAAATTTTTTACGGAATTTTCGACTTTGACACTCGCGATATATATTTTTAACATACTAGATTTAATATAAAATAATTTTCATCCATTAAATAGATCAGTGAATGTCGTTTCCAGTGCGGATCCTCTACTATAATGCGCGATGATGGCAGCTACAGCCAGCTCATGAATATCAATGAAAGGATTCAACCCTTAGTTCTATTCTTATGGTGTTGAAGTTTTTTCTTTTTGTGGTATATTTTACCACTGCGGGGCCAAAATTTCTCCATTTAACATATTTTGCAGTGAATGTAAAAGTGCAAAACTTCTTACATTTATACCGACTGCTGGGAAACCTCTTGAACCTCTGACACTGCTTGCCACGATCCCTCAACTCGTTGTTGCGGCTGTCGTCGTAGTACCTCCTGCCAAAATCGTGTCTAAAGGTGCAGGCGGCATCAGGGGATTGGTAATCTAAGCAAAGGAAATCACTACTTTGTGAAATAATGTTTAGAACGAGAATTAGTGCATTTTTATTTTATTAGTTGATATTTTAGCGGGCACATTTTTGCCCGACTGCGGCGAAGCCCAAAAGGCGGGTTATATGTTAGACCTGTATGTATGTCTGTTTCTATGTTCCCTTGGATATAGTAAACGTCGTTAGATTCGTCTTGGCGGCGCGAGTGTCACTGATTACATTGAAATGAAAAACAAAGAAAATGGTGGACTTCGGGTGCCTACGATGATGGGTGTATTACGATATGGCACCCGAAATCCATTATTTTCTTTGTTTTTCAGAGAAAAAAATAATTCGAATTATTTTTTTCTTTCAATACAATCGAGAGGGGTATCAAAATTAAGGGTTTTAAAGGGTGATCACAAGAATTTAAATAACTTAATAGTTTAAAAGTAATTCAAAGTGACAAATCGTATAAATATAAAATTTTAAATTAAAAAAAAACCCTATCATCGCAACAAAGAAAAGCGAACAAACATTTGAAAAGTCAATAAAATGGCTGAGCCGGTTTTGACAAATTATGTCTAATTGTAATATACACGTCATGCCCTTTCATTTGATACCACACTTGGGTATATTTAAAAATATTTAATTTTTCGTACTCACTTTCATCCCCCATAACTAGTAAATGGCTGCACCGATTTTGATAAAACTTACTTATCTAAAAACCATCGCCAAGAAACTAACTTTCAAATAAAAAAAACTGTATCCAAATCGGTTCACTCGTTTAAGAGCTACGGTGCCAGAGACAGACACACACACATTGCGGACAAACTTATAACACCCTTCTTTTTGCGTCGGGGTTTAAAAAAAAAAGTAGAAAACGTATACAGGGCGACCCACGGCTATGCTACACGAAAGGAAGGAACCTTCCTTTCGTGTGGCATAGCCGTGGGACGCCCTGTATAATAAAAAAAAAGTAAAATCGTCTGCGAATTCTTTCACGTTACTAAGCTAAAAAGCTGGAAATAAGAAAGTAGTTGAAAAAACGACGTGCTTGTTTTATGCTTTTCAGTTTTTTCAGTCGGATATTTTAGTTTTTTCAACTACTTTAAAAAAAAAATCCTGACATTAGAAACGACGAGAAATACCACATCACCAATCAAATTCACTACACCGACAAACCTTGACCACACTTGACAAACTAGTGTTGTCTTAACGCGTTTTGCATTTAATGAACTTGTTCAGACATCTCCAAGCTCTGAGCTGGTCTGACGACTACGAGCAATGTTTGTAGCCAAGATAAAATAAAAAGAAGAGGTAAGAATGTTCTGACTTAAAGCTGCCGCTACCTCGTGCCGTTTTAAAGTCTACCTTTACCTGAACTATTATCATTCCGATATTTGCAGGACCATTCAGTGGGCGAAGTATCAGACCTCAGGAACGTAGTGGTCGTGGTCGTTGTGTTGTTGCTGGACTTGCTTTGCTTTGTATCATAACTCGTTAGCTTTGTTGAATCATCTACATCACACATTTCATTCTCATCTTTGGTTTGTACTACAAATGTGTTATCGCGCATGTCGTTATCGGTTTCGCTGCTTGGTGTCTTGTTTGGTGCAATACCTGTAATGTGAACTATAAATTAATTGATTGAGCAGTTTTACAGAACTTCTGTCTGTCCTGGAAGGCGGTAGACTCGCCCTCTATTTCAAGGGACTTTAAAACTGATGTAATATGGCTGTGGCATGTACAGTCATGAGCACCAATATGTAAACACTTAATAACTTTTAAAAGTGTTTTTCTCCTACTGTTCTGATTAAAATGTCATGTTGTTACGAACATAGTATTCTGGAACTCATATTTTTATGAAACAGATCCTATGTCGAAGCTACAATCGTTATTTCTGGCGAAAATTGCTTTTAAATTTAGGAAAGCGTATACATATTGGTGCTCGTGACTGTACCTAACCATTTCTGAAAAATCCTTATTTTATTTTTTTCAATTCAAGTAACATTTCGGCCATTGAAAATATTAGCTTAAGGTAATTTACAGCTGGTCTAATTTTTATTTATAGCTTTTGCCAAAGCTCCTCAAAATGATACAATGTCTAAGCATTAATAGAAGTTTTAATAACAAGCCTTCCCCACCTTCAATAATTTCAAAATTGGTTGTTTCCTGTAAAATCTCTGAAAAACAATCAGTGTAGGATGGCACTGGCGCCCGAGAGACCTGGGTTATTCCACGTGGGTGCATATTTGAAGAACCTGTATTTTTTTTTGCATCTGAAATAATTGAAAAACACTTTTTGATTGATTTCTACATTGTTTCGATTTTTTTACTGTTAGTTTTTTCTAACCCATTGTAGGGTCTCTCAAAAATTGACGCCTCGTTTACAATATTTCTTTTACTTAGTACCATCACGTCTCAAGACCAGAGAGGGCATGATATAAGTAATCATAATCATAAATCTTTATTTGTCCCGACTTCAAGAATTACAGGCGCTGGTTGACATTATGCACAATCTTAGATAGAGAAACATGTCTGAAGTAGGAAGCTTGTAGATAGACTTAGATAACGTAAGTAATTAAGTATCACGATCTGAATGAAAACCAAGCGTGCCATTTTTTGACTACCCTACTATGACGTACCTACTATGACGTCACAACTGTCACAAGCACTATTTTTTGAAGGGAAAACCAAACAGATTCAAAGATGCGGCACCCGTCTCTACACGTAATATTCGATTAAAACACCTTATATAATCAATTTAAGTTCTCTAGTGTTTACAAAAAGAAACGGAATCTACCCTAAATGACCCCCCCGCTCTGGGTGGAGCGGAAGGGAATGTCAGACTTGTACTGACTAAAACCCATCCATGTTACTTCTTTGCCCTTTATGTTCCAGGGCCGCGGTATCTCTTTCGAACAGTCCCGCAGCCCTGGCAGGCATCTCTCTCTAACACTAACGTTCGCCTTTGTACCATTTCTCAATTACTGTACGAATACTATTTATTAAGTAATTGTGCACAGTAAAAAAATATTCACACTCGTTTAAATCGATTTATTAATCGATTTTGTGACGTAGTAATGAGACAGGAAAATAAAAATAAAGTTCTCGAGTTGTAACGTTGGTTGTTTTAAGCACATTAGCTTGATCATCACTAATAAACGATTTTTGAAGCTCTCTATCAACGACATCATGCCGTGTATTTTTTGGACTTTGCGACGGTTCCGTTCCCTTAGAATTTTTATTTGTTTGTTTTTGCATTTTCCTTCAAAAAAGCTTGCTTCTTCAAAATGTTTCGAACAACTAGTGCTTTACTTCGTTGGAAACCAATCTTTATTTCCCGTCGCATCAATTCTAAAAAAAAACTAAAAAATCACGAAACGTTAAGATTATTTATTAAAATTGTCTACATAATAAGGATAAAATACAAAATCATTCATCTGTGTCCAAAATAGGTTCTCGAGAACCGATCTGTTTTGCGTACGATAAACAGCACTAATCGCTAAGATTGACAGAAAAATAACATAAGCACCTGTACTACGAAACCGAAGCGATATACGGTAGTATCACTTGTTTCGATATTCATCACTTGTTAAAACCGAACGTCGCATCAACCTCACGAAGTAAAAGCTGCAATGAATTACTAATTTGCACCTTTAATTTTTTGAGAGAGGTCCGACTAGCGTGGCCCACCAAAGCAGACTGAGCGTGACAGTGACCACGTTAAGTTTCTTTAGCTTAAGTCGGGCACGCGAAGTATGTGCTCTTGCGTTATCTAGGTCTATCTATATCTGTTGTCCTGTGGTACAGATCACCTCTCCGGCTTAGATATAATATTTTATTTATAGAAAAAAAAAATTGTAAGATACTCAAGTTAAAAGTAGGTAAATAAGTACCTGTAAAATTAATTATTTGAAATTTGTCATTTAAACATAGGTAAAACAAAATATGAAATTGACATAAAAACATAAACTTACTGAAACATTATGTATGACATTCTAATAGTTCAAAAGTTGAACTTCAGTAAAAACATATTATAAGTATCATAAGAAACAAAAAAATGAATTTATATAAATTATGCTTGCAGGCATAGTAATTATGCTGGCAGGCATAGTAAAAAATATGGATTGTACAAAAAAGTGGGTTAGGACTTGTAATACTTATACATGAAAACAAAAATTTTAATCAAACGGATGAAAGTGGAAATGGGGTGATGAAAGAGCATTGATGCAATGCGTGTGTGAATGTATTTGTGTGAGCTAATTTTTGAGTGTTTACGTGTGTGTTAAGACACAGTTTTAAGTAAATTTTCTGTGGGAGCGTAGTCAAGAGTTAATAGCCAGGTGCGCAATTTTCTTTTAAAAATTGTTTTTTTTTTCATTTGATTTCCCCACAGTCACAGTCACAGTCACAACATTCGTGTCGGTTGAGTAGCTCGTGGCTAAGCAACCAATTAATAACCTTTTAGAACCCATTGCAACAAGCAAAAGCAAAATGTTTGAATTCTAAGCAAAAACCACTTTAAATACCTTTAGTTTTAGACAGCTGCGAAGGTTTCAAAGAAACATAACTTTTGGATGTAAAAGTGCCTTCCTCTACTCTTGGCATCATAACTGGAGTGCCGCATAGTACGACGGTCGGTTGTTGCTGTAGTAACGAACTTGTATCTGCAACAGTTACTTAATAACTTACGTGCTTTGCTTAGTCGTCCAGTTTTTACTAAATGTGCCTGACGTTACTAGTTTTATGTGTTCTTAATCAAATCATACCGGGTGGAAGGGACAAAAAAAAAAAAAAACGGTTACGGCACGGTATTCAGTACATCATTCTGAGCCCCCCCTCAAACAGACCTTTTTTTATCGTTTATTAGAAAAAAACAGTTTGTTTTATAGGTTCGAGAAGGAGAGGAAGACCTCAAGATGTCAATACAATATCGAACGGACAGCTGTGGGAAACTGGCTCGACGCAGCTCTCAGTAGCGACACATGGGGAAGTCTCTGCAGGAGGCTTATACCCGAGAGCGGTTCTTTTCCACGTAGTCAATAAACACAAACATATTTTTATTGTAAAGGGTGTCCGGTGGCAGAGTTAGGATTTAAAATTTCGAACTGTGCTTATACCAAAGAGCGAAGGGGCGAGCGGGGTGAGGGTTATTTAATCACAATGTCGCTGTGGACTGGTGAACAACGTGCATTCGCAATCGAAGCGTTTTCAAGGCAAATGATTTTTGTGTCGTTGCTCGTCGTAGATTTTGTTCCCGGTATAATATTCTTCGGTTACGTGACGCGCCCACGGAAAATTTGATTCGGTGGTGGGTGCAAAAGTTCCAACCAACAGTTCAGCAAAAATCCGCGGCCAGGGCCCAGCCGAACGTCAAGAAGCTCAAGGTGCGCAAGAAGGCGGAAATTCTTATCGGCGCATGATCAATGGTAATTTTCTTCCAATACTGAGCGAACATCCTTCCTTCACTTCACACACATGGCTTCAGCAAGATGGCGCCATGCCACATACTACTAGAGACGCCATGGCTTTGTTGCTAGATTTTTTCCCAAACAAACGGCTTATCAGCCGTTTCGAAGACATCTCTTGGCCACCAAGATCGCCAGATCTCACCCCTATGGTTTTTTTTTATGGAGATACCTCAGGAGTAAAATTTATTCAACAAATCCAGCAAACATCGCTGAATTAAAAGAAAATATCGTTCGGGAAATAAACAACATTCCGCGATCACTTCTCCAGCGCGTTGCGCGGAATATGGTCGACAGATTCCAGGAGTGTATGATGCGACGGGGAATATTTAGACGGAATATTTTTTTAAAACTAAAATCCGTATTCATGTTCTATAAAGAGCAACTAACAAGAGTAATTAACTTAATTATATATTGTAGTTTTATTTTAATTTAATTCGAACACCGAACGCCCTGTATTACTGTACCTCACATTGTGGAGAGTAATTAATAAAGCTTTTATTTATTTATGCCTAGCAGTGGACTATGACTGATGTTCATTAAATACGCTGATAAACTTTCTACTTAATAAAAAATACATAATAGCTGTGCTCCGCGGCCTCCGTCCGCGTGAAATTATCGGTGTGATACCTACCAAATATACATAAAAAAATCATAAAAATCGGTCGAGCCGTTTCGGAGGAGTGCGTCCACAAACACCATGATCGATATTTATATATATATAGATTTTAACTGACCTGTGCAACATTCCACTTCCAGTTTCGGTGCTGAAAGACTTTCAGGGTTTTCAATTGACAAACCGACGCAGAATGTTTGGTTCTTGTTCACCGCCATCGTCAGGTCTTCTTCTACCTGCGACTGCTGTGACTTTTTAGGGATCACTGTGTTTGATTTCTCCATATTTTTTAGGCTCATCGTCATCTTACAAGCTGAAACTGAGAGGTAATCAACATTTACCCGATACCCAGTGCCTTTGCGGTGCTCCTGGCCAAACCATGCTGGAGTGTCCAAAGTTCTCAACGCCTACACTTTTAAGGACCTCAAGAATGCCACTGTGGTGTTCGGCGTGACCTTCTACTGGGCCCAACTCATCTATACCAATATTATAAAGCTGAAGAGTTTGTTTGTTTGCTTGAATGCGCTAATCTCAGAAACTACTGGTCCGAATTGAAAAATTCTTTTAGTGTTGGATAGCCCATTTATCGAGGAAGGCTATATAACATTACGCTACGACTAAAACGAGCGGAGCATTCATGAAAAATGTTGGAAAAACGGGGAAAAATCCAAAAGCAAGCGAAGTTGCGCGGGTCAGCTAGTTTAATATAAAATCTTTTACCATGATCGATTCGAAAAGAAGAAGAATAAGAAACAAAAACTATAACATGGTGTATTTGGGCTAGATAGCCCCACGTGCCAGCTGTTTGGCAGGTGGGGTTACTTAACGTGTCTATTTTACATAGGTAAAATGTGCCACAAACGTGAGTACATATACCTGTTATAAAGGGTGTAAAACACCCTTAAATAAACAAATCGTGAGGTACTTGTTGCCAATACGTTATTTTTTTGTTGTGGACCATACATGCCCCCGTAGCATGACCACCGTAGACAAGTTTATTTGACGGAAGAATCGACAAAATGACAAGTACTGCAAAGAAATCTGTCATTGTTTCGACACAATCTGTCATTTTGTCGATTCTTCCGTCACAGAAATCCTTGTGTAGACAAGGATTTCTGTGGTCATGCTACGGGGGCTGGGCGCCATCTACTTACGGAGATATTGAAAGTCAAAGTTCCATTAAGTTAAAAACATACAAGTTATAAATAGGTAGAGGATCTGAACTAGAAAAGAAGAAAGAAAGAAAGAAAGAAAGAAAATATATTTATTTGCCGCAGATACATGACGTGCATCACACAAAACAAAGAAACGACTTTCACTGATCTGTTTAATAGATGAAAAATATCTTATATCAAATTAGTATGTTAAAATATATATCACGTTGAGGTCCTGAAATTTTATATGGAATATTTAACTCTTTTCAAGTTTGACGTTTGGAATCTTTGATTAAAGATTAATATGTTACTTTTTAAAACTCGACAACCCTCATTCAAACCAGGTTTTTTGCAGACAACCCTATATCATTGTGTTCGCAATGAAACAGCGTTTATTTTGATGTAAGATTTGTTTATTAAATAAATGGGTGAAGATAACTAGAATCGACATACCTGTTTATACCTACCAACCCAGTAGATAGGCCAGGAAAAAAGTAGACAACCCAACGCTTGCATATTTAACAGGCTTCATACTTTCGGTTTTTATTAAATTAATTCGTTACATGAGTGCACTGTTTAATAAAAAGTCATTTTTCAATTTTTAATTAATAATAGATTGGCCAAGAATTTTTTAGCCAACCCACTCGCGATATACATTTAACATACCAAATTTGATATAAGATAGTTTTCATCCATTAAACAGATCAGTGAAGGTCGTTTCTAGGTCGGATCTTTGACTAAATGTTATTACTGTACTTTGAATATCTCCATGACCCTCCATGAGCCCTGTAACAATGTTTTGAGTGCGTTACATTGAGCGCTACCGTAAACCGTAATTTATCCACACCAAAAAAAATATTTTTCCCAGTAATATTTTTGACTAGTGTTACTTAGTTTGATGTACAGGATGCTTTTTAACGGCTTTATGAAGGGTCCATTCACGCCCTGTATACTAATATAAGAAAGCTGAAGAGTTTGTTTGTTATTCGAATGCGCTAATTAGTAACAAATAGTTACAAATGACTACGCACCTGATCCGTTGTCTCTTGTAGGGAATTCCCCATCCGGTGACATTTGGCACCCACTGACATTGTCATTGGTGAGTCTTATTTCTCTCGACAAGTTGCTCTGTGTGCTGTTGTGCGTTTCTGTAACTATGGTGGACCGTCGTTGAAGGTCTCCTTGGTGGTAATGCATAGGCGATCCAACTGTTTTGATAGTTATATTTATTAAAGGAAATAAAATATAATATTAAAGTTAGGGTATTAGGTGAGGCTGATACAGGAACGAGGTGTTTGGCACAAGTAAAGAGAGGCCTGTAATCTGCAGTGGGTAAGGTTGGACTGTGGATAATTATGATGTAGAATTACTTCACCTCGATTGTATTTTGAAATTTTTGACAGAATAAACTTAAACTCTCTCACTTACGGGGTATCTTCCGTGATTATTAATTATTTAGAGCACCCGACATTTCGACGCTGTTACAAGCAACATGTTTGCGGGATGAATATCGAGAGCTCAAAATAATTAATATTCACGGAAAATAACCCGTAAGTGACAGTATAAGCTTAGTTGTAAACCGCGAAAACTTAAAGCAGTGTTTGACTGAATAGTTTTGTAAACTGCAATTATCAACAGTCGCAAGTCGTTTTTTTTAACCCAACGCAGCTTTAAGGCGAAGAAAAACGTTAATAAACCTTGAAGACTTGATATTTATTTTTACTAAACAGTCTGAATAGATTTGAAGTTAGAGAAGTGTCTGGCTATATTATAACAGCCGCTCGGGACGATCTTCAAGGTTGCAACGCTTACCGAGGTCGATCCGTGCCTGAGTGATCATCCATTACATACCGAGTTCCCTCCGTGCCATCAATCGCAAGCTAACGCACGTCAACTGTAGATGTTACTGGCCAGAAGCCCGAAAGTCTAACAACCAGTGTTACCAAGGGGTATAGTATCTATTACCTAGTTACTAGGTAATACTGGTATTCAACTGTAACTAAGATTGGAAGCCAACCTCATGTAGTTGAGAAAAGGGTAGGCAGATGATGAGATTCATCTGTTATTAATCAACAGCAAGATTTTATTAATTTTAAGAGTAACTAATAATACTAACCGCTACTTGAGCCTGAAGTAAAGAATTCAGTTGGAACACTAGAATTCGTGGTTTCACCATTTGATGATGGAATGTAAGTCATTTGCGTCCCCAATGCCGTAAACCAGTCTAGATATAAAAATAGAAAATTATTCTTGTTTTTTGAATATATATGAACAGGAAAAACAAAAAAATCTTTTGAATTAAGCGTTTCGTTAATGTTGGCTGACGTTCGTTCAGAGGATTGTAATTCCTACAACTCCCGCTGAGTTGTATGACATCCTATCCCATTACCTTTTTAGCTTTTAACGACTTAGCTTTGACTCAATATGGTTTTAGCCAAATAAACAATTAGTGTGGAGATAGTGACAAATTTTGGAATTCAGTCATTATAACACTAATCATTTAGAGCGATAGAGAGACCAGTTTTAAAATAGACGACATGTTTGTCAGTCTAAGGAGAGGAACGCTAATACACTTCTAATAACAAACGCGGTGGTTTATGGGACATAATGACAAATTTTAATGACGTCGCTTATTCAAATAAAAACATTCTAATATATGTGTGGAACATTAGTTTCTTTTATTAATTAACGACTAAAAATTTTACCGCTGCGATTCTGGAAACATGTACTGAATGATTGGTAAAAGTTTAGTGTTACGATGTCCCTTCCACCGAATATAAACATTACACCAAAAAAATATGCAAAACTAGGGATCCTTGATCAAACGGTTGTTATCAGACTTCAGATCTAAATTTCTTATTTCGAAATTGTATTTCCAAACAAAAAAATACTTCAACTTGTTTACCATTGAGTCGATCACTATCAATCATATTGATACGGCCATAAATCTGCCCCAGTGTGGGTATAGGTCTCGTTGATTGTACGGACACTGGCGGAACGAGATCATCTGGATAGAATTCTGGAAATCAAAATGGACCAGAAATATGTAAACTATTGTTATCAAATTGGCGAAAAACAGTTTCTTTGAATTGTTCGTACAGCCAAACGTATGTTGGTGGTAACCTGGCTGGCCTAAGAAAGCAAGGCAAAGCAGGCGGGGCCCATTCCATTTCCATAATTTTATATTCAAATGGTCTCCGCCTGCTTCCAATGGTTTTGAGTTTTTTCAGTCTGGTTTTTTAGTTTTTTCGACTTTTTTTTTATTTCCAGCTTGTTAGTTTAGTAACTTGAAAGATTTCGCACACGATTTAACTTTTTTTATTATACTGGGCGTGCCATGGCTATGCCACACAGAAGGAAAAATATTGTTTTTTTTAGAAGACTTTATTTACTTATCTTTGCATGGAGAATGTTTGAAATAATAGGTACCTCTTAGTTCAGTTTGTCAATAATTCATTTACCTGAATAAAATTTAAAATTTCATGGTCTTCCTTTTATTTCAGATGGTATGTTAGCGATGAAAAAATAATCCTTATGATTAACCCTTTCTTTCGACCGTTATTATAAAATACATGTATTTTTTTTCACATTTTTGGTGGGTTCGATGCCCGGTTTAGGCAGGTGATTATTTAAAAATCTTTGTACGCAGTTCTAATTATTTTTAAAATCAAAATGAAGTCTTCCTTTAGTAAAACTACCGATATGTAATATTTAAGGTCCTTATTTATTTATTTAAACTTCATGTACAATAGTGGTACATAGGCGGACTTAATGCCACAAGGCATTCTCGACCAGTCAAACTTTGGGTTAAATAAGAAAACAAGTCATAGAGGACAACAAAAAAGTGGGGGGCTGTGGTTGGGGGACATTATGGGTGGGGTCCTTCCGTGTGACGTACCCTGTTTACGATTTTCTCCCTTTTTTATACGATTTGTCACTTCGAATTACTTTTAAACAAATAAGTTGTTTATATTTTTGTAATGACCTTTTAAACCCCTTCATTTTGATACCCCACTCGATGAATTAGGGAGAAAAAAAAATTTGAAGTCCATGATATGGGACCCGAAATCCGCAATTTTTATTTTTTTATTTTCGTGTAGCAAGTGACACTTGCGCTACCAAGACGATCTAACGACGTATAATTTATTCAAATCACTCCATCCGTTTAGGAGTTACGAGGGAACATAGAAACGGACATAGATACATACAGGTCAAAAATATAACCCAACCCTCCTTTTGGGCTTCGCCGCAGTCGGGTAAAAAGATGTCATCTTATATTAATTTTGTTGACTACTGTTGTATCAATAGACTAGCTTATGCCAGCGGCTTCGCCCGCGTGGAGTTCGGGAATTGTCCACGGGATCTTACTTCTGGGATAATAAGTAATCTAAGTATGCATACATTAGATTTGTATATAACTGATACACATGTCTCATAATTTTAATTGAAGAGCGCGTACACCAATTTTCGAATCAATGGACCCAGAAAATATTAAGTTTCACAGAAAATTCAACACCCCATTTCACCCTCTTAGTGGTGGAATTTCGAAAAACTCTTTCATAGTGGATGTACTCTTTACAAAGAATACACCCATCAAACTTTTTAAGAACAGCAGTTTAGGTTGTCCGTTGATATATCAGTCAGTCAGTCAGGACTTTGAATTTTATATTCGGGTATGATTTTGGAAAAACTGTGATACATGTTTCTCATAATTTTATCTGAAGAGTGTGTACACTAATTTTCAAGTCAATTGATCCCGAGAAGAAAAAGTTTCACAAAAAATTCAACACCCCATTTCACCCTCTTAGGGGTAAAATTTCGAAAAATGCTTCCTGTCTACGTTATAAAGGGAAGTTCTGTGCTAAATTTCAGCTTTCTATGTCCAAGGGGTTGGGCTGGGCGTTGATAAGTCAGTCAGTCAGTCAGGACTTTTCTTTTTATTTATATAGTTATACGTAATATCATGTTTCTGATGGACAACTATTGTGTTTTATTATTGGAATCCATGCAGAAGTAAAGATTTGCAAAGCATGTGGAGCCAAGAGTCCTGGGTCCGATTTTCGCCAATTGTAATGGTATACAGTCCCATTGGACTATGAGAGAGAGAGAGGGAAAAGAGTGTAATTGCGCACACACGTGTTTTATGTTATTCCAATATTACATTAATGTATATCCTGCATAGCTAGCAAGTCATGATTGACCGTCGTTATCAGTATTTAGTCAGGATGATATTATTGTGTTCTAGGCCTAAACACTATCATTAATTAATTTTTATATTTATTTTAAAGAAAGATTTTTTGCTACTTCCTTGTTGGTGGTTCCTTTCCAACATATTTATAATAATAATAATAATAATTGGCTCACGAGGTTGTTTGGCTCACGAGGTTATCGACATGTGGGATGTGGACTCAGCGATCATTGTGCCTATAGTTGTATCAGCCCATGGCTTAATTGCCAAGAGCCTCGAACAATACCTGAGGAGGCTCTCGTTAGGCAGCTGGATCAAGGGCTTGATTCAGAAACCGGTACTCCTGGACACGGCTCGTATTGTTAGGAGGTTCCTCTCTCTTTAGCCCTGACCGGAAGCTTGGGCTACAATTTTTTAATATTTTTAAATGTTTTTATCCGTTTTTTTAAAGAAATATTTAAAAACGTTAAACATGTGTAAATAAATGAATGAGGGAAATAATAACAATATTTTAAATTTATTTTTTATATTGTTTTTATTTTAAGGAATATTTAAAAATGTATTAGATTTGTATAGAAATAAATAAAGGAAATAATAATATTATTTGATGTTCTGATGTACTCTTTCGGCATACTCAAATGGACTCAAACAGATCTAGACGCTCTGGATAGGAGGGTCCGTACATTGTTGACGGCATATCGAATGTATCACCCGCATTCTTCTGTTATGAGACTGTATATTCCGCGGAAGTGTGGGGGTCGAGGCTTTTTAAACGCTAAGACTCTCCACAGTCGCGAGATATACAGTCTCAGGGAATATTTCCTTGAAACCGACGTGGGGATGCATCGAGATGTGGTCGCGGTGGACAAGGGCCTCACCCCGCTCTCCTTGGCTAAAGAGAACTGGCGCAAACCCTTAGTGCTTGACACTAACGACCGCATGGAGGTATGGCAGAGTAAGGAGCTTCACGGACGCTTTTTCCGGGCCCTGCATGGGCCCGATGTAGACTTATCAGCGTCCGTAGCCTGGCTACGTTCCGGGGACCTCTTCGGAGAAACGATGGTTTTGTCGAAAACGAAGGTTTTGTCTGTGCAATTATGGATGAAGTTATGATGACGAATAACTACCGGAGATTTATTGTGAAGGACGGTACGGTTGACATATGTCGGGCATGCCACCGTCCAGGCGAAACAATCCGTCACATTATCTCCGGGTGTTCTAGTCTGGCTAAAGGAGAGTACTTGCATAGACACAACCTTGTAGCCAGGATTATCCATCAGCAACTTGCTCTAAAATACAATCTTGTGGAATCGGAAGTGCCGTACTATAAGTATGTGCCCGACCCAGTTCTCGAAAATGGCAGTATCACATTGTACTGGGATCAATCCATCATCACTGACAGGACTATTGTAGCCAATAAGCCTGATATAGTAGTGGTGGATCGATCAGAGCGGCGCACAATGATTGTTGACATAACGGTCCCGCATGATGAGAACCTCGTGAAAGCCGAGAAAGATAAGAAAATCAAGTATCTTGACTTGGCTCGCGAGGTTGTCGACATGTGGGATGTAGACTCAGCGATCATTGTGCCGATAGTCGTATCAGCCCATGGCTTAATTGCCAAGAGCCTCGACCAATACCTGAGGAGCCTCTCGTTAGGCAGCTGGATCAAGGGCTTGATTCAGAAAGCGGTACTTCTGGACACGGCTCGTATTGTTAGGAGGTTCCTCTCTCTGGAGCCCTGACCGCCGGTAGCTTGGACCCTGTTCCCGATACCGGTGGGCTACAATTTTTTATATTTTTAAATGTTTTTTTTATATTTTTTGAAGGAATATTTAAAAATGTAAAATAATTTGTAAAAGTTTAAATAAAGGAAATATTATTTAAATAAAGGAAATAATAATATTATTTCCTTTATTTATTTCTATACATAATGATCCATTTATTTCAGGTAACAAAGACCCAAAGATAAATACTTTAAACCACCATAACTTATTATTTATATGAAAATTACCTGGATTGATCAAGAGGTTAACTCTCTGTACGTTTCGACATTCTGGTATGTATTGGTTATAGTTGCTGTTGCTAGGTCGAATTCTAGTCGATGGTTCGTCGTTTTCTTTGAATCCATCCATGTCATATTTCAGCCGTGGTATATGACTTAATTGTAGTTTTTCAGCTGCATTCGGACAAAATTCTTAAGGTTAATATTAAAATTAGTATTGAAGCTCGTGGCTAAAATATCTAATAATAGCCGTACGGGTCGGTTTTCAAAGTTTAGCAAAGCTTGCTGAGGTTGGACCGAATGAATACAGCACGATAAATTAGTTAGTTTCGGTTGTCTTTGACAGTCGGTACTGACATCCGGTCTGGCTAAGTATTACTCTATGGGTCTTTCAAAGGGTATTACTCTATAGCTGGGTTTTAGAGGTCAGAAAGGCAGTCGCTCCTAGTAAAATACTGGTATAGTGGTGCATCCGGTTACATTGCGAACTGAGCCTAACATAGTTGGGGAAAGGCTGGGCAAATTATGATACAAACTAAACCAAACACCTCGTTGCAGCTTATGATAATGAATAACAAAATTTGTGAAAGATTATTTAAACATTTTCATCGTACAAGAAAAACCCAATAAATATTTTTTTTTTTTCATAGCCATTTTTCATTGGGTCCCACTGCTGGGCAAAGGCCTCCTCTTTCTTCCTTCCAAACCTCTTTGTTCTGTGCAATTTCTGGCCACGGTGGTCCCGCGAATATGATCAGATCGTCACACCACCTTGGCCGCGGTCGACCTCATCGGCGATATCCACCCTCAGGCGTAAATAAAATAAAATTATTGAGATTAAAAAAACAGTAGATACGCACGCATCATATCATCGCTTTTCGTTGAAGCGTCTTCCAATTTACTTGGGCCGGGCAACGAGTCACCTAAAATAGAATTTTAATCAAATATTGGGAGTCAAACTAATATAAGAATATTAATAATATCTTCAATTTGCCGGAGTCGTCATTCGATTTGATGGTATTTTCGATTGGTTTGTAGTATTTCGTCGGCATACGAACAGTTCTTGGCAGTTTGCTCGTAGTCTTTAGTTTTTGTGGATCTGTTTGGGGTGAAGTTTTTAGCATTCATTTCAATTCATTTTTGACAAAAAATCTATGATATTTCACGGGATAGATTATTAAACTGTACTTTTTTAAAAAGGCATTGGTCTGCTTTGCTCAGAAAGCATTAAGTCCACTAAGGCTATAATTTGTGACTTAAAGTCTCGCGACCATTTGCGCTAATTTGAACAACATCATAAAAGTTCGTTAACATATACGGCGCTAGCGAATTTCGCCCCGCAACCCATGCGGGATTCGCTCCAGTGAGGCCAATGGTTTATATGATTGAAGTTGGAAGAATATTTCATCAATTTATGACTGTGTTTTTGTTCACTATGAACCTAACATGAAAAATATCAATTCTAAAAACAAAATCTGTTATACCTTTCCTTATGTTCTCTTTCGAGTTGTTTCTGTTCAACCTAATTCTTCGTGAGGAGTCGTGCCATTTGAGACTTTTCTTCGAACTATCATCTTGTGTCTTCTTTTCCATTGTGTGTTTAACATGCGTATTTTTATGGATTACTTTACTGGATACTTAGAATTTGATATCTGAATATAACATCACTATAAAATTTTAATGCTTGCCTTCAGTTTTAATTCAGTTTAAGAATAAGGAATTAGTACTATTGGCAAATTCCAACTTAGATTCCTTCTTTTTGGTATTTTCAGATTTTCGATAAAGAAAACCAAAGAAGTAATCCTTTGTTATTATTTATTATTTTTTACAATATTAATTTAATGCTTAGCTAAAAATTATTGCAATTTATTTGACACTGGAAATTTGACACGGGTCGCAAAAGTCAATTTATGTTTTCTTCTAAAATGTTAACCAAACTGCTTAGTTCTCCGTTTCGGTTGTTCGTTGAAATGCTCTCTCTGATGCATGCTCTTCTACTTCTACTAATTTCTTTATCAGATCCATTTTAACACTGTCTACTATTTCTTTTAGGTTTTTAGCTAAAACAACATATCATTTATTAATGTAACTCACGACACAACATCATTCATGATCACGTACTTGTATACCATTTTTAATAATGCTGTAGAGTGAAACAGTTCTTAGGAAGCAGAAGTGCTCATATGAACAGAATCTTCTTCTTAGCGTCTCGATAGCAATCTAATGAAGTTGCCTACGAGTTCGACGCAATACCGTCTATCAATTCTTGAAACGTGTAGACAACAGGACGAGCAGGATATAACAACACATTTGCACTCCAGAGCGGAATCATCTGTGAATGCCCAGCTGGGCAGGGTTTCCATGTTTCGTCTGATCTATGTCCGGAGTTAGCCAACGCAACTAAATGTGAACAGTAACGATATGAACAAAAACCAATAAAGTAAACTGTATGCCTACCAGTTTTTTGATTAAATTCTTCGGCTATCAATGATATTTTCCTTAACGTGTTAACATGTCTAGATATCTCAGCAGCCATATCGAGTTCTTTCCCAGTGTTCACTCCTTGATCGCGCATCATCATCTTCTTATTCCTTGCTAACGTTACCTTTAATATTTCACTATTGACTACAGGCATTTTAGGCATTTTGAATCTGGACGGTTCTTGGGGCTTTTCTGGAAGTATTTCTGTTTCATGCAAAGTCACATCATCATTTTCGACACCGTTTGTTATGGGGATGAAACTTATTGTGTCCATATGCGTCAGTTCTGGAGCAATTGACTGTAATGTTTCCATTTTCATAGGAGAAGGAAATTTCTGTGGAGAGTTTTTTTTTGAAACCTTGATGGGTAATGCATTTGTGATGCTGTCTATTATCGTTTCTAGAAATAAAATAAAAATTGTTATTAAAAGTAAAAACATGGAAGATGGGTGGCGCCGCCGCCGGCCCAGAAAGAGGTGGCGAGACGATCTAGGCGCGTACCGCGAAGGCTGGTTCGAGGAGGCACGGGAAAAGAGCACATGGAAGGAATTGGGGGAGGCCTTTGCCCAGCAGTGGGATAGTACAGGCTAATAATGAAAAAAAAGGAAAAATCTTATATTTTGGAACATAGACAGTTTGCTCAATCACAAAGAAAACGATGATAGCTACAAAAGTTTGTAACTGTGTCGCATCTAAATAAGAAAACAATTATTGTTCTAGATTTAAACTATTTATACAGTATAACCAACATTGAAAACATGGATGGCAAGGCATGGATGGCAAGGCATGCAGGGCAAGGCATGGATATCAAGCTCTTTCGGGCCGGCCGATGTTCATTCTGCGTCTATAAGTGTGGTCAATTCCTTAAGATCATTTAATATTTAGACTTAGACTCTGGGCAACCATAACGTAGGTAGGGCACATCATAAATATGAGTTTGGTACTTACGAATAATATTTGTTTTTATTTGGTCTTCTTCTATTTGTTTTTTTTTTGAAGCTAGTTTTCTGGTTAATTCCGCCAAGAACATTGAACAAGAAGGACCTGGAGAAAAATAATAAACAAGTAAAAGGATTTCTATTCAGTCAAAGGGCAAAAAACACGTTTAGAGAGTTAGCTCCTAAAATAATGTTTATAAATGTCCCACATAATATTCAGCAAGTGAGACAAAATTACAATAAATAAATAAGTAAAACTCATACGCCCGCTGCTAATCTATATAATACTTTAAATACGTCATTTATAGACAGAAGATCAGTTAGTTAGTTTAATACCATCATTTTTGTTTTTTTTCTTCACAGTTTTAGGTTTTGTGGCTGGCTTTTTGGTCTTTGATTTGTAGCGGGCAGGCTTTTCCATGGCTGCAAATAGAAAATTGACGTTAAGTAAACTTAAAAGACTTATCTTCCATCCCACATCTCATACGCCTTCCTCTTTCATAAAATTATTTGTAAGATCATAAAGAATTCATAAAATAAACAGCAAAATGTAACATTTACGACATTTTCTAAATATAGGTTACTTTGTTGTACAAACATTACATTCACAACGGATTCGAGTATTTTATCGAAGCATATTAGAATTAAGAATTCATGATTCTAAAAATATGTCAAATTATTTTTATTTGAATACGACATTTTAAACGTCGTTCATGGCACCCAAAAAGTAGGTAATGTTGAGAATGGCAAAATGAAAAGGGACCATTCATTTTATTGAGGCCCTTTGTAGTTGATCTTATTGTCAAAAGTTATTACAATCAGAATCAAATCAGCCTGTTACAGTGTACGTTTAAAGCCTTTACCCTAGCTATAGCTATGTCGACAGTCCCTTAAATAAACGGCACAAATTTTCAAAATTCCCCTTTGATTTCGGGCCAACAGTCAATATGAAATGATTTGAAATCAAAAGAGGGTTGATTGCCATACCATTTTCGTTGGAGGCGAGGTAAGTATTTTTTGTCGATGGGGAGCACGACTTGCAACGAAAACTGAATAAAGCTCGGTTTCCCAGACCATTGGGTTGAGGGGAATTAATTAATTTGTTTGTTTACGACCTGACACTGGTCGTGCTCAAGTAGTAATTAGTATTCGATTTTGAATGTTAAGAGGAATATTCGCTCTGGCTCCGTGAATTTTGTCTTTTTTTTGTGTTACGATTTAGTACTTTTTGATACAAGTGGGCAAACTTTGTCATTGCAACCGAGGCGGAATTCACAGCCGAGCCGCAGGCGAAGTGGTTATGGAGGCGAGAACTGCAGTGACCAATGTCCACGTGTATGAAATGATGTCTTTCAAGACACTTTCGAAGAAATAAAATAATAGAACGAAATGTATTGTATTGATACACGTGGGCACTTGTTACTGCAGTTCTCGTCTTCATAAAAACCTCGCCCGCGGCTCGGTTGTAAACTCCGCCTCGAAAGCTATGGCAAAGATTCCCCATTTATATCAAAATGATGATGGTCTTGGCTTAAATTTTGATGACCGGGAACGTCTTGTTATCTTAGTGTATTTCAATAAATCCGGTTTTGCATGCGTTTCACTTGTGATACCATAAAAAGAGAGGTTATATTGATTATAATTATCATAATGAGCAATAAGAAACAACTAAAATTGGCTTGCAAAGAAATTGGAAATATTCTAGGCTGAATGTGAATCAATGCCTTTGCTCAGCTGAGGTATTATACAGAATGACAGTTACGTGACAGTAATCGGTAAATAAATACTGTTTTAAGCTTTCACGGTTTACAACTAAACTTATACTGCCACTTACGGGATATGGGTCAATATCAACAAAGTTAATTTTTTGTCAATTTTGGTGGCTAAATTTTTTCTTTAGTTTTCGTGAAAAATAAGGATCTAGTACATGAACAGAAAGTCCAAGCTTGAAGGATCTTCAAGAGGTCTCTGAATATCTCCATAACTTTTTGAGATATTTTAGTTCAAAGTTTAGTGTGGCCACCAAAATTGAAAATCGCCCACCAAAATTCAAAGTGCCCACCAAAGTTGAAAATCAGTGGCACCAAAATTGGATTTCTCTGTCAGAAACCTCAATCTCACTAACAAAGCTCAATGTGAATAATCTCACAAATTCTCGGGAACAACCAATAACTTTTATCGGTTAATAAAACTCTCTTTTATTAAAAATAGAATAGATTCCGAGGTCTGGTCCTAAAGTCGGACTGACATGGCAGCGTTTTTGGACAAACTCTTCAACAGCTCGATGTACCGGTAGTCGATTTGGCACCGTTGCGGAGACTGCAGTACAACCCAAGTCTCGATCGAATCGAAGGCTTTCTCGTAGTCCACAAACGCTAAACAGAGAGGTAGCTCTTCGGTCTTCTGTATAACCTGCCACAGAGTATGTATGTGGTCTACGGTGCTAAAGCCATTATGGAATCAAGCTGGTTTGGGATGATTCTTGAAAACAACTTGAAGAGATGGCTTAGAAGTGAGATGAGCCTATAATTCTTCAGCCGGGCATTGTCGCCTTTTTTGAAGAAGATTACCACCACATCCCTGCACCATGCATGCCTGTGGGGTTTTCCCCTCGAGTATGACGGAATCAGACAGCTTCTGAAGGGCCTTAAGTACCGGTTTTCCACCCGCCTTGAGGAGTTCGGCCGTAATTCCGTCATCACCCGGTGCTTTGTTGTTTTTAAGCTGTTTCAGAGCAATCCCAATCTCGTACAGGCTGACATCCGGGATGTCCTCGGTAAAGTGTCGGGTCAGTCTAGCTCTGGAGTCGTTTGCTAGATTTACAACGGGTTTACTGGCTGAAGTGTACAACTGCCCATAGAATCTCTCGTTCTCCCACAGTAGCTCCGGTTTGGCAGATACGATCCTGCCATGGTCGGCCTTCAGTTTCGTGAGCTGGCTTTGCCCAATAGCCAAATCTCTTGCAGATACCTTGGAGCCGCTCAATTGCATCTTTAATATGCTGGATTTAAAGATCCGTCGTATTTCCACGCCTCGTCTGAAGACTGCAGGATCATCTCACGCCGCTACTGCATGAGCTTGAGAGTATGATCAGATAGTTTTTTGTTCTTACGTGCACGACGGGTATTGAAAAATTTAGACCCATATGGACACTTTCCACGAACCTATCGTTGTATTCGTCCAATGAGCTTCTTAGGAACTCAAAACGAGTCTGGAGTTCAAGCTTTTCAGCTTGTAGCAGCTCTCGGGGTTTTGAATCTAGACCTGTGCTGGACGGAGCGTAGACTTCATACAGCCTGACGCAGGTCCTCACCGGACATGGTTGTTTTGGGAGGTTCCTGCACCGAATCGGGCGGGAGGAAACGCCCGGGTGTTTCCATTGTGAGGATCGTCCGGAGGACACGGTGCAGCACACTGTGGAGGCCTGCCCCGCTTGGGCGGAGCAGCGCCGTGTCCTCGTAGAGGCGATTGGCGGTGGCGACCTCTCGCGCCTGGTCCTGGTTCAAGCCATGGTCCGGAGCGATAGGGAATGGGAAGCCGTCACCTCCTTCTGCGAAGCAGTCATGCTAGTGAAGGAGGTGGCGGAACGTGAGAGGGAAATAGCCTCACGTCCCCAGCCGCCGCGGGAGGCGCCCTGGGCGTCGGGGGTCACGTGGTGGCCCCCGGCCACCGTAGGCGCGGGCCTGTGGACGGTGAGTTATGGGCTAGCTCGCCGTCCGGCTGTCTTATGACGACAGGCCGTGTCGACGGCGCGTTCGTGTTTCACGCGCGCCTTAAAGAGATGTCAGCAACCACGTAGGGGTCCGCACGGGCCGATGCCTGCCAGGGCTGCGGGACTGTTCGAAAGAGATACCGCGGCCCTGGAACACAAAGGGCAAAGAAGGAACATGGATGGGTTTTAGTCAGTACAAGTCTGACACTCCCTTCCGCTCCGCCCAGAGCGGGTGGAGGTCATTTGATGATTTCCCATCCTAAAAAAAAAAAAAAGACTTCATCAGTCGAGACCTTTCAAGCTGCTTCAATGTGCCTCTCACTATGCGGTGATCGCTCCTGGTTTTCGACGAATTGATCATAGAGACAACATTGAACATAGCAAATGTTCTTGGTTGACATGATGAAGTCAATCTCATTTTTAGTTGCACCATCGGGGCTCTGGCAGGTCCAGATTCTGTGTCACGCTTTCTGAAGAAGGAGTTTGTCATATAGAGGCCCTCCTTCTCCATAAAATCTTATTATATAATATATCCATATTCTCCTTAAAATCTACCAAAATTGAGCCACCAAAACTGGAACCAAGCATAAAAAAAAACTTTAAAAATAAGGGTTTTAAGTTAAAATTAAATTAATGTCATTGATTTATGGGTCACCCAAATCATTAGCTATAGCATGTAGCTTATTATAACACTTTAAAATCAACAGTAAATCGATTCACCAAAAAATTTTACAATTCTTGTCTTCCGTTCCACCCAAGGCGAGTACTTACGTTTTTGGAAAGTAATCACAGCACTAATCACACACCTGACACTAATCACACTAATCGCACGACTGACAGATGCGAAATAACGCGATTGGTCGCACACGCACGAAAATCATGTTATAGTAAGTTAAAAAGTGCTGCCAAAATTTTGATTTTTGTTTGGCAAATTTTGATCGAGTGTCCTGTGCTTTTGAATAAGACATTATAATATGGTTTAATTGTTTTTAGATAATGTGTCTTAAGCATATACTAACTAAATTGTTTATTTTTTATTGTACCTCAAATTGTTACTTTGGTAAACGCAATTACATCAAAAAATGGAGCTGGGACAAGCCACCAAAATTTTTTCCCTGATGATTTAGATACACTTATAAAAAAAATAAATGTGGCCCTAATTGAACCAAGTTACGCAGTTCACTACAAAAAAAAATAAGAAACATCCTATCATTTTACACCTCGATTATTAACGTGGACACGTAAAATTTTCTGATATGATATTCACCCATATCTTCCGTATTTGTTCATTACTTTGAGTTTTTTTTTTCCATTATCATGGCGCTTGCAACAGCGTCGAAAAATCGGGAGCTCAAAATAATGAACAATCACGGAAGATATCCATAAGTGACAGTATAAGTTTGGTAAATAAACAAGTAAAAATAGCAGAACTTGTATGGTATAGATTGTTATCTCAAGATCATGAAACACTTAAAACTCTTGAGTACTCTGCATTCATCTGCGTTAATAACAAATGCTTCGTTCTTCTTATGAATTATTTCCGGTTAATGGGCTATGTATCACATGGTAATATAGGGACATTATTTTAAATATATGTTACGTCCCTGTCTAACCCCTTAGGTAATTCAGGTGTGATGTTACATAACTTTAAATTCATACCTGCTAACACTTCTATTTTGAAGAGAAAAGAAGATGTAGACTTGACTGCACATGGTGGCAAAACGCATCGGCACTCCTCAAATTGACTAAAACGGATCAATAAGATAATACATATAAATCACGCTTACTTGGTTGTTAGCTTCAGGAAGTCCCTAAAAGCGGGACTTCCGGTACATAAATAATGCTGCTATACTTGCGAATAGCGACACTAGGAATTTTACTGTTGCTGAATACTGACAGGCGCCATGACAGTGACAGCTCTAGTTTATGGGTTTATGCAACAAAGAAGGTTATGTATAGTTTGAAGCATCGAGTGAGCAGTAAACCTCTTTAAAGTATAATGCCCTTATGACTTGACTCAGACCAACCAGTTTTTAAGATATAACTCTGTGTTATATTAACGTACGCTTGGTGCTTTATAAAATTGTATTAGTTTGTCCGTATCGTCAGATGATAACTAAACTTAAACATGGCGGTTTGTTTATCTCCATGACTAAACAATATTTTAAATCAAAATCAAAGCTTTTATTTCAAGTAGGCCAGTTACAGGCACTTTTGAATTGTCGAAACATAGACAACAATGAAAAGTAGCTACAGTCCCAGTCACAAGGCATAAAAACTGTGAAAGTAATGTAGTTGCCCATTCCCTAACGTAGATCTCTATGGAGAAGAACGGGCAAGAAACTCCATGGACACTCTTTTAATGTTTAAAATGCTTGGTCATATTGGTTCTCATCCAATAATTTATTATTTTCCCATAATTATAACTACTGGGTATAAGAACAAAAAAAGACCAAAGACACGAAGGATGGTCTGTGTGAAGGATGACATGGCACGAAAGGAGGAGTCTGATGAAGTGATGAGATAACGAGTAATATGGTATGGAAGACGTAAGACTGCTGACCCTAAATAAATTGGGATAAGGGCAGGAGAATTATTATAATCATACATTATAATAAAATATTAATTATACATTATATTAATATATTACAATAATACTGACGTTGTTTCACGTGCTCTTTTGAGGTTTTAGACGTATAGTGGACCATACAATGGTCCTTTTCGCGCTTGAATGTCACTGTCAGGACGGTGGGCGCTGTTGGTCAACATTTTGGGAAATTGTCTGTGGAAATTGTATTGAAAAATCAAGATGATTGCGTAGTTTTCAACAGGGCCACGCGCCAAAATAAGCACGCTGTACTATACAGGCTGGAAGGGACATCGACGCATAAACGACTACCATGAATTAAGTAGCACGTTTCCCAAAAATAAAAAACAGCTGTTTTGTACAATTTGAACATGTAGGTAAAGCACTTTTATAGGAAACATCTCTTTTTTTGACGTACTTACGCGGTAATCGTTTGTGCGTCGATGTCCCCTCCCACCCTGCATTAAAAGTGCCTTGTGTAAGCGTGTCTGAGTCAAGCTTTACCGCCCATAGCTGTGTAAGTGTATAGTCATAAAATTATACAAATATCGCGGATAACAGAGTTCTTGAGAAAAGTTTTAACGTTCTTTTGCATTTTATACGTAAGAGACGAAATTTCCTTTTGACTGAGTTTATGTCACGCTTTCTTGGGAAAATCTAAAGCGTGGACTTGTTATGCGATAATGGAAATCATAATAATAGTCCTCTCCTCATTGGATATGACTTTAAGCATACGGCCGGCAAAATATGAATATGTGAGCGTAATTGGGGGATTTAGGCGATACTGTTTATTTATGTTATTGTACTACTGCTTATCTCCTCATAACTGCGTAATAGTCACAGACTATTAATTGTATACTACGGAGCTCTAAAAGACAGAAAACGGGTTAAGAAAAACAAAAATGTGGGTTGAAATTGTTACTATATTTAGATTATTGAAAAGTAATTTTTTTTTGTGTTCAGTTGGAGAAATGGTAAGTGACGGAAGTTGCTTGCTTCAGGCTGAATTCAGAATAATCTGAAAAGATAAAAAAAATATTCATAATTTTACAATACTTTCATAAAAGATCCCAAAAATTTAAGGTAACATCTCTCCTTTTCAGCCATAATATTACTCGAAACGGTCA
This sequence comes from Noctua fimbriata, assembly GCA_905163415.1. Classification (NCBI taxonomy): domain Eukaryota; kingdom Metazoa; phylum Arthropoda; class Insecta; order Lepidoptera; family Noctuidae; genus Noctua; species Noctua fimbriata. Next base: position 15,485,049 of record LR990925.1, on the reverse strand, counting down.
CAAAAGAATTATGAAATATGACAGTTTAGACCTAAATGGTGTATTTGTTGCTTATGAGAGGTTCTTCAGCATAACCATAATCAGCCTACCCATTATTGGGACACAGGCTTCCTCTCTGTGAGAGGGAGTGGCCCATAAACTATCCACGTGGGCCCAGTGACCCAACCGAATGCAGCTGAATACCAGTATTTTACATAGAGCGACTGTTTATCTGACCTCCACAACCCAGTAAGTACTGGATAATACGATAACCCTTGGTAAGACTGGTTGGCAGACTTTCGGACCACTGACTACCTGTAACGACTGTCAAAGATTTACAAATGACAGCCGGGACCAACGACTTTACGTGCTTTCCGAGGTACGGAGGAAACTCGGAGGAAAGTCTCTCCGAGACTCATTCAAAAAAAAATGTATTGTTGACAATATTTCCTAAACAAAATACACATTATAAATATTCAATATTTAACACACCAGTAAAAAGGGCTTATTACGGCGGCGCGGTTGGTTTCTGCAAAGAAAATAAACACGATCAGTTTACTCGAAAGATCTGTAACGAAATGTTATCTTTTTATAAAAAAAATATATGTACACGTGTGTTGCTTGAGGATTGGAATCAAATGGAGCGTGTGTTTGTGTCACGCTGTATATTGTGAGATGTTTTTTGTCTTGGAAAAGGTGTGGGACGGTTGGTTCGCCCACAAGGCTCTCTTGCCTGATAAGACGGACTGAATGGAATTCTTAGAAACGGGCTGGTTTTGAAATTTCTTTTTATCATGTGATGTGATGTGTTTAAGAATGAGACTGATGAATGAGTTCATTTAAATTTTGATACAACGATGCTTACTTTTTCAATGCTTAATGTTTCTTGAATCGTTTTGTTTATTGAGAACCAGCCCAAAAGTTTCCATTGAAACTGTGGCATCTATGCTGCAGAGGGTAGTCTAATAATGTCATGAATAGGAATTTGCTACTATAAACACTGATAAAGGCCTTTATCAGGTGTTTATCACAAATAGTTTAATCCTTATGTATATTTTACGCTGGTTTTACCAACTGACTTTCGTCCTTCGTGGTCATTTAACGTTTCATTTAGTATTGCAATTAAATTATTGTGCACTTATTTAACTTTAATGAAAGTTTTATAATTAAAGAACTAAACTGACTGCCACGTCCTCTAGTGGTAGCGCAAATACTATTCCGAGTATAAGATCCTGGGTCCCGATTTCCGTGGCGAGCAAAGTGCTATGAGATTCCACAAGGGATTTCTGAGTAGTAGCACAAAGTCTGACTTCTACTACATGGAAGTTATACTTAACTGGCGAAGTGTATGTACTGTAGGGTGCACCTCTTCGTGGCTCTTTAGGGATTGCAGGCTTAATGTTATGTTATACTAGCTGTTGCCCGCGATTTCGTTCGCGTGGAAATTTTAGTGTGCATGTGTGAGACTGCCTCGTTGATCGAGTGGTCGCAAGCGCGACTACTTAGCATGGGGACCGATTCACGGGTCGGGCAAAGTGTTAAAAATAATGTTTATTTCAATTACATAAAGTTGTCACACACATGATTTGGAGATCCCTTTTAAGCAAGGAGATGCTTGTGTTAGGGGACGTCCATTAATTACGTGAGGCAATTTGGCGATTTTTCGACCCCCTCCCCCCTTGGTGGGATGTCGTAAGATTTGGCTTGACCCCTTCATCCCCCTCCTAATCTCATGTGAGATTTATCAAAATGCGTAGTTTAGTATAAATACGGTAATCTGTGCTTGATTGCGTTCAATTCACAAAAAAAAATAATTTGTAGAGAAACATGTTAACTTAATTACTTAATTACCCAGTAATATTTGCCTTTTTCCCTCGTGAGATTGGGTGATATTTGGCTCGACACCCCCTTAAACGCCTCACGTAATTACGTAATTAATGGACGCCCCCTTAGGTGACTCCGCTTTTCCACTTAACATTAAACAATGTTTATGCAATTGAAAAAATACTATAAATAATAGTGTTATTGGGTTATTCCATCAGGAATTTCTCAGTAACAGCCACGGAATCTGGATCTGTGCCCGGTTGATGGCAATAGGCTCACCCCCTATTACATGGGTCTTCACCGTAACTGGCGAAAGGTGTGTCTACGGTTAGGTATTCTAGGCGTGATGTTATGTTATGTGTAAGAATTGACTGCCAGATCAAAAGGTGATAATATGATGTGTGATGGCTACTAAAGGCCTCCTTTTGGGTACTGTAATTCTGGGCGGCAGAAGTCCGAAGCAAAATTAAAAAGCGTTGAGGCTACGATATGGCTTTAAAAATCGGTTTATTTTGGCGCTATACAACTTTTTTTCAAAGTGAACCTTGTGAGGTGCTTTTTATTCTAATACCGTTCTGTAAACAACATTCAATGACTTTTTGCTAGAGCCCTTAGACTTCCTTAATCCGACCCTGTCGCAAAATCCGTTCTAAACGAACGTCTACTAACTGTTAACTACCTCCCTGCCAAATTTCAAGTTTGTAGCACAAAAAATGAAGGACTTCCATACAAACTTGCGAGTGCCCTTAGACCTCCTTAATCCGGCCCCGTCACAAAATTTGTGCTTAGCGGACGTCTACTAACCATAAACTACCTTCCTGCCAAATTTCATCTTTATACGTCCAGCGGTTTACGATATTTCGTGATTATCGATGAGTGAGTGAGTGAGTGACCTTTCGTTTTTATATATTTATATGATGTATTACTAACAATAAGAGGGGATGGTTCCTTTTCCGTGGCAGCCGTAGGTGTCTGTGGCTGAGACGTCGCCGCCGCCAGTTTGTGTGGTTTCGCCGGGTCCTGATTAGTCTCAGAATGGGTGATCAACCCCGTGGCTAAGACTACCGGTATTTGGTTTTCTGTAAAATAAACAACATAAATTAGAACAATCTTGAACATGAAGTTGACTACCAAACTTTTGACCATCTTAACCTGATTCTTAGTGACTCACGACAAAAAGTCTTGTTGGTATAGCTAGCCCAGAGCCCCAACAAATAGCGCCGGGAATTAGAGGTTTTAAATCCATTTTAATATTATAAATGCGAAGCGTAACTCTGTCTGTTTGTAACCTTTTTACTACTTTTCTTTTTTTTTTTTACTTTTTACCTCAACGGCAGAATAGATTTGGATGAAGACTTTCGCTCACGGATAGACCATGACCATTTTGGCTTGGTAGTGCGTTTCCGTGGGATATCAGATCTCTGCGATCTCATAAATCCCATTAACTGCATTGACCAAATATAATATCAACAAGTTACATGCGTCTGCAGCATTCGGTCACAGAAACATTCACACATACATAAAGGGTGTAAATAAACCCTTAACATAGCCGAAGGCACTTGTTCTGCCCGTCTTTGCGATTTTTTTTTTGTTCTAGACCATACCTGGGAACCTTCTAGTTGCGGAGATATTGGGGGTCAAAGTTCCAACTTTTTCACAAGCTTTGTTTTAAATACATGTTTCTAATGTAAGATTTTTACTTTACACACCTCCACAACCCTATTCAATCCATCCATAGGCTCCATGTTTTGAGTGCTTTCCATCGAGTCTTACCGTAAAACGTGATTTTTCACCCCAAAAAGAAAGTCGTTTCCCAGTAATAATCTACGAGTAAAGTTACTTATTTTGATGTACAGTATGCTTGGTTGACGGCTATGTGAAGGGTCTGTTTACACCCTGTATACGTAAGCCTTTTTCCTATGGCGGTTTCGCGACCTGCTATGTTGATAACATGGTCCTTTTGCTCCATCCACGTTCATAAACATTAAGTCTGCCTATGTACCACTCTAGGAAATAAGGTTAAAGTAAATAAATAAACTTGCACACTGGTATTATGCACCTGATCTTTCTGAAGATGAGGTCGTAGAAACAACCCAATAATATACATACATACATACTCACTCACGCCCTTTTCCCTTGGGGGTAGGCAGAATTTCTTCTCAAAAAATTGTTTGTCTGAAAATCATTATCCATAACACGTTTGCTATAACAACGACCTTCACAAACAAATCAATAAGTTTACAACTGAAATATTTTTTTTAAAGTCTCTATGCTATGCATCACTATCACAGAATAGTACTAACAGTAGTGTGCAAACTCAAACTAAAAGCATTTATTTCAATTAGACCATCACAGGCACTTTTGAATGTCAAAAAAACAAAAAAAATCGAAGCTACAGTCACAGTCACAAGGCATAATAGCTTGAGAAAGTACTGTAGTTGCACATTCCAAATAATTCGATTGGCCTTCTCTCCCGTATGGCCATCTGTAACGATTTTAGCCTACTCTTTTTGGCTTGTCCCCGTTCATGCATCTGGTCATACACATACGCCCGTTGCGAGTACTACGCACCTGACTTTTCTGAAGAACCTCATCAATAAGGTCAGTGTCTGTCTTCTGGCGCGTCCTCTCCCAGTGTTGCCATTCACATCTGCTTTGTAAATACATTTTGTGAGTCGCCTTTCACTCATCCTCTCCGCATGACTAAACCATCTAGACATACTCTTACCATGCTCTAATCCAACGATATGGTAAACTTTATAAAAAAAACAAACCTGGTACAGCATGGTAACTATCATGGGCATCATAGAACTCTTCCTTAAGATCTAAAGCCGAAGGATCAACAGAACTAGTCTCAGACAGACTGCCGGTCGACAGGCTAGTATTACTCTTAGCTCCCGGAACTAATTTCTTTTTATTCTTTTTGTGCTTCTTTGTACTCTTTATGCCTGTAGCTCCTAAAAGTGGTACAGCGTCAGTAGTTTTCAATGTAGGCAGCGACGAATCGTCCTTTTTTTTGACGTCATGCAGTTCCAGGATCAAGGGAAGAGCTTGCGGCCTGAAGATTTTATCTCCTGAACTTGTTGATGAGGACGACGACGAGTCTTCGTCGCTATCTGTAAACGTATTTTATGTTTGTAAGACCAGGAAAGAAAGAAAGAAAGAAAAATACATATTATTTAAATGGCATATGACACAACTACACACAAAGAACGCACAATGACTCATTTTATTCAAATCCTTTTTTTGTAAGTAAACCGCGTTAACCGATTCATTGCGGCACACAGATTCAAAAACTGTTTGATGTGGAGGTGAGCAATTATTTCATGGCACGACTGGCGTGGCTATCGCCATAGAAGATGATGGCACGCTGTGCCATCAGCCGTGTGTATAAAAAAATATTTTATTTGGTTTTTTCACTGATTTTGACTTGATCGAGTTTAGTTGACATCAAACCAAGGAAGAGAACTGCAGGATACGTTGTTTGAAGCGGGTTGAGTGGCTAATCTAAGTGTTTTCCTTGAGTGACTTTATAATTCAGATGGTTCAAACCATTTGTAATAAATATTTATTTATTTAAACTTCATGTCCGAGTACATAGGTGGACTTAATGCCAGGCATTCTCTACCAGTCAACCTTTGGGTCAAGTAGGACAATATTGTTAATTTTTTATTTTATTTTGATAATATTATTATAAAGTCGGTTAAAAGAATAGGTAAAATCTCGTTAATTACATAAAATTGCTATTCGAGTTAGACGTAACGTACCGCAGAATAACTGTCTGCAGTCACTTTGTAAGCGTTTGGTGTAGGTAACTTAATTTTAATAAAATAAAAGGTTTGAAATTTTTGTAAGGTTTCTCTTTGCGAATCAGTTCTTAATACCGAAAGCGCCAAACTAGTAGCTCAGTTCTGGGCTGACACAATTTAGATTGCCATTGACACGCTAAGAAGAAGTTCTTAATTATTGTTTACTGCATGGGGCGTTGCACATAACACACACACTTGATTAAAGCAGAACGCTTGTGATGACTAAACGAATGCGCTTCCCAACAAATATTTTATACCAGGAAACTGGTACCATGCGAGTGCGACAGTTATATATTATGGCTGTGGCATTAAAATTCCACAGAAAGGCTAATGTCACAGTGGAACCCAGTGTATATTCTCGCAGGAAACCTGAATGGCATGAACTCAAATGTAGACTAACTAGATTTTGGTAAAAGATGCTTTAATTACATGGATCCATTTCTTTACCGCAAGCTAAATTGTAAAATAGAACTATTACACAATGTAAATCCCAATCCGATAACACAGAAAAAACAGACAGTATTTTTAAACAATAAGCCAAGCTGTACATTAAAAGAACCATATTAATTATTGGAAATGCATACACACGCCCACTCACCCCCTCACAGTCACACACACTCCCACCCATATCCCACACACACGCACACACACACAGTTTCTCACACCCATACATAGACACTGCATAGACACTTCACTCACTAACGTGTCATTTTATATTTTTTTTATTTCTATAATATCTCTGTTTATGCTAAATTATTTTATGTAAATTTGCAAATTTCTTTGTTCTGCAACGAAAGAGACTGGCCTCCACGACACAAGGAACCCTAGTGTGGAGACCAGAGACCTATTTTTAACCGACTTCCAAAAGGAGGAGGTTATCAATGTCTGATTTTTTTCGTGTGTATGTTCGGCAATATCTCCGCAAATTGTGAACCGATTTCGATGATTCTTTTTTTGTTTGGAAGAATATTATTTCGCGGTGGTTGTGTTTAAATTTGGTGAAGATCTGATGATGATCTTTGGAGTTAAACAACTGCGCACAAAGCTGGACGAATTCAGAAATAACATGACTCTTTGAATTTTGAAGTATATGCATTCACGGAACCTGGTTGAAAAGATTCCATTGAAGATCTCGAAATTATCCCTCCTGGGAATCAAATACTGCATTGTGATCGAGCAGATGGTCGGAAACAGGGAGGCGCGATTTTAGTGGCCACACACCAGTTCGAGCTACGGCAAGTACATATTATGGACGTATCGATAAACAGCTGCGTTTTTTAAATGGTTTGTGCGACAGTACACTTAAATAATATTTTTGTTTTTGTGTTCAAGTTCAGAGAATGACTGCATGATTTTGTTTAGTATAATAGAAAGACTGTGCGCTAGATATAAGAAAATTGTTGTAATAGCTGATTTTAATTTACATTCGTGTCCTTTGAATGTAACCAATTATTATGAATGTTTCGTGTCATTTCGCGAATTGATTCAATGTAACAATGTGTCTAATTGTTATGATATGCAGCTGGATTTGGTCTTAAGTTCTGGTTTTTACGGTGAGGTGTCGATAGTAGCGGTGGACGAGCCGCTCGTGCCGGTCGACGCGTATCACCCGCCCGCGAGCGCGGCTATCCCCGCCGCCGCCGACCTCGCTACTGACCCCGCTTGCGAACCCGGTTCATGTGCACGTAATATTAGACCGCAATGGAACTTTCACAAAACGGATTATCAATTGCTGTATTCAAATTTAGGGTCGATGGATTGGATAAGTATGTATGAGATGAGCGATTTGGAAGCAATTAATTTTGGATTTATTTTACAGTACTCCTAATAACATTTTGGATGACTGTGTTCCCAGGAAAAAAACCTAGTCGCGATACATTTATCCGGAATGGTACACGAGCGAAATAATAAAAGACTTAAGAACTAAAGCTAGATTTCACAAGAAATGTGTGTGTTTTTTTACAAATCAACGGGTTTGATTCCTGGCTAGGGACATTGATTTTCCAAAAATCCAATAATGCAGTTTTAGTTTTCATCAAAATCGGGCCTCGGGCTTAAGTATTTTTTGCTATTCCTCATAGTTTCGGATTTGGCCATCCACGCCCACTTAAAAAATTCAACCTGAATACGATACGAAATTTCTCACTAAAAAACCCAAATAATACCAAGGAATCGAAACCCAGACCCCCCATGCTCAGTCCTAGTGCTAGCGACCACTAGACCAACGGGTTAGAGAGGATATGTTATACGACTATTGTCATGATAACATTATTATCTTCATGACCTTGCTGTTATGATCACCATAATGGTCAATAACGACTTAACAACTCATATTATGGTTGGTACCATGAAAGTTTGGGAGTCTATATCTTTAATAGAGGTACTAGCTTTTACGCATAGCTTCGCCTTCACGGAGTTTAGAAACTATCCTAATTATCAACGTACAGCCATGAATATAAATATTACTATGAGACAGAACAACAAAGAATCAAAAGTTCGAAGACAAGTGTCATTGATTCATTATAGCATTATCGTGGTTGAGGCTGGCACAAGAACGTGGAGCTTTGCACAAGCAAAGAGAGGCTTATACAGTGGGTGAAGTCGGGCTGTGGATGATGATGATAGCATAAACATAGGTGGTTCATCTTTAGTGTTAATATATTTTTCCATACTGACCTCCCATGTCCTTTATTGACTATGAATTTTGTTTTTGGGATATCTGATCGGTTTCTATGATTCCATATTATTTCAAACTGTCAGTTTTGATTTAAATGTTATTTTAGTTTTTAAATACACATGCTTTTGTAGTTTTACTTATTTGATTTGGCAAATATTATTGACACATGATTTTGACAGCCATATTTGATTTAAGAATTTCTAAAAATTAAAAAAAAAATATATCTAAACAAAGGCTTTATTTCTCGGTTTAGGCCTCAGCCATATTAAGCCGCTCCCTCACCGGAGCGTTCGCCTGTATGTAACAATACCGATTCACTTGTTTCTGTACAAAATCGAATCTTCTATTGTTACATTACGGGCGAATGCTCCCTGTGAGGGAGCGCCTTCAGGTACACATCGTACAACATTACCCAGTAACAAGGTTGTAGGGATCTGATAGGCAGTCACTCCATGTTAAATACTAGTATTTAGCTGCATTCGGTTAAACTGGAAGTCGACATATTATCATAGTTGGGAAAAGGCTAGGCAGCTGATGAGATGAAGATGAATGAACATGTTCATTCAAGAGTTTCGGCAATTTAATATCCTGGTGATCAATACCCTAGCTCAATCATCAACTATCAATACAGTTTTTACCTTCACCCACCAAAAAGCCACTTACTTCGGTTATAAAACATTACACTGAGGTCAACAGCACTACGGGTCATAAACGGGTGGACATTGGCACTAACTACATAATAAACCTTTGGGCATTTTTTATATTCTTGCTATCTCTAGTCATATAAACTGGAAAGTTTGTCCGTTTGTGGGATTTCATGATGCTTCAAGTATTTAACGAATTTAACCTTTATTTGGCCGGTTCTAAGTTGCATATTGAGAAGCAGCAAAGCTGAGGTAGCATTACCACCAATATCTTTTTCGTCTTCGAAACCGGTCTTCACCAGCGGTACTCAGGTAAAAAGTAGCCTATGTCTATTCGGAATAAAGTGACCTTTCAAATGGTGTAAGATGTTTTCAAATAGGTGCCGTGGTTTCACATACAAAATTATAAAATTCACACTCTCTATAATATTTGTTAGATTCGTTGGGTGCCGATGTAATTACAATTTAAGGACCTTTCAGCGTTGTCTTCGGGATACAACACCCTTGCTATTCCTCTGGTATAGCAGATGTCTATAGCCTGTGCACAGTGCAGTGAATGTAAATGTTGATTTAAATTTGTAGTGCAACTGTGCTCATTCCGGTTGTAAACGTTTCTTTGTACTTATAATATGTCTAATAGGGTGGAAAATAGGCGTGTCAAGTCCGACTTAAGTTCAGTCCACGACTAAAACTACCGGCGTCTAAGTAATGCTGATGTCCACACAATGGTTTCCCTCACCTTTTTGCGAGTACTGGTAATGAAATAAATCACACAAAGTAATGTGCTTGGGTTGGAACTAGCAAAATACGACTTTTAAGTCTGGGAGTCGGCTTCTTCTCGTAAGTTGGTAAACAGCAAACATTACAAACCAAAGAAACCTCATTATCGCTTACGTAAACTAACTTTAATTTTTATTACTCTTATAATATACTTGAAATTCTGCATCAACTATGGACCCCGTTTCATGAAAAATAGACAAGCATGGGATCTGAAATACGCAATGATGGTGTTTAAGATATTTCAAATATTGGTATGTGTGTTTTCAGTTTATAAGGTGAGTGAAAGTTTAAAATATTTTTGTGAATTTGATAGTTATATAGATTAATTGTTAGTATAGTGTACACAAGAAATAGCACAACTGCACAACATACAGAGGCGCAATAACATGATAATACAAAATAGAGAGGGATTTGACCCCTATAAAGCAGGCAATTAACTATTTATTTATTTTGGTAAGCCATCAATTGTTTACACAAAACATTTACAATCAATTTCTTATTAATACTTTTATAAGTGCAATAATCATTCACAGGATAACACCGTATGTACCATTTATGGTTTTACATAATATTATTATAAAGACAGAATCTTACATTTACATTCGAAAATAACAAATTCAAATACAAGAAGGTATTTGAAAATCAATTCGTGTCGATTTTAGCTCGTGGCGAAAGCGATGATTTACAATTTAGTTTGACCACTAAACCTGTAAGCAAACAATGAGTACCTAATTAAAATAACTAGCAATCGTTTGCAAGCTGCAGCTGATTGATGTATAAGTACTGTGTACCCATACAAATTTTACGAACAAAACTAGTAAAATCTAAAATAACCATAACGCCTGCTAGCATGTTAACGTAATTTTGCCTGCATACTGTTTGATTTTGCGGACTGTACAAAACTTCTAAGAGCGAATTTATTATTATTTTTGGTTAGGCGCTCTCTTTGACGTAGCTTTTTAGCTGTAAGATTTATATGTCGAAGCGTCGACGCATATCAGTCGGTTTGGATCAGCGCCATCTATCTCTCACTGGAGGAACTATGTGGTTAGATTTGACAACTAATGTTTGGGAACGTCAAGTAATAACTTGGGGATGGTTAGCGTGGAGTAATGGCGACACTGAGCGAATAATCGAGTCAAATGTCGATCCGGAAGTGTAATCAGGTATTCGACACTGACAGGTATTGACGTTGACAGGTAGGTTGGCTAACCTGTAACGGGGGTAGTACACGTGTGCGGTGACAGTTGAGATAGGGCACTTGGAATCGGTCCGGCAGTCTGGGTAGACGTTCGTTACTCCGCGCTAAACTTCCCGCGTTCCTAAATTCTTAATCGAGCCATATCTGAGGCATCCTTGATTATTTTGTATTGAGTGCGTGTTAGCAAGTAATTAAAAGTGTAAACGAAGGTTTTGTGAGTTTTATTTCCGATGTCGCGACCCACTGATAACGAACCTCCGTCATATAAATGTCTGGTTTGAGCACAATTATTTTATTTTTCAGGGACTTAACTATCTTTTAGCCGAGGACTACAGTTTTATTTGCGATCCTATAGTAAGAGACAGAAGGTCTTCGTATTACCAGGGTAAGCGACACATTGATAAATAATTAATTGTGATGGCAAAAGAGAAGGTAGTGATACGGCGATTTCAAAAAAAAAAAATATGGTCGCACTATGTGATACAATGTCTTATCCTTTATTGCCCATAAAAGTGTCACATGACGCAAGTCGCATCGTTAAAGGTCGTTAATGGGACACACATTATGTTTTCAATTCATCAATAGATAAAGAACACACACACACATGGTGCACATGGTTTTGTCTCAAACCAATTTAAATTATGTTTTACAGGCAGCAGTTTTATCATGGGTACTTCTTCAACAAACTGACAGAACTTCTGGACACCGTATTTTTTTGTGTTCAGAAAGAAAAGCAAGCAGATCTCAAAACTTCATTTGTATTATCACTCAATGGTTACAATCAGCTCTTGGGTGGCCACGAAATACTTCCCAGATAAGCCAAATGATAGGTAACACTGTTCAAGATAATAGAGCGTTGATCAGCATGGTGGTCACTTAGCTCTTCCTTTGGCTTACAAAGTTGTTTTGGCGCTTACATGACAGTGACAGACATTGTCGCTGCTGTTGGTAAACACTTTGTAAAATTGGTTGAAAACAACATAATAGCCGCATGCTTCAATGACAAATAGAAATGTGCACGTCATACAAACTATCTCAATTCGTGCAGGCATTGTTATTCTACAGACTAGATAACTACGACTGACTGTCTCGTTGGTCTAGTTGTCGCAATCGCGACTGCTGAGCATGAAGTCCTGGGTTCAATTCCCGGATCGGGTAAATTGTTATTAAGTTCTTCAATCACGGAAATTTCTCAGTAGCAGCCACGGAGTCTGGATTTGTGACCGGTTGCTGGCAATAGGCTTGCCCTCTATTACATGGGACTTAAACATAACTGGCGAAATGTGGATGTACTGATAGGTACACCTCCCCTTAACCCTTCGGGGATTACGGGCATAATGTTATGTTATAAAAAAACTACGACGTATAATTATTGTCAATATGCAACATGCTGCAAATCAAGTAGGACAGTTGTTAATGATCAAAATTTACGAAAACTTGTCACTTATCGATTTACAGTTAAAACAGGCTCTGAGCACACTCTAAGGGGACTATATACATAAGTTTGTATGACGAGCACATTTCCATTTGTCATTGTTAATATGAGGTCAGATAGGCAGTCGCTCCATGTAAAATACTGGTATTCAGCTGCATCCGGTTAGACTGGAAGCCGACCCCAATATAGTTGGGAAAAGGCTCGGCAGATGATGATGATGATTGTTAATATGAGTATAATTTGCAGAACAATACACACAACAGACCAACGGATATACCGTTGGTCTGGAGCAACTTTTTTAGACTGTCAAACATTCCTGCTATTTGACGTACAGACATCATTGCTGGTTGTCAAAAGGCTCGTCGTGGTACCAATTGAATGAACTATTTGAGGTAACGTTATCAAAACCGCTAATTTTAGCAGGAATACAATAAGATTGTTTTAAGGACGTGATGGTACGAAAACGCAAAGTAAGGTTAAAATAGAACTGCTTTAAGACGTCGTGGTAGGGCTCCATAAAGCAAAGGACAGTAAGTAGCATTGTCAACAACAGAGTATAAATACATGGCACTATCTGAAGCGTGCAAAGAGGCTGTCTTTTTGACAATTTGATATGTGCCAAATATAATAATGGACACCTATATCCTTGTATAGTGATAGTCAAAGCTCACTAAGTTTAGCTGCTAATCCTTTATTTCATAAACGTACAAAACACATAAATGTGCGACATCATTTTGTCCGTGAATGTGTATTTCATAAAAGAGTTGAACTTGAACATATATCTACTTCTGAAATGCCAGCTGATTTACTTACAAAAAGTCTTTATTCTAACAAACATTACAAGTTTATGGGATAATAAGACTGTGAGTTTGATGGGTATTGAAGAGATATAAGTTTTGTTTTAGTGCAGTATAGTTTTAGTTTTCTAATATTGTTTATGGTTAGTAGTTTATTTTGTTACGAGGGGATGTTCGATATGTACCAAAAGAAACTACTATAATTTAATGAGTACTTGAAGCGCCATCTTGTATCCTGCTGATGTTACTATTATGACGTTTACTCACGTTTACTAAAACTTGCGAAATATATCTATCAGTTGAGTCAGTAGAAAGCATAGACATATAAAAAGTTCGTGTTTTTTCTCAATGGTAGAAAGCCACATGAAGTATTATTAAATTATTCATGACATTTACATAAATTTCAACTACATAACAAGATGTGATATAAATAAATATAATGTGGGGAAATAGCTTCACTACGTTTAAAACCTTCGGCGACGCCGCTATCATGTACGGACTTCTGTTAATTATAGCCATCATTGTATCCACCAAAAGAGCACGAATGCAATACGCATATCGAGAAGAAGACTAGAGGGCAAAACAATCCTAGTGACTGGAGGAACTGCAGGAATGGGCATCCACATAGCGACAGACCTGGCCCACAGAGGCCAGGGTCATCATCTCCTGCCCATTCGAAGACAAAGGCACTTACGTAAGAAAACAAATCATACAAGAAACCGGCAAAAAAAATATAGTACTTAAACTCCTAGACTTAGCATCATTGAAGGCAGTGAGAGACTTCGCAACAGATATTTTGAACACTGAGGATAGATTGGACATTTTATTGAAATTTTTCAATAAAATGTCTTTTTCAATTTTCTGACGGCGGATTACGGAATATTCTTACTGACTCTTCTGCTCCTTCTGCGTTTAAAGAAAACAGGAAAGCCTAGTGAGTCGAGAAGGATCACAACAACATCTTCAAGTCTTCACAAGGTTGGAAAGGTAGACATCGCTAAATGAAACAGAACGAACCATTGGAACATCATCAGAATTTATGGTAACAGCAAGTTTGTCTGATCTTATTCGCGAATGAACTTACCAAGAGATTGAAGGGTTCAAACGTTGTGATCAATAATGTGGATCCTGGAGCAGTCGGCACTCGAATCTATTACTCCGTGAATAAGATATATGGAACATTTTCGAAATTAGTGTGCCTATTATTCTTCAAGACACCGTGGCAAGGTGCACTAATGGCTCTTCATGTGGCTTTGTATAAGAAGTCTGGGAAAATAAGTGGAGAATTTTTCGTGAACTGTGAAAAAGAGAATGCTGTGAAACGTGCATATTGTGACAAGACTGCTAAAGCGCTCTGGGAAGACTGTGGGATTAGTGAGATTAACGGAAAACGAAATTGACCAGTGCTTTAAATCTTCATAGAATATTTGGGGATTCTCTCATGCGTGGTATTAGGAAAGGTTCAAAAATGAAATAAGTGAAGTAGAACGAGTAACGATGGTGAATATTAAACATAATAATAAAAATGATCTTTCTAAAATTTGTCGCTATCATTTACTGAAACAACCCTTAAGGAATAAAATTAATTATAAAATTAACTCACACTTATTCCAAAACGATGCTGACGTGGGTATAAACGTTCGTGTAGTAATGTTGGGCTTCCTAAAGGGTGGTTTCAAGGAAACAACCACATCTGTAAAGTACTATTTATTGACTGCATAAATAATTATAAAATAAGCGCAAATGAGGTATAGTGCAAACTCACCATACATGATCTGTTGTATAAGGTCCCATTAAAATACATGAACAAATTTTAACACAGCGTTCAGTACGTCTAACCCAATATACCCAAGCAAAAAAAAAAAACACTGATTAAAGTGATTTCATTTTGACCTAAAATCTTCTTGTAAGTATTCAATGCGTTTTCTTATTTTTTACCGTTGTCCTTATTTTGGTGGTCCGAATGATTTCTAAAACTTTGTCCATCTATTTTAATGGGCTCCTAAATAGGACTTACTAAAGTAAAATTTTATTACGGTGTTACTAGGTACAGACGCAAGCACATCAAACTACCCGAAACTCAAAGTCAAATTTTCCCAATCAACCTTGAACCTAATGCTTTCTTACTAATTTGACAAATGTAGTAGCTTGATGTGCTTGCGTCTGTACCTTCACACCCATATTCCAGAAGCCGATTTAACTCCATTTTTGAACTTAAGTCGATTTTTGTTGTCATGGCAACATTTGTGAAGAACGTCCACCACGGTATCAGCAACAACCACTCAATGCTGTTCATGAGGTGAGGACAGACTAGCTAGAGCTTGCATTTGCAACAAGACATCAAGCCACTTGACACTTTGTTAAAACTTGATTTTGCTAAGAAACAAGCAAACTTGTGTAACATTTCATTGAGCAAAAACACGAGCGCGGGCAAATCGTGCAACATGGGATGAGGTGCGTGGACTGAGGGGTCGTGCTGGTCGTTACTTCTCCTTATTCGCTCAGTGTTTTTTTTTAATATAACTCATCAAGATAAATTGCAGCACACGCGACTTGCAAATCCAACATATCAACGAAGAATAAATGCCACACAGTAAGGACAGTCACTAAAGTACTCCACCGGCTTACTCCTTTTGCTTCGTTCACGTTCATACATCTGGTCATACACGCACGCAGTTCGCGAGCACTGCCACCTGACCTTTTTGAAGAACAGTACCAATAAAGTTTGTCCTTCTAGGGTGTTCTCTTTCGGGTTTTGTTAGTCGCCTTTTACTCGTCCTCTCGACATGACCAAGCTATCCAAACATATTCTTTTAATTTTTTGTCTCTACATCTTCTTTTACACCGCAACCTTGCAGTATTATATCATTCCTCAATTTATCAACCTATGTTAAATTACACATTCTTGACAGAGACTAAAGGGATGTTACGCGTAAAGTATTTACTTTGAACACCATGGTAAGCTTTCGTAAAAACAATACAATTCGTGGAAATGCTCATATGAGTACTCACCTTAATCTACCTCCAAAACATGCTGTCCATTTCAAACCTAAAATAAGTATGTTGCATGAAGGTTGCAAGCTGCTTTGTATGCTAAAAATGTTATATTAAAATACGTCACAATGCTAGAGATGTCATAAATTGATGTTCTGCCGGAGTCTATTGGTTGACATCATTTGTCAAAGAACTTGAAACCTTAAAACCATCTTAAAACGGATTAACATGAAAATAAATATTTAATTGTTCGTGGTTAATTTTTAATAATTTCACTTAAAATAATGGCTTCAAGAATTTTCTTTTCGGATGGAGAAAAGTCGTGCGTACAGGAACTTGTCCGCAAGTGGAAGCTCCATTAAAATACGAAGTTGTCGGGCAGCCCATCCGCGAAAAAATGTGCTTGGGCTCGCCTAACCCAACAGCATAACTCCATATTTAGCTCGCGCGTAAGTACCAAATAACATGTAGGCTGTTTTAATACCTGGTATATTTTTGATGATCGTAATGAACGGCAATCTTTTCTTTTTATAGAGAACGGAATCTCAGCTTAAAAGATGCTGGTCCAATATTAAGGCTAAGAAAAGTCCACCCTTAATCAAGAAAAAAAAGAAAGTATGAGGACTGTGGGTGGCCCCTATCCTGGCCCCGCGTTCTCATGTCTCGAAGGAGTGGAAGATGCGCTGACGGCCTCCATAGATTTGGAATTGAGGTTCGCAATCGACGGTGACACTATGCCAAGTGAAACTCCTGCTGAAGGTAAAGCTGCTAGTAATTTTATTGATTCCATTGTTTGTATTGTTTGTATTCCTCTTTCAGTTCTGGAATTTCGTCCTGCAGACGAGGTACAGGCACCGGTGGCTCAAGGGCCACCTGAAAATTACCGACTGACTTGGCGTCAGCAAACTCTCAGTTTTTTGGTAGGGTTGATGAAATAATTTTCACTTCATCTCTACGTATTACACTACATCAGAAAGCCAATTTATCTGTGTGTGGCTTAACAGTGGCACCAATACAGAATTTGAAATTACATCAATATATTTGTATTTATTTGAATCATTTTATTTTTTTTTATTCTCATGATTTTTGAAGGTGCTTGTATTTAGCAAATTAATACTTATTTTCTGAACTTATTAAATTTCTGAAGGGAATAATGTTCGCGCCCAAGTCATAATAAAGGAGTTCGAGATACGGGCGAAAAATTTAAAGCGGAATGAGGAACGAGAGGAGCAGTTACATCTGCTGAAAATGGAGGAGCAAAAGTGGCTGGTGAAAGCAGCAGAAGAAGCCTACCAAAAGGCAAAGCTCGAACGTGTGAAACTTTATATTTTTTGGGTCGATTGACTCGAAAATTGGTGTACACACTTTTTAATTAAAATTATGAGACTCGTGTATCACAGTTTTTCCAAAATAATCCCCCAATATAAAATACAAAGTGCTGACTGACTGATATATCAACGCACAGCCTAAACCGCTATTCTCAAAGACATGAAATTTGAAGGGTGTATTCTTTGTGAAGAGTAAGTGTCCAGTAAGAAAGGGTTTTTCTAAATTCCACCCCTAAGAGGGTGAAATGAGGGGTTGAATTTTCTGTGAAACTTTATATTCTTTGGGTCGATTGACTCGAAAATTGGTGTTCACACTCTTCAATTAAAATTATGAGACTCGTGTATCACAGTTTTTCCAAAATAATCCGCCAAAAGAGTCAAATAGGGCTTCGAAACTCACGTGGACGGGTGGATGGCGCGCAGTGTGGCGCAGGGCGTGCGGGGCGCGTGAGTATTTACCTATTAGTAAGTAGGTAGGATTTTTCCGAGGTTGACGTTTCTGTAAATATTATGTAAAATCCCGATTTTTGCTTTGGCGAATATAGATGCGAAAGTTTGTGAGGATGGATGGAGGGATGGATTTTTGTTCATGGATGAAATTTAGCACACAGTTTATAATCTGGATTAACACATAGGACACATTTATCCCGGTAGTATGATCTCGTGGGACAATTATCGAACTCCACGCGGGCGAAGCCGTAGGCACAAGCTAGTGTTTAATAAATTGTACCCTGCTGCCTCTAATCCGTCGCGGGTACTTGGTGGTCTCTCCAACCCAGCGGTGTTATAAGAGCTCAGTAAGCTTCGAGCTTTCCTTCGCCAGTTCGCTCTATTAGAAGGTTGCGGTCGTCCAGAGTTGAGGGAAGAATTCAGTTGAACGATGAAAAGAGTATCCTTGAATTTCTTGGGATCCGTTATTATACTTATACTTTCATCATTACTCTGTAGAATGAGTGCGGATGACATGGTTGTGGTCACCCAACATAATAGTGTGTTTCATTTTCTCTTCCTCCGTTTAGCAGTAGCAAGCCACCTGCTACTCATGTTTAGGCGCGTTTTAGTCCCAGTTCTAACATCACGTAACTTATTTGATCGGGATGCCTTAGCTTACACCTATACTTACCCGTAACATATGAAAACAAACTTAAGATAAGCCGGCTAAACCACTAAACGCTACGGCTAATAAGAATTCGATCTCATTATATTATTATTGCAATTTAACAGAAACTGGCCACGACAGCGGCCGGCGAGCGCTACATCCAAGTTGGTTGCATCAAATTTGTATTTTTTTCTTTCTCTTTCTATTTACGATCTATACTACTGCGATAGTACCGCAAAGGCAATAGGATTAGTCGTATTACTACAGGTAGTAGGATTGGTAGTAACACGGGTAAGTCACCCTACTATCGCTTTATTGGCAACTAGTTTATGACCGCGTGGAGTTCGGGAACTGCCCACGGGATCTTACTTCTAGGATAATAAGTAATCTATGTGCTATACCAGACTTTAATCTATCTCTGTACCAAGTTTCATCCAGATCTATTCAGCCGTTCTGGCGATTGAGTAACAAACATCTATCCATCCAAACTTTCGCATTTATAATAGTTGCAAGATTTATGTGTAAGTTTTTACTTTTAAAGTTGAATAGGTAATAAATAATAGTTAGTATAAGTATTTTATTTTATTTGAGCAATACAGACACACTCGTTTTTTTCTTACATGTACTTACTTATAACTTATTCATTGTAATATCATAACATTACATATGTGAAATACTGATAACTTGGTTTGAGATTGGACATTTTTTTTTTTAGGATGGGAAGTCATCAAATGACCCCCCCCCCCCCTCTCTGGGTGGAGTGCGGGGGAGCGTCAGACTTGTACTGACTAAAACCCATCCATGTTCCTTCTTTGCCCTTTGTGTTCCAGGGCCGCGGTATCTCTTTCGAACAGTCCCGCAGCCCTGGCAGGGGGATTGGACACTGGTGTGTAGATCACTCAAATGATTAGGAATCTATTAATAGACATAATACTTTTACATAATATTTAATATCAATGTCGCGTATCACGAGCCAACGCGAAAATCGGATTTGACGTATATTTACAGACACGTCTACCTCAGAAATATTCTACCTACTTACTCAGAGGTACATGCTCCCCGCACGCCCTGGGTAACACTACGCGTCATGGCCCGTCTACGTGAGTTTCGAAACACTATTTGACTCTGTTGGGGGATAATTATGAAAAAACTGTGATACACGTGGCTCATAATTTTAATTGAAGAGTGTGTACACCAATTTTCAAATCAATCGATCCCGAGAATAAAAAGTTTCACAGAAAATTCAACAACCCATTTCACCCTCTTAGGGGCGGAATTTTGAAAAACCCATTCTTAGTGAATACATACTTTTCACAAAAAATACACCCTCCAAATTTCATGTCTTTAGGACCAGCGGTTTGGGCTGTGCGTTGATATATGAGTCAGTCAGTCAGGACCTTGAATTTTTTAAGTATAGATAGGTAGATGATGAGGGCGACTTGGTGGTATCGTAGGTATTAACAAAACAACACGAGTATGGGCAAGCTCTCTCATAAGCACCATTAACTATTCATCTTTTATGTGTACGATACCCCATATTACGAATATTTGTCACGACTATAATTATTTACGCGATCTTGATTACTAATTCATACAATCCCACGATAATGAACATTTCCAAATACCTACCGATTTGAAAAAGAAACCGTGCTTAATATATCGCACCTTTAAAGGAAAACCGTAACTAAACGAAATTTTTCATGAATTGAGTTAATAATGCCATCTTTCTAAAAATTACGAAAACTACAAGATGAATTTAAACTTTTGTTAAAAAATCCTTTTTTGAATCGCGGTAAAATTTTTAATTTTCGTTTAGTAACAGTTTGCCTTTAAAGGTGCGATATATTTACCTCGGATATTTGCAAGTGCTCGCCATATTAATAATCATTGATTACTAATCTCGACTACATACTAGCTGGCTTCGAAATTAAAGGCGACGTAAAATAGTTTTTATCAACAAGGGGGCTGTAGGTAAAAAATTCCAGAACGAAAACGTTGGAACCTAAAACGAACGTGTTTTCTTTTACAGTAGCTTCCCTATTTTATTTTTATATCAGCCCTCTATGTCCCACTGCTGGGCAAAGACCTCTCGCATGGCTTTCCAATTTTTGTACGATTTCCTTTTGAAATCGAAAGTGTCTTCGGAACTCTTTATTGTTGTAACGTTCTAACGGGTTGTCGGCATCGGGTCGCGATAAATAATTGTATGGTGTATCGTATACATAATCGACATACTCCTCAAAATTCATCTTGCTTTGGCTATAACAAGAAAACAATTTCGCACACGTCAATTCACTTGAATTTCAGTAGGTACATATGTCACCCACAACGTAGGTTTCACGGTTTCAAAAACCTTCTGGCGCGGGGCAAACATCGGAACTAAAGCAGCCATCTCTTTCTTTTCTCAATATTTAAAAAAAAACAATTAACAAAAGGTTTACCAACAGCGCCCCCCTGTCAGCTTCATTCGAGCGTCAAAAGATTCTTGTACTACTGTTCGTTGAATTTGTCAGATGATTCCTTGAAAAGTAGGCGTTTATGTCAAATTATAAACAAACTGTAGCTGTCAATATGTCTAATGAAGAGGAAAGTAGGCTTGTCAAGTCCGACTTAAGTTCATTTCACGACTAAAAATACCGGTGGACTGTCAAATACTATCGCATATCAAAGTCAAAGTCTATCAATGTCTCGTATGGACGTTCTGTGTATGTTCCTTTTATGATAGGTTCACAATCTTCAGCAGTAAATAACTTTAGGAAGAACCGCTAAGTTAGCTTAGTATCAGTAGCTAACTAAATTTCAGTTTTCTTAAAATATCCTAAACAATATTTCCCCTACCCGTACATATTCTCAAATGTATTTGAATAGAAAATGCACCCAATAACAAGTTGTCTCGTGTTCTGCCGTTAGTCGGGCGTCGTTTGTCGAGCAATGGACCGTGAACCACTGTTCAGCAGCTTGTAGGGCTGCTCCACACCTTCACAGAGTAGGTGAAGGTAGTTTGATGCATATTAAATTCCCGTCGAATACTTTTTGAAGAGGAATCTTTTGTGCTACGAAAACTACTCTTGTGGTAACGACGTTAAGGTGCTGAAAATTTCAAAATTTTTGCCATGGACGATTGACGGTATCATCCTCTGTTTACTCGTGGGGTGAGATTCTATGAAGAGGACTTGTTACAATTTGATGCGTTTATACGATTCTGTCAGGTTTGAATGATCTTTTATGAAATATCCGTAATTTAAGAGCATTGAAAAGTAGCAATCGCTTTCAAAAGTGTTTCGTAAAACCTCAACAACTTTGAGCAGGGTTGACACAGACTTTCTGGTATTTTTTATCAGTCCAATAAATTCTTACTTTTCCTATTCAAACTAGAAGATCAGCACTTTTTGAACGTCAACACAAGATAGTCCCGTCACCCTTCGCTGATAATGTAACTTTTTTTATAGGCCAGGATTTTGTTTCATATTGAAATTTTAATTTGCAGAAACAGTCAGACCTCCACCTGAATCTCTTGAATCGCAAAACTGTTTCGGGAGTTGGAAAGCCCTCTAGACTCTATTTGGTCGTCAGGAAGCCGTGTTGATCGTACGTATTGGGTCATTGTATAAAGGGCTGGTGTCCGCAACTCCACATTCAAAGCGTACGGATACGTATGTGGTCATAGGACATTTTCATGTTTTCAATTAAAAAAGCAGGGGAAAATGTTTTGTTCTAAAATCAAGTCACGTTTTATTTAATTTTACGACCTTACGGACCTCACCCACTACGCGGCCACGACCACGAATTGTCGCAAGTCCGGCCGCTATTTTGAACAAAACTGGTCCGCCGGACGTGCGACTAAAGTTTCTTCTTGGTCGAAGCTTCTGAGACCAAAAGTTGTTGACGTGACCGCGTGACGAGAGGTCCTTAAATCTCAATGAGGATAAAATAATAATGTACTGTAATAATACTTATAAAATAAACAGCTTTCCGTCCTGACTGTTGTAAAAGTCTTTTACAAAGGAGTATAGAGGAGGGGAGAGGGGGGCTGTATTACGACGTTTGCAAGTTATGGGTGAGCAGCTGTCACTAATTGTTACATGTTTACGAGCGTGCCCTAATTCGTATACATTTTTGGGTTACACACTCAGTTTTATGTGACTAGGGTGCTATCATAAGATTGTAAAATTAACAATTTAAGTTTGGGTGGGGATTCGCCTTAAGTAATTGTTTCTTAATCTATCTGCACTGGGTCCGCGTAGTGGATTAAGGCCTACTCCCAGACGCAAAGTAAAGGCATGTATTGCAGCACTGGAAATATTATAGGCTGATGACAGGTTTTCACATAAACTTGCTTGGATGTAGACAAATTGGGTAAAAAATTAATAAGCTTTTGTACATTGACATTTGACATGTTTACTAACATGGTTGAAACCATGTTGGTAAACATGTCAAACCACTAGTCACAAAAAAATAAAGAAATGGCCTAGGTGAATTCCAAAAGTAGATATAGGTAGCCAATTTAATAAACTAGGATATTATTGAAATAAAAAGTGGTACCAACTTTTCGCGCGCGTTAATCATAAAGAGAACGACAGTCTTCTATCTCCGTCATTTTCATCGTATTGAGTTGGCTGTTGAATTGTACGTATTCTCCGTGTGATGTTAATTCACTTTATGATAAAAACACGAAAAACGTGAATTTTGAGTTAATTCGTTTTATGATTAAAGGGGCGGTATGTACTGTATACGTGGTACCCGTTTGTACATCGATGTCCCTTCCACCCTGTATTTTCTTACACCTTCTTGGAGATACTGAAAACTCTAATTTATTTTCCTCTCACGAAAGTAAAGCTAGTAGTTACAACCAAGGCCAATTAAAGTACGTTTATTTATGAAGTGGCTCCTTAATTAAAAAGGTGTTGATGATGTTCCACTTGTTTCTAAGTCAAGGCAATTATTCAAAAAGATATAATAGTTGAAGAAGTGAGTAAAATGAGACAGTGTTGAGGAGCTCGCGGCTAAATAATAACAGCCATTCAGGCCGATCTTTACGTTAAGCCGTGCTTGCCTAGGTTGGTCTGTGGATGGGTGACCGCCCATTACAAACCGAGTTTCCTCCGTGCCTCGGAAAGCACGTTAAGTCGTTGGTCCCGGCTGTCTTTTGTAGATCTTTGACAGTCGTTAGGTAGTCAGAGGCCCAAAAAGTCTGACAACCCGTCTTACCAAGGGGTATCGTAATACCCAGTACTAAGTGGGTTGTGGAGGTCGGATAGGCAGTCACTCCATGTAAAATACTGGTATTCAGCTGCATCTGGTTAGACTGGAAGCCGACCCCAATATAGTTGGGAAAAGGTTAGGCAGATGATGAGTTGAAGAAGTGAGTGGCAGATAAATCAAATTTCAGTTTAATTTTTTAAATATTATGCCGATTCAAGATTCATATATTAACACCACAACCACAGATAATATAATACTACACCACAACTATACGTGTAATTAAATCGTCTAATTTATTAGTTTAAATGAAATAATGTAGGTTTGATAATTACATTTGAATGACAAATAATTTGCAACTATAAACAGTAACATCAATTTCACAAATTGTTTTAAACATTCATAGTTCCCCTTACCAAGCAGCTGAACAGCCATAACATCTACAATAACACAGCATAACTACTTGTCTAGACAATAGCTTGTTACTTAGGTTTTCGCACTAACAGTATAGTTTCCTAACATCGTTACAAATAACTGCTGAATCAAGTAGTTTCGGTTAGTAACTAGACTAATAACGGCTACTGACATTATCGTTATAGTTATAGTGATAAGAGGATTGTTTTATCATCACTAAAGATTTAAATTATTAGATGTGCCTCACATTCGTTAGGTAAAGCGTAAAAATGTCCACTCGGAGAAGTGTGAGCTTACAAATCCCGCATGGAACGACAGATACGATTTTTAGTATGAGTGAGCGAGACCATAGTATTCAAATGTCATTGTCAATGAAACAGAAATGACTGTGATAATTTTAGGACGCGGTAGGGCGAATCTAACGGTCTTTGGGTAGTACTGAGATCTTTGTTTAAAGTGATTTGGCTTGCGATTTGCAATGACTAAACGCTTAGTTAGGTAGTCATTCAGATGGTGTGGTAATTTCCCTGTCTCTTATAGCACGAGAGAATTATAAAAAAGTTCGTTAGGCGATAAGATTTCCCATCAAGAAAAATGACGAGCTTCCACACACCTTCCGCTTCTTTATTTTTTTATACCATCAGGAGATGAATTTTCAAAATCTCCTTCCTTAGTGCGCATTTGTTTTATAAAGAGTTCTTGAGAAAAATCAAGAAAATTTCAAGCTTCTTGATCCAGTAGTTTATGCTCTGTATTGTCTGTCAGTGAGAGTATTTAAGCTACTGATGGCATTTTTGTTTTTGTCGGTTAGCTAGGTTGTTACCAGCAATTTGTCTAGGCACTATGTTTATTCTTTCGACACCATGATTACGTTTTGCGAGTAGTATGTTATTGACCTATTCCTGCTAATATCTTTGGAAGATATAATCTGTAATGTAGATATAATGATGCGATATTGAAAGCTCATCAAACTCGTTGAATCACTTGTAAGTACAATTTTTTTTTTTTTTTTTTAATCATTGTTCTACACTAGGAATTTCTCCTGTATCGTGGGTGCGTTTACAAACATTTAAATCCACATACACAAACAGCCAGACCCGGAACAACTACCTGTAGGCCATACAAATATTTGTTCCGTGCGGAAATCGAACCTACGACACGAAACGCAGCAGTCAATCGCTCAGCCACTGCGCCAACCGTGCCGTCAATTGTAAAGTAAGTACAATTAACATTGAATATATTTTAAAGTAAATATAGCTAAGTGCTGTTTTATCGCTCAGTTAATATTTGTTTTCGATACAAATCGGCAATACCAACCATTAGTAAGGAGCTATAATAGAATCGTTTCAAAACAATTAGTTTCGTAGAAAACAATTGAATGTTACAATAGTTTTCAAATCATTTAACATCTTTTGCTCAGAATAGTTACAGCACTGATAACAATATTTGTGTCACTTGTTTAATTTAGTATTTTACAATATTTTTTTTACCTTTGTATAGATTGTTTTTTATCGATTGTTTGTGAATGTGTGAACATTGTAGGCTTTGTAGATTCCCAGCTGCTTGTTAACTTTTTATTTTGTTCTACATTTTTTGTGTAGTAAGCAACGACTTATTGTCGGGCCAACGCTGTCCCCCCATACTTAAGTACAAATGCTGTCTGTATCCATGATAATATTGTAATACCTATAAATGATTTGAAAAGAGTAACCATAGAGTTTCTTGCCGGTTCTCCTCCATAGGAAACGACCAACCCGAACCGTGCACCTTTTTGTCGACGTTTTATAAGTGCCCATCTAGGCCTATGTGAAATAAAATATTTTCATTTTGATTTTGAAAGTGAACTTGTACAAAAACTCGTAACTGTAACCGATATTTATCGCAACTCGTACTAACTATCGCTTAATATCATATCTCACGCATATCATAATACCGAACCTGAAAGCGTGTTTTGATGCAAGTCGCGCCATACCGTCCGGTATGACGCGACTTGCATCCGTCGTATCATACGATGATGTGAACGAGGCCCAACGATATAAAATGATATTGAATGACAATAACAAGTTACAAGTACACAGGTACAATAAACTTCAAGCAATCGTAAATAATATTAATGTGGTCTCTGTAGTCTGATACCATCAATATTTGTGAACGTTTTTAATGTATTACTTTTGTTGACTATTATTTTAAACTAGAATCTAATTCAGCTCGGGTTTTCATAATTCTCTAAATTACAGCACCCAACATTTTAGTTACTACCGATGTTTCTGACGGTCGACTAATTTTCAACCCTATTATTTAGGGCATAAGGGTGAAAAATGGCAGACCGTCAGTAAACTCGGGAGTACCTTACCTGATCTTCTTCTTCGTCGTATCGATAGTTCCTCATAAGCGTATTTAACGCTTTGAGTATACCTGATCCCTGACATAGTTAGGGTTGATCTCGCAACGGTATTTTTATTGAACAGGTGTTGTTCCACAGATAACACAGACAGCAGCCGGGGAATCGTTCAATCGCATTGTGAATCACTGAAGTCCTTTCTGAGAGAAAGTATCTATTCGTAAAGGCGTAACAGGTATTCAGCAGTGGATGTCATTGGGCTTGGACTATAATCGTGATATTTCCATTTTATGCATCGCATTTCAGAAGCAAATTATCTCATACTTATTTTCTTTTAACCAAAACAAAAAACTAAATAGAAAAAAAAATGTGCTTTCCTTAATGAACCCACCAATCAATCCGTGTCACATCAACAGATAACAAAGCGACAGAAACTAAAACAAAAGCGAAAATATTTATTTACTAAAACGTGACTCGACGAAACGATGGGCTTCCTTCGTGAATATAAGAATTTCCTGCATTCCGATTATACAAAACTAACAGCTGAAGAATTAGGTTACAGCATTTATTAAAACTGTTTTCGGTTGATACGAATTTCCGTGTTGGTGCTTTGGTTTATTCGTGAAAGGTGATAAAATGACGAATAAAAAATAAAACATAGTTGAAAAAGCAGCCTAGCAACTATTTAAACGATCGAAATGGTATTCTAAAAGCCGGAGACCCGGACTCCACCAAAACGGAGCCGAGCGGAGCGGAGAGGAGCCGTGCGGAAACCAACCAATCACATTGGTTGAAATCTACACCGCGTCTCTCGTCTATCCTGTGATTGGTCGAACCTTGAACATCTGCTCTCCGCTCCGACCGCACTTAGAGCTCACGTACATTCGTAAAAATATTCTCAAAAGATAGATCTCGATCAAACAAGATAAAAGGTAAACACAGTAGTATTTTTAAATTTTTGGTTTGGTTATTCTTCTTTCCTCCATTTCATAACTAAGAATTTATATAAATTAATGAATGAAAATTTTATCGACCAGTTCAGTCTACAGTGACATGTCTAACTTTCCACACGATTCAATTCTTCAATTTAAACTTTCACTGCGACAGCATGAGCTCTGTCGGTAGTTGGACAAACTTGATTTATCTTCTTTCATAGTAAAGAAACTTGTTATTTTTCTAGCGGAAGACGCGGATGCCATTGATTCATGAAATTGGTTTGTTGATGCAGTTGAATTGTGATTCTGTGCAATTGTTGATAAGTGTTGAAATTAGATCTTTTGGCTGTGTACAATAATGTAAAAGTTTAAATGTCTTTCGATTTACAATATTATAGCCTATGTGATTTTTAGCAAAGAATACGTACCTTCTATCTGTGAACGTAGAGAGTAATGACTACATTTGTTTAAAAATAGTAAAATAGGTGAATAGTTTCATCCCTTTGTTGGTTCGACTACAAAATAGTGTAGCCAATCTTTCTGTCTAGATTTTTCATAATAGAAAAATCTTTAATATAGCCCGTAGACTGTTCAGCAATGGCCGATTACGGCGTAATATAATATGATGGCCTAAAATGTCAATACACACTCATATCGGGACCCAATACCCTATTAGCGAAGTGTGACAGTGAACCCTATTTGATCCCTTTGGGGCTGTTACTAAGCTGACGAAAAATATTGTACCTACAGTATCAGCTAAAAACTCAATTACAACATGAAAAATTGAATATAATTTAATTTTTCAATATCTGATGAGAATTTTGTTCTGTAAAAGATTTTGTTACTAAAAGGGACAAAGTATTTGATTAGATTATTCACTTTAGTTCAAGTGTGATGGAGATGCGTAAAATGTACTCTTTTGTTACTAAAGCATAAGCATAATCAGCCTATAATATTCCCACTGCTGGGACACAGGACTCCTCTCTATGAGAGGAAATGGGCTATAATCCACCACGCGGGCCCAGTGTGGGTTGGTAGATGTCACATGTCTTCGAATTTTTGGTTCTACGACATGCCAGTTTTGTCACGATGTTTTCCTTCACCGTTTTGAGAGCAGGGGTGATGAAATAAATTACACAAAGTAATACATCTGCCTGGGTTCGTGCCCACGACTTACTGTTCGTAAGTCGGGGCTGCCACCACTGGGCCACCGCTGCTCTCTTTTGTTACTAAGTCTATTTTAAATTTCTCTTCTCGTTTCAAGTGCGTAAGCGTTCATCGAATGTATACGCTACGTTAGCGTAGCGACTCCGCGATGCCAACCACCACAAGATACAAAGTCTTCCTTTGTTATCCAAAGGGTATGTGGGGACCGAGGTAGATTAAATTCTATCTAACAGTAGGTGAGGATATCGGGCAATATCCCACAATGAGGTATACCCATCTCAAAGATCAAAGTTGCTATTGCAGTTGCTAGAATAAACAGCAATGAAAGTAATCAGAATTATTAGTACAATCCACTTCTCATGATCGGTTCAATTGACCAAATCAGTCAAGAGTGAAGAAATTGTTAATAATGATTCTGATATTAATATTTGAGAAGATATGTATGTAAAACATGTGTTGGAACACAATGATGATAAATACAGTCCCTTTGATCACACACCCATAGGTAATATTCTTTGAGGTCCCTTGTCATTAAATTGGAGTACAAATTCAATATCAATCAAAGCAACACAAAATTGTATTAGAGGACAGATCTTATCTAAATTGGTGCTATTGAAACAGAAAATTGTCAATTTACTGGTATTTTCTGATTTACAGGTTCTTACGTGTGAAGTGAAGACATTTCGATTACATCGGTATTCTGGAAGGTCTATTAAATTATTTCAAAGGGGGCTTCTAGCAGTTCAGAGATGTTTTTTAGGTAATTACATTTCCAATTTACAATAAAATAAATAAAACGATAAATGAAACGATCATATCTTTTTGACAGAGGTAGTCTATGTGTTAGTCTTACCAGCATAGTTATATCTACTGTTAAGGCGCTACCTCGAAAATGAATCGTAGCTCGACTGATCTACAAAGCGAGCGAAAGAAATGCAATTACTTTTGAAACGCAAAAAAAGAGATGGCTGTAATGATCGTGAGCTCAGAATAAAACTACGTATGTGCCAAAACGAATTTACTCCTTTTTTTAACAAATAAATAAATTAAATTTAAAATTACTTTGAGTAATCTTTGATATAATAATTATCTATTTTTAAAATAATTAAAAAAAAAATCTATTGAATAACTCTTAAGCGTTACGCCGTGATGTCCAAAAACGTAAAAAAAAATGATATAACTTAGCAATATTTTTGTATCGAGTAAAATTCTTTTACATTATACTAGACCAAAGATTCAAAAACCATTTATACCAAAATGTTAAATCCCTATTCCACATACTTAACAAGTTACACGAAATAGAAAAACCACATTTTTTTCAATATATCACCTTAAGAATAACCACACGCACACACTGTTAGCAACGACGGGTACAGGAGACTTATCAACTCTGTTTCGTTTCAGCATTACGGTTGGCAGTACGTCCGGGGTTACACTTTGACTTTGAGCTGGCTTAGCACGGTACGGAGTTTCAATAAAATAAGAAGCCAGCTGAATTTTACCACTGTCATGTGTCATGAATATTTGTTTCGACAATTATAGTGTGACATTAAAAAACATCCAAACACGATCTGACTTTGAACAAATCCTAGGTATGTTCTTAATGATACGCCCCAAACTTTTAGATCTTTTTTTTTAACTTTAAATAGGCCAGCGTTTGGCCGCTACTCGCCTGATGCGACGCGGCCTACGGTGGAGCACGCTTGCCTAGAAGAAACCGATTCACTCGAACTTTGAAGAGATCCAGATCACACACACGCACACAGAAACCAGAAACCACACATCACAGAAACCAGTGGACAAACCCGTGGGTACGATCGCAGCTTGTTTATATCACCTATCCTTATTAATCCTTGATACATCGTCACGTTTCAATAAATATCCATAGAGTAAAGTTGACTCAATCACGTAGAAACATACAGAGTAGCGGTCAGGCCGAAACACGTAGACCCGTGTCACGAGAGCGTCGACACTAGAATACTAATGTCAGACACTCGTTGTTCAAATCAAAGGACGTCATTTAATATTTGCGTAGTTTTGAATTGGTGTAGCGTGATATAAATTACGAAGTTTTGAAATGAATGTACTATTTTTTTACGGTTGATATTTATTTAATATGAGAGATAAAATAGCCACACGGGTCGATCTTCAGGGCAAAGCTGCACTTGCCGAGGACGGATCGTAGATGGTAGAGCGATAACATACCGAGTAAAAAGTACTTCGGTAACCCAGGTACTCTCCGCGATATTGTCAGTAACTTTTGACTCTCTCTTTTGATTTTGAATATGTCTCTGGGTACTATGTGACACTATGATGCTTGTTTACGATAAGGTAAAAGCATATTTTACAAATAATTTTAAGTGACATAGCAAGGAAACCAAAATGTGTGCAAGTAACATGGGCAGGAAGTTAATAATAATGACTTTTCTTAATAATTTTAAAGCTGTCTTCTTATTGAACAGTTAATACTACATGGCAGTCCAGTTCACGTTTGCTGTTTTGATACTAAAATAACACAGAGTTTTCATAAGGAAAATATCAACTATATTATATTTTTCCTAACAAAATGGGGCGACATTTGATACGCTCCAATATTTAATAATTCAAGGCAGAATGTATCAGTGCCTTTACCATCTTTATTCATGTGTTATGTACCTTTATTAACGGGGATTTGCATTTTATTGAACAACTTTCAATGTTTTGTAATAATAAACAAACTTATTTCAATCGATAATAAAAACTCAAAGTTGCCGAAATGTGAGTGTGCTGTAAGTACTGCATCTCTGCCGTACTGTTCAGGGTTTACAGGAGGATCTATAGTATTTTAATAAAACGTCAAGTCTACGGAGAGATAGAGATAAAACACGGTATTTTTTTTTTAAACAAAAGGAGAACGACATCATACACAGTACTTAATAGTGTAAATACAACACTTCTGAATCGTATTTGGTCAAAAAGGAAGAAAAGCAAAATATTTTTGAATAATAATATTTTTATTTCTCACTAGCGACCCGCCCCGGCTACGCACGGGTGCAATATATATATATATATATAACTTCCCTTTGAATCACTCTATCTATTACTGAAAACCGCATCAAAATTCGTTGCGTAATTTTAAAGATCTGAGCATACATAGGGACAGACAGCGGGAAGCGACTTTGTTTTATACTATATAGTGATTAAAAATGATAGCGAACAGCAAGTACTTAATCTAATATCTTATAATTTAATCTAATATACGGTAAACATTTCTGAGAGACTGGTGCCCAAAATTAGCTTAAAATACCTGTGTTACTGGTCATAAGTTAATCATTTTAAATACAGCCCATTTACTGTTTGATGTTTGCCAACATAAATAATTAATATATGAAGACTGTGACCGTGAGTGCATTAATTTGTGACCATTGGTTGAGAACCATCAAAGACTTGCTTAGGTCGTCCGTTCGAAGTTTTCGAACTCAGTCAGGCATTTTACTTTGGGTAATTTATGTCATCACCACTTCCCTGAGAATGGTGAAAGAAATAGTCGTGATGACCCAGAACAAAAAATTCGAAGACATGTGACATCCACCAACCCGCACTGGGCCCTAGTGGTGGATTCTGTCCCAATCCCTCTCACAAAGAGGAGGCCTGAATTCCAGCAGTGTGAACTACATCGTCTGAATATGATATGCTCGTTGCTGATATATCGTCTAAAAACAAATTTCAATGAATGTCGCTCTTCACAACATTACATCACAGATGCTTATCGCTATTAAAATAATATATACGTTCCCTTTTACTGTCCCTTTTCAACGTGTTCGCATGACAAACATTTACGGAACTCCGGATTCCGTAATAAACGGGTCGTAAAGGTTCCTGATCCGTGATTTTGTTCTCACGTGCACAAATATGTTGCGGACAATGAAACGGTACTCTTAATTAAAGCCAGTGTTTTGTTAACTCTTCTGTTGTTTAGTTTGTAAACAAATAAGTCACGTATCGATGTTAGATAATTATGTATGCTTTGTGTTAGTTAATTTAGAGCTAGAAGCTTGAATGTAGCAGAGTTCCTTATACAAGTTTAGTCCAGTGTACACAAACTCAAACCATTTATTTAAATTAGACCATTACTGGCTCTTTTGAATGTCAAATACCAAAAAAAAAACACGAAGGTACAGTCACAGTCACAAGGCATAATAACCTGTATTTGCACATTCCAAAGCGTAGATCTCTATAGAGAGGAATGGGCAAGAAACTCCAAGGACACTTTTTAAACCATAATATTGTTACAAAATCTTGGTTACATCATTCATGTTAAGATTAGACATATAATTATGTGAGAACAATGTAGAAAGACGTGCACATTAAGAGCGTCCACACACACACACTTCAGGAAACTAAACTCATTGCCTTAATATTTTTAAAATCTTCCTAGATTAATTATTTCCATTATTTATAAACTATCATTTATAGATCTATAATGATAATAAAAGTACAAGTATCAGAAGGGGAAAAGAATTACAGGGCGTCATAAAATTCGTCCACATCGTTGGCAATAGGAAAAGTGCCCAGAAGGCTGGCAGCATGGCCATTGCCCACGTTGGGTAACAACGTCACGTGAAGAGTCGACCAGAGGGCTGCCCAACATCAATCATTCATTTAATATTTTAAATCAATCAATGTATTTCGTTCTCTAAAGGGTGTAAATAGACCCTTAACATAGCCGAAAGGCACTTGTTCTTCCCGTCTTTGCGATTTTTTTTTGTCCTAGACCATATCTGGGAACCTTCTAGTTACGGAGATATTGGGGGTCAAAGTTCCAACTTTTTCACAAGTTTTTTTTTAAATACATGTTTTTAATGTAAGATTTTTACTTTACACACCTCCACGACCCCCGTACTATTCAATCCATCCATCAGCACAATGCTTTGAGTGCTTTCCATCCAGTCCTACCGTAAAACGAGATTTTTCCTCCCAAAAAGAAAGTCCCAGCAATAATTTTTGCGTAAAGTTACTTAGTTTGATGTACAGAATGCTTGGTTGACGGCTATGTGAAGGGTCTGTTTACACCCTGTACATCCCTACCTAAACCTTCAAATATATCTTTAAATTAAATACGAATTGAAGGGACTACGAATGGTAGGTTAGGTACCTTAATAAAAGTAACTGACCCAGTTGGTGACGGTTCGCGATACAATGAACTATGAAAATAAATTCCCATTTGCCGTTGTCGACCTATTTCGGATTTAAAGGCCACTGTTACACGATCCTTTGCATATATTGCTTTGGGACTGTAGGACTACAGTTACTTACGCTGTTTTTGACATTAATCTATAGTATAATGTGTGAAAATTATCATAGTTAATTATATCAGTCAGTATTATCTCACTGTAGAGGAAATGTCTCCTTTTCCTTTTTTCAATATGGCTCAATCGATTTTATAGGCGTCCAGTACCTCCTGCTCTCTACGGCTGGGCCTTCCATGCCACTGGACATTTCCAGTTTCAAGTTATGGAAAATGGCGGTATAATTTTCTTACATTTTTATATCTATGTGTGTGGCAAAAGCGCATAGTGGTATACTTTTCACCACTTATCCTTGGCTTTTCGTTTGTCGTATACACAAATAACTATCCTTTAAACTTCTCTGCAGTTTAATTAATAAACCATACACATAAAGCCACAATAAAGCGCTTCACAACTTTATACTACGCTAAACAAAGATACCTATCATTAATTCTATGCACTTCAAGCTATCCCAAAGCCAGCATTGCTTTAAAGCGCTCTCTATACGACTGCGTGTCTCTTATGTTACGGTTAGTTTCTTAGTAAATGAAGCTTGAAGATGTGACGAAGGAAAAGCGCAGAAGGTAAGACTTTTTGTGCAGTCACCATGTGAGCCAGCTGGCTTTATATCTATCGTAGTTTCCACTTTTTTCACTTAGATGTAAATGTTTATGAGCAATTTTGGAAGTAAGGGATATTTAGTGAAATGAAATAAACCTTATATTGTTGTCGAGGAAAACTAAATATTAAGGCTGTGAAAAATCATAAGATACGTGTGATTCTTGACACTGGATGGGCTCTATCTACTGCAAGGATGCTGAGCTAATCTTGACATAATTTAAAACGTCCGTCATATCGGTGGTTCTGTCGGGTTAGCGAACGTCCGTCATGTCAGTAGTTCTGTGGGCTTAGCCAACCTCCGTCATGTCGGTAGTTCTGTGGGGTTAGCGAACGTTTGTTATGTCGGTAGTTCTGCGGGGTTAGCGAACGTTTGTCATGTTGGTAGTTCTGCGGGGTTAGCCAACGTCCGTCATGTCGGTAGTTCTGCGGGGTTAGCCAACGTCCGTCATGTCGGTAGTTCTGCGGGGTTAGCCAACGTCCGTCATGTCGGTAGTTCTGTGGGGTTAGCCAACGTCCGTCATGTCGGTAGTTCTGTGGGGTTAGCGAACGTTTGTCATGTCGGTAGTTCTGTGGGGTTAGCGAACGTTTGTCATGTCGGTAGTTCTGTGGGGTTAGCGAACGTCCATTATGTCGGTAGTTCTGTGGGGTTAGCGAACGTTTGTCATGTCGGTAGTTCTGCGGGGTTAGCGAACGTTTGTCATGTTGTTAGTTCTGCGGGGTTAGCGAACGTTTGTCATGTCGGTAGTTCTGTGGGGTTAGCGAACGTTTGTCATGTCGGTAGTTCTGTGGGGTTAGCGAACGTTTGTCATGTCGGTAGTTCTGCGGGGTTAGCCAACGTCCATCATGTCGGTAGTTCTGCGGGGTTACCGAACGTCCGTCATGTCGGTAGTTCTGCGGGGTTACCGAACGTCCATCGTGTCGGTAGTTCTGTGGGGTTAGCGAACGTCCGTCATGTCGGTAGTTCTGTGGGGTTAGCGAACGTCCGTCATGTCGTTAGTTCTGTGGGGTTAGCGAACGTCCGTCATGTCGTTAGTTCTGTGGGGTTAGCGAACGTCCGTCATGTCGGTAGTTCTGTGGGGTTAGCGAACGTCCGTCATGTCGGTAGTTCTGTGGGGTTAGCGAACGTCCGTCATGTCGGTAGTTCTGTGGGGTTAGCGAACGTCCGTCATGTCGGTAGTTCTGTGGGGTTAGCGAACGTCCGTCATGTCGTTAGTTCTGTGAGGTTAGCGAACGTCCGTCATGTCAGTAGTTCTGTGGGGTTAGCGAACGTCCGTCATGTCGGTAGTTCTGTGGGCTTAGCGTTTACACTACCTACTCTATCGTGTTAGTAAACTTTTCTATGTTGTCACTGGTTTAGCAACGTTGACGCGATCGAAAGGATATCTATTACGCACTAGACTTTCTGTTTCAAAACAAGTCGAAAAGTTTTGGCACATAACTCACCTTCTATCTTTGATCTACTCTATGTGAGAGTGGTTCCGACCAGGACGGAAGAAGCACGTCGTTGCGGTTTGGGACAGTCCTTTTACGAAGTTTTTACGCAATTCTGAGGAAGTGACTAACATTATTTCGCACTTTCGGGCGCGGGACGTGATAAACACAATTGCCCTTTTTTTGGTCACATTCACATGTAACACTTTGAGTGTCAAGGAGGAAGGGAAATGCGAAAAGTAGGTAATATATTTGATATGTCTACACGTGACTTTTGCTCCTACTATTTATTACACTGTATTTACAATTAATATTTTCAGATACAGGTACCTAAAAACTGCTGATTACATTTATTACTTGGTAATTAAGTCTGGAGAGTTCTATGTAAAACGCAATTATTATATTAATGTGATATAATCTAATGATCCTTTTTTCGTCATGTCTCGTAACGACAATAGTAATACAATGATTACTAATGCCGTGCTATAATCTTTATCAGGTCATGATGAGTCATGATGACTTCATACACTTAACGCACTTAAGATCTAGGATATCATCAAAATCTGCCTAGCCTTTTCCCAACTATGTTGGGATTCATTTCCAGTCTAACCGGATGTAGCTGAATACCAGTATTTTACATAGAGCGACTGCCTATCTGGCCTCCACAATCCAGTACTGGGTAATACGATACCTCTTGGTAAGACTGGTTGTCAGGCTTTCAGGACGCTGACTACCTGTAACGACTGTCAAAAATCTACAAATGACTCGTGGGGACAACGGCTTAACGGGCTTTCCAAAGCATGGAGGAAACTCGGCATATAATGGGTTGTCACCCATCCACGGACCAACCTAGGCAAGCACGGCTTAACCTAAAGATCGGCCCTAGCCACGAGCTTCAGTAAAGATTTATTACAAAACATATTATTGACAAAATCTTACTTCGTTAATCTTACCGTTATACAGCATTGCGACAAAGTAACACTCTCATTATATTACACGAGTGATGTTTGCAAATTGCTAGGAGCTATGGTACATAACAGTGTTTAATAACAGTCTAGTACTACAAATTGATCTTAGACCTACAAATAACATTTTCATAATGATAGATAAGTGCTATCATAATTGTTTAAGATATGCCCTTACAATGAAATAATAGAGCATAATTAGTTGAAGTGCCTGGGTTTAATTTTAGCTGTGCCTAATAATATTCGATAAGAACTGAAGTGGTTCTAAGAGTATATCATTTTGAAGTATATATCTATTTGTTATATAGCTTTACGTATCTGTCTGGGTAACGGCGTTTTGTTATAAACCAAGCAATAGATATTTTACGCCCTGGGCGTCGGGGGTCACGTGGTGGCCCCCGGCCACTGTAGGCGCGGGCCTGTGGTTGGCGAGTTATGGGCTAACTCGCCGTCCGACCGTCTTATGACGACAGGCCGTGTCGACGGCGCGTTCGTGTTCCACGCGCCTCAAAGAAATGTCAGCAACCATGTACGGGTCCGCATGGGCCGATGCCTGCCAGGGCTGCGGGACTGTTCGAAAGAGATACCGCGGCCCTGGAACACAAAGGGCAAAGAAGGAACATGGATGGGTTTTAGTCAGTACAAGTCTGACACTCCCTTCCGCTCCGCCCAGAGCGGGGGGATCATTTGATGATTTCCCATCCTAAAAAAAAAAGCAATAGATTTTGATGCAATTTTCACTTAGATATTGTATTCCTAAAAGTTTATGTGTTACATTCACATTAAACTTGCATATAATAAAGAAATCCTGAAGGTTCATCAATTCGTAAAAATCGACGCAGGGGCACGTCCCTAGTTCATACTAAAATATTGGTAAGAACTTACTTATTAGGCATAAAGTAAGTAAGTAGGTAGAGTGTACGCTTAACCTTTTAATATTATTGGAGTAGGTACGGTACAGTAAGTCTTTCTTAGTGGAGGAGGTACTTTATAATTATGAATTTTATTAATATTTCTATTTATAGAACACTCGGTAAAACGTTTATGTACTGACTTTTCAATTTTACTGAAAAAAAAGATACGTTTGTTATTAAAAAAAACATAGTTAGACTTCAACTTTTTAGCAATTGGATTAGAACACGTGTGTCTTGCAACAACGATGTCAAACAACACTAATAAGCAGCATACACACTATGTGACTTAATTAAATGATAATTTTATACGTACATCATCCCTGACTTCAATATAAACCTTTTGAAGCAAGTCGTCCGTCCCTGGACATTGCCCAATCCGGTACGCAAACAAAGCTTGGAAAAGGTCAATATCGCCATAACTCAACCTTATGCCCGCTTCATCATACATATACTGGATATAAATCCACTGGATACGTGATTTATCATGTATACGTATTATGAAAAAAGGTTGGTTATCGTGTCTTTCTGTGTAAGAGTCTTGTTCTTCTAAATTACATCACAACACTGATATAGATGCTGTTTTCACGACCATCATCTCATCATTTTGCTGCCTATGTTAATAAGGGTTAACACAGTTTCTTCTTTTGTTGGCCCCTGTTAATCGTCACACTATGCTTCACTTCCTGGTCTCGCTTGCGAATAAGGATACTTGTGACATCTGCCAACCCGCACTGGACCCGCGTGGTGTATTATAGCACATTCCCTCTCATAGAGAAGAGGCCTGTGTCCCAGCAGTGGGGACATTATGGGCTGATTATGCTTATGCTTCCT
This sequence comes from Noctua fimbriata, assembly GCA_905163415.1. Lineage (NCBI taxonomy): Eukaryota > Metazoa > Arthropoda > Insecta > Lepidoptera > Noctuidae > Noctua > Noctua fimbriata. The sequence goes on along the minus strand of LR990925.1, from coordinate 15,446,397 downwards.
TTCACGTATTTCATATTAAGTTTTTTTTTTGAGCATTTATCAGAGAATTTATTTCAAAAGGTTTATGTCTAAATATTAAACTTGCATATAATACAGAAATCGCGATGTTTTGCTGTGTCGTAAAACCGTACAAGCAGGGGCGGGTTGCTAGTACTAGATAAGAATCTTCTAGATACATGATTTATCACATAACGCTGTTGTTTTCGCACCGGACGCTAGTAAGGCAATTATTTATTGACACCGGATAAGTAAATAAGTAGTTGGTAGTAGTTACGGGATTGAGTTATGAAAGTTCTAGGGGTAATTATAGTAGGTTAGATTGGCACTTATGTCGTCTCCTACGCAAGTAATTTGGTTGCAAACTATCTGATAATTGTGTCAGTTATTTTTGGAGTCTCTTGACGACTAAGGAGGTATATGTGTACGTGTATTAGTAGTATACTGTAAGTAACAAAACTTGTAGGTGGGATAGACCTTGAAACAGTAGTATTTGAGAGTATGTCAGTTATTTTTTGGAACTGATTTTTGGTAACTGAAAACCCAATTGTCTATCATAACGCTTAGTCACAAGAAAGGCTTCAAGACCTGAGTTACAGTTGTCGCCATAGTTTTAACAAACAGATTTCTTACTTGTAGGCTTATAAAACAAGATTTTACAGCTAAAAAAACATACGTTTTCTTCAAAATCCCCACCTACTGAATCCTTACCAAGATAATATTTTCACACGAAGCTAAAACATTTTCAACACCAACACCAAATAACTTTTACAAGCTTCTCAAAATCCAAAAATATTGCAGAAATTGTTGTACGATCGTCCTATGTTTGGCTCAAATATGTGTTGTCATTTGGAAGCTTCAGTGAAAGTAATCAGAGACACAATATAGTTTGGCCCAAAGCGAGGGCTTTTATTTGAAACCATTCGTGTTACGACGCCTTACACTGCGGGATTTTAGTAGTCTAGGTCTTTAGAGACGCGGTTTAATCAAATTTCCCTTCTGACATGATTGCTATGATATTTTTTGCTAGATGTATTGTGTCCTCAAGTAGTAGTGTTTCATGAACAGTTTCATGAACAGTTTCATGAACGGTGTGTATCGAATTAAAGAAAGATAGTTTTCGAACTTAAATTTTCATTTAAACGTTTACATTTAACTTGTACACTTTCTGTTGCTTTCATTATATATGTATGACACAATTTGTATGTTTTAATTTAATATTATGTGTGTTTAACTTTGTTATTCTTTGATTCTTTTAATTCTTTTATTTTATTTTATACTTTATTTAATTTAATTTGGTTATGTAATTGTAGTGTGTATGTGTAATTTTATTTTTTATTGATTGTTTTAATGTTATTAGTGTTTAATGTGATTATAATTTTTATATGGACTATGTCTGAAATAAATGATTAATAATTATATTTTTAACCGACTACGGCGATGCCAAAAGGAATGTTTGTATTTACGTATGTCCCTCCATAGGGCTTAAACTATTTATCCGATTTTGATGAATAATGTGTCATATGATTCGTTATTATGGCCCGGGTAACAAAGGCTACATTTTAACCAACTTCAACAATAGGAAGAATTTAATTAGAGCGTAATTGTTCAGTAGTCGGGTTTTTTAGTGGTTGTATACAAATACTTGTTATTTCACTTGTTAGGTTCCCTGTGGCTTATTAGCTGCAGAAGGTGAGACATAGAGAGGACTGGGCATATAGGGAGAACCTTTGCCCAGCAGTGGGACTACGGAGGTTAACAACAGTTAAAAAGGTTACCTACATGTTTCGTTGCTTATATTGCAGAGTCTTATGTTAGCAGGAACAAAGGAAAAAAAGCTAACAAACCGTAAAACGAAAGTGAAAAAGCAAAAATATTTCGACTAAGAAAAAGACTTAAAACATCTAACGCTTGAAAAATCAAGGGACATCGCAGAAAAAATTATGAAAACGGCTTTTAAAAATCACAACCAACATTCTGACAAGAAAATTAATTACGGGAAAACGCAATTTCTCACAAAAATTGCTTGGCTCTTCCGTCGCGGCATGATAATCTACAGTGGATTGAATTTTAATGGTGTGCTAATGTATTTTTAACTTAGTTTATTTGCTGAAGTAAATTAGATAGTATTAATTTGGTTTATTTATAAACCGGAAGAGCTCGTGGCTAAATAATAACAGACACTCGAATCAATCGTCAGGGTAAGCCGCGCTTGCCTAAATAAGTCTGTGGATGGGTAACCACCCATTACATACCGAGTGTCCTCGGTGTCTCGGAAAGCACGTTAAGCTGTTGGTCCCGGCTCTAATTAGTAGATACTTGACAGTCGTTGCTGACCCCTACATAGTTGGGAAAAGACTAGGCAGAGCATTTTGGTTTATTAATAGACGTGTTGATGAGATTATGTGCGTGTTACATAACTTAATGAGGTAGCTGTTCTGAAGGTACACCTACATTGCGCCAGTTATGTTTAGGTCCCATGTAACAGGGACCTGGGACCCGTATATTGCCTTTAACTTACAACCACATATGATGTTATTGAATGTATTGTACATTGACTATCTTCTTTTGCCGTGTACAGCTGGACTCGCTACAGCACAATAAACGAACTGAAGTATTGTCAACTTGTTGGTTTTTTAATTTGTTCGTAGTCTTTTTCAATGGGTAGGTATTCCTTGTGGCAGTACAAAGCAGTTAGAGAGCACAGAGTTACCACGTGACTAACTTATTAAAATTCTCACGGGATGATCGAGTTCGGATGGTGGTCAGATCAGAAGCAGCTATACCTACGCCAGAAGAAGAATATCCCTAGTTGTTATTATAGTACAATGACACTTGTTATTAATTAGTCATCATTTGCCTAGCCTTTTTCGTCGGCTTCCAGTCTGAATACCAGTATTTTACGTGGAGTGTCTGCCTATCTGACGTCCACAACCCAGTTAGTACTAGTTAAAACGATACCCATTGGTAAGACTGATTGTCAGAATTTCGGTTAACTGACTACCTGTAACGACTGTCTAACATCTACAATTGACAGCCGGGACCAACGGCTTAACGTGCTTTCCGAGGCACGGAGAAAACTTGGTATATAATGAGTGGTCACCCATCCACGGACCAACTCACGCAAGCGCGGCTTAGTGAAGATCGACCCGAGCGGCTGTTATTATTTAGCTACGAGCTTCTTGTTACTAATAAATAAATACTTTAATTAAACCAATTGTATTTCTCCTTTCGCCGAATGTGTGCCACCTGCTTACCATTAGGAGCATTCCAAGATAAATTAACTTCATAAAAGTCTTTTAATATTAGGATGTTCCAAGTTGACACACAATAAATTATCCTGGATGAATTCTCTAATCTACGTTTATCTCTGTTATTAATGGCGAGAAGACATTAAATTAGACGGCAGTCAAGATTGTCAAAATTTTTGTATAGGTACTTATTTGTTTTTCAAAATAACATCACGCCTGTAATCCTCCAGTTAGGCAGAAGTATACCTATCACCTAGAGGTACACCTTTATTCTGATATATCTAGAAAGATTAAATCAACAATGATAAGATAAAGTAATTATCTGACGGAAAATCCAATAAGACTGCCTGACTTGGGAATCGAACCCAAATTCTCAAGCACAGCAGTAGCGCTGCTTAGGGTACATCCCGTTTCGTAACTTTCCCGTTTCGCCAACTAAACAAAAGACGTGCAAAACAAGTGAAAAAAGATCCCCTTTCGTAACTATTTTAATCTTCATTCATTGATTCCCGTTTCGTCAACTATACATTTCAACTATTTTTTCTACGACAGGAAACGGGATATTTAACATGTTTTCTGTTGCTGTTGTTCTTTGTTGTTGTTTGTCTGCTCATAAACACCCACCCGCAATAACTTCAGTTTATCCGTGATCATGGTGCTTGCAACAGCGCCGAAATATCGGGAATTCGACAAAAAACAGTAAACATGGTAAATATCCCGTTTCCTGTCTAAGTAATAATGTTAGTGACCATGATAGTTTAAAATCTTATATTTTTTCTACGGTACAATCAGCTCCCAAAGTTACAAGGAAACCTCTTGTTAATGTTGCTATTTTTTGTCTCTTTCTGGCACACTAAGGTTTGTTACGAGAAAACACAATTTAGAATTTGAACAGAAAGTACTAGGAAACAGAATCGTGAAGAAGATGTTGGTCCCGCCGTCTTCAACACTACAGTAAGAATAAATACCACCTTGAATTGATGCAAGCCTAGTACTTTTGGTTAGGTATTCACCAAAAAGACTGTTCTGTTACAATTTGTTACTTTTTATTTCAATGTTATTTTTGGAAAAGTGTATAGTTAGTTTGTTTACGCATTATTGGAACTATTTGTTTAGTCTTATTACAGTTTTTTTTTCTCATAGCAGGAAGGTTTATTTTTGTGTACCTACCTTGTTTGAGTATTCACTCACGTTAAGTTAGAAATAAATAAGAGTTTACCGAATAGTAATTGCGGTTTTTCTTAGTAGTTCTCCTGAGTCCTAACTGTACTTGCCGAACAAAAAGTTAACGAAACGGGAATGAATACTCATACTCAAAAGTTGACGAAACGAGACTCAATGTATGAAGATCAAATAGTTACGAAACGGGACTTTTGTGATGGTATTTTGTTTAGTTGTCGAAACGGGAAAGTTACCAAACGGGACGGACCCGCGCTTACGACCGTAAACGATTAGATTGTTTTTCTCTATAACTTAGTGTCTTTAAATTGGTGTCTTCTCTTGTGATTATTGTCTTATGTGGTTAATTAACGCTACATTCATACTGATCCATACTAATATTATAAATACGAAAGTAACTCTCTTTGTTTGTTACCTTTTCACGACTAAACGCCTGATCGCATCGTAATGAAATTTGTCAAGGAGATTGATTATATCCTGCGGAAGGACTTAAGCTACCTTTTTTTTCTTACAAATTATTTCCGCGTGAACAAAGTCGCGGGCAACACGTAGTTGTAAATAAAAGGCAAACACATTGATTCCATACATTTATTCTAAAGTTTAATTTTTTATACAGTGTAGCTCCTGATAATAATGTTTTGATAAAGAAAAAGATATACCTATGTGTTTTAAAATTAGAGTGTTACAAGGATCTTTCGGCGCTCCAATGAAAAGAGGTAACAAGGGGTAGCTGCTGGTAAAGATTTTTGTGTCAACTGTATTGAAAAAATTAGATGGCGTTAGTTCCAAATCTGGCCACCATGCACCAAAAGATTCTTGAACAGCTATTTTCTTTTGTGACAGTTATTTCTATTAAATTCTAAATAAACCGTCGGTGTATAAAACATCATTTTATCATCATAATTATCGAAGTATATTATTACATATTTTAAATACACGTAAAACACAATGTGACTAGAGTTTGACTCCAATCTGGTTTGGCACCGTTATACTAGACGTTATTTCTAATAAATGTTTTGAACATACAATTATCCACTTTAAGAACTCACAAGCCAATATCAGACGATTCACTCGAGTGACTGACAAAATTTCATTTCATTTTTTGATCAATCGGTAGACCAGTAAAATATGCGGAGTGGCGAAATTGTTGGGTCGGTACTAATTTTTTACTTCTTCAATGAAATTCAAAAATGTTCACAAAGTGAAACGTCTGGTATCGGCTTTTTGGGACATCGAGTTTTAGAAAAAGTTAGACTATCGTCGTCTCAGTCACCCATAACTGTGTGACAGGCTCTTTCTAATTCGTGATGTGCCAATCTTCGCTCGGGTACTGTACTTACATTATACTTATTTACAACACGTTTGGTTCAAGAGATCTAGAACGTCGTACAAAATAGTAGACCGAAAATGTAGATACTTTTCTAAATAGTCCCTGTATCTTGTTCGCTACTTTACATTACAATAAAACACTTCATTCGTTTAATCACAATCATTAACATTGAAACGAAGTTTAAGCAAGATACCTATTTATTAACATTTAGGGAAATTGTAGCAGGTTTGGAAATAGATCTTTCGATTTCAGTAGCGCTGAACTTAGTTTTTGAAGCACAAGTAATATGTTAAGGCGAAATTCTCCGTAGATTTCCATCACAATATTTTGTGTAGCTAAATTGCCACCTAAGTTGCCGGAAAATAATATCCAATTTCATAAATCGACTCAATTTTAGTATCTACCCGTAAATCCAGCTATTCCACTTGTTCATTCCCTTAAACATGTATCTATTACCCGTAGTTTTTAAACAAAATGGCAGTAGTTTCTACAACAATAAACACGTCTTTATCGCTTTCTTTCCTTTGTAAAGGTTATAATGAACTGACTTTTCTAAGTCATCTGTCCCTCTGCCGAGCGGGAGCGAGCGCATATACCCGTCGGTCCCGTGTTAGTCCAGAAACACATAATTATAATTTTAATAGTTGATCGGTGACCGTGTGAGAACTCCCTCTCCGCTAGTTTATTAGCTCAAGAGCTAGTCGTTAGCTCTACACACTTACCGGTAATTTTCAGTAGCAGGACAGGTGCAATCTTTAAAATACTTAAATGGCTTAAAATTAACATTATCAATTCGTTTTTTATATTAAAAACTTTTAACTTTATCGTAACCAATTCGTGTATGACATCTTACTTCTAAAATAGTTCACACTTATTAAAATTACACAGTATACATGTACGTACATACAAAATATTAGACATAGTATAAAAGACCGTATTCTGAAACAAAACATACAGTATTAATCTCGATTGAAACGTGGGCGTAGGGTTGACTGGTAAAACTTTTTGCTATGTTACACAATATATTATACATAAAAAAAAAACATTTGTCTCAACGCGACGTCTCTGACTTACTTTCGATTAACCTGTAACCTGATGCAAGTTTAGAATTCGTGTAAGCACTTTGCATGTGTGTGTATAATTTTATTCGAAACTAGCTGTGCTCCGCGACCTTCGACCACGTGAAATGAATATAAAAAATTAGGTAATTTGCTATTTGAATCGGATTTTGTTAACAATTTCAAGGGTTTCACTTTTTTTACACGAACCCTAATCCTTTTTCTAAAATAAAAATCTAAATTATTCTTTATAATATCAGCTATCTGTCAGTAAAAGTCCCGTCAAAATTCAGCCGTTTTGGAGATTAGCCGGAACAAAAAGTGTCTCTTTTTGACAGACACAAAAAATTTAAAAACGGTTTTTTTTATAAGTACCGTATATACTTTCATATGCATTCAGTAAAAAAGCTGTAATTTTGAAATTATAATGTATATATATTTCAATTTTTATATATTTGTATTGATATTTTAACCAATACCGTTGATTTTCGAATCGAGATTCATACCCAAGCATCGCTCTAGAATACAGGTCTACTTTGGTATATGCTAAGTTTACAAGAAAGTGTCTTCTCTTCGTCTTTGCGGCGGGTGACAATTGTTGTTTATCTGTTGGTCTGGCAGGTGGAGACGGACCTTCTTGGAGTTGGTGCTGTTGCACTGGTGCAGGCGCTGCTTCGGGAACTTCACGCTGTCGTCCTTTAACTGGGTGGATGGACAAAGTTATTCGCATAAATATCTTTGAAAATTTATCAGTTTAAAAAAAGTATCTATTCATCATCAACTGTCACCGAGTTTTTCAGTTTCAGATAAGTGTCTTTTCATTCAGGATAATTCATACTGTAATATTCAATGACTGGGTAAACCTCAACAACAACGGTTTCGCCTGAATAATCTTGAGGATTGGAAACAATACCGAAACGTGGTCGCTCACAATGGGCCTCATCAGAAAGCTTAAAGTCACCCAAAGGGCAATGGAGAGGGCTATGCTCGGAGTTTCCTTGCGTGATCAAATCAGAAATGAGGACATCCGCAAGAGAATCAAGGTTACCAACGTAGCCCGAAGAATAGCCAAATTTAAGCGGCAGTGGTCAGGGCACATTGCTCGCAGAACGGATGGCCGATGGGGCCGAAAAGTTCTGGAGTGGCGACCGCGAAACGGAAGACTTTGCGTCGGAAGGCCTCCCACTAAGTGGACCGATGACCTGGTGAAGATTGCGGGAATCCGCTGGATGCGAGTCACACGGGACCGGTAAATGTGGTGACACTTGGGGATTCCTATGTCCAGCAGTGGACGTCTTTCGGCTGAAATGATGATAATGATGATGGAAACAATATCTTTGCCCGGTGTAAAGACTAGGAATCAAAGCGTACAAGGCAAAATGACGTGATTTTGGCGACCATAATTAAAATCTAAAACGAATTCAAAATCTCCAAGACAAACTTTAGGATGATAGGGAACGAACGATCAAAGAAAACGCACATACCTACCCAAGGACGCTGAAAAACTTATACGAAAGTTCAGAAGGTCACGAAAATTATTCTTAGAAACGACATTATTCGATCATAGGAATAGAAGTCGAAAAATCCAATATTATAAATTATCATTCTAGGGGAATCAATCAATTTCAGTCAAAGTAATAAAACAGTTAGAAGGCAGGACTTGAGAATTTTTAATAATCGACGAAAAAGTTTCAAAGTTAAAATGGACGGGAAGGAATTGGTTAGGGCAACTGTTGAAGTAAATGACCTTGAAAACGCTGAATGTGTTCATAAACTGGTATTGATCGGTGTAGATTATGTCTCTGGGACTAATACTAATTATACATTTGAGGTGGCACACATATACTAACACTACACACAACATATACTAATATTACTAACTGTCTGATTAAAGGAATCCTCCTTTTCACTTTTCAATTTGTTCCTCATTCTACTCTACAAATGACACCACTAATATTATTTCTCTACATATCTCTGGAAGTATTTGTACACGACAGTCCAATAAACCAGAAAGGAATGTATTCCCAACGATGTTGTGGTAAGGCTCAAGCCTCTATACTCCATAATGACGCTTGCTCTTTGAACTATAGCGCGAAAATTTTACGTGAAAGTTTTCGTAGGCTAAGAAGATGCTCAACGATTTCTACGAAGTTTCACGCTTGGTGTGACACTCGCTTGCAACTGAAGCACGCTCGAGCACACGTGACTGATTCTGGAAACATCTCGGATTCTCGATACAACTCCCACTACACTCCCACGATACGCTCACATGCCTCACTGAACGCACTTATTTCGAAAATGCAACCTTGTACACCGAAATATGGCTGAGTTCAAATTATAATTTGCCTGTTCGTTTATAGACAGTTGTGGAACTACGATTAGAGTTTCTAACGAAATTCGGTACTTTGTAAGTTGCACACGTGTAAGGAATGTACGGATCGACATCACACCTCATTTATACTTGCTGATTTCAATTCGAGACGATGCCGTATAGTGGTGCGTAATTTTTGTTTATTGATATTTTTTGTTGCAGTATGGCCTTTTATAAAAAGAACCATTCTTTTTATAAAAGGCCATACAAGAATTGTTTATGTTGAGATAATGCTGATGTTATGAAGTGCTCATACAAGTGCATTAAGCATGGCTATGCACAGATCTGCTTGAAACACGCACTGTGTGTTTGTGCGCACTATCAATGCTTACGTAGAGTGTTAGTCTAACTTCAGACAAACTTGACTAAAAGGTCATCCAAAAGAGACAATTCACCAGTGTCAGCGAAAAACTAGATGGAAAAGTAAAAAAATATATTGTATTCACATTAGCTACCGAAAAGCCTGTGTCTATCGTTCCGAAACGTTCTGCAAGCGATTGCCAGTTGTTTAGACCCATAGGTCTGTACATAGTGACTCTAACTTACTCGTATAGTTAGTTCATGCCTGGTCCGTCTGTGCGATGACGTCAACAGCTCCGTGTGGGCTCGGGACTCGTTCCCGGCTGGACTGTCGCTTGCCCTCATCCAGCACCATAGCCATTTGTATGGCGGAATGTTCCTGTTTGAGAGAAAATACTTTGTCAGTATTTGATAAAGTCATAAGATTGTTGGATGCTCGGAGCACAAGGCCTGTCAATGTGGCAATGCTTGGTAAGGTCCTTGTCTAGTGGGGATTTTGGGCTGAATGATGATGTTTGGTAAATGCGCCTATTGCTGTAAAGGTGTGTTCTTCAGGGTGCCACGTGACTGTGGTCAGCAGGCAGGTTACCATGTGTATATGACATTGGGAATCGCTAAGGAAGTAATTGAAAGTGTGCTTTGCATTCTGCACAATCTGCTCACGTCGGCCTTTCTTAGGGGAACCGATCACTTTTCTGTTTTTTTTTTTCGAATTTCATTTTACCGAAAACTATTGACCGACGTCTTTGCTATATGCATTATTTGACATATTTTTAATCATCGAAGTATCATTTGTCATAGGTTTTATATTACTAACTATATTTCGCCGATTTAGAAAATAACTTTTTGCTATTGGCCGAAGCCTCTTGAACTTTTTTCATTTTCAAAATGATTTATTTTCCATATTTTCACCACACCGAAACAACATTTTACGGATTATTATTTGGTCACAAATATATAGCCGGTTACTTGATAGCATTTTTAATATTAAATTAAAATAGTGTCATAAAAAGTCAATATGTTATGCTACAAAATTTAGTGACAGAAACGAATCGCTGCAAAACCGACTTCACGCAGTCTTGTCTGCCCTACCCCTAGAGCGTAATTTAAACCCGCGTAGGCGCGGAAGGGTGAGGCGGCCCGCGAGCTGAGGGGCAGGTGGTTTGAAGGCCCGCCACCGCAGCTGAAGCTGGCCGGCCAAGCCGGCCAGCAAGCTGAAGTTGCAGTGGTGAGCTTAAAAACCATCTGCGACGATAAGCTCGCGTGGGGCCACCCAAACCCCGCAGCGCCGGAGCCGTGACAGAAACTATGCTAGTTGCATGTTGCATGCCTGCTTGCATGTTGCATGCTTGTTTGCACGCTGCATGCTTGTTTGCATGCTGTATGCCTGCTTGCCTATTGCATGCCTGCTTGGATGCTTTGGTGAAATGAAAATATGGTAATTAAAACAGTGGTATAATGAATGTTCGGAAACATAATACTTCGAACAAATGTTATTTTGGCTAAATGTAACTTCGGTTTTCGACCAAATGAAACGTCGGAGTAACGAAAAAAATCGAATTGATAATAGGTTAACTGATACAGTGGCAGACGTGACTTCGATGACGTAAAAAAAACGAAACGAAAATAGTTGAAAAGTTTTAGGTGTAATGAAATTCGGTCAAATATTTTTCGAACTTATAAAAGGTACTTAACCCTTTCTTACTGCTGAGGATTTGAAACATGTTGTTAAGTTTCAGTATTTTCTCCACTATCAGTCAAAATGTTCAAAATGGAGTTGTATTACAAAAAAATTAGGTATTGAAAAAGCCTACATCACAAAACTTATAAATACAACCTAATTATTTAACCACTCGCAAATAAGGTCTGGTAACTAGTTAAATAATTAATACTTTTCAATCTACCGGCTTAATTAATTCAGTAAAGAAAGTTGCGGAGCACATACCAATTATCACAATTTAATTACATTAAATGTCTACGTTAAAGCCAAAAATGTTTCCCAAATGTTTAATTAACATATCGCTTCTATAACTTTATGTTAGGAGTGTTTGACTTAATTTCGTTTCTATAATAAAATTATAATTTAATTTCGTGCTTATTAATAGAATTGTGAAGAAATGTTGACAGCCATCTTTTCGCTAAAATTAACTTGTTCTATTTATAGGATTTTTATAAAAAATCAAGTTATTTTGGGGTCTTTTTTGTAAGCAGTTTGAATACAATAAATATGACAAATTATAAAACTCAGCTGTACACGATTGGTGTTATCAATAGGTAGACCACAGATATAATTTCACAAAGTATTTGCATTTTAATAAAGTAACACAGGTTTTAGATTGTTTAAAAAACAGTACCTCAAAACCTAAGACTTATCGTATTACATATTAAACAAGACCTTAAAGAAGCAACAGATAGTCACTTAAACCGCACTAAAATAAGACTAACTTTATGACTAAAGTATAAACCGTTTAGTGCTTAAGTGCATTTTGACGTCACTGACTCAAATTGAGTACCATGTTAGAAGAAGATGGCGTCGTTAAAGACCTATTGTTGTTTTTAAAAGTCATTTTTAAGCGTAAAAAGCTGCTCTTGTCATATTTATGAAAGCGGGCATTCCAGAAAAACTAGCTAGCGTTTGTTTTTGTATGAAATGAGGGTAGAAAATGTGTTTCTGTAAGGGCGTTGTGGATTTTATTGTTAGACAGTTTTATTTTGTGGCTATAGTTTATATTTGGGTTTAGTTGCGCAATAAAGTTGTACAGAAATACATAAGTGCATTTGCTATAAAACGGTTCGTGCAGATTCTTAAAAAAAAACATTATCATTCGCTTAAAATATAATTTTACTAAAAGAGATGTTATGAATTACTAGAACTTAATCGCGATTAGTCTGATTTATAGATAATCATAAAAAAACGAGGGATTAGCGTTAGGATACTTTACTTTTATATAGCCTACCTACCCTGAAATAAACTATACGCGCGACTAAGCGACGGTTTGAGACCGCTACAAAAAATGGAGCTATTTATTTTTTACTTCATGATTAACTAAATAACTGGACTTTTTAAGTAAGGTCTCTTAATTTTGTGAAGAAAATTTTCAGTGCCTTTCTCAAATCACTTGAACTTGAGAAAATGAAGGAAACTTTGGGAGAAACGAGTTTTACAGGATAAATAATTAACGTTAATTATAAATTATCGGTTAAGCCCAACAAATGGACTGAAACAATGATTAATTCTGATATTGTCAAATGTTTTGTTTTGTTTAAATGATTGACGGTACTTATTTTGAACTTGTTTTAAAGTGTTCCGTTATGTCATTGTTAAATTGAGTGTTGCTTAATCAAACTTAGTTTTGATGAAGAGGGACTTGATGATTTAATGTTTCGCCTAAATATTATTTGTTTTGCGTTTGGGGATTAATTGTAAATCAGTAAGCACCAAGCTAAAATATTATTGCAGGCACGCAATAATATTTTGATTTTATTTAACATAGACTTCTGTGACTTTCGTGGTCTTCTTAGATTAGTTTTCATTTTAGTTTTAGACAATCATATAATTGGTACTACCTTAGCATGTTATTTTAATAGAGCATTTATGGCCTCAAAAACGTGTGAAATTTCCATGGTAACGACCAAAAAGTTTATTAACAGGCCACATCTCAAAAAACCCGTACCATTATCTCTGGAAATGTGTAAATTATGCGAGTTACTTATCATTACTTTCTCCGCACAACATTTTTTACGCTAAACATTTTCAGTATTAGCCAGATTACTTTAATAAAGGTTCATTTTATAAAGTATCTTATTTTATACTAAGGCTGAATTTTATAAAGACTTTGCTTGGGATGATCCTAGGAAGAAGATTTAGTTTGTTATATCTGTTTGTCACCTTTCTCAATTTCGAAAGTATTTGTTTAAAGTTGATCACATAATTTGTTCTAACTTGTTCAAAAAACTCTCAATAAGGTTTACTTGCAAAAATAGTTCTTCGCCAATGAAACTGCTCGATTTTACAGATTTTTTTTCCTGGCACCTTTGAAATCATTTGGAAAGCGCGATATCTTATTTAATTTTGATGATATCAGCTGTGAGGCAGGGTCGTATATAAAACGCGCGAGAGCACCTGTCCTTAGCGTTAATTTTTATGCGTGGTCGCGCTGACAGAAGGTGCCTTCTAGTTTTTCGACCTGAGTGACGTAATAATTGTTGATTAGGTCGCGGGGTAAGACTTTTTATTTCTTTGATACACTTTAGTTTTTTGGAAGACCAAGAAGAAGTTCACACGTGGGAAGAGGAAAAAAAAACTGGTTTTAAAAAAATCACCTGAGGCTAATAAATATCCTGTTGGAGAATATGAAGTATATGACTGGGTTGGCAGCAGAGTTGAGCGGCGCTAGACTTTGTATGAGCGAAGCGATGGCTATGTTCCCCTGCGTGTCGGGGACGTAGCCGTACACCTGCAGCAGGTCGAAGATCATGTACGGGGACCAGCAGAGGACGAACACTGAAACAAAGGTTAAGTTAGTATTTTTCTGGCGAAGCTCAAATCACACTAGTCATATTAAAATGTCTGACTGACACAGGACCTACAATCGTATACGGGGTGTAAGGGATAGCAGTCCGCAAACTGATAGCGTGTATTCAGCTCCTTATTATGAATCATATTCCACCGGAATTTTTCTCAGGGATTTTTTTATCGTTTTTTCAGTTACTATTCCTTTACTTCAATGTAAAATTACATTATCTATGCGCAGCACTACATTTATGTAAATAATACGGCAAAAAAATACAAACAATGGATGTTGAAATACTTAACGAAAGACGCCTGAAATCATCTGTTCACTTCCTGCCTAGCTACAGAGTTCATCGAAATCGTCGTGGCGCTTGCCGTTCGCTTCGTGCGTTGCCACGGTACCTATATATTGCGTATGAGGAAATAAAATTTATTGGATTCCCATAACGTTCCTGATATAATTTCTTGTACCGGTCATCTTAGTATGATATACTGAATTCACCCCATCGGTCTGCAGAAGGTTGTCCCTAACACCCTGTATTTCTAAAGCGCGATAATTGGTAGGTAGTTTCTTCCTCGTCAGCTGTGGGATCGGACCCTTAGGTCATACTCGGTCTAAATTATTTGTTTCATCAGAGAATCACGTTAAACCAAGCGTAAAGAAGTACTTAGTGATTAGCAACTGTATCATCATATCATCACTGGGTCGAATAAATTGTTTAGCTTTTATTTCTGTTTAGGTTTACAGAATGGCTAACAATTTTGTAATTAGGTGTTGAATAATCTGTTCTTGTGCAAAGGGGAATCACTCTATTTTGAGTATGCTACAGTTTAGGATGAATTATCTACAAACAACACTTAAATATACTCACGCTGGCTCACCTTTTCTGATAAATGCAGTATATATATTTTAGTTCTGAGGAGCTCGTGGCTAAATAATAACAGCCGCTCGGGTCGATCTTTAGGTTAAGCCGTGCTTGCCTAGGTTGGTCTGTGGATGGGTGACCGCCCATTACGTACCGAGTTTCCTCCGTGCCTCGGAAAGCACGTTAAGCCGTTGGTCCCGGGTGTCATTTGTAGATCTTTGACAGTCGTTAGGAAGTCAGTGGCCCAAAAAGTCTGACAACCAGTCTTACCAGAGGGTATCGTATTACCCAGTACTAACTGGGTTGTGGAGGTCAGATAGGCAGTCCCTCCATGTAAAATACTGGTATTCAGCTGCATCCGGTTAGACTGGAAGCCGACCCCAATATAGTTGGGAAAAGGCTCGGCAGATGATGATATATTTTAGTTCTCTATTTTGTAGCAGGTACAAAAAAGTGTGCACAAATACAAATTGCTTACAATAGTTCATTGTTTTGTCAACATAACTGCCTGATTATTCCCGTGACCCTTTTTATACCTCGCTGGCTATTAGATTGAAAGATGTATGGTGTGCTAAACGAGGGACGAAGTGACGGCGTAAATACAGGCATTATATTTATACGCCATGAAAGAACCATGGGCTTTCGGGATTTCGGGCTAAATGGTAACGCATCATGTAAGATATAAAGACAAATGAGGGATGGGGGCTTATAAGGGGGATTAAAAACAATGGCGGTGGATAATTAAGAAGTATTATCGTTTGTGGAACATTTATTTGAATATGTAACGGTTTTGTTGGGATACCTGCAGGTCAGAAGCGCTGTTTAACTTTGATGAGGGTTTATTTTGTTTTTAGGATTCAAAGAGATTAAGAATACTATACAGAAGAAATACCATAGATAAAGTAATTCCATGTCTCGTTGAGGCCTTAATAATACAATATGACATAGTTCTCCAGTTTGACATGTTAAAATTTTTCCTGACACCAACCAGTTGGTTATTGCAAGTAGTTTATAGTTTTTCCTGTCTGTCGAAAGTATATTTAAATGTGTTGTAAAGTTGTAAAGTTAAAACTTTAATATAAATATTATTAATAGTCGAATCATCATATAAATATTTTCTAAGAAGAGATAATCAACTAAGAAAAAAATCAACTCCAGATTGGTGTAAAGTTTTCTAAATTCTGGAACTATCAAATAAATCAGCATTATATAGGAAGAAGCATAAGGAACAAACGCTGAAGTACTAAAATTCGTAAATTATTATAGCACTAACAATATTCTTTCGGGATTATCCAATAAAAACGTCCGGTTTTACAACTAAACTTTTTAAAAGTTTCCCTCGCCCGGGAGTGATTATTACGTCACTGGATTATGGCGTCGCGGATGAAATTTAATCTTCGAGTTCTAGAATTTTCCATGCTGATGTGTGGATAAAAATGAGCTGGAAGCTGTTACTGAGAGAAGAGTTTAGAGACCTGATTGAGCGTATGAAGCTTAAAAAGTATTGGAACGTAGAATTTTGCTGAAGGAAAACGTTTCTAGAAAACTAAGCTGTGATAAAAAGTGGTATGGTTTTAAAGATGTGTTACTAAGTAAATATGTAGATACCTACATAATATATTATATTTGTTAAACTTGCATCGTTAAAACATGTAAATAAATAAAGTAAGCGTGGTGAACGCGCCCATAAGCGCGCTCGATTCCCGCAAGACGACGGAAGATGGTGGCACGCCGGCTTCTTTTTTTTTCCACCCTACATTTCGTCTACAAATAAAATTCATATTTTCAAATAAATAATACAACAAAGGAATGTTGTTGTTTGTTGTCGTCACGTGCCAAAACGTTGCCATACTCCAAAATCTCAAATAACGAGGCAAAGAACGTTACATAATCACAAATTCTAGACAAAAACAAAGCCTTGTAGATCAGATCAGATATCTCTTCATAATAATATTATGGTAATTCGTGTCATCGAGAAAGCAAACGGAGATAAAGAAAATTGGGGGCGAAGCGATCAGTCTTGCTTTAGAATAAAACTGAATGAACATTAATGTTGGTGATATTTTTTCCTTAAAGATTTGGCCTAAGATCGGGATAAGATCGAAAATAATAATATGAAAGGAATATGTATTATATTCCGTGAATAATAATGATGAATAGGGATCATTGGTATTAATAAAGTTAACGAAACTAACAGAGCCTCACTAACAAGACGAAAACACCTTCTCAACTACAAATTAAATTTGACTCGGATTGAACGTTAGTTTCATAATTATTATTCAAATCTTTGACATTGTTATACACCCAATGATATTATAAAGAAGATATGCTACGTTCATACTGAGCGGCGTTCAAATATCGTTGCATTGTTACGACTGCTGTTACTTGAATTACGACAATTGTCTGAATTTGTCTGCAACAATTTGCGCTCTCTAGTGCGACATCTACCTCTTTTTATTTATAATATCATGAAACAAACATACGATAAGTATGAAACTATCCGGAGTGCGAGCGGACGCGTACAGGTCCGGGCCGAAACAATTCGGCATTTGTTTTGTGCGTCGCGAATTCCGCATACGCGATGCGCCGTCACTCAGGACGCACACTAGGATGTTGAAAATAAGCCCACTGTTTTTCAAAACAATTTGCGGATAAATTAGGAACGAGGCAAGGTCAAAGTCAAGATTAAATACTTTTCGGGCGGAATTTTTAAATTTAAAACGAAAACCCATGATCTTCACCCAATGTAAACACTTTAACTGGTAATTTATTTATGGATATTTTACGTCGGGTTCTGGAAGCTTTAAGACAACAATTCTTCCCAGTTAGACATGATGGAGGAGATCGTAAACAGTTTTTATTGTCGCCAGTTTTTGTGGCCTCTCGTCATATCGCGATGGCTCTTACATTTCTTATGGCTTTCTAAGAGATTTGACCTTTGAGTATGGAGAAAAGAAAAGCGTTAACCATGAATAAAAACCATCAATGTTGATTTAAGTACATACCGTAACTTAAAAATACAGAAAACTGGACAGTTTCTTATTTATTAGCGTTCTATTTATTGAAAACACTTACACAGTACAAAATTATAAGAACTAACAAGAAGAACTAACAAGCATAATGACATTGAATTTAACACACTTACAGTTCAAGTTTAAGATTAGGATTAAAAGAACGAGGATTCAAAAACAACAATGACTTCATGTCTCTGGCTCGTCTTATTTATTCTCAGGATTGGAGGCAGTATTTTTCACAGTCTGTTTATTGTGACGTCACCTCACTTTACTGTCCGCAGACGTGGTTGAGAGACTTCAACGATTTGCAGTAAGGGTTGAGAGGTTGTGATCGAAATAGAATCGTACCGAACAATTTAGTTTCTTTTGTACATATTGAAATTTGAAACTTACAATTTCGCCAACCTTCTTAAAAGTATTATAGTAGAATTAGAAAAATAAAAAAACTGTAGAAAAAAAAGGAATCTAGCAAAAGGCACTGGGGCCGCGTGGTGGACTATGATACTTTTGATTTTCAAAACATCAAGCCTGTTTCTCTGAAGGGTTAGGCTGAGTTGTATACCTGGCCATACGCATGGCCATGGCCATTTTGATTGGCATTCTGTAAATAACTTCCATAAAACCTTGACAATGTCACCTTATATGACCTTCCTCAAGGTCTTACTTGAGGTTAATCCACTCCTATCTAAACTTAATTTGTATATTATTAGTACAAAGCTTAACACTACTTCGGTTTCTGAGGCATCACCCATTAATTTGCGTTGTAACCTTTCACTTAGAATGTGTGTGCTGGAAGCCATATTTGTTTCTTAACAAACAATTTGTGTGTTGTTTATATGGAAGGATAAAATGAAATTATTGAATTGACAAATTGCGCACACTGATTCTATGATTGGACATGATTTCGATTTTATAAGTTGAATAGTTGTTTTGTGGATTAAAAAAAAACAGCAATTATTACGAATGCTACGCTCAAACAAATTACTATAAATACCAGAATTTCCTTTCACTTTACTAAACCTCCATATTTTTAGTTCAAATAAATCTAGTTCTCAATAAAGGAATTGACTCATAAAACTGC
The DNA here is from genome assembly GCA_905163415.1 of Noctua fimbriata. Classification (NCBI taxonomy): domain Eukaryota; kingdom Metazoa; phylum Arthropoda; class Insecta; order Lepidoptera; family Noctuidae; genus Noctua; species Noctua fimbriata. Next base: position 15,427,437 of record LR990925.1, on the reverse strand, counting down.
TAAAAGTTACATAATGATAAGCAACTCTGTAATAATTATTTTTTATGTTGTTTCTTGAATAATTCCCAAAGTTATGTTTTTTTATTATTTTTTTGTCAACTCACTTTGAAACTGACGCTTTATTAATAACACTTTCCCATGTTGTTGCATGCGTGTCTGTCCGTCTAGCGTGACTTGTGACGTGTTGTTGTAACACGAATCAGTTATTAAACTAACAACGTGTTGACGAACTAAAATATATTGTTATATGTTTATTGCGTTATGGGATATTATTTTTAGCTTATGTGCATTTAATTGCTACGCCAACATGCCAGTCATAGGGATGCGAATGACTGGCAAAATGTGATAGGGATACCTCCCCTTCACCTACCAAATGGGGCGCAAGTATTTTGCCATGAACTGGGCACATGTCACACTTTGGGCTGCCTACTGAAACCCCTATTCTTTTGCTCCTTGCAATTGAATCTAGAACCTCGATAATGCTCTGATACTGCAAAAAATCTCGTTACAAAAAAAAAACTGTTTTAGATAAATTAACCTCTCATTAGTATACGCCGAGGAAAGTATGCCAAACTTATTCTTCGAAAAACAATTATGGTAATTGGTACCGTGGCTACTTTGTTTTGGTGAAATACATTGTATGCTTAGTTTTGTACCTATACCTATACCTTGGATGCAATGTTACGGAGCAAAGGTTGTTAACATTGAAATGGCTCCTTGTCCGTGTTTACATCTTTTTGGGGCTGACTGTACATTGTATCAGGCTCTGAAGCAGAAATCTCATCAAGCCCTCAATATAATCGATGCCCTGAAAGAAAAACGCAACTTCACAGAACAAATTTCGGAGCTCAAACAGACGATAAAGGACTCTGGTGCTTTGGGAACCTCTTCGATTGTCGATATGGTGAAGAAGGGATCCAGTGATTTCGTTCGTCCAAACAATTTAAGTTCCGTAGCAGTTTATCCCAACTATAAATTGAAGTCGAGTGACGAGACAAAAAACCTCGTGTAAAATATCATACGCCCTGACGAAATGAAGCTCCATGTACTTGGTGTGCGGAAAACCAAAAATGGAGGTGTCATTATCAGCACCGAGGCCAAACAGGATGCTGATAAACTCAAGCACGCAGTCCAAATGTCTACTTCAGGACTCACCGCCGACGAGCCCATCAAGCGCAAACCACGGATCACGGTTGTGGCAGTGCCGACTTCTTTGGCTGATGCTGACGTCTTCAGGTTCATGTACGAACAGAACATCGCCGATAAGTTTCCAGTGATGTCTCTGGAGATCTTTTTGGCCGAAGCTAAATTTATCCACAAATCGGGCAAGAGAGATGCTTCGACCTGTAACTTTGTTATCGAAGTTCCAGCCAAGATACGTAGGGCTTTAATATCTCAGGCAAGGCTTTACATAAATTGGACTTCCTGCCCTGTTAGAGACTTCACCTTGGTTACCTGATGCTACAAATGCCAACAATTTGGTTATGCAGCAAAATCTTGCAGAGAGGAAAACTCTATGTGCAGTCACTGCGGAGAAGCAGGACACTCGATGTCTGAGTGCACGAAGAAAGCGGACACCCCTAAATGTGCAACGTGCTCGCGGTTTAAAAAGCCCAACAACCACAAAACGGGAGAGCTAAGAAATTAGCAGAATATAGGTATATCAACTCCATCGACTACGAAGGCGCGTAGAGCGTCATACTCTAGGTTAGACTTCCGTGTTTGACGCATGTTGCTGACACAACAAGCCAATAACAGACCACTGCGCTGACATACCTACCATCGATTTTATTTATTGTCTAAGCACATTAATTATTCGCTAGGTGCAAATATCAAAATAAACAAGAGCGCCTCAAATGTGTTTTGCAACCTTGTTTTTAATTCTGCTGACGCAAATATTTTCGTGTAATAATGATGTGTTTAGTTCTAAGTTAATAGAGTTTAAGTTAATCAAAATAAGTTTGTCATTATGTTATGTTAAATATTGAACAAAAAATAAATTCGATTGTCCTACATATATCATCCTATTAGAGCTCCTGCAGCTTGTTATACAGGATTATCATAGTACAGGCATCATACATTATTATACCCTCTTATATTCTACTTTGTTAGATGTTGTTTTACATTCATATTGTATTTTACCAACTGGGATTCTGATTAAAGATTTATTATTATTAATATGATGTTTTTAATGCTTGTTATAATACTCCATGTTATTAATAAGAGGGTAAAGATTGAAAATAACAAATGAATCACTTACCAAAAACAATAACAAAGGTCATCTTGACAGTTTTTATCTTAGCCTTCGGTATGATGCCGCGGCTGCTGGCTCGCCGGCTGTCCAGGTCGTCACTGTCTGCAATAAAAATACCCCATTACTATCCTAGTTTACTAGGTACTAATAAATAAGCCTTTCATAGTTTATTGCTGGGGGTTACAGCTTCGATATAAAAAGCCTTAGTCTATTTTGAGGGGTTATCAAATAGCTGTTTAAGCTTGGGAAGTAGTGATAGTCTAGTGGTGTGACTGTCGGACTGCCAAGTCATAGGTCTCGAGTTCGAACCTAAGATACCCACATCTGAATTTTCGGATTTATGTGCGTATTGTATAATTATCACTTGCTTCGATGACGGAAAACATCGTGACGAAACCGGCACGCTTAAAAGATATTTCTCGACGGCATGTAAAGCCAAGTCAGAGGCCCATGGGCGGCATAAAAACTCTGACACCAGGTTAGGCACTAACCACACGATAAAGAAGAGAATAGGTTTATGGAAATGATTTTGTGCGGTATAAAGGTACAATTCTAAAGGCACCTGCCACCGCAACCTCATCAGCAAACCCGCGCCATAGCTATAGTATGACAGACCACAAAGATACGATTGATTTTCGTGTTAGTACTTAGGTAGGTAAATAGAAACGCTTCCGTAAATGAGAATATTGCTGTCTGTTGTCATTTTCCTGGTACTCCCTTTCTTCTCCTAAAATTGTTTGTCCGAAAATCTGCGTGAAATGAAGTCATATATGTATGTCCTAATTATTGTATTATATTAAAATATTGTGTTATTTTTCCTAAAAAATATCCTAAAAGTCTTGCTAGGTGGTGTGAGAGCGTAGGCCGAAGGCCGGCGGAGCTACTATATATATTGTTATATATAATTATATTTGTGACAGAAAGTGGGTGTGTAATGTAAAATACGAGCGTAGCGAAAGCACGTCACATAGTCGTTAATATTTATGACAAACGGATTTAGGGCATATTGTATTTAGGGATTTCAATTTTATGGCATATGTGTTTATGCGATATTAAGTTCAGGTCATTTTTCTGAATGAGAACTATCATGATGATTAGGACAAAAAAAAATAAGTTAGGGAACACAATAGAGAACCCATTTTCCTACGTAGGAATGTCGGTTACATTGAATCGTTACTATTGAAAGTTTGGTTCATAGATATTATCGTGCTTGCTATTTCACACATTGTAAAAGGTTATGGTTACGGGCTTACGGCACACAGGAATGTATCCGTTGGTGCCGAACGCGAAGGTGTGCTGGCTTTCATCTTTAGTATTTGAGTGTAAAATGTAAAACTTATTTACAATAATTATTATGACATCTACTTATTGACATTACTTAAATAATATTCAAACATTTTCATTATCCTTATATTATTATAAATGAATAGAATTGTATTTAATTTTAATTCATGAAATTCATTTTAATCTAAATTATATGATCAAATTGTTATGTCTAATTACTAAATGTGTACTGCATGCTATATATAAGTATAACCAAGATGTAAAATCTAAATATTTGTACGGTTGAAATGCCGAATATAGTGAAACCCATAGATCATAAGAACTTATGTTACCTACCTACATTCTTGCCAAAAAATATATAATTCATTCATTCATTCATAAACTACATAGCTTCGTTACGCCTAAAGAAACTTTTTTCCAGTTTCCTCCGAAAAAAATAAATGATTTTAATAATGTTGTTCACGTAGGCGTCCACATAATTAATTGTGTTAGTTGAAGGCTCTTCTTAATAGGCGTTTTTCTTATCCGAATTAATTATTATGACACCCACGACTACTACGACCCACGCAAAGAAAAAATAATTAATAATTAGGCATCACGTTTTCATCTCGCATTAACTTAATATTACCGTCTTATAATACGAGTAAAATTTATTTTCCATTAAATGTCAAATGTGATTTCCATTATTATAAAACAGGTGTTAAAGATTCAGCACAAATACAAATAAAGTACGTCTAGAAAAAGTAATTATGTGACTATTTATGTAACATAATCATCATACGGCGCCCGACTCTCTAGCCTTTCGAGCAACGACTGCTCAGCTTCCAGTCTGACTAGAAGCAGGAGTTTTTTTCATGGAGATTACCTATCTAACCTCAACAAACCAGTTGCTGGGTAACCTGATACCGGAAATGTTTAAATCCCTAGATTTTTTGTTAATACTGTTACTACACTGATAACCACAAAAGTTAACCCTCCTCATTCCAAGATAATCCTCCATAACTTGGCTTATCGTTTTCTTTTCTGATCCTCCGTTTACTATTCAATAAGAAGCGGATGGCCTTTTATTTTCGACATAAATCCGGAGTGGTTCGCAGTCTATACTTTATGGACCTCAGACATCGTCAGTTTGGGCACGTTCTGACAGTTCTGGCCTTGACTTTAGCTGGTGTTTTGTTATTTTTTCTTTTGTTTTTGGCTTAGCTATTTCGAAAAGATTACTAGGTTTGGTTTTGCTTTGTGTAGATACTGTGGATTAATAAAGAGGTATAACTGTTTGAGCCATGGAGCGTATTTTTTTTTCTCTGCGGAAATGTATAGCGTGATATGTCGCCGTGTGTACGCATACACACGCTAGACATTTCCAGTAAAACATGGCCTCGCTTTGTATACATTTCCCGTACAATTATAGATCCGCTTATACTGGTTTTTATAAATAATAGTACCTAACTATGAATGAAAACTAAAACTTATTAAATAAAACACAAAGTTCGTGTTGGTACAATAAAGTATTTTATAAATTAGTTCATTTTTAAGTTATTTCCTTTATCCAATCGGCACATTATATCATTTGAGGCAACGGCACGAAGCAGATTTGCCTGTGCTGTGACCTGTTCCAGCAGACCAGATAACTAAATTCAACTGCCATTAAGGGTTTATTAATAATGGCTTATTAGCCAAATAACCACATCCCACTACCTAGAAATCCCATTAGGATCTATCTTCCCGTATGATACCCGTGGAAAAGCACCTTATCGAATTAGCCATGAGAATTACTGCTATAATAAACTTCTTACACATTTATTTACCACTAATCTAACTCAGATCACATTTAGCCTATATAAACATCTATTTACGAGTACATACCACAAACCAGCCAATCACATTCTCGCAAACTTTCGCCCAAATTACAACTTAGGGATGACCAAAAAAGTCCAATTACTTACTTACTTAGTTTAATTAATTAAGTGTGACTCGCTAAACTTAGTTTAAAAAGTAGTAGTCGGTAGTTTTTAAACGAGATCATCTGGGAGAAAAAGCTGCTGTGTTGGTTTGGGTTTGCATTAAGTATAAACAAAATCAATAGCGCAATAAGATGACGATGTCATCAAACTCGCGGGAAATATGGTCCTGGATGAAGGATGCGTGGAATCGGAAAATATTATGGCAGAGACATTGATGTAACATAATCAGCTTTTATCACTCCTACTGCTGGGGAACTTTCTCTCTGTGAAAGGGAGAGGTCTGTCATCCACCACGCGGGCCCAGTGCGGTTTAGATGATGTCCCAAGTCTTCGGATTTTTGGTTCTAGGATATTTATTTATTTGGCTCATCAACAATTGAATACACTGCTTCAAACATATGAGATACATTCAATAGAGTCACAGACAAGTGTATCATCAACCTCTTACAGGTAAGCACATCGTGCGCTACTTATTTGTCGTTGGTACTCACCGCACACAACTATGGTTTTTAAATACATAATTTAAGTTAAATTAAAATCAAATAAAATGAAAATCACAATCAGCATCAAAATTAAAATCAAAATTAAAATAGAAATTAAAGTCAAAATCAAATCCATATCAAAAGGATATGTTGATTGCCTCGCAATATTTTCACTAACTAACGCGTCTACCAACCCTGCCTACCTGCCTACTGCTTTGAAACCTGTAACTCGTCAGGACAAACTAGCTCGCTGGTTTGGGTATGGTAAAACGTTATAGACTAAGGAAACGACATCCCTGCAAAACTAAAGCTAAAATAAAATAAAAACTTACATTGCCTCGTTGCCGTTGCCCGTCTGCCCAACACCCGGTTGCTTTTCTGCCGTATTGTGACTACGATGACACCGTAGCATGCGGATATGGTCAGCGCTGGGGCCACAAATAGCGACACGAAGACGCTCGTCATCCATATCCGCCACTGAAGCTTACTGATGCCAGACCAGCACTGGTATATGCCTGGAATTTACTGGATTGTTAGTGTGCTAAGTTTTTGATAAATCATGATTATACTTCTAGGGCAGTCGACTAAAAGTAAACAGAATGAGTTTTTTTGTGGAGAGAGTTATTTTCCAAAGCTGGGTGTAATTTTCCAATTCTTCATATTTTTCTTGTATGTAGAAAAATGTAATAAGTTTATTGGTAAATAATACAGTGTGTAAACAGACCCTTCACATAACCGTCAACCTAGCATTCTGTACATCAAACTAAGTAACTCTACGCAAAAATTATTGCTGGGAATCGCCTTTTTTTTTGGGTGAAAAATCTCGTTTAACGGCAGGACTCGTTGGAAAGCACTCAAATCATCGTGGGGTTGTGGAGGTGTGTAAAGTAAAAATCTTATATTAAAAACATGTATTTAAAAAAAAACTTCTGAAAAAGTTGGAACTTTGACCCCCAATATCTCCGTAACTAGATGGTTTCCAGGTATGGTCTAGAACAAAAAAATAATCGCAAAGACGGGGAGAACAAGTTCTTTCGGTTATGTTAAGGGTCTGTTTACACCCTTTATATAATTCAATTGTGTTTTGATCGAAGAAAACAAATTCAGCAGTACCTTTTTCGTAGTAAAAAGAATATTGCACGTGAATATTGCTATGTTTTCTATTCCCCTTAGGTATATCTACTGAATCCACATTCGTGTTTAAGGCTGAGCATTCGAAAAGTTGGCAACGACGCAAATTGCTGTCAGGCGAAAAATCTGAAAGTTATCTGCCACGCTGCTAAATTTCAAAATGAACCCTTTTACACAAAAACCTCCTTCCGTAGCATTTCTACTATATAGTCGGAAATTCAGCATAGCTAAGCGAGGGTGAAACGGTAAACACTTTTACGATGACAATGTTCAAAACTTCTGCATACTTTTCAAAATGTAACGCAATATTCTCATGTAAGATGTCTATCGTTACTTTAAGACATCCGCTCGAACCCTCATAAAATAAAACCGATTAAGTTGTGAGAACTTAAACTGAACAATGTTATTAAAAGCCAGACTACTATATTGTCTGCACATACTGCGTGGGGTGTCTTGTCTAGATTCATTTTAAAATCTACGTTAAAATAAATTTTAAAACATATGCAAAACTTTGATATTGACTGGGGATAGGTCTACGACAATAGAAATGATTTGAAAAATATTTAAGTCAATCGCAACTGTATACATTATTAATATGCTTGCAGTGGGCAATGCTGGAATGCTGGCTTTTGAAGAAAGTAATGTTTACGTCATGGAAATTAAACCTTATAGATTCCAATTGTCCATACCCGTTAGTTGGATTATACATACCTTCAATTTCGGCTTCATCGAATAGAAACAGCATCGGGACACAGAAGAGGAAGCTGACGAACCACGCTCCAAGAATAAGGGCCCGAGCTCTTCGCCCTGTGAGAAAAACAGAAGTATGAACAAGGGAAGTAATTACATGTACAGGCTGGTATGGATCGCTAAAATAGTTTCACAGGCCACATTATGTTTGAGCTAATCAATATTAATTGAAAATTTACAGGTTAAAACAACAGCTACTAAAGCGCTGTTTTAAAAAAACGAAAGTGCCGTAAACTATGATTTATAATATTAGGCCAGACAACAGCCTCAAGAAGAAACCCTCACTTCCAGATGAAGTTCATTTGAAAAGAACACAAAACAAGAGAACAACACACCATTTTCTTTTCATAAAAATAATTTATTTCTAGAAAACAATTGACTGTGTAATAATAAACAGTACTGAGGACAGTGTTAACGGAACAAATTCCCGCTTACTAGCAAACTTTACAAAATATGCAACGACAGTTGACTGGAGTTTGTCTAAGTTATACCTTAAGTTTAACTTAGGGTAAGTTATGATCCTCTGCGAGTGTTACGACAAAGTTAAGAACTTTTTCTAGAACATTCTCACTATCTTATTAGATCAGCTGTTATATTTTATTTGGTCAAGCTTTCGTACCGTTCTTACATTTTATTTGGTCCAGAAAAATGTAACATCATGATGTCTATCAGAAAAATGGCTGTTGCAAAGACTTATTTTTCCTTCTTTCGAAGTTTTGGATGACACGTATCTATTTTTGGACGGTAAGTCAGAAGTTTTTCAACTTTGCGTAATGTTATAAAAGAAAATGTTGTTGAATGTGAATTAGTTGGCTCAAGATACACGTATGTCCCAATTTTGCTCCCTTTTAATTTTTTGCTTTTTCCTTATTAGGTAGTGGTACGCCATAAAGAAAGGGTGAATCTAATGAGATTCTCAAATTTAGCACATTACATGCACAATAGGGCCTGATTTGGGGAAAGCCCTTAAGTCCTAACATTTTAGTACATTATATTTGAGTGTGACGATAATGCTGGCTGTTGGGGGGAATGACGGTGATGTTTTGATAAGCAACGATCGTCACACACTGGACGCCTGTTGGAGGAAATCGCCGTCGGGGTAGACCGCGGCAAAGGTGGTGTCACGATCTGATCTTGTTTGACGGGCGAACATGGCCAGATATTGCACAGGATAGAGAGGCTTGGAAGAAGAAAGGGGAGGCCTTTGTTCCTCCGCAGTGGGACACACAAACAGACTAAGAAAAAAAAATGAACAAATGAGCAAGGTTTAAAAAAGTAGTGTTTTAATACTTCTGTTACTCGATTCTCATAAAAGCAACTTAAAGTTAAGACAAGTAGCACGGCGAAAAGAAGCTGCGTTGATTAATAAGGGGAATCAAGTATTTCACTTTTTGGTAGTGGTTGTAAATGTAAGGAATACTTACAGCTTCCAGTGAAGTTCATTGGATGGGTAATCGCGTCACATCGATCCACACTGAGCGCCACCAACACGTATGTCGAGGAATATGTGACAACGCCCTAAAATTAGAAAATTCTGTTAATGATCATCACATTTGTTGATGATAGTCTTAAGAAGTGAGTACAAACTAACGTTAGGTTTTATTCACTTTACGCACAACTTTACGAACACTATGCATGATGTGGAAAATTCAAAAATGTGTGGATTAACGAAAAGCTTATATAACGATCCTGTCGATGGAGGAATAACAAATACTTTGATGGCAATAGCCAATCGTCGGGGCCCAAAGAATATTATTGCTGAAGTAGAGTAGTTTTCCCAAAAGAAATATTCCAGGTTATCACGGACCCTTGGACTTTTTATTCTCGTCAATTCAAAACTCTATTACATTCTATCAAAAGATCCCAAGACTATTTTTTTTCTTTTTTCTTTGAAATACATTGAATTAAGGAACACAAGGAATTTCTCCTGTATCGTGGGTGCGTTTACAAACATTTAAATTCACATACACAAACAGCCTTATTTATTTTTAATTATACCACTCATCCTATATTAGCAAAACAACGTGTTCTATTACACGAATTAGTAGTATCTCTTTTAAAGCTCCAATGTAACGAAAACTAATTACGATGAAATATTAGAACAACGTCTTGAACTTCCAAAAATTCCACAATATCCTTACAAAATAATATTTTCCTAAAATAATGGAAGATTCCATGGAAAAACACGTTCTGTTCCACGTTATAATTAATTTATCAATTGCCGGAAGGCTCATGGCTTACCTGTAAATACTTCATCATTTTACACGTGATGGATCCGGCCAACCACGTGATTGTTATCCGCTGAATTAAATCCGGCAGAACGCTTATTAGTCCCACTAACAAATCTGCAAAATGTTCGTACTGTTAGCCTATTGAAACATAATACCTGTTACGCAATGATCTCATTGGTGATAAACTTCTTTTGGAAACATGGATAAGGAAAGTATGGTAAAGGAAAAGGAAAGTATGGTAAAGGAAAGTATGGTCCAAAACGTGATAGACTTTGGGTAATGACTATAGCAGTCAGCTACCTAACCTATTACCTAATTGTGTTAGATTTTCAATTATTGTGAACTCCCAATAATTGAAACTCACGGAAAAATTCCGTAAGTGACAGTATAAGTTTAGTTATAAACCGTTAAAGCTTAAAACAGAGCACAAAGTTCAATACGACACACATGCCCGTTTTCACAAATACTAAGCGAAACCTTTATAAAAGTGCGTTATTGGAAATTCAACCCTCGTCTCAGAGCAGATAGTGGACTCTCCAACAGTGTTGCCTGCGATCATGGCGCTTGCAACAGCGTCGAAATATCGGGAGCTCAAAATAATGAACAATCACGGAAGATATCCCGTAAGTGACAGTATAAGTTTAGTTTTAAACCGTGAAAGCTTAAAACCGTGAGTGTTATAATTTTTAGGTATTCACTTAGTGTCAAATCTAGTAGGTAGACCTGCTGTAATTAAGAAAGGAAGCAGATGCTTAGGTCCAGCTGAGTTGATTTCGTAAATAAATTATTTAAAGCTTACTAAAGTATGAGTACAAACTAACCTGCAATTGCAAGCTGCATGATGAAGAAGTTCATCCTGCTTTTCCTGGTCTTAGTCAGCAGCAGTGCCAGCACCACCGTCGCGTTGCCGGCCACGATCGTCACTAGCAGCACCCATAGTATTGCTAGTTGTGCTGACTGTACAGAAATGAAGACCGTTAAATTACAAGAAAAAAATATTATATTTTTCTCAAATGTTGATTGGTTCTGCGACATCTGTCATCAAATAAATATATAAAAGCTTCCGAATTGTATGTGACTTGACTTGTGTAATTTTACAGCATAATATTAATTACAGTTCTTGTCCACTGCTTTGCTCGGTTTATGGTCCTAAGATTACCCCATTTATCGAGCTTGCTGACAACGGTAGCTCTAAGTAAGCATTAAATAAACTAGCTTAAATGATAAAATATGAGATTACGAGCCCTATAATATAATTTACCATGTCATTCATGCTTGTACAAATAATAATTCAATTATTTTAATTGACATTATTTACTCGAACTTGACTTTGTATTGTATAGATTTAAGCTTATAAAATATTAAAAACTAATATTTGTATACCAATTTCAGTAATAAGACGTAGAGCTCGGCTAAAATGTATACATAAGACCTTTATTGTAATACCAGTGTTCACGAATAAAGATTGATTGATTGATTGATAACTTTATAAACATTTTTTTGTAAGATGGACTGAAATCTGTTGCGAATAACAAAAAACAAATTAACCGACTTCCAAAAAATCACAAAAAAAGATGCTTGTGGAATACATAACCTCCTCATTTTAGAAGTCGGTTATAAATATAAAATAAACAAAAAGACGTAAAAATATAATAATCGTAGACTGAACTTTTAAGTGATGGGACTGGGTTTCAAAGTTGTACTATGTTTAGGTGTAAATAGTTTTCCGAAGTAATTTCTAGAAAACTGAATTGTACATTTGGGAACTCGGAATGTCTTTGAAAATTTTGTTGAGATTTGTCTAGAATTTAAGACATTAAATGAGAGAGAAATATATGATAAATATAGTGGATATTTTTTCTTGAGGTGCAAAATTAAATTAAAAAGGAAGACAAAAACATTTTGTGATATTAATTTTAAAACGGTTTTTCTTTATAGTAAAAGTTTGTTTAGTAAAATGGTCTTACTTTTCTCATTACTTAATAATTTTTTGTTTGTTAGTTTTTGTCATGAGTTGCAAACAACTTAACTTGTCACTGAATAATAATGTTTTTACATAAGTTTTTAGTAGGCAGAGGTGTACCTAATAGTACATACATATTTTGCCAGTTATGTTTTTTAAGTCCCATTCGAGCCTATTGGCATCAACCGGGCACAATCCAGCAGCTACTAGGAAATTCTTGATGGAAAAACCCAATAACACTTTGTCCGACCGGGAATCGAACCCAGGACCTCATGCTTAGCAGGCGCGCTTGCGACCACTAGTCCAGCGAGTTAATAATACGTAATAATTAGTTTGTTTGTACTAAATTGTATCCACCTTATCTAAATCAAATCAAAAGATAAATTATTAAACTATCTCATTTCCTTTTACAATGCACAAATCAATTACAAAGACTAATTGAATTGTGCATTTTAAAAGGATTTTTTAAATTTCAATTAAAATATAACATAAAAATGTTAAGCAGAGATATGTACCAGTAATACAACAATATAAATACAACAAAAAAACCATCTACACGAACCAAGTGATTTCATAGACTTATAATTAAGTCAGTCTTAAACAAATTAGAAAGCAGAGAGTAAGTCTAGACCCATATTTTAGTTTGGCGAACGCTTCTCGCAATTAATCCCACACTCCTCCTTTAATGAATTTAACTGATTAGTTTCTTAGTAATTCTTTGAATTTACTTACCAACAATTTTTGAGTAATCGCGGTCAAGACCCTTTTTGAGAATATCAATTCTTCATATTTTAGGTATATGTACTTTTTTGAAATCTTTAGGTAGTTAGTACCTTTGTTTTTATGGGAGTGATATGAAGATTCGAATGACGTTATTACGACGCCCGCTATTTCGAAAAACTTTACGAGTAGCACGACAGTTCGAAAACACGCTGAGTCGAACACTGCTATATCGAATGACGTTGTCACTTGTCGCGAACACGCTGATTCGAAAAAACTATTTGAATGGTATGCTAGTATGAAAGTCTTGGTATCGAAATCTACTGTTGCGAATAGCATATTGCAATCTGAATTTGTCTAGCGATCGGACTCGCGATCGTGATAAACCTTTTCTTTGTATTGGGTTTGGGAAACAAGAGCAATGAGAAGTTTTATTTTAAGTTTTAAATTTCCATAGATATAGTAACCAACAAATAAGTCAACAAATCAAAATTATAGGTGATACTCATTACCAAAAAAGAAAGACTTTCGTACTAGCGTACCTTTCAAACAGTTTTTCGAATCGGCGTGTTCGCGACAACGTCATTCGATATAGCGGTTTTTGACTCAACGTGTTTTCGAACTGGCGTACCACTCGTGGAGTTTTTCGAAATAGCGTGCGTCGCAATAACGTCATTCGAATCTTCATATAGGTAATTACTTTTAACCACCGAAAACCAAGTTACTTTATAATCAAAACTTATCCAAGTACATTAGTATTTGTGCAATCAAAGTCAAAAACAAGATTAGAAAACGTCGCCGAGACCCCCCTTTATGTTAGTTCACACAATTAACTTTAGCCCCCCTTTTACTCCTTCTCCGCCCTTCGGCAACATATCACGTTCATTTATATTATTTTATTGCCGCGACAGTTTGACAGGCCATTAGGTTTAATGACACGCGCTTTAATGAGTAAATTCATTAAGAAAACGTTCTTGAGGTGACTTGAAAACAAAAGAACGTTAAGAGCAACCATTTCGAGTCCCAAAGTTCCAAGATGGGAAAGAACGTAGATACTTGATCTACGTTCTTTCCCGTCTTGGAACTTTGGGACTTTCGCAAATAAAAGATTTTTAGTGATCCTAAAAATACCTTCTTAAGAATACTAATTAAGATCATCCACAACCAAGGGCGTGAAATTCGCCTTTGGTTGTGGTCACAATACAATTTTTTTTTAAGACGCATTGCAACAAAGAAACTCCACATTATATTTGAAGTGTGTGTCTGTGTTCAAGAGCTGTCAGAGTCATTATTAGGTACTATGGAATAATCGTCATCAGTCTACTGTTGAACATAGGCAAGCTGCTACGATCGATCCTGCAAAGATCGCCTCTCCACCAGCTTTTGGTAGGTTTTAATAAAACAAGAGAACTTTGATTTCTCTCTGTATTCTTCTCTTACCTGATAAAAATAGAACTTATTGATGGTGGTCTCATTCTTGGAGATGTTCCTGTAAACGGTGTCATTGACCTCAGCGTAGAGGCTGCAATTGTAACAATATTCTTCCTCCATGATGTGGCTATTCACATTTTGTATCTACAGTACCTGGAGACAAAGGAATATAGTTTTAAATAAAAATACGCTATGGTGTTACGCTTTGAAATTGTTCCAGAGTGATTGGTCGGGGGAAATAAAAACAAGATTGTAAAACTGAGTACCTACAAGAACCTTTGCTAAGTTGTAAATAAAAGGTTATTTGAAAAAAAACAGGAGATCTCCTATTGTGAAAGTTGTTGATGTTTTGCGTCCAGTTTGTAAGACAAAACACCATTTTTTTTTTCTTATGAGAAATCATCATATGACTCTGGGCGGAGCGGAAGGTAGTGTCAGACTTCTACTGACTAAAACCCATCCATCTTCCTTTTTTGCCCTTTGTGTTCCAGGACCACGGTATTTATTTCGAACAGTCCCGCAGCCCTGGCAGCAGACCAAACACCTAATGTGTAAGAATGTAATTAAAACTATAACCAATGCAACGCATTTTGGAATCCAAATCAAATTCTGAGCTTCGTTTTCAAGTTTAATTTTTATTGAACCAAACTGGTTTGAAGTCGACGTCTGACATCGACCTTAGGACGTCAGACCTCAACTTCAATTTCAAGTTTTAATTTTTGGTTGTGAGGATGAACTACCACAATTTCGTAAATGTCACATGTTATGACGGACCGTCAAACGCAGGACTCCGAACGGCGAGAAAACTTTTTCGCCCAAAAAATAATGCAGTAGTGACAGTTTTGTCATGCCTTCATCAAGACTGTTAAAAGATTTACATAGCGAGAATAATAAAGGCTACTATAGACCGACCGCTTTAATGAGTCCTTGCGAAAAGGTATCAATTAAAATGAAAGTTGATCACGTATTGGTTCAATTAATGTCGTAATACCAATGTGGATTATGGTTATATTATAGCAAATAAATTTTGGGATATTGTTAGGACTTTGTAGACGCTTAATGTGCCTTTGATGGGGCAAGGCGGAGGGCTAATTAAAGCGGTCGGTCTATAACAAATTACAACTAAAATTCATTCAAGACCTTTCTTAGAACACCCATGTTCTATTAAGAGCAATATTTATATGCGATGTCGCCCCAAGTTTAATCTTTGCTTTATCCCGAAATTAATCTTGTATCTCTAATGAAATCTTTGATAAAAGGTAATGGACAGAACAGAATTAAGTCTCCGAGCTCTGTAGTGCTGTAACGATAAGTATCCAGTTTCAGCTCACTTTGAAACAGTTTATGGAATTTAGGACTTAGCATGTTCTGAATTAACGGTGGACTTGGAATCAAATGGCAATATGTTGACGTTATTGATGTGAATAGATGAAAATTGTATTAAGGATGAAGAGAACACTCATATTTAGGGTTCGAAATATGGTGCTGAAGTTACGCGTTCATAGATTAAGAATTTCTAAGCTGATTCTAAAGTTATCATGCCTTCTTAGCCTGTCCTTCAACTGTTAGGGAAAGGAGTTGTTCCACGAATTTCGTATTTCGTGAGCACACACGTCTTCCTTCAAGTTTTGAGTAACCTATCCAGTCCATCCCACCATCTCATTAATGACCTGCCATGCCTCCTAACTGTCTTGGGGCACCAGTTCTGAGCTGTTTTAAACCACAGTTTTTCTTGCCCAGTCCCATTCAAGTTGCCTTAACGTTTATTAATTTACCTATCTCAATTCACTTATATAATTTTATTTATTTGTATGTATACATCTATAAAAATTGATAAAATTGAAGTGTTTGTTTGTAATATAAAAAGAACTGCTGTTTACTGGATGCATAAGAATATATATTCGGCACTTATAATAAAAACCATTTTTTTTTTTAATTTTTGTCTGATGTCTGTTTGTTCTGGCTAATCTCCGAAATGGCCGTGCTGATTTTGACGTGTGTTATACTGGCAGATAGCTGATGTTATAAGAAGTAACTAAGGCTACTTTTATTTTAAAATAAGAATTAGAGTTCCGTGCAAAAAAATATAAAACAACCAATTTGAAAATTGGTAAAAATAGGTTGGATTCAAAAAGAGAAGTAATTATTATTTTATAATAAATTCACGCGAATGAAGGTCGCGGGCAACAACCAGTCCTCCAATATAATATGAACTAAACTAGTCACTTGATGATACCATAGAGTGCCTAAAGAAGGGCAAAGGATCAGCTGCTCTGGGACGATTAGTGTGTAATGTTGGAAATAACAATTCTAGTTTAGTTTTAATGGTAAGGTCGTCTCGTTTAGTGAAACTTAAACAGGCTGTTTCGGTAGAAACAATAATGTATAACAATAACTAAATGATTTTGAGTTAAAATCACTCACAAAATGACAAGAAGACTAAATGATTTCTAAAAGATTTATCGTTAGCTGAAAATTGTTTGTCCTCAATCATTTTTTCAGTTATTGCTCGAAGTTTTACGTAAGCTTCGTCTTTTTTATTCAGAAAATCAAACTTTACTTTGATGAATAGAGCCCTTTTGAAAACATTTTATTTTACTACTATTCTCTTGAATGGTTCGAATTTGAATAAATAGTTGTCAGTTTCACACGGATAATGTAATCAATCTCTTTTTTCACAGTTGGATCCATTTTAATGAAAAATATAAAAGGTAACACCTGGGACACATTGAAAAAAGGTTTCATTTACATTCTAATTCCAAAATGTTAATTTTAAAGCGACCGTTTTAACCGTGTGTTCCCGCTGGCCCCACTGCCATGGCCCACTGGTGGGGCCACCGGGAAAAATTAAAACAATCGTTTCGTTGACCCCACTACCTTGAGATCAGAAAAATGAAGGAATGAAATAAACCTTAATGTTGTCAGTGGAAATTAATAGACATTCCGATGATTCCGATCCATACAGTACGACAGCTCTGATCACGGCCTTGTATATTATTGGCCCTGGCGTCAAACGGGAAAAAAGTTCTCGTTTGTTGCCAGTGAGGCATATAATATGACACATATGTTCCCCAAAAAGTACCGGCTGGTATGAGCTCAAGGTGGTTTGCATTTTAATAATTCTGGGTATAGGTACGGTCTTCTAGTAATAAATACCTTTTTGGATTCATGCCCGCCTAGTACTGTTCGTAAGGTTACTGCCCATAACTAGCACAACTGTACTAACACTACTCGATCCCATGCAATATTTTTGAGTAATATTTTATTACTCAAAAATACGGTGGGGCCAACGGGAACAATTTTTAATTATTTTAATCAATTCCCGCTCACCTCAGCAGTGGGGACACGGGTGGTGGGGTCAACGGGAATACACCGTTTTAATTCCATTTAAATGAAGAAAGTTATCACCTACCAACATTAATAATGAAGTTAGAAAATTCACATTACCACGCTCTGCCATAATTTTCTTGTTTAGCTAAAGTTAGATTGTTTATTATTTTTTCACGCCTGAGCGGCTTACCGATTTTCAGTGAATTTGGCATACAGATAGATCATGATTTTGGGGTTCATAGGGTCATAGATAGAGTTTTAATTCCGGTAAGATTCTTGTAGAATTATTACCAACTTCCACGTTATTGATGCTGCGTACAAAGGCAAGTAATAAAAAACGTTTTCGTAATATCTGTTTAAGTAAAACAAGAAGGACCAAAGAATCTCGGAGAATCGTTCACACATAATGGCCATTCGTCACTCGGCTCGGAAAAGAATACTAATGCGTCCACAAAATAAAGAAAACAAGAAGACATAAATTCGTACTCGGATGATTTTATTTGAGACCTACATTCCGTAATCCGTTGTAGGAATGTTTAGAAATTCTTTGAGCGTACTAAAGCCACTAAAGCAACTTTAAGCAAAATTGTATTTTATATAAGTGAAAGATATAGGATTTACTATTATGATACTTAACGCAAATTTTATAAGAGTCTATTAATTATACAGGGTGGAAGGAACACCGAAGCACCGATGAAAAATTTCTATATTTATAGGGGGTTTCAGAATGATGTACTGAGTACGTGGCAACCGTTTGTTGCGGTGTGCTTTCCACCTTGTAAAATTAATAGACTGTTATAAAATTCATGTTAAGTATACTCTATACTTAAAATATCGTATTTAACAGTTGTTTAGCCCAAACCACTGTTAAGTTAAGACGCACTGACAGGTGCAGTGCTGCTTGCTTAGCGCCTAAAGCCTAGTGACTTAACATCTGGTTACTTGCTAGTGAAGGCGCCAAGCGCGCATTGCGGCCGGATTAAAAAATCCTTAAACATTCGTTTCTCTAGGCGCTAAGTAAGCCACCTTTTAGAGCGTACGTAGCCTTAGGTAAACGTGTTTTGTGACCATACCTTAGGATAGAACTTGTCAAACCATAGCTTTTATTTTTTGACAGCAGTGTCAGAGAGATATCTGAAAGGTTTGACTAAAACCTTATATGTACTTATTTGGTCTCAGTTCACAATAAATGGAGTAAACAGACCCTTCACGAAGCCGTCAACCAAGCATTATGTACATCAAACTAAGTAACTTTACGCAATAATTATTGCTGGGAAACGCCTTTTTTTATTGGGGTGAAAAATCACGTTTTACGGTAGGACTCAATGTAACGCACTCAAAACATTGTGCATCCATCAGCACAATGTTTTGAGTGCGTTGGATTGAATAGTACAGAGGTCGTGGAGGTGTTTTAAATAAAAATCTTACAATACACAAATGTATTTTAAAATAAACTTGTGAAAAAGTCGGAACTTTGACCCCCAATATCTCCGTAACTAGAATTTTCCCAGGTATGCTTTAAAACAAAAAAAAAATATTACAATGACGGGGAGAACAAGTGACTTTCGGCTTCGTTAAGAGTCTTTTTACACCCTTTATAAGCGAACGACATTACCGTTATTACCTTCAACAACTAACCCAGTAACTGGTCCTAAATCAACTCCATCCTTGCTTAACGTATCTTCGTAAACCTCAAAGCTGTTCTCAACCAGCGACAAAGATAAACAACTCAACTTTACCCGACACTATGACTCCTGAATAACCTATAAAATGGCCCCTTAATCAAAACACAGGTGTTCTCACCCTCTTCAAACGTAAAACTTGAATCTGCGACCCTATTCGTGAAAAGCTAGGGTAGATATTTGATTGCAGTGTGAAAGAAAGTAATGCAATCAATCAATTGGACAGCAATTCAATTGGTATTTGAGAAAGTGATCTAATTTATCAAAATTTATTCGCGAAGCTTTAAATTAATGCGCCTTGTGGGCTCGCAGGTGTGGTTTAGCACTGTGACGTATTACCACCACAATATCGGCTTATCGGCTTCAGATTAGTGACTTGCAAACGAGTTTTGAATTGGTTTCACAATAAAGTTTTGTTTGAAACTTTTTGCGGAAGGGTTGGGATTTTGGGTCTATGTTATTTGGATTGGATTTGTTTGATCCAAATATAATTGTTGGTTTATATTAGGTTACGCTGGAACCTCGGATTGGTCTGACTGCTTCAAACTAATTTATGTTACATAACTGATTGATGCTTGGCTTAAGTTGGTGTATTCCCGCTGACCCCACTGCCATGACCCCACTGGTGGGGCCAACGGGAAAAAACAATATCGTCGTTTTTATTATATGAACTGTTGATGTAGTCATCCACAGAGACCAAATTCTTATCAAATTAATGGAAAGCAAGGTATAAAGGTAACTAACACGGCTTTTTATATCCCAAATGACCCAAACTCCGTCACCTGTATTTAAACAAACAGAATGACAAAACAAATGTTGGTCTTTCACAAAAGGAAAACTCCAATAGTTTGGTCGAGAAGCTTGGGGGACCACTGAAATCCTCCTAATTTCCTCATAATTTCCTTCGTGTGTTTCTTTGGAGGATAACTAAATAACAATGAAGATAAAGTCCATTGACAAGATGAGAATATAGAAATGGTTTTTGCAAATGAAAAATGTTTAGTGTCCTCGATTAAAATAAATGAAAAATGTCAAAGGTCTTAAACATTGTCTGTGGTGAGCTTGCAAAGTTTTTATTACTAAGTTAAGCTTTATAAAAGTTAAAAACATCAGATACCTAAACCGATATTTCTTTACTTGATTTGGTGACATGCGTTACATTTAGGCCTACCGTAAAACGTGAATTTTCACTCCAAATAAATTAATCTAAACAGCAAAATAAACGCCCGCTTCTTGTTGCGACATTACCAACTTTTGAAAGTACTCTCCTTAAGCCTTTGCTGACATCAGTTATTTTAATTTTCAGGACTAATTCAGTGTATGCTCAAATATAATGCCAGGTTTCACAAGAGTCTTGACCTGAAAGTTTCTAGAACTTTAGTCAAAGTTAGTTCTAGTTCAGTTACAGAAAGACTAATCACAGTTCCGTGTATCATGAGAGCGTTTTGGCAGGAATCCGGTAAAGTGAATTAAGTAGAACATTCGCAAAGCTTTTCTCTCTGGGAGTACTGTGGTTACGAAATAAGTTCACCTCCCAAAATTGGCAGGATTTGCACCAGCTACGCAAATAACTTTCGTAATTTATCTATTTGGTAAAGCTATTCCATTTCTTGGCATAACGTACAGGAAACGTATACGAAATATTGTGTACGTTATAGTACATATTTGGTGAAAAATTGCCTTGCAGTCGGCTACAGCTCAAATAAATTCAGTATTTTTGTACTGGAACCGCTATAAGAAAAATCTCCACAGCT
The DNA here is from genome assembly GCA_905163415.1 of Noctua fimbriata. Classification (NCBI taxonomy): domain Eukaryota; kingdom Metazoa; phylum Arthropoda; class Insecta; order Lepidoptera; family Noctuidae; genus Noctua; species Noctua fimbriata. The sequence goes on along the minus strand of LR990925.1, from coordinate 15,406,461 downwards.
TCTGACAGAATTTCTTAAAAGGAACAATAATTTGCAATGGGTACTTACATTTATATCAAAAAATGTTGGCTGTAAGTACTATTACATAAATAACTAGAACTTATAAGATTTTCTAAAAGAAATAAAAAAAATATTTTACTTGCTTCACTTCGAAAAACCTCTCTCCATATAATATGAAATAAGTAGAGGAAGTGTTTTCAAGAAAAAATATACTTCATTCATGAACCAGTCGGTTGGAAGAAAGATTACTTGCTATGCTAGTGAGCAAAGTGTGACGTCAGACAAACTTTCTTACACTTTAACCAACTTCAATTTCATAGTACACTTTCCGCTCTACAAACTTCTTGGAATTATCAGGAAAGAAGATAATGTTTTCACATATGTATAGTAGCTAAACATTAAAGCCTTGCACCCGAGTACTTGTCAACCTTGGAGGTTGTCGCCTGCTTTTCAGGTCAGTCTTTGCATCATCAGACATAATTTATTTTAGTCTAAGTACCTACCCAGTGAAAATTACATACAGTTTGGAAAGGTGACAATTGCTATGTGGCAGAGTATTTCAAAATTGCTTATTTTTTTAATTGCTCGAATATTCACTTATTATTCAGTAATGGAAAAATAATGTTACCTCCACACGCATACGCTGTAAACAAGAGATGTTGTTTTAAGTTAATTGAAGTAAACATTACTCGAATATCAAACCAATGATCAATAAAGTCAAGCAAACATGTCAAATCAAATTGCTCAAGTTTGAATAGGACTAGGTTTAACTCAAATAACATAGAACAACACACATTGATGTTTGATATAATTTTTCTGTGAGTAGTATAGAGGGTGTAAACGGACCCTTCACGAAGCCGTCAATCAAGCATTATGTACATCAAGCTAAGTAACTTTACGCAAAAATTATTGATGGGAAACTTTTTATTTTGGGGTGAAAAATCACGTTTTACGGGAGGACTCAATGTAATGTACTCAAAACATTGTGATGATAGATGGATTGAATATTACGTGGGTCGTGTAGGTGTTTAAAGTAAAAATCTTACATTTAAAAACCTGTATTAAAAAAAAGTTGTGAAAAAGTTGGAATTTTGACCTCTAATATCTCCGTAACTAGAAGGTTTCCAATGATGGTCTAGAACAAAAAAAAATATCGCAATGACGACGGGGAGAAAGGCTTCGTTAAGGGTCTTGTTACACGCTTTAGTGTCTGACCCAAACAGGATTTTCAGGGGAAGCCGAAACCGAAACTTCGGCCCTAGTCTCAGTTTCGATTAAAACCGAAACTTCCTTTAGTTTCTCATATGTCATTCCAGATTTCGATCCTTAATAGCGACACTATCGAATACAGTGTGTATTTTTTCCGAAATCAACGGGTTCGTTGCCTGCCTAGGAACATCGATTTTTCAAAAATCCAATGATGCAGTTTTAGTTTTCATCAAAATCGGGCTCGAGACTCCTTTGAATATTTTTCGCTATTTCTCATAGTTTCGGATTTGTCCATCCACGCCCACTTGAAAAAATCACCCCGCATAATAAAATATTAGTGTTCCTGTCCGCATGAAAAGTCTATTCAAAGTCGATGTCAATGAGTGTACGCACTAAGAGAGATCTAGCTATCTACGTAAATGGATACTATTGTTTTGTTCCCCAAACAGCCTTGTCAGTCCACACGTCCATTGCAGATTGGTTTGACGCATATATCAATTTGTTTGGAGTTTTGGACGCAGTGCAGTTTGTTTTGAAAAACTAGCGGGGAATTGGATTTCGATAGCCATAAACTGTAGGTGATATATTCGTTCGTGTGCTGCATTTTAATCAAAGCTATAACTTGTTTCAATATTAATAGTTTGTTGAGTTTTTGGTCCTGACCGTACGAATACTGTGTATAATAAGGTTTTCCATTGGTCTACGGTATCTCAAAATCAGTGACAAGTCGTTCATCATAACCATCTTCCTGTTCTTGGCATACTTACCACAATTGCGTAACATACTTTTAATCAAAATCCGAAGGAGTTCGAAGGAAATTCCTAATGTTAAAAATATCCTTAATATTCGAAAAAAAAAATCTGCTCGACGTCGTGGAATAGAAAAAAAAAATAAAAAATTCAGTTGACTTGATAACCTCAGGAAATGCATTGCGATTGTAAGTGTTCATCGCTGTCCTTAGGACAAGATTGAGGGCAAGAGTAGGCCCATTTAATATAAAAAAGGCTGTTGCGCCATAACCCCGTAACTTTGAGACCATTTTCATTGTAAAGAACAAAAACAATACTAGTTTAAAGTAATAATTTGGGAGGGACTACACTTAATAATTTCCCAAAAATCTCTTTATAATAACAATATCCGGAGCAAAACGAGAAAGCTTTGTATAATAATACATAAAAATGTCGTAACTAATTCGTAAGAGTATTACGCCTGATTTGCTACTGAACTTTTCTTATATTTTGCGGCAAATAGGCATAATTGGCTCGTATTTTTGCCTTTGACAGAATTATATTTCTATTTGGAATATTTATTTGTTATTTCTGTCTTTTGGTTGTTGGATGGCGTTTATAGACTAGGATTTATCTTAATAATAGATATTTATATTATAAAGAAAGCTGGCCATGTATTAGGGGTATTACATGAGTCTTAAACATAATGAGACGAAATGTAGGTGTAGTTTTACATCTCTGTCTTACCTCTGAGGATTACAGGTGTAATGTTATGCGTTAATATCTAAGACTAGCCAGTAATATTAAAATTATCAGTGAAATATTTCTCCGGCACATGAAAAAGAATAAGTAACTTTTTTGTGAGCTCAAACTCAGTTGTATTGAAAACAGACGTTTTTTTCCACAAACAATTTAGGTACCTACATTTTCATGTGTGATTTCCTCACCGTCATAATATTTCAAACAGAAAGAAGACCTGATGAATACCGAAAGGAAACCCAAGTACATTTGCCAATTTCAATTGTTTTAATCCAATCACCTAAATCTTCCACTCCACCTCTATAAACCAATGTAACGGTAACGGTCAGATAAAGTACCAACTGATCCCCTGGGATGGGACAGGAACGAATAAATTAACGCAGAATATAACCACAGTAGGTATTATTAGTAGAACGATGCAGTATCTAAGAAAGAAAATACATTTAAATGGCACATGCCACAAGTGCAGACAATTATAAAACAGAAATAATAAAAGAACAAAAAAACTGAACAATAAATTTTGGTAACATTATAATATGCCTGGCTGCGCCAAATAGGACCAGTTCAGCAAAATGCCCGGCAACTAGTGCCTGACGCTGGTTTTCAACTGGACCTGGATTAGAGACGTCACGGATGTAAAACAGTTTTATGTGTTGTGTCAATGGTGATGGTGAAAAGGTACTTTAATATGTATAATAGTTGTGTACAAAAAATAAATAAACATACAATCAATTATTACTAAATAAACTACGAAAGAGGAGCAGCGGTGGCCCAGTGGTGGCGGCCCCGACTGACGAGCTGTAAGTCGTGGGTTCGAACCCAGGCAGGCGCATCACTTTGTGTAATTTATTTCTTCACCACTGCTCTCAAAACGGTGAAGGAAAACATCGTGAGGAAACCGGCATGTCCTAGAACCAAAAATTCGAAGACATGGGACATCTACCAACCCGCACTGGGCCCGCTTGGTGGATTATAGCCCATTCCCTCTCATAGAGAGGAGGCCTGTGTCTCAGCAGTGGGAACATTACGGGCTGATTATGCTATGCTATGCTACGAAATAATAAACATCCTGAAAGTGCAAAACTCTCAACTAGGACCAAATGGCCGGTATGTATGTAAAACTTCTAGAAGTTCTGGTTTGATTATGTTATCCCCTCGTATCTATTTGCATATATTTACTTAAGACAGTTTTAGTGTTTTTCTTTTGTACCAATTTGATTATACTTATAGTTGTTAATAGATTAATTTTACTTTATAATTTTACTGTCCTAATTAAATTGTGCTATGTAAAGTGATGGCCTGAAACACAGGTTTAAATAAACCTAGATCGGGAAGGTCGCTACCTAACATCTGAATTGAACTATCATTACTTGCAACTGTTGAATATATTTTAGTTATGATTTACTAATAAGTACTAATAATACCATTTTATGAGAAATAATACTACGGCTTCTAAATATACACTTTTTACAATACTTTTTAAATAAATTATTCTTATCTAATTATATTCTCATGTGTCGAGCTGTAACACGCTTTTATTAGCTGCAATTGTAACTAACTAGTTGTGTAAAAATAACTTAGAAGATCCCACCCACTTCCTAGTTTCCGATTAAGCTGAAATTTTGCATACCATTTTTCGTTTGGATGATGACACTGCATGGTTAACTAAGTGACGTCATGCAAAATCCAATATGGGGAACTCCCAAAGATAGTTGTTTTGTCCCCTTCCTCTAATTTCTAAAGTAAGAAAAAAATTTCTGAAAAAATGTAGGACTAGAACGTAAAAAAATTTCAACGAAAATTGGTTTGAATAAGATTTGATGTTTAGTTTTTCAGATATGGGACTTTTTCATCAAACTGCAGCAGTAACTTTGTTTTTAATTAACATACTATGAAAAACAAATTTAGTTTTGCTATTGAATGTAATACAACATATGAATGAGCCTTCATAATATTTTTATTATATTGTTTGGAGCCACGGAACCCTGTGTGCGTGTGAGTACGACTCGTACTTGGGCAGTTTTTTTTAAACTGTTATATTATTTGGTCATGCTTCCGGTAGCAGATTACTCGTGAGTAAATTGGTGCTGAGCGAGACAACTGTTTACGATTTATCTGTGTAATTTAACATAGTAAAGAGCAACTCTAAAACCACCGTTTGATTTTACAAAAAGGGCTTAGTTCGTTTACTGGTAGTATCTCTATACTTCGACATAGGTATCCCTGTCTGGATCTCTGAATCAACTCCTTGATAAATGAATGTCTTCAGAATGATCAAGATATGCCAAATGGTTTTAAAATTGCTTTGAGATTATTTTGTTAGATGTTAGCGAGTCTCCCGCCCGTAACAACTGGTGACTCATGCCTGATAGGATCTTTTTGAAGCTCCTCGTCATGTTTGTTGGTTTGACTTTGGACTGTAGCTAAATATGTTTTCTATAGAATAGAGAATCGTTTTGTCTTTCATCTTTGGGACTATCAAAGATTGAACATAAGTTGACTTATAGTTCTCCAGCTTTTTACCGTGGCTTCACCCGCGTCTTTCTTCGAAATCCGATAAACCATAAAGATAAGAAAAAGTGTCAGACAGACCAATAGACCACTTAACAAATAAACAAAACTATAGAAATCTTATTTACTTTGTTCTGCCATATTGTGTATTTCCAATTTATTTTCAAACGTCACCTCGATAACTTTAAACGCTAAAGGTCAAGATTATAATAAACTAGCAAATAATAATATTATTGCCTATGTATACAAAGTCCAAATAAATTTCATAAAAAACACTTTATTGCAAAAAAAAAACCGACTTCAAAAACACAAAAAAGTGACAAATAACTTTAGCTTCAGAAGTCGGAGACTTTTGTTTGTTTGGTTCGGTTTTTTGTCACCGACTTCTGAAGCTAAAGTTATTTTTAACTTTTTTAGAAGTCGCTTTTTTTTGGAAAAAAGTTTTTTTATTTTTCCATTTTGAGTTGTAATATCCTACACAATTAATATTTGCTATGCATTCATTTCACATTGTCAACAAAAACAAACAAATCTGGTTGTACTGTACACATCTGCGTACACCCTCAGAGCATACAGGCGTTATGTTATGTTACGATATTGTGTAAACAATAAAAATCTAAGCGATTGCAGCAATCACGACAGATTTGCTGTCTATTGTTAAAAAGTTCCATTGTATATCTTTGAAGATCAACATTAGATCTTCACCAAATTTAAACGGGATCACTGCCGAATAATATTCTACCAAATAAAAAAGAATCATTGAATATCGGTTCTCAATTGGCGAAAATATCGTAGAAAATACACACAAAAAAAATACTGACGAATTGATAACCACCTCCTTTTGGAAGTCGGTTAAAAAGTAATTAATATCAAGATGTACCCCATTTTGTCATACACCAACGTTTTTGTGACAGCCTATTTCGATAATAATTAAAGGAAAGAGAGGTTGCTTCATTAAAACATTGTTCATTAAAACTTTAACACATCCTACAGTACTTTTGATCTTTCCGACTTTGAAAGTAGGTATATAAGCCTTTTGTATTTTCAGTTCAACTTTGTATATTAACAAATCTTCTTTCAAATTTAGGAGATGATGTTTATAATTACATGACTGTACGCATGTCGCCTTGTTACTCAAAAGGGTTGGCAGTTATTATACTCGTGTAACTAAATTCTGTTAGTGTACCGGGAAAATATCCACACTCCAGGCAGATAATGGGAATGTGCTTTTAATAAAGCCACTAGACTAACGAGACAATAGTAGAACAAGAAATATACAAGGTGTAAGGAAAACTGTTAGAGATTCTAGAGCCTCCAGAGTAGAACTTTTTCGTCAGTTATTAAAATAATAAACGGCTGTGTGTGGCATTTTGATCACAAAAGTTTTGCATTTTTGTATAAAACAACAGTTTTTTATTAACTGATATATTTTTTCAACGAGAATATAGAATAATGTGCTGAATTCATGGTTATTGCACGAGCGTCGATGTTTCCTACACCCTGCAAATCAAGTCTTCAAATTCATTAGAACATTCTCCGTCTATAAGCCAATCTTGTGCTGAAACTCGTCTCAGATTTAAGGCTCAAGAAAGAGGTCGACTTATCAGAATATTTCGTTCCACAAAACGCGTTTTATCTCCAATACTGTCCTGTATTTTTCTTCCACAAGCATTGTCTTTATTCATTGTGCTTGGGAGGGATTTCTTCTAACAAATTCAATTTGTGTAAGCTCTTTTACGGTACGTAGTGGGTCCTGATTGCTTGAACCTTGGCGACCAGTACTCCTTTAATTAAAATATACGATACTGGCATTGGGACTATAGTTAGAGTGTGATACAATAAAATGGTGATCTAAGTGTATTTAAGGATAGAGGAAGTACAAACGAAAAAGTTTGTTGTTGGAACTGATTATTTATTTGTTTGGAATTTTAGACAAAGAAATTGGAATTGAGCAAAAACTTTATGCGGGTTTGTGAATTAATTTGTTGGGTGATTTCTTCAATAGTTGTGAAGTCATTCTGAAAGTTTTTGAATACGTACGTTTGATGTTGTTCTGTAAATATGAATAGAAAGCGTTTTTTTTTTTCAAAGATTCCATGGATTATCCATATTAGTCCTCTCACAAAATTATATCCTTTTTAAAATAACTTATTAAATAGTATTTCTGTTAAATATTTTTTTTTCAGTAAATATCCAAAAACACTTACGAATTTTCTAGATATTGTTCTTTGCTCGCTCGCTATTCCGTGGTACTTGAACAATGTGAGTGTACTTATACATAGGCACTGCGCTGCTGTACCCTTCCGGGTTTACTGTTATGTTACTTACAAAATTGAAGTCAGTTAGAGCTTGCCAATAACATGCCTACAAACAGACATACAAAAGTCCTACAAAAGTAACAGCTATTGTTTTAAACAAAACAACAGCTACACAGGTCGCCCTCTGCAATTAGAGGCAGATTACCATAATCCTATGTACGCCCCCTGCAATACAAAGGTGCAGTAATCGTGTACTATTCTTAGCCGTTACGAAAGAGTCGAGTCGTAACTTTGAATTAAAGCACGGGGTTAAGTCCGGGCTAAGTACTGCTTACGGACGGTAGATACAGCTATGTATAGTTCGTAGGGTGACTGGCTAAACGGTGGACGTAGGTCAAGGACATGTGATAATATAAAGCAATCTCTCTCCTTTATTTATTTACTAGCGACCCGCCCCGGCTTCGCACGGGTGTAATATGTATATATAAACCCTGCTCTTGAATCACTCTATCTATTAAAAAAAACCGCATCAAAATCCGTTGTGTAGTTTTAAAGATTTAAGCATACATAGGGACAGACAGACAGCGGGAAGCGACTTTGTTTTATACTATGTAGTGATATACACATTAATCACATTTTTAAATATTTCAATCTAAAATAATATTTAAAAAAAGCCCACCGGTATCAGGAATAGGGTCCAAGGCGGTGGTTAGGGCTCCAGAGAAAGGAACCTCCTAAAAATACGAACCTTGGATACGACTCGCATTGTTAGGAGGTTCCTTTCTCCAATATCTTCTGAATCAATTATTTGCTGTAAAACCTATTTGAAACGAACTGGAATTACCGACTTATGCAGAGTAGTCTTGCTATGTTTGACGAAGGACTGGATAAACAAACGAATCCAGGCGTGGAAACCGCATATCGGAAAGCGCAGCGTGATGGACTCATTTAGATGGATCGGCAACCTTAACAAGCTGGCTGAGACATAGCGGATGCGTGAAGCGGATAGGGTGTTATGGCGAAGCTTGGGTGAGGCCGACGTCCAGCAGTGGACTGCGAAAAACTGAGTTCATGGGTCCATCTTTTATTTTATTCAGAACTCACGTTATAGGACCTGTTTTTACATAACTATTCAAATCTAGAATCGAATCAAATAGTATTCGGAATATCTTGATACAATATGTCCCTTGTTTAACATGTCTATCTGACTAAGAATAGATAAGGTTCTGTATTTCTTTTGCGACTAATGAAATGCTAGGAAAAGCCATTTTTGCGATAGTCCTAGTGTTGTTCGGTCACGGAGAGCAATTAGATTAATATAGCTGGGTCGTGTAGCGAATAAAAGCGCTTAATATTACTTGTTAGTAATAATAGCGATGGAAGTGGTAATCCAGTATGTTACGGTAATGTTATTAATGTTGCTGTGGTAGCTGAATTAAGTGCGGTTATGAAATCCTGAATGGCAGATCGCATGGTAAATTTTCGCCTAAATTTTGTCATTGAGAACATAAAAATTCTGTTCAGCAAATTCTGTTTTATAATGGAAAGACAGATATTAATTTAATATGAAATTTAAGTCATGTTGTTTCTAAATATAGGTACAGAGGTAGATGAAATGTCTGAATCAAGACATTTGACTTAAAACAATATGGCGTTAAAGGAAATAAACTAAAAATAAAATATGCACTGAAAATGGCAACCCCGACGTTATTTGCTTAGTCAGAAAAGAAAATCCATCAATGACACAAGCAGCTCCCCGTTAAGGTTCCGTATTTAGGTTATAGGATGAAGGGAAAAAGACACAATTGTTTTAGGGGCGTAGCTCTTACCCTCACTTACCATTTTGTCTGGATTTAAAAAGAACTTTTTATGACGCGCTTGACGACGAAATATTTAGCGAAATGAAGGACTGTCTTGATGTGGGACATAAAAAGTGAAGTGCTACTAGTTTTTTTTTTATAATTACTTTTCTCTATATTAAAACAGTCGAAAGGAGAAACTTTACTCTTTAGCTGAAGAGACTGAAGACTATTTTTTTATTATTTTAATAAGTCGTTAAAGTAACGTTACTTTAGTGCCTGTAATTTGGCAAAGAAAATAGTACGACAGAAGATTCCCCAGATAAAATCACACAGAACTTGACAATAACTTAAATATAATATTAGACCCAAATATCAAGTTTCCTAAAACACGTTACGTATTCATCAGGTTCACAAATAAGTACATAAAAAAAGACAAAGTATCAAATAATTTTGTTCTCTGACAAATAAAGACTCAGGCCGAAACTAAGACTATTATATTTTGCGTAACTGTCAGTTAGTCTGGAACTTGTGACTTGTGAGCTGTGTCGTAAGCGTTCCCATTTGGCTCCTGAGAAAAAGAGAGGGAGCTATACATGAAGTGACGCATCATTCTTTTTTCACACTGAAACAAATGACGACATCGACACTTCTTTATGAGGCCCCAGCCCCCGTAGCATGAGCACCGTAGACAAGTATTTCTTTGACGGAAGATTCGACAAAATGACAGATAGTGCAAAGAAATCTGTCATTGTGTCTTCACAATCTGTCATTTTGTCGATTCTTCCGTCAAAGAAATCCTTGTCTACGGTGGTCATGCTACGGGGGTAGGACTTAAAAATCTTAAAAAAAGCGACTAAAATGGGCATTTATATTTACGATAACAGGCTTTTAGCGTTGTTATCTAAATTTACTTAATTATTCCTCAAGTCTTCCCCATGGCATAATATTTTAAGCTCGCCTCAAGAATCTAAATTAACTTCTGAATTTTAGAACGTTTCTCGAAATTTTCAGTTAATCAGAGGAAAGCTTTGAACGATCTTGTTATTTATATTAATAACGTTTATTGCTGATTAATTGTCCCAGTTGATTAATTTCTGAATGCAGTATTAGTTGTGGCTTTATTTGTGATTGATCATGGGAGCCTTGATCCTACTAAGAGGGAGTGTAGAAGGAGCAATTAATAAAATATTGATTAAATGGTGTTCCATCAGGTGTTATTTTATATTATACTAGCTGTATCTCACGGTTTCATCTGCCGCTGATTTGTTTTATTTTTGCTCGGCTTCTATTGGTCGTAGCTTGATGTTACACACCACTATTTTTTAATTAGTACAAATAATTAAAGGGCTTATTAGAGAAAGTCTTGTTATTATATATGTAAAGTCTCAATAAATAATATTCATAAACAGCAAAGTTATAAGCGTTTGTTTATATCCCAAAATGTCACTCAATTTATGGAAATATAGTTTGCCGGGACCTATGAATGGCGACATGAATGGAAAAGCACTGCGCGTAGTATTTTCTGGTGGTAATTGTTATGAATGATTGATTCAATTATGAATTTACCAGTTATTACAAATTTTCGTGGACTATTTTGGGATTTCGTTTTTTTTACTTTTGATTACACAAATATGATCAGTAACGGGTACGGATAGAGCTCCATTTTTTTTTGTACTAATTAAAAAATAGTGGCGTATAGCCTATAGCCTCCCTCGATAAATGGACTATCCAACACTAAAAGAATATTTCAATTCGAACCAGTAGTTCCTGAGAAGAGCCCTGATAATGAAAAGGTAGAAAGGGTAATAGGGATAGAGTGCAAACTTGACCTTTTGGCTCCTACGTAAGAATACGTATAAAATTTAAAGGAGTAATTGATTTAATTGATTCACATAGCGAACAATGAAGCTATTGGTACGAAAAAAGTGACAAACGTTTATGTATTTTACATAACATCACGCCTGTAATCCCTGAAGGTTTAGGCAGAGGTTTACGTACCTACACCCACATTTCGCCATTTACGTTTAAGTCCCACGTAATGGGATTTTTTTTTCCGAAAGCGGTATTAAAATTGTCTAATACAGTTATCAATTATTATGAATTTTAATTAGCAAGCTCGTATTTTCTATATCATAATATTAAACTATACAGTATCATTCCTCACTTTATATACCCGCACGGAAATACAAATTATGAAAATTACGCTTAGCTGATGTTAGGGGAATCCTCAATTTTCCGAGTAATATTTCGGCGCCATAATCCCGGCCGGGAAAGCTCTGGGTCGCTTGAAGTCTCATTTATTTCGCTATGTTGGTGTACATCTTAGTGTGGCGTTAGTTTCTATGTGTTCGCTATTAAAGAATGTTTACTGTTTTGCGTGGATTCTTGAAAATTGAAATAGGAGGGAAAATTCCGTTGACACATTTCCATCTTAAATGAAACTGAAGCAAATTTCCTAGAACAGGTAAATAAAGGAGATGAAAATCTTTTGATCAAATAAGAGACTGAGCCTTTTGACATCAAGGACATCACTTCTGTAACTGAAGAATAAGTCACAGATAAAAGAAAATATTCTACGTATTTTTTGTTGAAAACAAGAAATAATGGGCCATACATCTCACACTTGACTTAACACGGATAAAGTCTTCTACAAAGACTATAACTTCAGTTAAGAGTAGTTCCGACATTAGATATGATATCTCTGATTCTGTATCTACATTCAAAATTGGATCAAATCGTGCGTGCAGCGCAATCGCCGCCATTGTTATTCAAGTCAGATTTCCGAATGCGGACGAAAATGACCGAGCACTCCCGAACGTTCTTTGCAAAATATAGGGGCAATGTCACTGTGGCTTTGAGCTCATATTATTTAAGATTCTGATATTGTTCCAGTTTCAATAGAAGAATATAATATCTTGTATTGATTCGAAGTCTCCTTTACACAAGATTGTTCTTCTAAAATATGGTTTGCAAAACTAAATGTATTAGCAAACTATTTTGTTTCACATTTGTAAGCAAAGAAAAAAGAAAATGTTAAGAGTTAAAAGCAAAGCTGCAGTATCAGAACTTTATCATAACTTCATTGTTTTGTAGTGCAAAGTTGACTATGCTTTTATGAAGAACCAATAAACGAATCAGTTTTTATGTTTCTTGAATAAAAACAACGAAACTATAAAGATCAATTGATAAAGGTAATAATTAGGTTTCTTCATCGCGTATCGATGGCAAAAAGTTCAAATATGTTAAGTCTAAAAATCAGCTATGCAAACCCTTCTCAGACGCAGTCATAACTATGGAAGACTTGTGCGTTTTGTATTCCTAACTAATTCTGGGACATCTTTTAGCTAAACATTACCAAATAGCTGGCACAAAGGTTGCAATCAACTCTCACAACCCAATGCTAGTCATATGCATCTCTCAGGCTGCAACACAACACAGGGTCTTCTGCGACTTCAGCTTGGTAGTCCGACAAGCTATGTTGGTGACACTAGCACAGCTTTCTCAGCATCTTTTTCCACTAATCTCATTGCCGATCTTATCCTTTAAAGAAACCCCAAAAGCTTGTGTGTCAACGACCTCACAAACACCAGAACAACTAAAATAAAACATAGATATCCAGAAAACATTAAAACCTGATCTCTTCAAGTAAAATAGACATTCCATATCACATTCAACATCTTACCTCACACGTCCATTTTAAAATATTCCACAAGATCTCATCTCCTTTAAAATAAAACGACAAATTGGATTTTTCAACGACTGTAAAATTCCTTTGTATGAATACCAGCCAGTACACGATAGTTTCAGAATACTAAGTGAAGTGCTACCAGAAATAGGTTAAAAGGATGAAGATATGGCTTTGGACTGAATTGCTTCAAACCTCGGTTATATCAAAGTCTCCTATTTTGAGACGGCTGACCTTTTAGAACTGTTGAAAGCCGAAACTAACTGATAAATAAAGAGAATTAAAACTTTAAAGGTATTTCAGCTTGCTACACTGATTCTGCACTCAATACCTATTTATCTATATATTAAGAAATTGCAGCTGAAAAATTATTGAATCAATCACTGAGACCAATCATAAGCCACTCTTTTTTTTATTCACTTATTATTGTAGGTCATTTGCGATTAATTGTATTCTACATAATTAATACTGCAAGTAAAACCAGTTTCTTGACATATCAGGCCATTGCTAAAATCAATATTTAAAAAGAAACAATTATAAAACGTATCAGCAATTTCGCCAACCCAATAGTTTGCCCGTGCTAAGACACCTCTAATGCAAAACAACACATTTTAACGCACTAATTCGTTTACCATTTATCTAGATTATGGCCACACCTTCACGAGAACTCATTACAGGTCCCAGTCTATTAGGAATCCAACGTTCACCTGCATGAATAGCTATGCCCTACGTGTCTACTCAATATTCACCTATGCACAGACATTGGCATTTGGCATTTTTGCTCGCTATTAATATCGTGAGATAAAATGCCAGATGCATTTAATTAATCTTGCTAATCTATGACGATATGTTCTGAATCGTGATCGTTCAAATGAAACATAACTGTGAAAATTTTGGTACTTGTGTGTAATGAATTGAATGGAGCTTTCAATTCTGTTTCAAAGAAAGAATATATTTTCTAAAGTATGTCTCATTTGGTACGATAAGATTGTATGTAGATAAAAGCAATATATAAAGCATATGTCGAGCACTTTAATACTTAATTTTTTTTTTACTCAAAAAGCAAGTAAAGAAAAGTCCTACAAAGACTACATGTAAAAGAAAAAAAAGATAATTTAATCTTCTCCGAGGCACCCTTAAAATTGAGTTTTCTTTCGTGATTGGATCCTATTATTGCTCACTTTTGTGTGAAACTAAATGTTATTTCTAGAAACATTGTATCGGATTAAGGCGATGGAATCTTTAGATTAGTTTTTGTGCAATCTCTTGGAAAAGCTGACAGTGTTGTGATTGTGGACAGAGAAAGGAGAAAATGTGTGCAGGAATATCAGTTTAGCGAGGTATATTTTCAAGATCACTTTTCTGTTTCTAATGAGGTTTCAACGTACCATGCTATTGTCTTTTGGGTCTTTTTATTGGCAAAGGGGAATAATAACGACAAAAACCAACTAAGAAGGTAAAGTCAAGATAACTGTCAGACCGTATTAAACTGGTGACAGTGGTATTTTCGTTAAGTCTCCGATTTGAGACTATAATTAAGAGACAAATTACCTATCCAAAAACTGCGCCACAAAGTAGTAACTTACTACCACAGAGCCTACAGGACATCACATAAACCACCAATCAGGATACATTAACTAATTACTCCGAGCTACGTGTGTGAACATCGGCACACGAGATGATTACCCGGAAGGAGCAAACTTCACGCACCCTATGGTAATTACTAACAAGAAACTATCTGTGTATTTTCTGGTTTAATCTATTCGACACATTTGTTTGTCTTTTGGAGAGCCACCGTCGCTTGTTCGTAAACGTTGTGGTTTAAGATATTAAGGGTGTAAGGGACATTGACCCTCAATTTGTTATCTTGAATTGAGTACATGACAAAAAAATAACGCTTTTTTTGTAAAAAACTGTAACATTTACTCGGTCAGAATTTATTAATAAGGCAGTACTCCTCGATACGGCTCGTATTGCTCCTGTCTCTGGAGCCCTAACCACCGGTAGCTTGGACCCTGTTCCCGCTACCGGCGGACCACTATTTTTTATATTTTTATATGTTTTTTTTTAAGAAATATTTAAAAATATGTTAAATGAGTTTTTAAGATGAATAAAGGATATATTGTACCCGCACCCGTCTTGCACTGAGCTCGCGATGCGTGTGATGCCACACCTTTTTTTTTACAAAGAGGAGGCCTGAGGTCCAACTGATCGTTTATTTTGAGGGCATTTTAGGCAACGCCCGTTCAGCATGATAATTTGAAGGGCTGCATTAAATTTCCGGATGGTATTGCTTTCAATTATCTCGAAAGCAATCAGTATTTAGGATCAAAGCTTTTAGTTCTACTTTACGCTACAGGTAACTTTACGAGTCAGTGAAAGAAAACATTAAGTAGGGGTTAAATTAATTTCTCAAATTATGGCCACCGGCAACGTCAATGATCTGGTGAATATCGAGGATATCCAGTGAACGCGGAAAGCAGGGAGCTGGTAGTTTGGCGATGCGGGAGGATTGTTTCCAGCCATCCTGTGGGTTAGATATCAACAATGACTATCAAATTTTGATGGCACGTTGTGCGCAGTGGCTGAGCGATTGACTGCTGCGCTTCGTGTCGAGGGTTCGATTCCTGCACGGAACAAATATTTGTATGGCCTACAGGTAATTGTTCCGGGTCTGGCTGTTTGTGTATGTGAATTTAAATGTTTGTAAACGCACCCACGATACAGGAGAAATTCCTAGTGTGGGCAACGTGTTTTTGCGTTCGAAGAATCGCCAAACATAAGTGATAATGGGTAGGGCAAATTACCCGCAGAACGGAAGCCTGATGGGGCCCAGTAGTTCTGGAGTGGCGACCGTGAACCAGAAAGCGTTGCGTTGGAAGGCCTTCCACTAGGTGGACCGATGACCTGGTGAAGGTTGCGGGGACTCGCTGGATGAGAGACGCACGGGACCGGTCAATGTGGCGACGCTTGGCGAAGACCTATGTCCAGCAGTGGACGTTTTTCGGCTGAAATGAAGTTGATGATGATGATTTTGTAGTTTAAGAACTAGCTTTTGCTAGCTCTCCAGCTTGAAAACTTTTTATCAGGATAAACTCAACCCAGGACACACCGGGGCAGGTATTTTTATCTGTCACCTTTCAGCTGGTAAGGTGTGAAAAGTTAGACAGACAGAGTTACTTTCGCAATTATAATTTTATTTCAAAATATAATAATCCACATTAAACATATGGTTCTAAGAAACTAAGTCCGTCCAAAAGCGCGTTGGGTGAACGATATCATCAAAATCCCGGGATACAGATGGATAAGGGACGCACAGAATAGAGAAGAATATCAGAAGAAGGGGGGGGGAGCAATTCCCAACAGTGGGTGGACCCGGGCTAAAATGATGACACTAGATATACTAGTATGATTTTTTCTGTTTGCTACTTTTACTTTGTGAGTTTTCTCAGTATTAGTAAATGCTAGAGACAAAAATACATTTGAAACTTTCTAGGTCATACTAAAATTCTTTTAAATTCATTTATTCAATAACGATTTTACATCGTATCTGAATTCCTATAACTAAATATAAACATCATACATGCAATCCATATTTAAATCATTACAATTATCCAAATTAAATTAAAATCAGAATAATAAAATGTCATAAGTGACAGTGAGTGTGTGTGACTTTTGTATTAATTTATAATTCATCAATAGAATATAGACACTTTTTAACAAGAACCGTTTAAGCTTACCCTGAAATCCAATTGTATATACTACTAAAATAAATCTTTTAAAACTTAGTCATATAACAATAACTCTATTCAGCCTCAAATCCTGGTGACATATTCTATTCTCAATTATCAACTTAACAAATAAAATAACTATCGTAAAACAAGTTGGTATCTAGAATCTTCCGAATGAACTAAGTTTTAAGACTAAATTATTAAAACGCGTCTGTGCCGACAGTAAGTACCGTACTTTATTTATTAAGTCTATAGGTATTTTTATTACCCTCGTAACTTTGTAATAATAGTATTTTCTCTTAACAAATTTTCAGTTGAACACTATTATTTTACATTACAAAGAAAAGATAAATAAATGATATGTAAAAAAGAAAGTAGAGAAATTAGTAAAAAATAAATCGTCCCGTCCCCGTGTAAGTGACAAAGTGAAATAAGTTTCAGGCGGTGGCTCGCGAACCTTGACTTACATCATCAAGCCGTTTGGTTTAGTAAAGTAATTTAATTCGAAGTTGCGGGTCGAATTTTGCGATTTTTCAAAATATATATAGAAAAAATGTTTAAATTATAAATTCGTGGGGCTAAGGTGTGATGAGTTATTGGGGCTGAATAGAAAGCAAAAACCCTTCCTTTTGGCCCGTTCAATTTGGCGAAAAATACATCAAACACCCTGTATAACTATTAAAATATCTTTAGTCTCTACAGGTTCTTATAGGTCGTACGATTCAACAGATATTTTTCCTGTAACGACCTTTGAGTAACATGTTTTATAACAGAACTAGTCCTCCACTTACCTCGTTGCTAGGTATAGGGCTCGCAAGTGGTGCTTCTGGGTATGAGGTCTAGATTCGATTCTCAGGTAGGCCATTGTTATCGGGATTTTTCATCACAAAATGTGGAGACAGTAAAAGGACACCTCTGCCGAACCCTTCAAAGAAATAGACGTATTGTTATGTTATCTTATACAATACATATTACGGGTCCATATACGTACAAATACTGCGTTACCGGTAATAGGTCACCCCACTTTATCCCGAAGCTGACATTAGACACACCTAGAAAATATCAATTCACTGGAAACGACAGCTGACCGAGTTAGGAATAAATTTTTTTCGCAGTGTTTGGATACAGACTAGGAAACCCCGTCCTAGTTTGTTTGCACAAAAAAGTTTGAAAAAAGTCTGAAAAACTGAATTCACATTCGAAAAAATGAAAAAGAATCCACGTGCAACGTTATTGTTTTGTTTCATTCTTTTGTTAGATTGTTTTGCTCAAAGACCGGTGAAAATTATAGTTGACACAAGTTCCCAAAAATGTTATAGGATGGTATAGGATAAAAATCTAGATGTTAAATTAAACATTTAATTTAACATCTAGATTTTTTTGCAAGTTTGGCCTTGATCAACACTCGATCTTCTTAACAGTTCGATCAAGACAATTGTTAATCATCAAGGGTACATGTTAGAGTTAAGAGAGCTAACTACCAAAACCATCTGCTATACTTACTAATCAGGATACTATACTTTTACTTTTATGCTCTATTTAGAAGCGAATCCTGCACATGATGTGGACGACAATTTCTCGAAGCGTATGTGCCAACTAATTTGTAAAAAGGTGTTCAAACTTGTGCGATTAGTCACGTCACCATTTAAAATCCGAATCATTATAACAACCCCGCACAGGATTCGCTTTCGTATAGCCAGAATACACCCATAGGAAAGATTTCTATCCAGATTTCTCAAATTCTCAAAAAAAGAGACAAATTATTACCTAAAAATCCTAGCTCCCAAACATTAAATAGTATGTCAAAGAAAAGTCCTTATCTAATTTACATCTTGTTCTATGTCACATTATTTAATTTAATATTACTGAGAATGAGGGTAGAATATTGATGTGAGTACATATGAAGCTTCGTCAAATATACAGACGTGTTTTGTTTATTTATCAGGAGGAACTAATCACATTAACAGGCAGAGAAACTGTGGTATTTAATAGTGTTATGCTTCCACATTTATTGTATGAACCACCAGTCTATGGAATTCATTGCCGGCTTCTCTGTTTCCCGATTGTTATAATCTATATCTCTTCAAAGTTCGAGTGAATCGGTTTCTTCTAGGCAAGCGTGCTTCATCCTAGTCTACGTCATCGCTTTATATCAGGCGAGTTGTATTTAGCATAAACATGTGGTATCCGGACTAAGACAAGATTGGATTCGGTATCTCGTCTAAGGATTTGAAGAGTTGAGACTCCTACGCCTCTTAATTGCTCCCTGGATTCTAGTGCCAGAAACGACTCTTCATACCATAGCTGTCCTGTCCGGTAACAAGGATTTAAGCGAGAGGAGTTTTTGGAAAAGTTATATTATACTGGATTAATTGTAATCTGTCAAAAGAAACTCTATAAATGATTTGGTTTTGGGTGAGTTAAATAACGTAAGGGTCTTACCTCCAGTGACTTATGTTTGTTAATGCATTACATAACGTACTTATCTTTATTTTTTTTAATAAATAGTATACTTCAAATAGGAAATGGTTTCTTCTTCTAAAGGTAAAACGAAGATACATTCTGTTTTTAAACGTGCTAAACCTGTTTTTCACCACTTACAACACTACAAGCACAACCATTAGTCTATTCATGAACACACACGACAAGCGTAAACTTAAGGCGCGCTTTCCCTTACGCGCGCACTTGATTAATGTCGTGCTCGCACTCGTAACACACGGTAAATCTTTAGGAAAGCACTGGGAACGAATTTACCGCATGTTTGAATCCTTTACATCGCCATGGGAACAATTTACAAGACCACTAAGGACAATTTTGTTGGGAATCGATTCAGTGAATGTTTTGGAAAGTCTCCAGGTTTCACGTAAAATGAGGTACATAGGTCACTTGAGGATAGTGCTGTTTGGTTCCTAAGATTGAGTAGGTACATCGTCAGGATTGTTGTATTTTTGTGAGTAGTTCTTTGTGTAGGATTTCTTTTAATTAATTAGAATCAAGTCTATGTACTTACGTTAAGTAAGTCAAGTTGGGTAAGGTAAGTTGTCCTTTTGAAACTCTAAAGTTGAGAATACCTTGTGAACTTCATTCTGCGTACGTACCACTCCTGTGCGTGAAGTTTTAAAAAATAAATTTGTTCTGCATTTTACTTTTTGTAATAATTAATTTACTATTTTTCATTTACTCTGAAAAAGTACGAAAACGTCTCCCACTGAAAAGAAAAGCGAGTGCTCTGCGAGTGATTTACTATTAGAAAATGTATCAAGTTAGTCGTCTACAAGTCTGTATTTCAAGCAGACTACGAACAGTCAAACCAAAACCTAAATTAAACAAGCAGACAATTTACTTATAATGTCAAAATTATTCAGTTACTGTGTATAATATTCCTATTTATCTGTCTGTGGATTGGCTAAATTCGTTGTTTCCGAAACAAGGTTCTTGCATAAATTAAAGTGCGGCATAAGTAGGGTGAACGCATTTATTATGGTAATCGACTCGTCAAGTAAAAACATTTGCGTGGAATATTTATTGGGACAGTCAGTCACCTTTGATATCTGTGGTGAAGGCCTTTACCTAGTTTCCCTTTTTGTTATACCGAAATTGTTATAAATCTTCTTTATTTTTTACAAAGTAAATTAGGAAGCGGTTTTATTTTAGCAAAATAATGTGATTTGAGTTTCTTACCTTAATTTAATTCTTAGGCTAAAATAATTGAGGCTTCATTATCGGAAATTGAGGTTGCCTATTTTTAGTTGTGAGGCGTAGCTTAATACACGTGTAATGTGTTTTTTTTTCTTAAAACGATGTGATAACCTAGATTTTCTTCTGTATCCTGGCGGTAAAATAAATAGCCATCCAGCTTGACACAGACAAAAACACCTTTACGACACATTTAGGCCATAGTAATATTTACTCGAACGCTAAAGCCGGTGAATAAAGTCGCCACCACCAAAACTCTTCACAAATCCGAGTATAACAAAAGAAAACTAAATAAAAATAAAAGAAACATACCAGTAACTAAGAATAATCTTCTCCATTATTCAGAAAAATGATATACAGCATGTTTACCTGCCAGTAACTAAATACAAGTCACCAAGACTAAATAAATGGCAACATTTAGTCTCAGTAAATAGTTGTGTGAGACATACTGATACAAATTAGTTTCTTAGCAAGTTAAACCAGGCTTTTGTTGGCGTACGACTCAAGTCAAAAGAGAATGGCGATAATTTATTATACAGGGTGCTTTTAAATAAACGGTACTTTTTAAAGACACTTATTTTTCTTCTTTCGCTTTTCTTTTGTAACTTATAAGCTAGATAAATGAGAAGAGATGCAATATTTATTTGTACATTTCAGTTCAACTTTATCAATTCATACAATTTAATTTAAAAAAAATTAAATTCATGGTTTCAGAAATATTGTGTTTTGAAAAAAACAGGGCGTTTCCTGAATATAAATTTTCAATCAATAAATTTTAAGTAAACGATTTCAAGACTTATATACGAAACACTAAATACCTACTAGAAAATATTCAACTATCTTTGAAGAGTCATAGTAAAATCTACATAAAGTTTCAGGTCTATTTTTCACATTGTTAACTTTATACGCGGTCTATAAAGTATGAACTTTATGTGTTTACTTTTACCTGAAGAAATACGCCATCATAAAACTATGGTTAAAGAATTTATTTATGAGGACACGGTTCATAAAAAGATTTGTTTTTAATATTTTTCATGGGGCTTGTATATTTTCGCGTGGTGAACTAAGGCCCCCTCCTTTTCACAAAGTTAGGACCTATATCCCAGCAGTGGGAATGTTATGATTCCTCATTTTAAAATATTCGAAATGATAACCATAACTTAATTGCGTAACGCTTTAAAAATGAAAACATTCCCAATCGTTTTCATTTTGACGGCTCAACGAACATCTATTATGATCTACCCAATCGAGAACGCGGATTTCAAAAAAATACATAGTGCTGTGTATATTTTTAAAAGGAAAGCACAGCCAGGCACGGTGGCCACATGACCGCAATCATATTCGAACTTAAGTGGCCTAAAATTATCAGTCAATTTCATGGATATTATACACATTAGCGTGTTTTATTTCAATTCAAAGTTTTCCGCTTCTAAAAAAACAGTCATAATGTCGAGTAGAAATTACAGAAAACTGCTTGACATTAAAGCCATTATATACGAGTCTAAGTACTTAATAGTATATCTAAGTATAATATGGTATGTTTTCTTAAGTTACCTCAAGCCATCTCGCGGCAGGCTCAAAGAAAAGCCTTGTTTGAGATTGCTAGCTTGAAATAAAGATAATAACATAAGTAAAGTAGGTACTTACATATACTACAGATTATGAGGACTATACAAAGGCTTCCAAGAAACTCAAATACCTACAAGTTAATTAATTTCCCTCTCAATTATACATTTTGAATTTAATAAGTAGAGTCTAAGGTCCCAGCAAAGGTGTGAACTTTGGAATCTGCCTACTAGGACTGACCATAAATTCAAAAGGTAACTTGGAAAATAATTTTATAAAACAAGTTGAAAATTTTATGGAACGTCTGCAGGATAGCGAAAACATTTTTTTTTCAACAATACAAAATTAAATTCTTCTAACGTTGGTACACGCAAGATTGGAGTTTCCTCCAAAACTATGTCCGAAGTATATAATCCTATATACAAAGAAAATTACGCATTCGTGTTAGATACTTTGCTACTTGTTTTGTTCCAGACGTTTTTGGTTATCTTAGTTACAAGAAAAACTTAATTTTCAGCTCACATTCTTTGATCAGAGTGTGGCCTTAGGTTTTTGAAATGGAAGAAGTTGTTGGGGGTGCTAAACAGTATTAAGATATGTGTTCATGATCGTTGGGCTGCATTCACTCCAAGTTTAAAGTCAGGCGCTGAAAGTGAGCGTCAAGTTCAAAATGTATGAAATAAGCAACCATTCATCATCTGCCTAGCCTTTTCCCAACTATATTAGGGTCGGCTTCCAGTCTAACCGGAAGCAGCTGAATACCATTATTTTACATGGAGCGACTGCCTATCTGACATCCACAACCCAGGTCAATACATTTAACTTTTTTTTTTTAGTATTCTAATGATATACTTAATTATGCCAATTCAGCATGTTCCCGACTATAGCAAAATGACGTTGATAGCAAGGTCGTAAGAGAAAATTCAATAGGTACCTATTACATTTTTTTCTTCTAAATTGCCCTTCAAAATGACATTTCGCTTAGTTAAAATTCTTTGTTTTAAAAACAAGGCGAAACATCCATCAATAGATAAACATTAACCTAGATCTGTTTATTTAAAAGTAACAGTTCTTGAAAATAAATACAATGTTTTATAGCAACTACGTTGTCTGTACCTAATCTGATGTCTAGGAAAAAAAACAGTAACGTACAATGCAGATGAAAATCAAGTGACATCTACAAGTATACTTAAGAATTTAAAATATTTGAAAAACCATTAAAATCTCAAACTATTTTCTATACATATAACTAAGAAGAATATTCCAAGAACGGGCTTTTAAAATGCAAAACAGAATTCTTGACAAAATCGTTTTATAATTGTATTTTCTTGATAACCTGGAGAAAAGGAAAAAGACTAAAAGAAACACAGACCGACACACTACACACACACATACACTACACAAACATACACTGTTTTTAGAGACAGAAAAACTGGGTTACTCAACCAGATTTAAGGAAAAGAACATAAAAATATTCAATATTCTAAGAAACATCAAAAAATGATTAATTAATTTGAAGAGTACAGAAACAAAAAGGAAAGAAAAATGTTATTCTGAAATTATTTTAGATGAAAACTTTACTATTGTTGAGCTTTGTCCTAAAAACAAATTGGGGCGTACATGGTTGCGTCATTAACAACTGTGCAATAGAGTGACTGATACAAAACCGCGGGATGACATTGTGGTTACGCAGCGACATTTTGTTAATCCGAGTCATGACTGGATACGCTTGTGCCGTGTGTCATTACTTCCCAGCAGTGGCGAAGGTTTCATACAACTCGATTCTTACCGGATTCCCTTTGAAAAATGGGCACAGTCAGTATTCTATAGACAAATAATATAATCACATTAAAGATATGTACTCTGGCTTACTTTTTATAAAAATTGACTCTTTGCTACTGCTTCCCAGAATATGATCCTTAATAGCGACGCTATTGAATAGTGTAATAATACAGTGTGTTTTTTTTTTAATTCGTTTGATTCCTGACTAGGAATATTTATTTTTCTAAAATCCAATGATGTAGTTTTAATTTTCATCAAAATTGGGCTCGAGACTCCTTTGAGTAGTTTTCGCTATTCCTCATGGTTTCGGATTTGACCAACCGCACCCACTTGAAAAATTCACCCTGTGTACAATATTTTTTTTTTTATGCAACATGTTTTCACAAAAGCACCCTGGTGCATTTGTTATGGATTTGTTAATTTGGAGTTGTATATGTATTTGTTGAGGATAAATAAGAGCCTCATTAATATATTTTTCAGTAAGATACTGATCACTGATCACAGCGGTAGTTTTCAATTTAAACATAATTATTATCCATCATCAATCTGCTTCCTTCCTTATTCTGTTATACCAACTCTTTTTCTCTCATTCTTTCAATATCTTTTCTTTGCAGAGAAGAAGTCCTCATAGATAGCCTTTAGGAGAAACGGATGTTTATGTCGGACTCCTAAATCCTAGTCACTGTGTAGTAGAAAAAATTCATCTATATGTGTACAACAAAAGTATCTGATTAGCTACACGAAAAAATTATACACAATATTATACCGCCACAGTATAAGTGCAGTCTTATAACTCCATTTGACATTTTTTTTGGAACAAATAATTTGGCACATTATAAATATGTAATTACAAAACAAGGGCGCTTCTAGTAGGTTACTAACGCTGTACACGTGTAATTTTATTACGTGTGTACCAGCAGTTAATGGTTGGAAAAACGTAATTTCTCCTTACTTCCACAGAATTAAAGGTAAAATGTGACATATTTATTGCCTCTAATAATGTTATTTATTCGATTGCTGTGTTAATATACGTGAGAAATGGGCGTCACGTTTGATAAGAAAAACAGTTGTCAAGAAAATGTGTTGTGCCTATAGCCTTCTTAATTCAGTTGATTGTGGTCTAGATATTTTATTTATTTCTGTCACGAAACTAAGAATATCTGGCATAGGAAGTCAAGAACTTATTATTAAAAAAACCGTGATTAAAACTAATGAAAACTTTAATACTGTCTACGAGAATTACAACCCAATTAAAATCAATTTTCTCTCCCTGTTTGATATTCTATGTAATTATTCAACGTTTTTCCGGCTATAAAAATCATTATTATACTAATTAAATGTAAAACACATACCATCTCAACGTACATAATTATCAGCTTAATTATTTATTGAATAAATTTTCCTCCTGGGAAATATTACCATGGTGGCCCTACTACAGTGACTTATGATATATTGTGTCATTTGCAGCCATGGGTTATTAGAAGTGTCATTTTCAAACTAATCACTTTTGTCCACTAATGGAGGAAGCATTAAACGTGGTAACGTGACGCTTGAATTATTATTAATGGATGAAATTTTACATAGGGAACTGTCCTTTGAATTTCTTTTAATCGATTTGAATTTGATCTAAAGCTACATATTTCACATTAATACATATTTCCTATCAGTTATGCATTGATATTTTCAAATCTAATAAAACAGACAGTAAAGTCATCATCTGCCTAGAATTTTGGGTCGGCTTCCAGTCTGACTACCAGTATTTTACATTGAGTGATTGGCTACCTGGTCTCCACGTCTGCTACAACCACCTGGTTACCAACTGGTAAACAGTCAGTGAAATGTTTCTCAATAATAAAAAATCTTGCACAAAATTAAATAAAAAATGTCAACAGACTCATTAACTCAAGTTTTATAAAATAATGAACCTTCTTAGTTGCAATTTCCTAAAAACATATCTTTTGACATTGACCTAACAAATAAAGATAGTCAAAGTTTTTGTGGTTCTAGAACAGGCCACGCGACGGTATGGCGACGCCGCACCTGATGGGGAGCGGGTAGAGCAGATTAGACCAACCGCCAAGCGCTGAAAGCTCAAATAGATTGTTGAAGTGATATCTGTTCAGTAATTCGATACCCTTTAAACTGCTTTTCAAAATTGGAACAGGTAGGAATACGAATTACTTACTTTAAAGAAAAAGTAGAAAGGTACTAAATTCATTATACGTCACTGACTGGAACTGACCAGAATTTCTTGGGACAGTAATAACAAATTGAAATGTGGACATTGAAAAATATTTTGGGAATGCCCATTCCCATAGTTTTGATTAATGTTCCAATATATATGTACATCACTAAAAGTAAATGATTTGAATATAAATTAAATGGTAAGTATACACATTAGGTATGTCTACCTACTCATCCGTCTCTGAATGATATGAAAATCATTTGCAAACAAAGGACGTATTTTGATAAAATTTATGAATGAAGACGCGGCAAAAGCTTGTGTGGGTGTGAGTAAAGAAACAGTTTCTGCGTATTTTTTGTCATAAAACCTAATACGTATTATCATCTTTCACATATGAGGTGCGTATATTCTATGAAATAACTCAAGTATATTTAAATTGGTATTGGTATTTCACTTATATTTAATTTCATTTACTTTTCCATTCAAGTAAATTATTATTTAACGTGGGTAAATGGTGCCTACTTCTTTGAAAAATTCGCATAGCATTCAGGCACAGTAGACCTTACACGTTATAATGTGAAGGATTAATCAAGAATACAAAATTGCTGCGTTTTCCTTCGTCACTGTGTGAGGCGGACGGGTTATGTAAATGCAATTTTAAAAGCAGCTCTGAGCACTTAACTTTTAATTTATTGACCCAAATCTTCTATCACTTTCTAGACACACAGGACGACCCTTATACAACTAAAAATTACGCTCTTTAAAGACGAGTTTTCTACGCACCGAAAATGGATATTAATTATTATTTTCATGTTATTTTGGTGTAACTTTATCAGGCGTGATGTTAATCGAAGTATGATGTGATTAAAACATCATTAAGGCTGTGTATTTTCACTGTGTTTTAATTAAATATACTCAACGAGTCAATTTTCTTTGAAGGGAAAGGCCAAAGGTACTCTGTAGCCTTTAGATCCAAATGGTATTTAGTTTTACGTAATAGGGACAAGATAATTGCCAAACAATAAGACAAAAATAGCGTTCTAAATTTTCTGAAACTTAACTTATTAGTTGATTGCTTGAGTTACGACAGACTAATGTTGTAGGTAACTGAAAACCTGATCAAAATTCACAAAGTCCAACAAGCAAAGAGCCTCGATGAAGCAAACTGGAAAGCTCAAACCATTTTGTTTTCAAATAAACCAGCTCTTTGAAATTTCGAGCACTCGGTCAGTGAAGCTAGTTGCCCATCCTGCCTACTTATGCCTAGTTCGATTCAGTGATGGTGAAGAAACATACTTGTTACAATTTGTTAATACCCGAAATAGGCTTGCGTTTGGAGGCAACTCGCCTGTTTGTAAGTTATAGTGACAAACTACGACAGTGACTCAACCTTTTTCTTAAACGATTGCTAATCTACCAGTGCAATCCATTTCAGCGTTGTTATGTAACTTAAGTTTTGTAATGAGTAGTGTGCATTTAACATTTATACATGGTGTAAGACATCGACGTGCAAACGGAGACTAGGACGTATACTCCGGTCTTTAGTTAGTTGGTACTTTCAGTGTCATATTTTATTCTTACAGATTCTCATTACAAACTCAATATACAGGGTGGGTATAAAATCGTGGATCAAACGAAACAGGGCGATAGTTGGGGTTATGAGGGTAATTTTTTGATAATACTTTTTTTTACAGTAATGTTCTAATGTTACAAATAATTTTTCATGAGACTTAAAAGATATTGAAAAAAGTGCCAACACTCATGGTACCAACTGTCATTAAAGCATTTCCTAGAAGGAGCTAAACACATTTATTGTTTTAAAATAGGTACCCATTTTAGCCAAATTGCCTATTTATTACAAATTTCGGTATTTTCTTAAAAAACATTCAAATAGTTATAACTTTTAATGAGATCAAGTTAGGGCTCCGCCACATAGATATTTTTACTGCAAATAACCACAACTTTTGCCCTTTTTCGTTTGATCCACGATTTTTTACACACCCTGTATATCCATAGTTTTCTTTAAAGCGCTACCATTACAAGTTACTCTAAATTATAACCCCATTCCGAAACTCAAGCTTTATTTCACTTAGTATATTAATAAGATTTTAATGCAAAATTGGCGTATTGCCAAAATAGTACCTATAAACCCGTGTCGTTCAGTTACAACGACGGATCCCAGGAAATGTGGGGACATTAACATAGTGTGTTGTATTTGACGGTCTAATTTATTGCAATATATTGTTGGTTTGAAACTGGATTTTGTGCAATCATTAAAATATTAAATTATTAGGCCACCCAAGCTGGGTGGTCGTTACGGTGTGATTTAAAAATACGCGGCCTAGTATATTCAAAGTTTTATTTAGTCTCGTCATTAAAAATTGGTGTCTGGTGTTGTAAAGTTTGAGTATACAAAGGCCAAACTTATTCCAAAAATTAAGAAACTAAGGAAGTTATTTTCGGCCAGTATCGCAAACAATATGAACTAGAGGTGGGACAAAAACTTCAATTTTCATCTAAGTAGTCAAGTTAAGAACAGTTACTCGTAAATTGGCGTAGATTTAAATAATGAAAAACTGTATTTTTCTATAAACATTATTTATACCAGAACACCCTTTCAAAAAAGTCTGACAACCAACCAGTCTTACCAAGGAGTATCGTATTACTTAGTACTAACTGGGTTGTGGAGGCAGTCGCTCCATGTAAAATATTGGTATTCAGCTGCATCCGGTTAGACTAGAAGCCGACCCCAACATAGTTGGGAAAAGGCTAGGCAGATGATGATGATACCCGAACAACCTTTTTCTCTCACATAATAGATTGGTTCCAAGAATGATAAAGTATATAATGAACTCCCTGACGCCATCAAAGACATTCCGCTGCAGTTAATACCTAGTTGTGAGCAGTAATGATGAAGTGGTAACGGCCCCAACCAACGTATTTGTAGGTAATGGGTGTAATTGTAATTTATTTCATCATCAAGGTCTTCGACAAAGGAAAACATCCTGAGAAAACCAGCATGTACTATTATTATTATTATAGCCAGCCCACATTGTCCCATTGCTGTGTATAGGCCTCCCTCCACTCCTACCAAAGGTCACGCTTCTGTGCTACTTCTTTCCAATTCTCAAGGAAGACATCCAGTTCGTCCCGCTATCTCCTTCGTGATCTGCGGCGACCCCGTGTCAACTTAAATGGGACTGGGCAACAGTAGCGAAGGGTCAGTTTTTGTAAGAGGTAAGCCGGAGTACATATGTTTAATGTATATTATTTGTCTATAGAAAACTGACTGTGCCATTTTTCAAAGGAAAGCCAGTAGGAATCGAGTTGTGTGGAACCTTCGCCATTGCTGGGTAGGACATGTCTGTCGCATGCCGAACGAACTGTGGGCTCGTAAAGCTCAGGATTGGTGCATGTACTATAATATAAAAAATATGCTATACCCACACTGGTGGATTATGGCCTCTCACAGATAGGAGGCCTGTGATCTTAGAGTCACTGAAGAGAGGTTATAGGCTAATGCTTATGATGATGCAAAGTTCCTAAGACAAACTAAAGTAGCGTGCATTAGATTTAGTTTAGCCCGTAAACAAAAAGCCTCATTAGAATGTAATACCCCTATGTGTGGCACTAACGCCACCGACCCTTACGCGTGTAGCATACATAACTTCAAAGGGTAACTTTTGTAGAAATCTGCCACCATACCTTTTAAACACGGCCATTTTATGTGCCATAAAGTAGGAGCAGAGATTTTTTTGCTATTATTTATTTACTACCCATTTTTGAGGCTTCATTTTAATCTGTGTATTGGTTGTTAAACAATCTTAGAAATACTTAATTGAATTTCAACTTTTATTGCGGTCTAGGTACCTTTTTTAACCGATGGAAAAGGAAGAAGTTCTCATGTTGACGCGTTAACATAGTAGTAACAAAATAACAAGTTTAATGGGTCACTTAATGGGTCACAAAATTTTGGGCTGACTCAACTTAAATTGTCATCGACACGCTAAGAAGAAGTAGTATATTCAGCCTATAATGTTCCCACTGCTGGGACACACGGCCTCCTCTCTATGAGAGAGAATAGGCGATAATCCACCACGCGGGCCCAGTGCGGGTTGGTAGGTGTCACACGTCTTCGAATTTTTGGTTCTAGGACATGCCGGTTTCCTCACGATGTTTTCCTTCACCGTTTTTTAGAACAGTGGTGATGAAATAAATTACACAAAGTAATGCTAAGAAGAACATGGTACACTATTTATTCATCATCATCATCATCATCATTTCAGCCGAAAGACGTCCACTGCTGGACATAGGCCTCCCCCAAGTGTCGCCACATTGACCGGTCCCGTGCGACTCGCATCCAGCGGATCCCTGCAACCTTCACCAGATCATCGGTCCACCTAGTGGGAGGCCTTCCAACGCAGCGTCTTCCGGTTCGCGGTCGCCACTCCAGAACTAAGACTACTCACTATTTATTAGCTCACCAAAAGTAAAAAGTGGGAACGTAAGTATAGGTAGTAGTAGGTTCTTTTTATATCGACCGTTGCAATAGTATGAATCAAAAGCCGAATCATTCGCACTTAGTTAAAGTGACTGTGTGAGTGACAAAAACCTTTCGTCATAAGTATTGCTTTGACGAAAGGTCGAGCTTGATCGTGAACAAACTCAATATTCATCAAATCAACAAAGGGCAAAGGAGGAAGAAAATAACCAAATCGTTTATCAATAATGCACCTATAACTATTTATCTCCGAAAAACAAATCCATTACCTTTGCGTCTTCGATTTCACCCCACCCAATAAAACTGACACCCATTATATTGTCAACCAAGTAAATAAATGGTTCCGTACACAAAACAAATGCCTTTAAATATATAGTTATGATTGTGTAAAAGGCAGGAAGGGCGGCATCCCTTTGTCGCGCGGTTAAGTTTCCCTTTCAAGTCATTTTTGGTAACATACCTGTTTGATCAAGGTAGACCGCTTGAAGTGTAAAGGTTAGTTTAGACTTAATAGTAGGTTAATATTATTTTGAAAAGGGGAGATAAAATAATTTTAGTTATTTGGGATTGAGAATTAACTTGACTAGATATAATTATAATCTAGATTATTAATTAATTAAAATAACCTATATTACCTAAATTACTTAAAGATAAACTTAAAAAATGGCGTCAAAAAACTCCTTAACGCTGTCAACTGGTAATATACCCAAAAGACTGGCGGCGTTGCCACATTGTATGGCAACGCTAAGCCTTTGGCCAAGGTAAAAGCCAGCCCTTGGGTCACGGAAAGAGTTAACTGAGCGTTTAGAAATGTCCTTGAAAAGGCTGTGAGCACTCGGACTCCACGGACCTAGAGTATCAATCCCAAACGGCTTGAAAATATAGTTACCAGTAAAGTAACTATATTTTTCGATTACTTATTTAATGCATTTAGGTACCTATACAAATAGAATCTGGAGATTCTTCACAAGATATTTGGATTTTATATTATAATATAAAAATGTAATACCATTTATTGAAAAGTCGTTTATAAATAGATTTTCTTCTTATTCTATTAACTATTTTCCTGTCGTGAAATTTATTTGGATTTTAATTTTTCATTATAAAAAGCTACATTCGATTCCTGATTTAATACAGTCATTTATTGATTAACTGGCCTGTTTGTCACTCAATTCCACATAGTAAAGTGTTATTAATTTACTGAAAGTTTATATTACTGGCTCTAAAAAAAACACAAATCGTCATATAAAAAGTTAACTGATAAAAATGAACGCACGAGGCTAACAACGCATCGAAAAAACAGCACCCTGTTATGTGTGTATAACCCAACAAAATCAAGACAAAAAAAACTACATTCCTCCTTAACATTTTAACGACTTCCCAAAAACTAATTTATCAAACTTCACGGTATGTTCTACGAAGAGCATGGTACTTACAAATTCGTCGGCTTCCCAACTTTTTCAATCTTATCAAACACGAAAAGTTTTACTCACTCCACAACACACACAGAAAATTACTTGAAACACGACAATTATTATTAATTTATTTTATAATTAAATATTTAACACACAGATATAATTACTTAGATGTTTAATTTAAAGTTTATCTAAATGCTCGGCAGTTCGCGAGTCTTGGTAGCGCGCCCGTCCGACTCTTACGGCTGACGGTTTCAGAGTCGCTCTGCCGCTGAAAACTGAAGTGAAGACGAGTCTCGTCTCTACGCAACGTATTGGCCGCTTTACATGTCAACTCTACATGTGTGTGACTATTTTATTGGAATTTTATATCATTTATTTTATTTAAACTATTCAATTATTGCATTAGTTATATCTTATTGATAAATTAAGCAATCGTCATTTGTTTTTTTTACAATTAATTTAAATTTGTATTGTCAGTGCTCCAGGCCCGCAGTCGTTCCATGAACACAATTGTATTTAGCTGCATCTGGACTTAGACTGGAAGCAGACGAAAACAATGTTGGGAAAAGGCTACTTAGATGACGATGATACTCGATGATACTTACGGTAATTATATCTTGTAGAATGACGATAAAAATACAATAAAATATGTATGCTTTAAGTCTAATATTCATAATCTTAAAATGTTAAAAACGTTGGATGTTTCTGAAAAGGACATAAACAGAATATTTTAATAAAATAGAATCAATGGAGCATATTATTATTAGTTTTTGAATACCAAAACATTAAGAATTGATGAACGCTTCTGAAATGAAAATACAGTGGAATATTTAATTGAAATGCATTACATTAGGACGTGCTGTAACTCGTGTGGTTCTGAATTGAAAATAATGTAGAATGTTTCGTAAAACTAGATTCGATGAAACTCACTCTTAGTTTTGTTAGTATTGTTAAAACAGTATTTTGTAAACAACGTTCTAAAATGAGATCAAAGTCGTTTGTGTCTTCTACGAATATTCAGTATTCACTAAAATGACGTGATAATTACTATTTCCTAAATATTCTGACAAAGTGTCTTATTCTTGGTTTATATAAAAAATCTGACCTGTCAAGTTAATCTGCCTAATTTTATAATATTTTGTTGAGACAGGAAAAAATGTTGTCAAACCAAGATCAAGTACATTTACTTACTTGACCTTTTGTTCCACATTTTCTTAGGACGAAAAATATTATGTAGTTCATGTTATATAAACTAACGTCTACATTATATAAATATTTTACTGTTTCATAATGCTGTGGAAAAATAACTGGACATTGAGAAAAGCGGGCTCTAGAACCAGAAATAGTTAATCGAAGAACTATTTTATATATTGTCATGATAAATATAGGTATATAATTACATTATCTTATACACATATGTTAATTCAAGCGTTTTCCCAATGAGGATAAGCAGAAACTATGGAACGCCACATGCTCCGATCATTACCTACTCCTTCGCCTCGTCAGCGTTCATACATCTGGTGGTATCTTATATTACAATCATAAAAGCCTAAATCTTATGCTAATAAACACCAGATCCGAGGAGGCTGTAAAATGAAGTACTAAGTAACCTCCTTCATCTTTATAGCAGACGTTTGCACCGAAATATCAATTTGACGTATAATCACGGGTTAATAGCGTCTTAGACGGATGTAATTAACTTCAGCGGTTGGACATAATCGGGAGACGGATTAACCCGTCAACCGTCATAATATAATCGTAGATTAGAAATAGACGCAGAGGTGGAAAGATGAGCGAGGGATGGTTGAGCTGAGCGAGTATTCTATCAGTGCTCAGTTTTCGGGATTTTTAGTAACTGTAATAAAATTGTCGTGATTTTTTGCTAACAAACTGTTATTGCCAATTCATTCGCCAAAAGAGGTAATTTTCTTTATTGACCGTTAATTTTAGTGGCTAATTTAGGGTCAGAGTTAGTATGCGCGTTTATAAAGTGAAGGTGTACGTTTTGATACAATCAATAGTAATGCAAATAAGATGAACGTTGTGGTCCCTTATGATATTCTTGTTCAAGAAAACGTGTGATCTACATAAAAATGCTCGCAAATTCCCCAAAATCAGGCACAAAATAATTTATACCGTGACAGAATCTGACCCTAAACGGAGTGCCCAGTTTAGATGCAAAGATCGATCGATTAGAACCTGCTTCAAGGGGCGATGGACCAAATTCTTCTGTCCCTTGCCTGAGATAACCGTAAGAGCTTTTTGCGATTAAGTTAACAATACGATCTCTTACACGGTGGCTACATTAGTGGACAATACGTGATACGAACAGTGTCTCGTATGATATTAGATACAGAAGATTTTATAGGGTTAAAACTTCGTGCTATTTTTGTCACGCTAAGTCCTGTGCGGTGTTTATGTAAAAGGAAAAAGGATGGCGTAGTGTCATAAATTCACTCGACTTATTCCCAACAGACATTCAAATAAGAAACATGGTCTTTTCAGGGACACTGAAAGTCATCCGTGTTAAAAAACCTGTACATCAGCCATAATTAATTCAAGTAGTTAAACAAAACAAAAAAAAAATGTTTTTGAAAAATTACATTGTTTTTTGTTTTAGTAGGTGCCTATCTAATTTGTGGTCGTAAAACCCAGGTATAAATTAAAGGAAATAGTTGACATGCTAGATCCGTTCTTTGGGGGCTACCCCCCAAAGGATGGATCCAAAGTTGGGTGTAATGAGGAATGTGGTCGTACCTTTCATGATGGTACCCAGTCCCGTAAAAACATTATATGCGGGGTGATGATCACACGTCCTACGTATCTTACCTTACCTACCAAGAGACCTATTTTGTGTTCCATATTAAAATGTGTACTGAAATACATAATTGTTAAATAAAAATTTAAACAAGATAAAGACTTGGAGGGGTTGAAAATGACTGTCATAATGTTCGTAGTAGCATTTCAGATCATAAAATAAACAGATAGTGAGATTGATTCATCAAGTTTCAAAGAAAACCAAAAGAAAACAGAGGAAATTTTTGACCAAACATTTGTAACAAAGTTTGGGTTATTGGCGTACATTGTTGGCACATCAATGTTTCCTAACAGTCGTATTTTATCATGGAACATTAATTTAACGGCAGTCACAAATTGGGTACCTATTGACTTGCGTACCCATGTCAAATGTAGGTTTTTAGCTTGCTACCTTTATCTACTCTTACAATGTAGAAAACATTCATTTCCTTACGATTCCGTAAGAGATTTATGATATCTTGAACTGTGTAAACACACCTACTTCTTTAATTATATAAACAGAGCTTTTTTCTCTGATGTAAATAGCTGAAGCAGTGTATGGCACAATTGTGAACGGTACAGTGAACGGTAGATCTATCAACGTCGATTTCTCAAACGCAAATGATCGTAATCCTCATGAACCATTGAATTAGAAACATAATCAGTCTGTAACGTTCGCACTGCTGGGACACAGGCCTTCTCTCTGTTAGAGTGGGTCATAATTCACAACACCGATCTGCTTGCGGATTGATAGAAGTCTCATGTCTTCGAATTTCAGTTCTAGGACATCGGCCTCTCGAAGATGCGTCCCTTTCTTTCCTTCATCTTTTTGTAGAGCAGTGGTGATCATCATCATCGTCGTCTGCTTAGCTTTTTCCCAACTATGTTGGGGTCGGCTTCCAGTCTTAATCAGATGCAGCTGGTTACTAGTATTTTACATTTAGCAACTGCCTATCTGACCTCCACAACCCAGTTAGCAGTGGTTACGAAATACAAAAAGTAAAGTTCCTGCCTAAGCTTGATGACGTTTCAGGCACGTATTCATGACCGACTACTGGTTTACCACCGCTCCCGTTAAGGCAGATAGGTACTACAAAAATAGTCATACACCATTTCTAAAATTAGATTCACATTCAAAAATACATCACCCAAAAATCGCTGTTTGTAAAAGATCAATCACCCGTTTTATTGATGTCGTTGAAAGCATTCCAATAATAACATGTAATTCTGAACATCGGCAGCGCCGGGGACCCATTTGATGTCCGTAATCCGAAACTTACAGAATAACCAGCTAAAGGGCAAAGATTAAAATCGTTGGACCCCCCGCGGTAAAAAATGATAATGCTGCTGTTGCTTTAACAATTACATTTGAATACTATACTCATACTGTTTGTATCCATCGTTCCATGTGATAAGTGCGATGTAACTTTGATCTGGTGAACACTTTTTCGCGCAGCCTACGGTAAGCGGACATCTAACGATACAAATCTTTGTCTACAGGGCAAAAGGCTGATGACGTCATCGTTGACCTCGTAGAGAGCTATAGTTCTTACATTTTACCGAACATTGCAATTTATACCTTATAACAATTGCATAAGACTCACATGGCCCATGCTTGCCGATTGCAAGGATTGTACTGTATACTATTTTTCGAATCAAATCTCAGTCTTTGATTGGATTAAAATGCCTCACAGAATCCAGAGATATGTATAATATTGGGAAGATTGACCTAGTTTGTGGATGGGAGTTCGATCAAATTGATGTATGGTTGGTATCGCGGTATTTATCAATGTGTTTAGCAGTGTTGGAACTGGGTGGCTGAAATTGGCAGGATTTATGAATCTATTTGGCGTATTATTTATTTGCTGATAATTTTCTGTGATTAAATACCTATAAATATCCAAAATACTTGGTTTGGAGTGATAGTGACGTTAATTCGTGAGTCAAGTTGAAAGCTCCTTTTTTGAACTCCCCTGATATTTCGAAACTCCAATTTTAAGGCGAATGTCATCAATGAAAGTGTACCTAATTACGTTCAAGAGCTGTCACTGTCATCATTATTGTGGAAAATTGACAAACGCAGTTTCATTGGAGAATTTGGCCCTAAGCATTCACAGGTTATTTTTCAAACTGATTTCTATCTTCGACGCCGTATATCAAAGGACATACAAAAACTATCTGCGTAGCCGTAATCAAAATAAGTGCTTATGTTCGTCTAAATTTTACGAATCTTGTTTTACTGTCCAGATTTCCATCGCAACTACTCATCCCGACTCATCACTCAAAATTGAAAATAAAGCGTAAACACAAAGCTGTCGGTCAACGCTCTTGTAAAAGTTAAAATCGTTTGCAATAAACATTCCATTGTCTGTCAAGATGAACTTTGTTTTATGGCTGAATCTTAAAACCGTACCGAACATTATTTGGTCGTCGCCAATACTACTGGGTAATAAAACGGAAACCGAGACTGATTGTTGCGACCAGTTTCAGAGTTAGTGCGTTTAGGGGTGTATATCAGTACCGCTTTGGTTTCTGTCTACCAGTCTTATGCAGGGTCTACTCACTGTCAATGAAACTTTTAACCTCTTCTTCCTCGAGAATACACGAGGAATATACGGGGTGGAAGGGACACCGACGCGAAAACGGTTACCACGTATTCAGTATTTATTATACAGGACTTTTTTTAACTAACCGATGAAAAATTACTATAATGATGTGCTGAAAATGTGGTAACCGTTTTTTTGCGTCGTTGTCTCCTTCCACCCCGTATGTATAAGTACACTCAACAACTTGATTGATTGTAATTATTTTATGTTGTCGCGGATAGCATGGAAAGATATTTCTAATCTCAAAGTTGCAATAGCTATGATAGAAAAAAAACGTTAAGCAGTATAAATATTAATGCTCTAGCCTGTATGAATGTCCCACAATGCAGATTATAATGTAAAATTAATGCGGTCTGAGTGTCATACGGAGTTTAATTCTTCGGTGAAGATTTCCTTGAGGTTTTACTAACTTATACCAGTATCAGGAACAGGCTTCGCTATGTTAAAAATAATGAAGTAGATTAGTATATCATGACGATTTCCTGCAAAATTTTAGATTGGTTGTTTCATTCTCTAATTAATAGTTTATGTAACCATTCTAGAAACCACACTGTTGAGATGTTAGAATCAAGCCAATCAGTTCAGTTGATTCAAATTATTTCCGGATCAGGGCGTCACCATATACGCCAGAAATAGTTCACTACGCACGAGTGAAACCCTCAACAATTAATATTTTAGCAACAATCATACCAAATCAAACATTTCTAGAACTTCGTGATTTCTATACAAATTCAACTCTTGCGGTTAAACTTAAAATCAAATTGATTTTAACACCAAAGAGCGGGGCGTTTTGTATTTGTAGTGATTGTATTCCACGCCAGTGACAAATCTAGAAATTAACAGGACAGCTGATGTACAAATTATTATGATCTAAGAAGAAAGGCTAGGCATGCGTTTTCAGCTTTAGAAATGTACTTTTTCTTTTCATATAATTATGGAAAGTTTATTTCTTTTAATCGAAAGAGGATGATTCCTGTTCGATGTAACCATTTTCAATACAGGGTGTAAACAGACCCTTCACATAGCCGTCAACCAAGCATTATGTACATCAAACTAAGTAACTTTAAGCAAAAATTATTGCTGGGAATCGACTTTTTTTTTTGGGGTGTAAAATCACGTTTTACGGTAGGACTCGATGAAAAGCACTCAAAGCATTCTGCTGATGGATGGATTGAATAGTATGGGGGTCGTGGAGGTGTGTAAAGTAAAAATCTTACATTAAAAACATGTATTTAAAAAAAACTTGTGAAAAAGTTGGAAATTTGACTCCCAATATCTCCGTAACTAGAAGGTTCCCAGGTATGGTCTAGAACAAAAAAAATATCGCAAAGACGGGGAGAACAAGTGGCTTTCAGCTATGTTAAGGGTCTATTTACACCGAAGTTGATAAGTGTGCGGTGCTCTATGACAATTTATAGATAAAATACTTAACACATAGAAGATTAATTATCACTGAACTGCTCAAGTCGCGATGCCAATCTTATGAGAAATTGATCCATTAACACTTTTCCTTTCAAGCATGGCGCCCATAAGAAGAAACACGCAGAATCACGCCACGATAACAAACATATAAGTAAACAGTATCCCTACGTCATGTTATGTCATTGACCTTTGTCCCACGTCCCCGCACATCCTGATATCCTGCGGAACGCTATTTAACATGGAGTCAAGGCCAGTCAAGGGGAAGGGCGAGCGATGGCGTGCCTACATAAAAACTTATCACCACGAATAACAATAACGGGGGAATAGATAGAACATTCGCTTTTTTGTTAACACATCCACAGTAACACTATAAAAAAGGATAATGTAAATCTGTCTATGTATTTGGCAAGATTTTCGCCAAAACTTATTTTAACCGTTTTGGTAAAATTGTTTAAGTAATTTCAGGAGTAGTTGAATCTTTGAAAGATCAGACTAAAGAATGCTTTTCAGGGAAAAGTAGTATTTTTTCAGGCGAGTAAAACCACGAGTAAAACTAGTCTCAAATATACGCAAAAAGTTCGAAAAGTACCATGGTATATGGTGTGGAAAAACTAACGGAAGAAAATAATGTTATGGTTACGCAAATTGTATGGTGAGGGGGTTCTGAAATTTGTGAGCTTAAATCACCGTGAAAATTTGGCGTCTCATCCCTTGTTTATGATGTGAATATTTTGTATGAAAATTATGCTTTCAGGGGGAATAGTTTATTAAAATTGATTTGGGAAAAATACTGGTGTCAAATATTTTTTGTTGAACCCATTCCGTTTTATCGTTTCGAGTCTCTTCAGTGAGAATTATTGTCTTTGTGCATGTTGTATTTGTTTGTTGGTTACGAGTAAGACAGCCCACACCAGATAGAAAACAGTTTGGTCTATTATAAACATGTCGGATCCGGTAATTGGTACGGTCATAAAATGAATCGCAAGTACGCCAGTGGTGACATCACGTGACCTACTTACAAGTGTACCCACATCACAGCATGCTTCTACAGAGACGTGATTTTTACAGCTCGAGGCGAGGACGACTCTGAGAGTCTGATCGCAGTTGAGTTGAGACAACCTGGAACAGTAGGTACCCGATTCATTGTGCCCCGTGTTATTGTGTTAAATTGTAATGTCAAGTAATTTGTGGTTTAATACTTTATTATGAGCACTACTTTGTTGTATATTTCATTGCACGAAGCCCATCTTCTGCCCACATGATGTACGAGCCCAACGTCGATCCTGATGTAGGGTTAGAGGCGACACTACATTGTAATATGTTGACTCAGACATTTCATACGTAACTCGGTAGCGTCATTAGTCGCTCCGGTACTCGCTAGCCGGCCACACGCATATGTCCTATTGTTCTAAGTTATCGTGTAACAGTGTATGTGAGTAAAATAAACTGTCAATACCGAAACCAGTATTTCTCTGAACATTCCTTCAAAACAGTAGGGTCTTAGGTGTACCATTCGCGGTACACACTAAAGAACTTATTCTACATTGGTGACACCCTGTGAATCAAATACTTTTCGGTAACGTATAACCGCGCAGCACGGAGCGACTCACCGCGTGGCTAGCGAGGAGCATCAAGTTACCGACCAATATACATAGGCACTGATTTCTATATACGTCGCACGCCACGGGCCGCGACTTCTTTTATCCGCCATGTCCAACGAGAAACGTGAGCAGCAGGAAGAAGATATCAAACCCGATGTCATGCTCATATCGGTATCTTCACGCATCCCGGATTTCTGGACGGACCAGCCAAGCCTGTGGTTCGTGCAATTCGAGTCTGCCGTGGCTCCTCAAAAGGCCAGCGACAACTCGAAGTTCCAACTACTCGTCGCGAAACTCGGCAAGCAGGTGGTCGTACAGGTCGCAGATATCTTGACCAACCCACCGGCGGAGGACAAATACGAGGCGCTCAAACAGCGTCTCCTACACGTTTACGAGGAGTCAGAAAACCAACGGATACAGAAGCTGATCGGAGACATGCAACTCGGTGACCAGAAGCCGTCTCAACTTCTTCGCCGCATGCAGACCCTTGCGGGAAAGAGAGTGACGTCGGAAACTTTGCTACTGATGTGGCAAAACCATCTACCATCGACCGTCAGAACGGTCCTGGCAGCGACAGCGATCACGGATCCGGAAAAGTTGGCAGCCGTGGCTGACAAGATCCAAGAGACCAGCAGGCCAAGTGTGGTGGCGTCGGTTTCCGGAGGTGCTGATTCCTTGGCAGAACAGGTGTCCAAGCTCAGCGTCGAGGTCGCGGAGCTGCGGAAG
The DNA here is from genome assembly GCA_905163415.1 of Noctua fimbriata. Lineage (NCBI taxonomy): Eukaryota > Metazoa > Arthropoda > Insecta > Lepidoptera > Noctuidae > Noctua > Noctua fimbriata. The sequence continues at coordinate 15,365,479 of LR990925.1, read as the reverse complement.
TCCAGAGGTTTCGAGCGAGATGGCCGGCAACAAAGCCGCGTCAACCGCGCGCCGCCAGGATCGCGTGGGCGTAGCACTAGTCGGAAGCGATCCCGATCCCGACAGCAAGGGCTATGTTTCTACCATAAGCGTTTCGGCGTTAAGGCGGGAAAATGCCGAACACCGTGCACCTGGAAAGGCAAATACCCGGAAAACTAACGACCGTGCAGACGACGACGGAATCTTGCATCGGAGGTATCGTTAACCGTCGATTATGCATATTTGATAGGAATAATAACTTAAATTTTCTAATAGACACTGGTGCGAATGTTTCTGTACTTCCTTTCGCTGTAGTTAAGTGTAAAAATAAGTATTTGCAGGAAGATTTTGCTTTATTTGCGGCCAATGGCACCAAAATCGAAACGTACGGTACTCATTCCTTGTCAGTCGATCTTAGGTTGAGGCGTGATTATAAATGGACTTTCATTGTTGCTAATGTCAAACAACCCATCTTAGGAGCAGATTTTTTAAGCCATTATGGATTGTCAGTCGACTTAAGAACAAAAACGTTAATCGACACTTTGACGGATTTAAAAGTAGTAGGAAGTATCGAAATTTGTGAATCGTCAGTCAAAACCATTTGTGAAAGTCATCCGTATTTCGACTTGTTAAATTCTTTCCCAGATCTTACTAGACCGACCTCCTTTAAGGACCCTCCTCAGCATTCGACAGTTCATCACATCGAGACCAGTGGTCCGCCTGTCCATGCTAGAGCAAGACCGCTACCGCCAGACCGTTTCAAAAAGGTAAAGGCCGAATTTCAGAAAATGATAGAGGCAGGAATCTGTAGGCCATCCAAGAGTCCTTGGGCCAGCGCGTTACATGTTGTGCCGAAGAAGGACGGGGATATACGTCCCTGCGGTGACTACAGGCAGTTAAACGCCATCACCAAACCGGACAGATATCCGATTCCCCGCCTACACGACTTCACCTACTTCCTCGCAGGTAAGAAAGTATTTTCCAGTGTTGACGTCAATCGGGCATACCATTTCATACCTGTACATCCAGCGGACATTGAAAAAACAGCAATTATTACGCCATTCGGATTATTCGAATTCGCCAGGATGACCTTCGGTCTCAAAAATGCAGCACAGTCCTTCCAAAGGTTCATGCATCATACCGTTCTGGAGGGTTTGAATTTTCTTTTCTGTTATATAGATGACATTATCATCGCGAGCGATACCGAGGAAGAGCACGAGGAACACCTTAAGCTCCTTTTCGAACGACTTAACAGGTACGGCTTAACTATCAAATTAGCGAAATGCAGTTTTGGTGTATCAGAACTCGATTTCGTTGGATTTCGCGTGTCGGCAGAAGGAATTCGACCATTGGATGACAAAGTAAAGGCGATCAGCGATTATCCTAAGCCTAAAACCGTCAACGAACTTCGGCGATTTTTAGGCATGGTAAATTTTTATCGTAAACATATTCCTCATGCTGTAAAAAGCCAAGCCATTCTTTCTAAGTATTTACACAACGCAAAAAAGAACGACAAAACACCCGTTGTTTGGTCACCGGATGCAGAGTCAGCGTTTCGGGAATGTAAGTCGCAGCTCGAGAATGCGGTCACGTTGTCGTACCCGTGTGCGGACACGACGCTTGCGCTCAACACGGACGCAAGTGATACCTGTGTGGGGGGAGTACTTCAACAACTAGACAAAGGTATGTGGAAACCCCTGGGTTATTTCTCAAAACGTTTGTCCGAAACACAGCAACGTTACAGTACGTATGATCGTGAGTTGCTCGCCATCTACATGTCAATAAAGCATTTTCGTAAATTGTTCGAAGGCAGACCATTAATTGTCTACACCGATCACAGACCATTGGTACATGCGTTTACAAAGCTCAGTACCGATTCTGAAACACCTCGTAGGACTCGCCAATTGCTGTTTATCAGTGAGTTCACTACCGATATAAGGCATGTCAGCGGCGAAAACAATGTTGTGGCAGACACGCTATCACGCGTCGCGACTATTTCCTGCCCTACAGGTCTTGACTACGAACAATTTGCCGAAGCGCAAAGTAACGATGACACAATCAAACAATACCAGCAGTCAAGAGCCAATGGGAATAATAAAATTAAAATAATAAGTGTCAAGTTCCCGTTTTGCAACTCTAATATTTATTGCGAAATCTCAACTAATAAAGCCAGACCTTACGTACCAAAAAATTTTAGGCGAATGATATTTGATATGTTGCATAACATCAGCCATCCTGGCATTAAGGCAACGCGCAAAATGATTTCAGATAGATTTTTTTGGCCTAGTATGAACGTAGACGTAGGTAAATGGGCGAAAACGTGTATCCCGTGTCAAAAGAGTAAGGTAAGTAGACACAACATCTCAAGCTACGAGGAATTCCAGAAAGCAGACCGTTTCGAGCACGTGCAAGTTGATATCATCGGTCCCCTCGCAACATCTGAAGATGGTTTCAGGTATTGCGTTACGTTAATAGATCGAGGAACCCGATGGCCAGAGGCGTTTCCCATACGTGACATCACGGCGGCAACAGTGGCAAAGGTGATTTACGACGGTTGGATCACGCGTTATGGTTGTCCAGTCAGGCTAACGTCAGATCAAGGTCGACAATTCGAAAGCCAACTTTTCACCGAGCTACTAAGGTATTTGGGCGTAAAGAAAATTCGCACTACCAGTTACCATCCACAGGCAAACGGCCTTATTGAACGCTGGCATCGCACGCTGAAGGCAGCATTGACAGCCCGTTTAGACACCAGCACATGGGTAAACGAGTTGCCAACTGTCATGTTAGGTTTGCGTGCAGCAGGACGCAGTGAAAACGGCGTAAGTCCAGCTGAGTATACTTTCGGGAAAACTCTACGTTTACCAGGAGAATTTTTCGATACCTATAACCTAAGTTTTGGTGACGCAAATGAATTACTAAAAGATATTCGTTCTTCAATATTACATTTGAAACCAATTTCAAATTCGCATCGCGCAAATCGCAAATGGTTTACGTTTCCAGATCTGCAGACATGCAGTCATGTGTTTGTCAGGGATGACTCTGTTCGAAAACCGCTTAAGGCCCCGTACGACGGCCCGTTTAAAGTAGTTAAGCGAGGTGTTAAGTTTTTCGACATACAGTACCCTAATCGACAAGCGACTGTGTCTATAGATAGGATCAAACCTGCTTATTTGCTAGATGACGCAACTGATTCATTTGCGGTACCAAGTCCAACACGCGTACAGGCCAACAATGATGACCACGTAAAAAGACAAACACGCAGCGGCCGCATCGTCAAAACGCCAGTACGTTTTAAGTAGGGCAAATTCTCAATTCAAAGTAAGTCGTAATTTTTATTAGTCACTACGAGACAGACGATTGAAGCAGCAGTTACCCTTACAATCATATTCGACATGGGCCAGTATAACACCAAGAACGAGGAGATTGTCATAGCACAGTCAGGCACGAACCAAAGGATCGACGAGCTAGCTACAATAATAGACCAACATAAATACATCAGTGGAGCAGCAATCGTATGTGTAATTTTAATAATATTTTGTCTCTGTTGTCAACGCTGCTGCAGATATGGTCGGAAGTGGATACGGGCACAGCTGCAGGACGTCGTGGTGGTACCCAAAAATCCAACGCCTGTCTCAAAGAGTGAACCACACTCTTCATCAACTAAGGTGATCTTTTCATAAATGATATTTTAAACTTTATTTCGTAGGTTAAGGTAACATCAGAATGAGTTTTGACCGACGATTAATTAATAAAATAACGCAATTTCACTGTAACTAATTTCATTATTTAGATAAAATTACAAACATGTATTTTGAAACAAGTTGTTATCTTACTCATATTAACATATCCATAATTACTGTAAACACAATATAGTGTAACATAACTCATGTATATGAAAAATGTAACAGAAATCGAACCAAAGACCCACAGCCTTGTAACAACTAAACCACGTAGTGCCAAGCAACATTATATTGTAAGTAGATCACACAAATTGTACTCAAGTTGTCGTCACACCGTTAGTCATAGACATAACATACAGCATATTGTATTACAGCCTTGATAATGTATTCGTACTTTTGTTGAATTGCATTTTGTACTTGCAACTAGTAGAGTAGCACTTGGTTGTTTTGATACGTAAATTCTGTTTTAAAATTTGGATTGTAAAAATTTTTTTTTTTTTTTTTTTTTTTTTTGAACCAAATTTTAGGAGGGGTGTGATGTAGGGTTAGAGGCGACACTACATTGTAATATGTTGACTCAGACATTTCATACGTAACTCGGTAGCGTCATTAGTCGCTCCGGTACTCGCTAGCCGGCCACACGCATATGTCCTATTGTTCTAAGTTATCGTGTAACAGTGTATGTGAGTAAAATAAACTGTCAATACCGAAACCAGTATTTCTCTGAACATTCCTTCAAAACAGTAGGGTCTTAGGTGTACACTAGCGAACTTATCCTACACTGACAATCCGACAAACAGATTTTGTTATTACGAGTGCGCTTATGATCATTGTGTTCGTAGAGTGATATACAATCTAAATCTATACTTATATTATAAAGGGGTAAAATTTGTAAGTTTGTTTGTAGGGGGTAATCTTCGGAACTACTGATCCGATTCAGAAAATTCTTTCACTAATGGGAAGATACATTATCCCTGAGTGTTATAGGCTACATTAAAAATTTTCTCGTGGGTTATTTTTCGTACATAACGGAAGCGAAGCGGTGAGCAAAAGTTAGTTATGTATAAAGATAGTTTTGAATTAGATTTGACTAACTTATATAATTTGAATCGTGTTAAACACAAAATCATTGTTTCCAAAAACAATAAACTGTGACTAGGTCAACTAATAGTAATATTATTTCATAACAGCTGTTCCATACATAGCCACGAAACTATATCATTCAGTAACGCCAAGACATATTGTGACAGAGTTCTATTGTACTCGATAGTGAAGGCGTATTGTGCCTTTGTAATATTACGTCTATTCGTTATGTGTGTCACTTGTACTCTTTGAAATCCCTTTTTCTTTGGTGTTATTGTTATTGTACCTTAGATCGATATTTGTTGAGTAAACAACTGAAAATCAAGGATAGTGAAAACTTTGTTCAGGGGTGGTTATGGTTACCGGTCAGTGACTTACTTTCTCCTGTACGTATATTAATAAGTGCCAGTCGGACTCGACATGAAGGGTTCCGTATCATCGTAGTAGAGTAGGCCCCTTTGATTTTTATTATTTGTTGTTATATCGGCTACAGAAATAAACATTCTATGAAAATTTCAACGGTCTACCTATTATGGATCATGAGCTACAGCCCGCTGACAGACAGACGGATGGACTGACGGACAGCGGAGGCTTAGTAATAGGGTCCCGTTGGTTACCCTTTGGGTACGGAACCCTAAAAATGACCCGTACATATAGCACTGACGCTAATATAGTATTAACAAGTTGATTTCTATGACAACAAAGAAATCAATACCCACATCAAATCGATTTCCTTCATCCTCCTCTTCTCTCGTAGGTATAACTCAAACTCTATAAGAATTGTCGGAGTCATCTTCATTATCTTCCTACAATTGTCCCATTTTACTTGGGGTCGGCGCAACACGTTTTCTTCTTCCATTCTCCCCTGTCAGACGTCACGTCATTGTTTACTCCTTTCTCTTTCATATCACAACTCACTAAAAATGTCCTTGTTGACAAGGACATTGAAATGTCGCAAAAGTCAGAGATTATTTCAGTTTCTTTCAAGAATAAATATAATGCTCGTATTACCAAAATACGATGTTCAAATAAATGTTAGTTTCTTGCTTTTGATTGTCCACAACAGATAACCAGGATCTAGTAGTAAATAAGTACCTAGTAAATAAAACTAGATAGCGCGAGTGAACGAGGTCGCAGTTAGCACGTAAAGCAGTAACAATGTTCTGACATAGTTGGTTTACTGTTAACTGCCGTTTTATTGTTCACTACAAACGCCACACGCATCTTTAATTTGTAGTTCATGTAGGAATAGTCTTCAATTCTTCATGTCAGGATTCTTGTCTAGACTGCAGAAAAATTCATAGAAAATACTTGATGGTTAGTTAACCCTTAATTAGTCGCATCTTTAAAGGTTTAGCTTTTAGGTTTTAACTTTTTTAATTCTGAATTTTGAGCACTGAAGTTCCCGTTAGTTTAAAAAAACACGTGTCCGTTATGATCCTTTATGATCGTGATTTTGCAAGTATTTTCTATTCGATTTAAATAATCGGGGTGACACGCACCCCACGTGATCGTTTACCTAACTTTTTATGCGCGATCAATTAAGGGTTAATTGTGTCGATGGTCTAGTGGTCGCAAGCACAGCTGCTTATGGTGAAGTTTTGTGTTCGATGCCTGGGTGAGGCAAAGTGTCACAGGTTTTTTCCGTAAGGAATTTCTCATTAGTAGTATTCAGACTTTATCCGTATCCAGTTGATGGCAATAGGCTCTTCCTTTATTATATGGAACTTAAACATTTCTGTCGAAATAAAGGAGTAACTACAGGCGTGATGTCGTAAACACTGACTTCCTAACGACTGTTGAAATATACGATCAAAGACGAAATTCTCATAAACGTAACGACTAACAGACGCAAAAGTGTCCCGAATTGCGAACAGCCTCGGGTGCCGAAGCGACATATTCAATAAGGACTAAAAAACACAACAAGATTTTTGTCAAAATTAATGTGCTTCTAATTTTTATCACAGTAAGGCTGAAACTAAAATACAGTCTTTACAGAGATCCTTATTCTCGATAAGGTTACTGTTGAGTTGATGCTGCAAGAGACAAATAACTGTAAAAGGATAAGATAGATCTACTTAGGTGGTTTCAGAACAACAGAAATAAGCCTCATCTTCCATCACATTTCGAAGATATTTGAGGTATGCAAGAATTAAAATATTTGACACACTGTTCTCAAATTAAAACCTTCATCCTTCAAAATGTCTCTGCTAAGATATTTATATCTGTACAAGCACCAATGACGTCACGTTCGGTAACTGGACTTTCTCGTAATGCATTTGCGATGCTCGTTTGTTTGTCAGACAACACATCTGCGTCAGATGTTCGACGTTTCAATATTAGTCTGATATGAATGGATGGACGATTTGTTTCAGGCACTGCGATATTGCAATGCAGTTGGAATGTTTAGGATAAAACGTAAATAATTGCATTATTTATATTTTCTTTTTACGAAATTGACACCCTACGTCAATTTAGCATGTCGTAGTCAACAATATACGTCAATTTAGCATGTCGTAGTCAACAAAATACGTCAATTTGCCGTGTGGACTACTTAACTTGACAGTTGATAGTTACAAGCGATTCCAAGGATCCCTGTGACAAATCGTCAGATATTCATAATCATTGATTGACATTAGTTAAATAAAATACTTTATAATTTTCTTATTTACTGGTTTGATAATGCAGGCGAATCAGTTGCATTTATTTTTAACTTTACTTCAATGATTCTGAATCTTATTCGAAGGCATGTTTTATTATAATTTCATTCCACGGTAACTAAGATTTACGGTAAATCTCAGCACGGAACATATTGTTGAGGAAAATGCATTACACTTTTAATTGAGGAAAAATGATTTCAGTGTTTTACGATAAACAAAATAAAGCTTTCTTGGAATGATATAAGCTCCTTGTGAGTTTGTTATAAATATGTATAGTCTGAAGGAAAATTGGCGATAAGTGTACAAGGAACTTTTGGCGTATGGGCAAAATCAGAGCCATCAGATAACTTTTCGTGTTATATTTGAACGTTCTATGACACCGAAGGAAAGTAGGTTAATAATGATTAATTAAAACAAAAAGAAAGAAATTAATTACATAGCTGGGAACGAACATATTTCCTTTTATGTTTGTCATGATTCCATCATATTTGGGTCACAATAAAAATTTTACCGCGAATGACATTGCAAATACGAAACAGACGTAGATTAAAAATACTTCTCTTACCCGTATTGTTTGAAATATTTCATTTAGATTTTATTTGGCTATATGAGTAGGGGAACAGGTAGTCAGTGGCCCGAAAGTCTGACTACCAGTATTTCCTAGAACTAACTGGGTTGTGGAGGTCAAATAGGTAGTCGCTCCATGTAAAATACTGATATTCAGCTGCATCCGGTTGGACTGAAAGCCGAGCCTAACTTAGTTCGGAAAAGGCTAGGCAGATGATGATGATGATAGGAGTAGGGGAACACCAAAACAACGGTGACTGATACTTGATATGACTAGAAACACGTCTGAGAGGACGACTAATCGAGAAGAATGGAAGGAGAAGACGAGCCCAAATCAATTGAGACAATAGCAGGATTAATAATGATGACAACTTTGATTACTCTTGACCGTATTTTCTTCGGGCCATTACAATTAGACACTTACCTGACCTCACGCTGTACTGCTCGTATTCCTGTTGATGTTATTTTTAAAGGATTATTAATGCGGTAGATAGAGATCTCAATAAGATTTTCACGAATATTGATTCAGATTTTGTTTTGGCTTGAGTCCAAAAATACATATTATTTAATAAACGAGACAAAAAAGGCGTCTTGTCTAACATGCTCCAGTAACTTATATTCTGTAATTCTATTGTAATCTGAGAAACATATAAAATAAATATTGACTATGTTTATTTTTCTATCTTCTACACATTTATAGTGCTGCTGGGTTTAACTTAACCAAGGTTTAATTTCTAGTCTATCAGAGATCTATAAAAGACTCTCAGGCCAACGGTATAACGTGAGTCACTGGGGGTCTTGATAAGACATATCCACGGACCTCAGCAATCGTGGCATCGACAGTGCCCCTTTTTAAGTACTGGAGACTGCTTCAGTTTTAGCAGCTATACCTTCCTGAAAAAAAATGAGGGTACTTACACTTATCAAAAATTTGACAAGGAATAGGACTAGCAAGGAAAATCTGTTGCGGTGGAGATTCTTCTTCATCGTATCGATTATTCCCATAATAATTTGAGTCTAATTAGCTTCGACCAGAACTTTGCCACATCGACGGCGTTGGTGTCTAGTGATTTCGGATTGGTCTATTGTATATATTGGAAATAAAGGGTCTGGTAAATATACCCTTAAATAGCCGAACGGCACTTGTTCTCCCCGTCTTTGCGATCAATGTTTTGTTCTAGACCATACCTAGGAACCTTCTAGTTACGGAGATATTGGGGGTCAAAGTTCCAACTTTTCACAAGGTTTTTTTTAAATACATGTTTTTAATGTAAGATTTTTACTTTACACACCTCCACGACCCCGTACTATTCAATCCATCCATCAGCACAATGCTTTGAGTGCTTTCCATCGAGTCCTACCGTAAAACGTGATTTTTCACCCCAAAAAAAAGAGTCGATTCCCAGCAATAATTTTTGCGTAAAGTTACTTAGTTTGATGTACAGAATGCTTGGTTGACGGCTATGTGAAGGGTCTGTTTACACCATGTAGTGTAATAGACAACTCTGCTCTGGAGTGCAAATGTAGTGTTGTTTCACAGAAGATGGGATACTTAGGTAATATCGTGTCCGATCTACCCTGTTCCCGTGACCTTGCCAAACTCGCCGTAATTATTCTGGGCCGATTCAATTAAGTTGCCATCGACATGCTATGAAGAGTAGCTCAAAACAGTATTGCCAAGCCCTAAAATAAAAATCCTTGAAGGACCCCATACATTGTCAGTATATCAATCAGTAGCCATCGATCACTCAGTATGTGGCGTGACGTTATAGCCACCACCCACACAAAAGTTATTATACATTATTTTATGAAGAGGGCTCACAATGGTTGTTTATTTCTAAAATAATGATCGATTCTTACTTCTAAAAGATTGATTGCTTTGGTTTGGGGGCTAGCTTCCTGCTTCAGTTTTGCTTGTATAATTTTTGGATTATTAAAAATATTTACACTATAAGTTTCAATAACTCAATCTTAATCAGTCGTGTAATGAATATGACTCTCTTGACGTGGTAGTAGCCTAAATAATATCCTGGAGTAACAATATCCATGCCATGCCATTGACGTGCCAATTGTTTAGGTTGGTGACGTAGTTGATAAGAGTACAGCGCACAAAAATATAGGTACTCTTCAAACGTAGTCAATACCATCTGTTTTATTCAAATGTAGAAGTGTAAATACAAACAGACTTTATTTACCCTAACTTTTTAACACTACTTACCAAAAAAGCATCATTGAGCTAACAATTTATTGTTTCACACTTTTCTGATAAACAAAATCTTCAAAAGAGCCACTCCTATATTGTTTGTATAAAACGAACTAGTGATTTATTACTTTCAACCGCACTGCCACGGTAATAATATCTACAGTACTGTATCTTCATACAAACGGTCGAAACGCGAGTCTTCCTACACGCCTCGAGTCTGGTACCCACTTAGTACCCAAGAAGTCATGAATTCGCCGCACTGACGAACGAACGTTGTGATGGTTTTGTAAGTAGTAAGCGTGCGATTTGTGAATAATTGATTGAAATAAGAATTTGTTTATTTTGTAATAGGTAGGTATTTCACTTTTCCCACCGAGTACAAAACCTGAATTAATTAATAAATAATTGGTTAGGGAGAAAAAAGTGACACACAAGTGATTTAGGTACCTACGCTCGCGTTAAAAAAAGTCTCGAATTTATATTTTTTATTAAATCTACTAATCAAAAGACACAACTTGTATTTTTTATTGAACACTTCTTATTTCATTCACAACTTAATTCATTTTTTAAAATAAAAAATATAATATTTACAATCACAAAACTAAAAAGAAACTCAACTAAGGAGATGAAATTAAAATACTGTAAGCGCGGCAGCCTCGTCGCTTGCGAACGTACCGCCCGGCTGTAGGTAATTATTTCAAGGACAGGGCCGAGTCACATTACTGTATATATTTATACTGTGGCACTGCCCTCAAAATAGGACAGCAACACATATTTTTTTCACTATTTTATGTGAGCTTAAAAAAACATTGCCTTTATACACCCGGAAGCAGTTTAAATATTTCAGAGTTTTTCAATTAATTTTCGGTATAGGGATGATTTATTTCACCCAATTAAACTCACGGTCATAAAGCCCTATATTTCCCTACAAGAAGCCCAATGTGATTCTCAGAATTACAGGTTATATTTAAATCGTATTTCGATAGGGTAGGGTCGTTCTTATGTTGTATTTTATTATGTCATTCTTTAATTAACATCTATGATAGTAAATACTGCTTCGTTGGTCTAGTGGTCGCAAAGTGTTATTGGGTTTTTCCATCAGGAATTTCTCAGTGGCAGTCAAGGAGTTTGAATCTGCGCCCGGTTGATGGCATTAGGCGCGCCTCCTATTATATGGGACTTTAACATAACTGGCGGAATGTGGGTGCATAAATAGGTAGACCTCTGCCTAACCCTTCTGGGATTGCAGGCGTGAGGTTATGTGATGATAAATTAAGAAATCTAATGACATAAACCACCGGATATCTTGAATGTCAACCCAATCGAAAGTCTTTGTAAGAATACGAAACACTGTAAAGGCAATTGTCACTGTCAAGATACAAAAGAAAAAAAACATTTTAAAAGTAAAATCATCATCATCTGCCTAGCCTTTTCCCAACTATGTAAGGGTCGGCTTCCAGTCCAACCGGATACAGCTGAATACCAGTATTTTACATGGAGCGACTGCCTATCTGACCTCCACAACCCAGTTAGTACTAGGTAATACGATACCCCTTGGTAAGACTGGTAGTCAGACTTTCGGGCCACTGACTACCTGTAACGACTGTCAAAGATCTACAAATGACAGCCGGGACCAACGGCTTAACGTGCTTTCCGAGGCATGGAGGAAGCTCGGTATGTAATGGGTGGTCACCTATCCACAGACCAACCTAAGCATGCATATCTTACCCTAAAAATCGTTCCGAGCGGCTGTTATAATTTAGCCACGAGCTTTTAAAAGTCAAAATATTGTAAAAATAACGTTTCAAAGTCCTTTCTGAGAGTGATTTTATTAGTAGCAAATATTCTTACCATAAAGTTAAGTTAAAAATAACATAAACGTTATTCGGGTTTCACTTTCAAATAGATATTGTACGAAACCTCTACAAATCTGCGAAATTTGGTCAACTTTATTCGAAATAACGATATCCCAAAAAAATCAAGTAATAACTGACCGAAAGTAACCCTCAGTTTTTGTGACATACACAGAAATAGGTTTCACAGAAATTGATGTGGCTCCCAAATGGTCGAGCCCATTTGTTCTGATGGCTGTAATTTCATTTTGTAAGGGTTTCTCTAATACCTACTTATGGCTTTGGAAAAGAAGCATGATTTTGTGTTTTGAAGTTCTGCTTGGAGTGTGAGCTTTTACATGTGTGGATGGCACATTAACTTTAATTATTGTTTTTTTTACAGACACAATGCAATTTGTGTGTAGTTGTGTGTATCCGTGATTTCTATCGGCGGCGTAAAATACAAAGTCAAATATACCATGAAACATGGCACTTATCAATAGTGTGGCATTCTTTCAGTGAACATTTTTTTATACCCAGATAAACGAGATTAATTAATTACTCTTATCAAACAAACATACAATTTTATCTCTGCATAATTTTTGTTCAGACAAAATACTGTCATCATCATCATCATCATGTGCCTACTGTTTCCCAACTATTCTGGGTTTGACATCCAGTATAAACAAAAAAAAAGACAAAATATCGTATACTAAAGACCGTTCATTGGTTTCAGTAAAAACTTTGAGATAAACAAATTATAACCAACTCTTGAAACTTTTCTACACATCACAACTCTTGAATACAGATAAAGGGATCTTGCTTTTAGTTCACTATGCAAAATAAGAATGTATCCACTGAAGAGCCGAAACATTACCTAATTCAAATTGGAGTATTTTCTTTCTAGGAGTATCTACTTTAGATACAAACCTTATCATTAGTAAGACAAATAGAGATAATAAAACTAAAAGGTTTACTTTAACCTTCTGGTTCTAGTTTAAGAATGTTCGTTTAATGTTTTGGAATACGTTTACTAACATTAGTGAAACAAACACTTGAAAATTAAAAAAAACGTCCAAAAATTTTTTTTTTTTTTTTTGTTAGCCCGTATTGTCCCACTCCTGAGCAAAGGCCTCCCCCCATTCCTTCCACTTGTCACAATGGTGTGCTTCTTCTCACCAATTCGCGAGGAAGCCATCCAAGACGTCCCGCCATCTTCTCTTCGGTCTGCCGCGACCCCGTCTAGCTGTTTCAGGACTCCAGTCTTGCGATATTCGGGCCCACACCTGTGCCGGCATCCGGCAGACATGGCCTGCCCAGTCCCATTTTAGTCTCGCAGCTTTGTAAGCTACGTCGGCAATTTGCGTTCTGGAGCGCAGTGTGGTGTTTCTTATCCGGTCAGTTATTTTTACATTCAGTATGCTGCGCTCCATCGCTCGTTGGCAAACCTTGAGTTTGGACTTCTGGACGTTAGTCAAAGACCAAGTCTGTGCACCAAATGTCCTGACATATGACATGACAAAAATTTTACAACAAAATAAAAACTTCAAGTTAAATTATTATTTTATTATAAGCCTATATTGTCCCACTGCAGGGTCCCTTCCCTTCTTCCACATTTCGCAGTCTAGTGCAATTGTAGGCCAATCCTTTGCGAAAGAGTCCAGCTCATCCCGCCATCTCCTTCTGGGCCTGCCACGTTGTCGTTTCCTGCTATTTGGTATGCACTGAGTGGTAATTTTTGCCCATTGCTCCTCCGACATGCGGCAGACGTGACCAGCCCAGTTCTACTTCAACCCAGCAGCTGTAAGGCCAGCATCAGCTATTTGTGTTTTGGAGCGAAGTATGGAGTTTCTGGTCCGTAAGTTTGACACCCAGTATACTTCGCTCCATAGCTCGTTGGCAGACGCCAAGTGCGGACTTGTGACGTTTTGTAAGCGACCACGTTTGCGCTCCATAGGTGAGGGTGGGGAGAATGGACATGACCATGAGCTTTCGCTTAAGTGCGATAGGGAAAGATCCCTTCATCAAATGTTTCATCGACCAGTAGCTCTTCCAGACATTCTCGGTGCGTCGAGCAACTTCTTTATCTTGTCTTGCGAGGAAAGAGACTATCTGGCCGAGGTATATGTATTCATGGGCATATTCAATCACCACACTCCCCAAGTCAAATTAGTAACATAAAACTGCCCACTAATAAATTATACTTACATTACAAATATTACAGCTTTAAAATGAGGTCAAACCGACCGGATCGGACTCCGGACACCGGAATTTGAAATATATCATCATCTGCCAAGCCTGTTCCCGACTATGTTGGGGTCAACTTCCAGTCTAATCAGATGCAGCTGAATTATTATTGTTAGTATTTTACATGGAGCGGCTGCCTATCTGACCTCCATTACCCAGCCGGTACTGGGTAAGAGGTATCGCCCCTTGGTAAGACTGGTTGTCAGACTTCCGGGCCATTACCTGTAACGACTGTCAAAGATCTATAAATGACAGCCGGGACCTACGGCTTCACGTGCTTTCCGAGACACGGAGGAAACTCGGTATGTAAAGTTGCCATACACTGACCAACCTACTGGCTGTTATTATTCAGCCACGAGCTCCTCCACGAGCTCACAAGCTCTTGTAAAATATTGTATCGGATATATTTCTCAAAGTCTGGTGTCCGCAGCCAGTCCGACGTCCAGTACAGCCAGTTTGCCCGCATCTTAGACTATTTCGATTTGTGTACGGATAACACTTCAGGAATAATTTCTACAGTAATTCTTAACGCAATCAGCACATCTAACCGGCGTTCAAGTTCAAGTGCCGTCGGTTTCAATATTCCAAAGCATTTAATTGACGGCTCTTGTGAAATTCACTCTAAGCGGAATCATGAACGACGTTATTTTATTTTAGGTCCATGTAGGCAGTTAAACTTCTATTTCACTTAATTATAACGGGTTTTGTAAGACAACACAGTCTTCTAATATTCATTCCCTCAGCTATATTTCTATGTTTGAAACCTCAAGGAGGTTGGGCTACAAATAAGTTTCAAACACTAGACATCACAATAGCCAGACCACTACTTTTCACATTTCCAATTTCTTCATCTCATCCAGTCTTTGTATTATGGGTTTGTAAACTCCATGTTTACAAAGAACCCATTGTTTGGAGATAATCCCGAGTGAGATTGGAACTATTCAGTTAAGTTCGGCTTAGATGCCGTACGTCGTTGCGGTTTGCGCCTTGATTGAGATTCGCGCGTCACAGTCATTTTCCCTAATTGAAAATTAGATGCGTTGGCACGATTTTCGTGAAATAAGTCTTGGGAAAAATATCTACTTACTGAAATTAATATTTATTTAAATATACTTTTTTGTTCTAGACCATACCTGGGAACGTTCTAGTTACGGAGATATTGAGGGTCAAAGTTTCAACTTTTATACAAGTTTTTTTTTTTAAACATGTTTTTAATGTAAGATTTTTACTTTAAACACCTACACGACCCCCGTACTATTCAATCCATATATCAGCATAATCTTTTGTGTGTGTTACATTGAGTCCTACCGTAAAATGTGATTTTTCATCCGTCAAGTCGTTTCCCAGAAATTATTTTTGGGTAAAGTTACTTAGTTTGATCTGCATAATGATTGGTTGACGGCTTCGTGAAGGGTCCGTTTACACCCTGTATGTGTTTAAACTGTTAAATAACCAGGCCATTAAAGTACTTAACCATTGAACGCATTTCAATGAGGTTTTCTTTCCGAAGAAGAACGCAATCGCGATCGCAGCCCAATCAGTATAACAGACCGCAGTAATACGACTGATTTCTATATAACCCTTCCACAGATAGCGATATTGCTGCCTGCCATTGTTTTTATTTAAGTATAGACTCTTAGACCTCACCAGTAGAATATCACGAAAGCAATAGATTACCAACTTTTAAAACTAATACATCTAATCATTCCTTTGAGACACCTAAACATCAACCAAGTACGAAAGTAAAATAAAATGAAAAAACTTTCCTTTTCTATTATTTACTAACATCGAGGTACTAAGCTCAAATTGTTATGGAAGGTTCTCGATCACGCTTATCTCCAAGCCTGCAGAAAGGCTTGAGTGGGAATATGTGGATATTATTTGCTCGGTAGCATTTCCGAAGGGACGATGACAAAGTATGCGATTGTATGGCATTGGAAATGAAAAGATATTATTTTCTTAGGTTGCACATACTTCGGGTCTGTTTCAAAGAGTGTGAATAAGCATTTATCATCATCTGCCTAGCCTTTTCTCGATTGCGTAGCACGATGCCTACTATGGAAAAGTATTGGGTATTGGGGTCCGCTTCCAGTCTAACCAGATGCCGCTGAATACCAGTATTTTACATGGAGCGACTGCTATCTCACCTACACAACCCAGTTAGTACGGGGTAATACGTTATCCCTTGGTAAGACTGGTTGTCACAATTTCGGGCCACTAAGTACCTGTAACGACTGTCAAAGATCTACAAATGATAGCCGGGAGCAACGGCTTAACGTGCTTTCCGAAGAATGGAGGAAACTCGGTTTGTAATGGGTTAAACCCCTTCACGGACCAACCTGGGCAAGCGCGGCTTAACCTGAAGATCGACCCGAGCGGCGGTTATTATTTAGCCACGAGCTCTTCTAATAAAATGAACAAGCAATACCAGATAAATTGATTAAGAGATCATCTGTGAGAAATCATTTGCTTGTTAACCGATCCTCAGGGCGTAGACCGGTGACAATAGCTTTCAAAGTGCAGTTTCTAAAACGACTTTCAACAGAATAAATATAACATACTGTTCGGTAGTTTATTTCAATCCAATATAGCTTTGACATTTCCATAATCGTTATCACTCATAGAGCCTTTTTTTAGATGTACTTAATGTCGCAATTCATAAAGTAGCAAAAATCTGAAATGACAGCCAAGTCCAAAACTTATCACAGCCAACAGAAGATAATAATTGATCCAAACTTAGGGCCCATTAGCACTACATCAGCCCAAATCACCACTAAATATAAGTTAACGATAGCCACTCACCCATAACCTAGTTTACCTAGACAAAACCGACCAAAACATACTGTTCCGGAACAACTTAATCCCCTCACACCCAATACTATTACATTAGAAGTAATCCGACTGGATCGAACGCTACACTAAGGCTGCTTGTCCATCAGAGGTGTGTGAGGTAGCTAAGCAGCGAAGATGAGATTTACATGTGGAATTTCTACATGTGGAAGCTTGTAATTAGAAAATTTCCCTACCTATGCATGATATTTAAGATTGTAATTAGTCTGTAAGCTTTCTTTAAAATTAAATAAATATTTATATATTTAGAATGATGTTTCTATTTCAACAAAACCAAAGAGGTGTAAGGTGTACTATCATGATGAGCCATGCAACCGCACGTTAACACCTTGACCTTGAGCTAGCCTATTATAGTGCGGTGTTTTAAGAGAATAAGACACTAGCTTATAATGGTTATGATCTCAATGACGTGCAGCATAGTCTACTGGTACTTTATTCTATACTCAGCTCGGTCCGATTTAATTCGAACACAACTAGTATCCCTAAGCTTCAACGAACGCGTAAAACATTTAGCCTTGTTTTATCCATCCATGAAACCTAAGCACAGCAAAAAAAGCGGTACGGGTTGATACCAAACACATCCCTAGCTACACAGCTTAGCACATCTCCAGTGGAAAGACAACCTAAAAGCCTTATTTATTGAAAACTTGTTTTTGTCGGCGACAAGGAAACTTGAGGATATCCGTGACCCGGGCAAATCCGGGCAATAAAATGAACCGTAAAACCTGTTGGCAACACACCCGGGTAACCGAATTGATTGCAAGTCAAGGGCGGGCAAGGTTAAGGGCGCATAACTTCCCCTTAAGATAAAGCTGGTAAAGTGTCATTTTAGAGGTATGAAAACCGTTTCCGTAAGCGAATTTTTACGTGGTGTTGTTGAGGGTAAGTTGCGAAAAAGGTTTTTTAGGGTTTTTATTTGAAGGTTACCTTATTTTATTTTGTTTTACTGTAAAGATAATATTTTTGTGACGTACGTTTGTGAATTACATACGTTAAGGGTAAAACAGTAAATAAGTAAAAGATATAGAGATAGTGAAAAGCATTTGCGCATATTTTATCTTTTTTTAAAAACGTTGCCCCACACTAGGAATTTCTCCAGTGTCGTGTGTGCGTTTACAAACATTTAAATTCACATACACAAACAGCCAGACCCGGAACAACTACCTGTAGGCCATACAAATATTTTTTCCGTGCGGGAATCGAACCCGCGACACGAAGCGCAGCAGTCAAAAAATCAATCAATCAGTCAATTATGTAGACACTGTAGAGACTTTAATCTCTGTGGTCATTTGGGAATTAACTCTGGCACGTTGTAAAGAAAAAAGAAATAATAAGATTGAAATCCAAAAAAAGAAAGAAAAGTTTAAACAGCTTAGGCGTCAAAATAAAAAAAAAACGTTTTGATTCGAGTATCTCTGACTCATAATAAAATAATACACTTATACACTCACATTACACATACAACAGTACTAATTCAATTCAATACAATTCTAAACAATTTAAATTACTTAAAATCAAGCTTCAAAGCTTGACATTGTAAATTTATGATTTTCTTTCCATTCATTATCTGAATTCAACAACTAAACGCCTTTTATTTGTTAGAACATTAATATCACTACATCACACAGTATAGTACCACCTTATAGTACCTACCTAAATATGAATTAAGAAATTATTTTAGTAAACTTCTACCTTTTTTATACTATATGATGGAAACCTTAGAATAAAACTGTATACATGTAAGGATATTTACAACACATAGCACAAGCGACCCTCAAGATCGGACATAAGATAAAGAGGAGGCTGTCAACCGCCAGATTAGATTTTCATTTATCAATGGAAGTATGAGTCAAAAGCTTTTTACGTTTAGTGGAGATCTCGCTGTGAATCGGAGGTTAGATTTGAAAAGAATTTTGATTTCGTGTTAATTCGGCTATCGTATTAATTAAATTGTAGCGTCAACGTGGATGTCAAATATTGTCACACGGGATAAATCTACTGGGATAAAAACTTTCTTATGTCAGGTTAAAACCTATGGATCAAATCAAATAATTTATTCGCATAATATGGGTAAATAGATGGTACATAAATGTTACATTACAGAATATATCAGTAAGGATCCTCTTATCCATTTCTACTATACGAAACATAAAATAAAAGCTTATAAGCGGAAATCCATTACATTAAAATGTCTTCATTCTAAGACTACGAAGACAGGCTGTTAGTTAGAGGCCACACGATCTTAGTCGAGTTTCATCTGAAAAATCTTCTAACTCTACCTTCTGAAAACCTCGTCTACAGTTTAAAAATCGTCGATCATAAAACAAAGATTCGATCTCTCTAATAAAGTCATTTTCTCCTCCTTACGAACGAACGCTGTATTAATCAACCCTCCATCTTGAGCTGAAACTAAAAGAAAAAGATTTTTTCATGCAAAAACAAAAATAAAACTTGCTAAGAGTGACTTGAACTCGCGCACTAGAGTTTACGTACCACCAAAATTGTTATAATTATTTCGCCTTCTCTTTTATTGTCTGTTCATCATTTATGTGTTTCATTGTGAATGCCTACATGTATGTTCTATGCTAAGGGTTTGGTTTCCCCACTTAGTCACTAAAGTGGACCATTGTGCTTGAGCCACCCTCCCTACAGAAGCAGATCAAACTACCCGGTCTTCTCAGGACATTCGCAAGGGATCTCGGTGTTCCAAGAGTCTCCTCACGGATCTGGGTGACGCCGCTGCACTCGAAGAGTACATGCGCTACCGTTTCCTGAGCCTCCATGCACGCTCTGCACAGGGGACTGTCAGTGATACCTAGGGTGTGGAAGAGTTTTTTCATGCCTCTGTACAACATTCGTTTTAGTATATGTGAAACCTGATACACGTGTCTAGTATTTTTATGTAAAGAATCTATGTACAAAATTTCAAGACTGTATCATGAAAAATCACAAAGTTATAAGCTTGTTCTGTTATCTAGTTGCTGCACAAAATCTTGGTCACCACGCAGTGCGTGCCTCAAAAATTATTGGAATCGATTCAGTTACTTATTTTGAACAAACTGTATTCAGGTTTCGCATATACTAAAAATAATGTTGTATATTCCTTAATTTAAATCACTGGCTACCGCATTCGGGTATACAGATACAGTCCTGTGACTGATAAACGAACACAGGCGGATGACGATACCTTTGTTTATATTATCCCGTTTTCACCCTTTTCTTGTAAAAAAACACTATCACAAATACTCAGAGTGCAATGAACTGTAGCAATTTATTACGACAAGGACTTTTACGGGTCTATAAAAATTTTCGTTCATTTCCCGCAATTAGGAGGTATCCCGCGGCGATAGAGGTCTTAAGAGTTACGATGTACTGCAAGTAATATAGTTGACTTAATTAATTTTAAGATTACCCACAGTTTACTGCCTGTTGTGAGGCTGGGATTTTTTTGTGTTGGAAAAAATATAGTTAGGGATGCAAAAGGTTGCACAAAAAAGAGTTAGGTTGGTGTAAAAAATATTTTATAAGAGTTTAAGTAAAAACATGTCCATAGTATAAGAAAATAGAATTCCGATTTATTCATTTGATGCAAGCTCTATAATCGTTCTTTGTGAATGCTGGAACACACTGAACCATTAATATATATTGTATTTTTTACTTAAAAAATATCATTCATGGCGCTAAAGTTCTCAATAAAATATTTTTAATTGAATATTTTACAGATACTTTGGAAAAACGCCAGATTTTCCTCACTGTAGATGAGACTATTGTCCGTAGCACGTGCAAATTTACTGTTTAAAATTCTTTTGAATCCATTTCCAACCAAAAACTTTATCACTCGTATTTTTAATTGAAATAACACAAAATCATAATTTTTATGATGTTTATTTTGCAAATATATGTGAAAACCTATTAAAACTACATGGGGCTGGTGTTTCGTACCTGATTACTTTGAGAAGAAACAGCCAAAATAAACTCAGAGTTCTCTTATAAGGTCCAGACATAATCTATCAGGGTCGATGTCATAATAAAGAAAATCCGTTTCTAACATTTTTATCCTAACTTCCGAAGTTGCGAAAAGTCGTAGAATTGGACGTTGTATCTTTTATTGCTAGTCTTTATGTCTTAATGCTGTGGATTTTTTGAATTAAATTACTTTCTCGTGATCTTGTGATCCCTAATTTTAAAATAACTCGCGTTACAAGCGGGGAAACGAATTATTTTTTCCGTGATGTTTTTCAAGCGTATTTTTATTTACTTTGGTTCCTTGATTTTTACCGTAACATTGGTTGATAAAAAATACCTCAGAAAAAGAGGTGAACGTTCGTGAAACAGTTAATTTACAAACGAAATGGAACAGAAATGGAAATATCAATTTATTCAAATAGAAAAGTTTTTTTTTTTTTTCTCTTTTACCAGTTGACTACGTTGAGGAGGAGTTTTTTGACGCCATTTTTTAAGTTTATTTTTAAGTTAGTTAGTTAATATAGGTTATTTTAATTTATATTAAATAAATGTTTCTTTTTCTTTATACAGTTTTGAAATTTAATAGAAAAAAGTTTTTCGCAAATCATTTTAGGTCATTACCATTATTTTGAAAAACAAAATCATTACGAGAACAGTGAAATGTGATTCCTTTTCATTCACTCGCTGATACTGCAGTATACAACTCAAAACTTCACAATAAATCTTATAAAACAATAGTCCTGGCACTAGCAAAGCACGAAGTCATTACCAAAGGATTTATCTCCTACACAGACGTATTTCAACGATAATTCATGTCTTGATGACGTCACATTCAACCCCATTCCCACACAACTCCATGGATTCTTTATTCTCACTTTTGGATAAAACCCAAGAGTCTCGGGATCTATTGACGAACTTTGGTACTAAAAGTCCGGTAGAGTAGACAGTTTGTGTAAATTTCTTTGCTATCGCCCTTTTATGGTCAGTGATGCTATGGAGCGGCGATGGCGCGCTTTGTTAGTTATTTCTGTTCTGTATATATCTTCATGCTAACTTAGCTTTAAAATATACACCAATAATGATGAATTAAGAAACTATTACGTATCAGCTCAGTTTTATGACTGAGTTAGTTTTGGAACTGTCATCAATCAAGTAAAACTAGCATTCACAACTGAAACAAAAACATGTAACTATACAACATTATTTTTAGTATATGCGAAACCTGAATATAATTTGTTCAGAATAAGTAACTGTCCAAGAACTGGCAAAAGAAACGTGGGTCGTCCGGCGGCGAGTATAGGAATTTAGGTTATGGGTAATTAAAACGAACAAACACTTATTAAAGTTTATTATTATATTTAACTTACTAGGAAGGTATACGTCTGACCTCTAGCACAGCGAGAACAAGACTAAAACTTCTCTAGTCAAAAATGAAAATAAATATGGAGGTTTTACCGGATACTGATATTTTAAATATTGTTATACCTCAACCGGAAGTTACAAAATAAATCAAAATAAATATTGATTTTTGTTGAAAGATTAATTTTTGCAAACTAATCTAAAATAAATCAACACGCCTCCTCAAAAATTAATCGTCATTAAACAAATAAACATTAAATTAATGCAAGTTCAGAACATATTCACTTCCTAGTATTTGCTGGGAGTTATACATTATGGTCCAACATTTGTTGCATAGGATTAGGGAAAACCCAGAAAAACCTAATCAGACCATTTCACACTTATGAAAATAAACAATTTAAATAACATAAATAATCTTACTCTAAACCCATTTTTCTTCTCATAGCCTGAAATGTAATTGCAGGTAATGGTTTTGTTAGAGCATCCGCGAGTTGTTGTCCTGTGGGAATATAGTTCAATGTTACAACATTTTTCTCAATTTGTTCCCTGGAGAAATGATATTTAATATCGATATGTTTCGATCGCTTATGATTTGTTGGATTATTAGCAATACTTATACAGCCATTATTATCTTCAAAAATGATTATAGGCTTATCAATATTTAAATGTATGCTAACTGCCAGTGATTTAAGCCACAAAGCTTCCCTAACAGCTTCATATAAAGCCATATATTCAGCCTCGGTAGATGAGGCAGCCACTGACATTTGTTTCTTTGTGCTCCATGTTATAGTGCAATGGTCAAACAACTTAAACAAATACCCCGTTGTACTCTTTCTATCTCTTGTATCATTTCCACCCCAATCAGAGTCTACATACCCACTTAAAATATTACTAAAGGCTCTCCTTTTATAACATAATTTTAAATCAGTTGAACCTTTCAAGTACCTTAACACTCTCTTAAGACATTGCCACAGTTCTTGGTTGTTTTTGTTAGTATACCTACTGAGTATATTAACACTTGTGCTTAAGTCTGGACGAGTGCATAGCATGATGTACATTAAACAGCCAATAACGTTTCGGCATGGGGCATTATATTTCTCATCACAGTTCAATGCCTCATAATTAAGCTTATTTTCCAAAGGTGTATTGACAGGTTTGCAATCCTGCATACTGAATTTTCTAAGAACGGTTTTTATGTAAGCACTCTGATCCAACATAACTGTATCATTGCATCTACTAATTTTAATGCCAAGAAATAGTTTGATTTCTTTTAAATCTGACATTTCGAATCTACTCATTAAATACCTTTTGAAACTATTCATTGTCTCAATTTCAGCGCATGCTATGACTAAATCATCGACATAGAGTACCACATAAATGTTTTTACGCACATCTCCTTTGTTCAATACATAGATACATCTATCGACCGATGAATTTTGAAAACCTTTTTCTTTGAGTGCTTGTTCGAATACTTCAAACCAGCACCGAGCTGCTTGTTTCAGCCCATATAATGCTTTATTTAACTTACATACATAACTATTATCTTTGTTATAAATACCCTCAGGGATTTTCATATAAATTTCCTCTTTTAACTCGCCATTTAAAAAGGCGGTCTTTACGTCCATGTGATGAACCAGTAAATTAAATTGATTTGCAAAGCTGATTATGAATCGGAAACTAGCTATTCTTGCAACAGGTGCAAACGTTTCGTTGTAGTCTGTAAGATATTCCTGGCTAAAGCCCCTAGCAACAAGACGAGCCTTGTATCTTAAAGGTTTTCCAAATTCATCATTCTTGATAGTAAAAATCCATTTACAATCAACAATATTTTTATCTTTTGGCTGTGGTACTAAAGTCCATGTTTTGTTTACTAAAAGAGAATTTACTTCATCTTTAATTGCGTTTTCCCATTGAACTTTGTCATCTCGAGTTTCAATTTCTTTATATGAACTCGGTACTTGGCACAGAATTGATTGACCACACATGAGATAATCATTTTCGATTTCGCGATACGAAATAGATTGTCGATTTTTGAGCCTATCACTCCGCCTAAGTTCACAATTGTCTCTTGTGTTTTCTGTAGAATGATTAACTAATTGCTCAGACTCTGCGATATCATGGTTTACTTTGCGAATTTTACTTGGGCAGACCTTATCAGATTCAGACTGATCTGATTTTGAATTATCAGAGTTTCGAGACTTTGTTAACACTGATTTAGATTGAATATCAGTTTCAATACGAGAATTTTCAACATTCTCTTCAGGCTTTAGTGCAGGCCTGGACTGCATATAATTTGTCTCGTCCACAATAACATCTCTGACTACTAAAAACTTTTCGCATTCTGGGTTCCAAACTTTGTAACCGTTAGGTTCATACCCCACAAGTATACCTTTCCATGATTTCTCATCAAATTTTGTTTTATTGATTTTGTTATGCACATAAACTGTTGAACCAAAAACTTTAAAGTATTTAATTTGAGGTTTTTTATTATGCCACATTTCGAATGGAGTCTTTAAAAGCTTTAGGGCTCTAGTTGGTGTCAAATTTATTAAATAGACAGCAGTTAGAACTGCTTCTCCCCAGAAAACTTTATCTAATTTGGCACCGTGTATCATAGAACGAGCTTTTTCAGTAATAGTTCTGACCATGCGTTCAGAAACACCATTCAATTGTGGAGTTCTTGGAACTGTTAAATGATAACTAATTCCTTTCTCAACACAATAATTTTTCATTTCGGTAGATAAATATTCCCCACCGTTATCACAATACAAGTTAACTAATTTAGAATTAAACTTAGCCTCACTTTTAGCAACGAAATCTTTAAAACAAAAGAATACGTCCGATTTATAAGTTATTAGATATGTTACACAGTAATGAGTATACTGATCTACAAAGAGTACGAAATAGTTCTTGTTATTAATACTTGACGGAGTGACAGGTCCACAGACATCTGAATGCACAACAAATAGTGGTCGCGCTATATAACTCTTGTCTTTAACCTGATTGAACGGCAGTCGACTCTGTTTCCCATTTATGCACGCCTCGCATAAATCATCATTAGGTACCACTGTTTCAATTTGGTTTGTATCATCAACCATATTATTATTAATAATTTCTAAAAACTTATTTTTGCTTATGTGACCGAAGCGATCATGCCATAATTTGTAACTATTCTTATCAGTATTGCATATTTGGGAAACAGAATGAATCATGTTCACAGATACCATAAATTCCAAGGTAATTAAATTATTGGTGCACTTACCCCGCATGATGATTTTACCGTCTTTACATACTTGAGCTCCTTGTTGATCGAAGATGATAGTTTGTCCTGCCCGTTGCATCCTCGAAACTGATAGTAAATTGTAGGGGACCTCACGGCAGAACAGCACGTTCTCCAAAAATCCTTGCACGCCCATGTTGCTGGTGACCCGCAGTGTTCCCTTTTTTGTAGCTAAAATAAATTCACCATGTTTAGCAATTGAAATTTTTAAAGGAATATGTAAATCGGTGTAAGAAATAAAAAGGTCTTCCCTGTTTATAATGTGGTCCGAAGCTCCAGAATCCAACAAAAAAGTTATTTTGTTTTCTTGGCCACTTTCTTGATAATCGCCGGCCATAAAAGCAAACCCAGAACTATTGTTTGATGTAGAGGGTTGGTTTGTTTCTACTGCCTGAACTGTTCTTGGTCTATCCGTATTTTTTTCATGTTGTTTCATCCGTTTGAAGTAATAACAGTCATTCTTCACATGTCCCTTGCGTCCGCAATGATGACACTTCATGAAAGGTCGCTTTTCTCTTGCTTTATTATTTTTCGGGTTGTAATGATTAGTTGGTTGCGAGTTTTCAAATTTTCTTTTTCGATATGTCGTAGTTTTATTATGAGCTTGTAGTACTTTAGCACTTGTGTCGCCAGATTCGTTTTTCAACTTCACTTCGTGGTCCAAAAGTCTAGTTTTCACAAAAGCCAGAGTCAAATTATCTTCAGACAAAGTTTCGATGGCTGTTATCACACCGTCATAATTGGAGGGTAGTGTGAGTAGTAAATGTGCCACTTTATCAGTTTCTTCTAATTTAGCTCCAGCGGCTAGCAGTTCAGTGATAAGGTCATCAAAAATAGCAAAATGTTTTATAAGTACTACATCACCTTGGAGCTTTAATGCCAATAACTTTTTTCGTAAAGCCAGCTGAGTTGCAATACTTTTACGTTCATAAAGTGCATCCAGACTTTTCAAAATTTCCTTCGCCGTACTGTCTTCTTTTGCAAACCCAAGGTAGGAATCGCTCAAATACTCCACGATCACACTTTTTGCAATCCGATTATTCTTGTCCCATTCCTGGCTTCGTATTATTGGGTCATCGTCAATAACTTTTATCACGTCCATTTCACTTAACAGAGCACGAATTCGGAATTTCCAGACACTGTATTTTTCTCCATCAAACGGTCTAATATTCCTTTTACTCTTCAAATCCATTGTCCAAGATAGCTTATGAATAGTTCGATTTTAAAACGTCCAAAGCTCACTTGCACTCAGTAAACGCGCACACTGGGCCCATAACCTATAGGAATTTAGGTTATGGGTAATTAAAACGAACAAACACTTATTAAAGTTTATTATTATATTTAACTTACTAGGAAGGTATACGTCTGACCTCTAGCACAGCGAGAACAAGACTAAAACTTCTCTAGTCAAAAATGAAAATAAATATGGAGGTTTTACCGGATACTGATATTTTAAATATTGTTATACCTCAACCGGAAGTTACAAAATAAATCAAAATAAATATTGATTTTTGTTGAAAGATTAATTTTTGCAAACTAATCTAAAATAAATCAACAGCGAGATGGGCAGACGACATAGTTGCCATCGGGGGAAAAACCTGGATGAGGCTGGCACAGGACCGTGGGGATTGGCACGAGAAAAGAGAGGCCTATACCCAGCAGTGGGTGAATTCGGGCTGTGGATGATGATGATGAAGTAACTGAATCGATTCCAATAATTTTTAAACCATGTTATATTTTGTCCCACAAATATTTAAAAAAAGTCTACAAGTTGGATACCGAGCGACACTAAGTACCTATCGCAATCATTTAGGTACCTACTGCCAAATTATTATTATCAATGAGCTCAAGATGACGCTGCAGGCGAGCGCGCGGGCTCGCCGGGTTTGACCACGTTTTTGTGCGGACAGCCAGGTAACAGAACAAGCTTATAACTTTATGATTTTTCATGATACATTTTTTTGTTTAAATTTTGTACATAGATTCTTTACAAAAATTCTAGACACGTGTTTCAAGTTTCGCATATACTAAAACTAATGTTGTATAATATCTTTGAACTGAAACTATGTTTGACTCAGCAAGAATCATTCTGTGTTAGACAACTATTAGATTATATTGAATTGCAAGCTTCGCCAAACATTCCATCTATGAAACAAATAATTTTAGGCAATACATTCACAGCAAAACTGAGCGAAAAACAAGTGATATTTCAAAAAAGTTTTGATGTACAAAAGCCTAGACGATAAAGCAAAATAGCGACAAAATAATAGTTTAGCAAAAATCAAGAGACTTGTTTTTTTGGTATTTGTCCAACGAGTGAAACAATTTCGTTTTCATTTGACTGTCTGCCATCTGTTTCGTAAGTTAATTGTTTACTAGTAACGTTTGTCAAAACTAACGAATGAGAATTATGTGTGATAATACATTGCACGAAGTTTGAGTATGAGCCAACCGACTATCTTTTATTATTTCAGTTAAGTACTTCAAACATTCAGAAGAATTGGTCTCATAATCCTAAATACATCTGATACGAAAAACAGATTTAAAAAATTAAATAAAAAATCATTTATTTCTTCAAAAAAATATTTATTATCAATCAGCTTTTACTATCCAAAATCATTACAATTACTTCTGAGAATGACAGACATGTGTGTTGGTTTGGCAGAACTACGATCAACAAATAAACAAAAAAAAAAAAATGTATTTTATATCAAAGCGAAATTTTTTGATTGTTACTGGTAAGTAAAGCAAAAAATATAAATCGCTGATTACTTAAGTATAAGTAATCAGCGATTTATATTTTTTGCTTTAATAAGTATATTAACATCACCAAAACCCACGCCAATTTATTCTCCCTTCATCCAATTAAAGCGAAAAAAATGGCAAATGACCCTCTTTTGAATATTCCCAGTTTAATTTAAGGAAGAGATTACTTGACGAGCCATCGTTTGTGTAAAGAGGCTTAATAATGTTAATCAGGAATAATATACATCTGCCCGGCGAGGTTTGATGTGGTTTAATCTGGTGAGTCATTTACATTTTTGTTTTGTGGTACGTTTTTTTATGTTGCAATCCATGGGTCGCAAAAACCTATGTCAAATGAGGATATGTAATCTGCTACTTTAAATTCGTTTCTTTTCATAGGTATGGGCCAGAGTTTAAGCAGGTTCTATCGGGTATTCTTATTCTTTATTGCACACAAAATAACAAATATACATACAAATTGCAACAATATAGCATATTGTAGAACGGCGAGCTTAACCCAGAATAGGGTTTTCTTACAGCAAACCTAATTTTCACTGCGAGATTTGCAGAAGAGGATTTACTTATGTGCATTAACATTAAATTATGTTACTTAAATTAATTAATAACCTCTTTTGGGTATCTTCGACTTTGGGAATAAAATGTGGCTATTGCTATAAACCTCACGAAGCAAAGCGATTGGTCGCATGAACATGCGATCATCGATGGTTTTTCTTTAAGGTTCACCACTCACCCTTCGTTGATTACAAGCGTGATGTTGTGTTATTAAAAATATATATTTTCTACAAACAAAGTCGCAACTATGTCAATAATAAGCTAGCAAAATGGAGCACTGAATGTCAACAGTAATATCCGTAGCGGTTACAATTTTATCCGGGGCCATCCGACCGTCAGTGGTTATCATGAGGTTTGCAGGAAACTTATATAGCAATCGCAATAATCTAGCAAAGGGACTACAGAAAATTGTTATGATATCACTGGGTTGGGAATGTGAGTGTATTACATAATCGTATAGGGTTTTTGAACGTTAGGAAAAGCAGTTTATTGGTAAGGCTAAGCTACATATGACGGCACGGTTGGCAGCAGTGGCTAAGCGATTGGCTGCTGCGCTGCGTGTCGCGGGTTCGATACCCGCACGGAACAAATATTTGTATGACCTACAGGTATTTGTTCCGGGTCTGGCTGTTTGTGTTTGTGAGTTTAAATGTTTGTAAACGCAGCCACGATACAGGAGAAATTCCTAGTGTGAGGCAACGATTTAAAAAAAAATATATCAACATTCTATTTATATTTCTCAACAGTTAGCAGTGATGGCCACGACTTCGTCGGGGTCGTGGTTTTGAACTCAGGCGGACATTTTACCTGTTGTCATTTATATCATCACAAGTCTCAGAACGGTTAAGGAAAACACGAGGAAACCAGCATGTCCTTAAACCAAACATTCGAAGATATGTGACATCCACAAACTGCTCCGAGCCCGAGTGGTGGGTGTCTCAATTTGTTTCAAAGAGAGGCAGTCTTTAACCTAGGAGTAGCTATAGTGCTTCGTCCTATATTCTAGGTAGATACAATTATACCTAACACCGGAAAAAACCATGTGATTATTCCGATCTCTCTACAATAATTTTGAAGCGCTTCCAGTTGGTAACACAAATTTTTGTTGTTTAAAATATTTACCATAAAAATCTGGACACAACACCCTTTCGACACACGTCCACGAGTATTATAAATGAACTCTCCATAACTCTTGAATGGGATGAGTACCTACATGGCAGGGCCAAACATGCCACGGGTGAAGGGGACTACATCAGGAGTGTGCGGGGGGATTGGGTGACCAAACTGTTCTTTAAGAGTTTTTCTTTGTCAAGACGACGTGTAGCCGATGTCCTGATGTTTTAGCGCGGGTTTATGCGAAAGGGTTGACGACCGATAGTTGTTGAGTCATAGGAAAATGGAGTACGTAACTCTTTAAAAAATATTTTAGTCAATCCTCGATAAAAAATATGGGATTGGAAAATTCTGACGGAAGTTTATCACTTCGAAATACAGACACATACAGGGCGTAAGGGACAGCCCTTCACAAACTGATGGGGTGAATTCAATATGTCATACTAAGATGACTGGTACAAGAAAATATTTCAGGAATGTTATTTTAATTTCCTCATACACAATGTATCGTTACCGTGGCAAAACGGACGTAGCGAACGACAACCGCGACGACGAGTTCGATGAACTCTGTAGCTAGGCAGGAAGTGAACAGCTGATTTCACGCGTCGTTCGTTGGAGTATTTCAACATCCACTTTTGGATTTTTGATTTTAGCCGTATTATTTAAATAAATGGAGTGCTGCGTACATGGAATGTAATTTAACATTCAAATAAAGGAACAGTAACTGAAAAAAATTAGAAAAAAAAAAAATCCGGAGAAAAATTCCGGTGGAATATGATTCAAAATAAGGAGCTGAATGCACCCTGTCTGTTTGTGGAGGGCTGTCCCTTACACCCTGTATACATTAACATTTTTATTTTTTTTACTTTTACATATATATATTTTCTCTATATATTCCATAGGGAATTAGAAATAGCAAGAATCTTTTTGGAAAATTGAAATCATAAATATTCACTTCTTGTATGAGGAAAAGTGTAAATATACCTGATAAGGCATACCCACTTTTTTTGGCTAATAGAAGATATTCTATTAGCCAAAGTTTACATTTCACATAAAGAGTCCCATTAGTCCTCTTTTCAAGCGTGTTATACGTGCAAATTATCCTATTTATGCTCCGGCTTCAATCATAATAGGATTCCGATACTCACTTGAGCATAGAAGGACCACTGGTAACTTCCGTGTCGTAGGTTGTGGTCGAAAATCAGCAGGTACTTTACTCTCAAAACTGAGGATAGGAACGAGAGAGGAGGCCAGTCTCCCAGCTGTGGCAACGTTAGAGGCTATTATGATTCTGTTATAATTAAGGTGGAGGAGCTCGTGGCTAAATAATAACAGCCGCTCGGATCGATCTTTAGGTTGCCTACGTTGGTCTGTGAATGGGTGACCACCCATTACCGAGTTTCCTCCTTGCCTCGCAAAGCACGTTAAGCCGTTGGGTCTGGCTGTCATTTGTAGATCTTTGACAGTCGTTACAGGTACTCAGTGGCCCAAAAAGACTGACAACCAGTCTTACCAAGGAGTATCGTATTACCTGGTACTAACTGGGTTGTGGAGTTCAGATAGGCAGTCGCTCCATGTAAAACAGCTGCATCCGGTTAGACTGGAAGCCGACCCTAACATAGTTGGGAAAAGGCTAGACAGATGATGATGATTCTGTTATAATTAATTATGAAATCAACACAGTACATCAATCTTAATTGATAAACCCACACGATTCTATTCGCCTATCTGCATTCAACCAGCAAGGATAATAAAATCAATCATGCGGCATTAATCTTACAACATATTGTATATCTGAATGGTGTACATACATAGGTAGCTAATACATACCTAAAACTGAGTGATGTATCTGATAGGATTAGCCTGGTATACAGGACTATTGATAATTATCTGTAAGCTGTTTACCGGAGGATATAGTCGCCTTGTATGCTGTGAATGAACGAATAAAGGTAGGTATCTATTTTGTGGTTACTTAGTCTCAGTGAAACTTACGCTTCGATCTGTCTGAATCATGCAAAACTAGGTTGATTTGATAGATTGTATTAATTTATACTAGTTATTTGGCCAAGATCTATAAACGTTACTTGGTATGCTTTGGTTTAGACATGTTTCCATCTCGGTGTTGCACTTACAGTTTGTCATTTACGTGAAAAATACCAAAGTTATCTTCATATTAAGTCATCATCATTCTCCTGCCCTTATTCCAATTTATTTGGGGTCTGCGCACCATGTCTTCTTCTTCCATACTTCTCGGCACCTCCTTTCTAGTCATATCATCGTTCACACAGTCCATTCATCCTTTCTTTGGTCCTCCTCTACTCTCATAGCCGTTTACATTCCTACTCAAAATTTTCCTCACTACATTTTCCTTATTCCTCCGCATCACATGCCGTATTAAGTATAAAGATAATAGTAAGTAATATTAAACCATAAATATACGCCATTGAATGAATTTTGGCAAAAGCTCAACTGGCATCGTGTCCTTTTTATTCAAAACTTCAGTAATCGCTGGGGAAATAGCTAGTTAAAATTTAGAGGAACCGGAGAAAAGGATGAGAATTTATTGGTTATTAAAACCGCTTTAGATTGGGTTATAAATGGTGATTTGAAGTTGAAAGCGGTTAGAAAAAGCCATAGCACGAACACACGACTAAAAAGGAATGTGAAAATACCGGTTTCCTACAACGTTTTGGTTTTAATTGTTGCGACTAGCACAAAATCACCCAGAGGTCCAAATAAAGTTTTAAATATTTTGTGCAAAACAAGCATTTAAAATCGTTTGATTTTGAACTTTTACTCCTCGCATTTGTGCTAGGCCCATAGTGTGTTTTATTACAACTTTAGACGGGAATTTTATGAAAAAATTGAGACTAATGACACTTATTTTCTAGTTTAAGACAGACTGAAATATGGTTATTGTCTAGATCGTAGAAAAAGACGAAATATGAAGGTAGTTTTCTCAGAGGTATTTTAGTCAAATTTTTCCTTTAGAAGCTACATTTTGGAATATACAATGTATTGTATTGTATTGTAAAACGGGCCGGTGCCCGCAACTCCACGTCAAAGCGCGTATTTTGTGTCGTGCGTTTTGAAGGGAAACCAGAGATAGGCAATGTTATCCAAAACTCTTTTCTCGACTTTTCAAGTAAATAGCTCATTGTCTTTAATTGAAATAAATGATTGAACTTTATTATTAAGGCGCCTTACATTTGAACTCCTGTATGTTTTCGCCCAGTCTGTGCCAAATGGCATTTT
This sequence comes from Noctua fimbriata, assembly GCA_905163415.1. Lineage (NCBI taxonomy): Eukaryota > Metazoa > Arthropoda > Insecta > Lepidoptera > Noctuidae > Noctua > Noctua fimbriata. The sequence continues at coordinate 15,332,045 of LR990925.1, read as the reverse complement.
GAAAATTCTAATAGTATTAAATGAAAGTGTTCAAATAACTCCAGCTACATAATTACTAATGATAATTGCGTCTATTTATCAATCCCGATAAGAACCAATAATAAATCCTTCATGAACTGAAACTAACCACAGTTTTTGAAAGTGCACTCAAGATAATAAAGTGATTTTACAAATCGCATCTTTCGAAACTAACTTAGGCGTTGATATTTCACTCGAAATGCAAGTTTAAAACGCGGCAGTTTCAGCAGCTTAAAATATGGCTGAAGTTAAATTGTTTCACAGCCATATATCTGCGTTCATATAGTAATTTATTGAAATAAACTTTTGGACGTGACTTCTTGAAATGGGGCTCCGAAATGAGCGATGTTTTACGGAAGTACTAGTGTGTACTAATTATTTCAATAATAGGTTCTGAAACCAATAATTTTCGCTGTAATTATTCTGAAAATCATGTAAAATATTAGTACTTTTGCAAATATTATTATTTCCTTTATTCATTTCTACACATGATTTACATTTTGAAATATTTTTATGCAAAATAATATAAAAAAACATTTAAAAGTATAAAAAAAATATTACTATTTAAGCTAAGAAATATTTAGTTGATAGGCATACCAGCTTTGGACCGCGGTTTCGCCCAGGTGGAGTTTTAAACTACTTTACTATTCTACGAGAATGTACTCCCGTCATAAAAAGTATACTATGTCCTTAGTTATGTCTATGTAATGGATGGACTATTGTTGTGAAATGTATGTAAGTGTGCTAAAATATGTGAATCAAATAAGAAGGAGAGTCTCTTCTGTTATTATTTTTTTTGTTCTTACCTAACGTATCTAGAAATAAGAAATATTATTTAGAAATAATTTACGGTAAATAGCTGCTGCTTAAACCTTTAAAAAAAAAAATCTTTTAGTTTTGTTTTAATATTTGTACGCCGTTGACGGCAAAACATAGAGATCTCTGAACTTTATATTTTATACCTATATTTGGCAAATGCGTTGCTGCGCTGCGTGTCGCAGGTTCGATCCCCGCACGGAACAAATATTTGTATGATCTACAGGTAGTTTTTCCGGGTCTGGGTGTTTGTGTATGTAAGTTTAAATGTTTGTAAACGCACCCACGATACAGGAGAACTTCCTAGTGTGGGGGGCAACGCTTTAAAAAAAAAAAACTTTGATTTTGAGTTCTCTTATTTAAATTTACAAGAATCAGAATCTTCTAATCTAATGTGCTGTCGGCAGTTACTGCCCTAAGCTGAGTTACAGCTTCAAAAATATATATTTCCGCTATTTTAAGCTCCTCAGCTAGCTTGGCTGAAGCACGTTTAAAACAGCTATAAAAGTGCTAAATCGTTTTGTTTATACTACATTTTCTTGGCAATACTTCTTAGTAGCAGCCAATAAAAACCTTTGAAATTATTAATACGCTGTTTCGAGAGCCATAAAATCGTTTTTAACTTTCATTTTTTTGTTTATGTAAAAGTTTCCGGTTATACAATGTGTTTTGGTCAACATAATAAATTATGATACAAGAAAAGTTTCTTTAATTGACTTTTGTGAAACATACCTACATCAAGGTCTATTCATGTTGCAAATTTTATCCAAATCCGTACCGCCGTCAAGATGTGAAAGGTAACAGGCAGACAGAGCTACTTTCGCATTAACAACATTGTTTTAATTATACTAGCACTACGCTCGCGACTTCGTCCGCACAAATTTTGATTGTTCCGCTAATATTAATGATATAAATATAACTTATAGCCTATAGCACCCTTGAATAATGTAGCTTTCTGTCCGTGAAAGAATTTTTAGAATTGAATCATTACTTCCGGAGATTACCCCCTACATACAAACATAAACTTTCAAACAAATTTTACCTCTTTATAGAATTAGTATAGATTTAGAATGTAGTTACGATCTTCAAAAGTATCAAGATTGGTTTGAAGTAGTTTGTGAATTATGTTATCTTCTGACAACAAAACTAGCCTACTTGAAACACGCCATCCAAACCTTTGATTAATGAGAATACTAATCCAATCTCGTCACACAAAATATTATTACAGCACTTACACAAAAATCCAACGCTCAAAATACAAGCTCTTCACAACACACAGACAAAAGAGGAGACGGGGGATATCAGGCCATCAGTACAATGGTCGTTGCATGGCTGACAATATTGTAATGACATTGCCCGGAGCCCGGATATCTCTGAGTGGTTACTCTTTACCGCCTTTACCGCAAGGGCAGAGGGTCAAACTTGAAGGTCAAAGGGTACTTCGAACTTTTTGTTACTTAATTTTTCGTCGGTTGTGTGAAGAGGTTGCTTAGGGTACATTTTTTTATGTGTGGCTTATAGATCTTGGTCGCTGAAGGGATAGGCAGATGCAGTGGAGAGCTGAGACAAGTAATAATTGCTTTTAAAGCATTTCGTATTTCTTCGGTTGCTTATGCCAATCCAATATATTGTTTACTGTATTTCTATAATCGTGATCACTGATAAAATATCACTTCGTCTAGGCCCTCTGTATGTTGCAGAGCCACGCTGGTCAACTCCATTTTGTCTGACCAAGCAATTTAATATTTTTTCATGATCCTTGTTATTTAACTGATATTCAAAGAACCTAGAAAATCATTTGATAAAGAGTATTTCATTATTTCTTCGTCATTTTATAGCACTACCTACAAGTAAATTACTCAAAAATTATAGGAAGCCTTAATAAATGCTAAATGTTAATAAGTTTAAAAGTTATTTAATTATATCTTCTATTCGTTTCCGATATAGTTAACTTTGCGATAAAATCTCTATCTGTAACGAATTAAAGTTTCATAATTTTCAGATACAATCATTACGTAAAACAGTACCAAACAGATTTAATTGGTGCTTGGTGACTGTTATCATTGACGGTCATCACGTAAGCTTACATACTGAGACGAGCGAGACTTCTACACACTCCTCAAGTATTCAAAGCAAACAAAATAAAGAGCTTTATTCAAACTATCAGTGAGTACATTCTATTTTGATCTCCCACACAGGGAAACAAGATTTGAATGTAGAAACCGCCGCAGATCATTTTCACTACCTTAGCAACCAATCTGAAAGTAAAATGAGTATGTAATAATAACATAATAATTTTTCTCAAGTACAATTTAAGGCGTAATTCCATCAGCCTATATTTATCAGAACATTTGAAGTACCGACTTGATTTGTCAATAGGATTGGCCGCCATTTTGAATTCCTTGCCAGACATTTTCCATTCACATTTTCTGTCTTCCAATATCGTTTCTTTCAATGGCTGTATCTCAGTTGGTAACGATTTTTTTCTACATTTGATCAATTTATAACTTTTCTATTTATGAAACGTTTGGGGATTTGTTTAGATTGCTTTGATTTATACTCGGAGATAAAATTCTTGAAGACTTAAAAGATATTTCCACGTAATATCTCAGTGGTATATGTCTCCGTATTTTGAGGACGACAAAACGCTTTAAGTCAACTCAAAGACGGCACGGTTGGCGCAGTGGCTGAGCGATTGACTGCTGCGCTTCGTGTCGCGGGTTCGATTCCCGCACGGAACAAATATTTGTATGGCCTACAGGTAGTTTGAATGTTTTTAAACGCACCCACGATACAGGAGAAATTCCTAGTGTGGGGCAAAGTTATAAAAAAAAAGATTTTAGTTTTGATTATAATAAAACGTTCAAAATAACTCACTGATCTTGATCATGTTTCCGTATTACCTTTAGATAGGTATTATTTAAGGGTTACTAATTCACAGATACCTACAACAAAGCACCGTGTATCTTTATTACATAATGTACCCCAACTTGGAACAAAGGAAAATGCGATACGACATAACGTTATCACCTTGCTATTCCGTGGTGGTTGACGAAAAGTTAGTTACCTACTGCTGCTTTTCAAATAAAATGCTCACAATATCATTTTCAACAAGACTTGTACTGTCACTTACGGGATATCTTCCGTGATTGTTCATTATTTTGAGCTCCCGATATCCCGTAAGTGACAGTACAAGTCTAGTTGTAAACCGTGAAAGCTTAAAACAGCGTCATTTTCAACAGTTTGAAGTTCCCTTAGTTCAGATTCGAATGCTGGTGTTTGTTGACGGTGATGTTTTAAATAACTACATCTTCTTATATATAAAAATCCCCTGTTACGGTGTTTCTGGTCGCACTCCTCCTAAACGCCTCGACCGATTTTTATGAATTTTTTTGTGTATATTTGGTAGGTATGAGAATAGGTCGTAAAGTATATTTCAAACCACTAATATCATGCGGACGAAGATCGCGGAGCACAGCTAGTGAAGTATAGTTTTCATCAAGTATTAGGCTTTAGAAGCTTTTGTCCCACAGATTTAGGAACAAAGTTTCATGAATATTTCAGTAACATACTTGAGTACTGATTGAATGATTCTCAAAGCGATCGATGTGTTTGAGTTCAGCAGATAAAAGGATCGGTCAGATATTTGGACTCGTTATAAGGGTTCCGTAGCCAAATGGTAAAAACGGAATTCTTAATTTTTCTGTTCGCCTGTTAGTTCAGACGGATAATGTAAAGTCTTCGGAAAAAATGGACCTAAGGAAGCCGTGAAAATAAAAAATTTCGGAAATGACTTCATTTTTCAAACGTTTTTGAGAAAATCTATGAAATTCAATTTATTTTTGCGATTGCTGAAAACCATATTATTCATGCCAACTGCGGAACCCGTCAGTGTTCGGTTTCCAACACGCACTTGACGGGTTTTTTGGGTTTCATGTTGTATCGCAATTACTAGAGATTTTTTTTTTGTTTGATATAGACGAAGGCAATAAAACGATTTGATTAATTCTTCTACCGTTAAAAGCTTTTTCTTTTTTTTTGTAAAAGTGGGCAAGGATTAGGTTATACTGTGATATTGGCCAATTTCGTTTGATTACACATTTTCATACAGACCCAACTGTAGCCTTAATTGATTTTATATCGCACTTTCAAATCCTCGCGGATTTTGTAATGTAGGTTAAAGTATTATCAAGAATTTTTAAATCTACGTTTTACTGCTTGTCGTGGTGCTGTTCTACAAACGATAGGGCACTTAATATCGTGTCCTGCGTGTCCTATTGTTTGTTCACGATAGGAACTGATGTAGAAAACTAAAGTAGTAGCTCAGTTTTGGGCTGATACAATTTAGATTGCCATCGACACACTAAGAAGAAGACTGCTTATCGTTTAGATTTTCGTAAATGGCAGCAGTTTGCTTTTTTCTCCAAGAAAAAATTCCTTGGCAGTCGGGTAAAAATGCCTCGTCGGTCTAGTGGTCGCAAGCGTCTACTGAGCTTTCTCTTGGTTCTGGGTTTTCTCAGTAGCATGGGGTCTGGATTTATGTAACTCGTGATGAAAAAACCCTATAACACTTTACCCTACCTGGAAATCTAGTCAACAAACCAGTGAAACGAAAAAAAAGAAGAAGAAGACTGATATGAAAGAGACTCCTTAGTAAATGATGCCGTGACGTCTGACAGGAAGAATGGAAGAAGAAAACGTGTTGCACAGACACCGAGTAGAATGGGACAAGGGTAGGAAGATGATGAAAGCAGTGAAACGAAACAAAACAAAGATAGAATATTAAAATACCAGCCCCCGTAGCATGACCACCGTAGACAAGGATTTCTTTGACGGAAGAATCGACAAAATGACAGATAGTGCAAAGAAATCTGTCAATGTGTCTACACAATCTGTCATTTTGTCGATTCTTCCGTCAAAGAAATCCTTGTCTACGGTGGTCATGCTACGGGGGCAGATATCACAGCTTTTCAATATTAGCCGAATACTGACGTCTTCGATCCTCAAGAGTATCGCTATAAATCTTATTATGGATACATTTGTCTCAAATGTGACCGTTACAGCAAAATGTTGGAGAGTTATTTATTAGTTTCGCCCTATTTGACCGGGTTCGGCCAATATTTTAGATTGAACCCAGTGCGTTTGATTGCAACGCTATAAATTATTGTCAAATCTCGGTACAAGCCGATACATTGGGTATGAAAGTGATGACGACAGAATTTTTGCAAAATGTTTGAAATATTTTTTAGGGATTCATTTCTAATGAATGAGAATCTTGAGTTATAATTCAAGTACCAAGTCGTCTTTTACAGAAACAGTTTTATTTTGTAAACAATAGCGATAGGCTATGTTCTAGTTATACCACACTATTAAAACAGATACATTTCAATCAAACAACGGAGGAAGAAATAAAATATAGGTTTTTGTTCAGTAAATAAATAAATGGATAAGCTTAAGACTTATGTAACGTAAATGATACCTGAAACTTCAAACAAGTTACCCGGATGATCAAAAACTACCTCAAATCTAATACAAATTAAGTGAGCCCACTCGTAACAATTAAGTTTTATCTAATACATAACCGACAGGGGTACTAATGACCTGGTCGGTCCTCCATTTCAAATAGTTTGCTTGGAGTCGGAGGGTTGGGAAAGCTGTCATTTGCCTGTTGGAACTTAACATGGGCACTATTTATGAATCACATTTAGAACGAGGAGATAATTGGTGAAGATATTTCAGTCAAGTGATAGTATTTTCCGAAGTCCGGAATTTTATAAATATGTTTTTTTTTAGTAAACAAAGAGCACTAGCTAGACTAGTACCTAAATTTTTCCAAATCATTCTGAGCGACTTTGCATGTTAGTGTAAACTTTTAGTGGAATCAACAAAATATACCATACAAGTAAATAAAATTGAAGTGTCTGTTTGTGATTTCAAAATAACGGATTTTTACTGAATGCATATTATGAGATTTAAACTGTACATATAACAAAAAAAAAGCGGTTGTTTAATTTTTTGTCTGTCTGCCTGTTTGTTCCGGCTAATCTCGGAAACCGCTGGACCGATTTTGACGGGACTTGTACTGGTAGATAGCTGAAGTTATAAAACCTTTAAAATTGTTAACAAAATCCGATTCAAATTGGGAAGTAATAATAAGTAAGAAGTAATAATAATTAACGCGGAAGAAAGTCGCGGGCAAAGGTTAGTTTACAATATGACAATTTAACCCTTTCAAATATTTTGCCCGATTCGACACCGCTTATCTGAAAAAGTTCCAAAAATATGCGTCTTCAATGTAAATAGAACTATCAAACTGCGAACAGTCACACATAACGTTCTAAGAACTGCCGATTTCGTATCCACTTACCCGAATAATATATTAAACTGCGATATGGGTGTCTGACTGCAACTTAGGCAGTAAACTTAGATGCTAACAGTATGAAACTTACCTACTTCAACTTTGTAAACTAACTCGTGGATGCATAAATGTCGAAAGCTGGCGAATTTTTAACAACAATGGTGCGTGAATTTATTCATGTTGTTACTACTGATACTGATAGAGTGCGTCATCCCACTGCTGGGCTAAAGCCTCTCCCATGACTTCCAGTTGCTACGATCCAGAGCTAATGTGGACCACTGGTCGTTTGTTTTGTCCAGCTCGTCCTACCATCTTCTACGAGGTCTGCCGCGACGCCTTCTGGCTGTATCAGGGCTCCAGAATGTGGTTATTTTGGCCCACAGCTACCGGGCATGCGGCAGACGTGGCCAGTCCAGACCCACTTCAGCTTAACGGCTTTTTGAGTAAAGTCAGTAATTAGTGTTTTGGAGCGCAGTGTGGTGATGTATACATGGTCGGTTAGTTTGACGCCTAGTATGCTGCGCTCCATTGCACGTTGGCAGACGAGCAATCGATAATTTAGTAAACAGTATTTTTCCTGTCACTAGTTTTTGTAAAAGCGGGAAAAACTTTATTACTACTAGCATTTTGATGACTTAATTGAAAAAAGTAAATGATAACCTGCTTATCGTAGTCACGACGTGCAAGCTGTCAACTTTTCTTGTTCCATCCTATTGTATTTGTAAATATTTATAATGCGTTGTATGTTTATTTATTCTTTGTCATTTTGTATGCACGTCATGTTCCTGCGACAAATAAACATTTTTTTGTTCTATATCATCATCATCATTTCAGTCGAAAGACGTCTCTTGCTGGACATAATCCTCCCCAACTGTCGTCCACATTGACCGGTCATGTGCGTCTCGCATCCATCGGATCTCCGCAACCTACACCTTCTTCCTACTTTCTTTTTATTATCAACATATTCCCCAAAAACCGTCTGAGTTTAATAATTTAGGTGACATAAAATACAAAATCCCTTCTCTGCTCACACAATTTAACCAATTCAGCCTTAAGTCTTTTAACATTTTAATAACTTCATAAAATGAAAATAAACCTATAAAACTCGATTAAAAAATCCGATGCATTTCGAACCATTTTTACACGAGCATCTCTAAAGCTGTCACCAGTCGAACGCTTAGCTTCGTGATACGACGCGATGCGTCCGACGCGACAAAATCCTTCGTAGTTACCACCCCGAAGCGAGGACACCCCCCCCCCCCCTACAGACGCGACAAAATCCCGCGTTGCACGTCGTTCTTGCCCCCAATACTCGGTATATGTGAATAGTTTAAATTGAAATTCTGTAGAGTTGAGTGCCCTCACAGCTTTGCCGAGTATCGCCAACTTTACCTAGTTCCGAGTTAGGTTCGTCTCTAGGAAGAATTTTTAATTACCTAATAAGTCTACGACGTCGAGCCGCTAGGCGTCAATTTATCCCAAATAAAACATTCTATTAGTGTGATTATAAGAGGAAAAAAAACTAAAAACCCTCTACTGACATCAAGAAAAAGCGTACTATTCCATTGGCGAATTCTTATCAGACAATTTAAATAAATAATAATTAGGTATGTTGTGCGAGTCAAATGTCCGATTTATTTAAGCTAAATTATATCTAAGGGTGTAATTTAAAAGTATTTAATTTAATTTAATGATTTATGGTATTTAATTTAATTCGAATAATAATTTGAATTTAATTTTTTTTTTCTTTTTTAAATTAGTTTTTGTATCCGAAATTTGTATGCCTATTAAGTTAAACATAGCGATCCTGACATTGGAATTAGATCTTAATATATTGTACCTATGTTTCACAAATAAATAATTTGAATTTGAATTTGAAGAATGAATGATTTCAAAGTAATCTTCAGAAACAACCACCACATCTAAAATAAATTGATGCCGAAATACCAAACCTGGAATTATTTTTACAAAAACAGCAAAAGAAATAATGAAAATGTCTTATAACTACAAACAAAGAAACACAGCAGCTGTAGGATTACTTTTGATCCACAAAAAGTGGAAATAAAAAGCAAATTAGAGCCATATTTTCACGAATGTTGTCTCTTTGTTCATACATTTACATTCCTAATCGGAATTCCCAGTCGCCGGTGCTGCCACCTAGAGAGCGGTGGCGTGTAACGAATAAATTAGTCACGTCATATGCGTGAAAAGAAAAACGTATGAGTTTCAGAATGTAAATGTGAAAAGTGAGAGTTAAAATAATTGTCACATTGCCAAAAGAATTCTCCTAATAAAGTTAAGATAAAGTTTTATAAAAAAATGATGATCACCCAAATAGGCACATTCCACGTGGTAGATCGTACTCACTACGCTGTATTCCAACCATTTTCGTAGACCGTAGCACTCGTAGCCTCGTAGCACGGTGCCTACGAAAACTATACTTGTTCGGAAAATATTTGTTTTTTGTATTAGAAATTAAAATTTTTGCCTAGTAATACATTTTAGAAGTGTAATCCATGATGTCGATCAATTACTGTGTTAAAGTTTCGGTTTACATTGTTTATAAATAGAAAAAAACATTATAAAGTTTATTTAACCTTAGGTTTCGGTAGCTTATCAACGAGGTATGCCAAACAAATATAAGATTTTAAACTATCATGGTCACTAACATTATAAACGGGATATTTTCCATGTTTACTGATTCAAATCAATCAGTAAATATGGTAAATATACCGTTTCTAATGTTAATAATAATGCCAAACATCTTCTTAGCTAAATGAATTTCTGTCTAAACTGATGTCTCGTACATTTACAGATCATCATCGTATCAGCCCGGAATCATCTACTGCGGGATACAGGGCTCCACTTTTTTCTGCCATTCTTCCAGGTTCTGTGCTGCCCTTATCCAGGTGTGTTGACCAGTGGCGAATGTTCCCTATAACTCGATTCCTACCGGTTTCCCTTTGAAAACAGGCACATTCAGTATTTTAAAGGCAAATAATAAAATCACAATAAAGATATGTACTCCGGCTTACCTCTTACAAAAATTGACCCTTCGCTACTGTCGTCGACCCAACGAGCTTTATTTACCCTGGCCCTGGCCCTGGTTTATTTGACCTAAGCTTTAGTTTACAGACACATTCAACAAAAACTATAAATCTTCACATCAGTCTATAAAATATTTCAAACTGCGCTGTTTAGTTTCAGGTTTACGATGCGCTTTATAACGTGATCCCCTAATCCTGTTTGTTTATATTATTATTAATAGTGATTTCTCACACACTATCAATAGAGCTTTGAGCTTTGACCTAGTTGAATTTTTAGAAACAATGCTAATGTAAATATGGACTTTAACGGTAACAGAATATGGCTGAAAATAGCTAACAATCTTATGATACTTATATCTTACTTTGAGAGATATTTGCATTTGATTTCCTAAATTGAGGAAGTATATTTTTATTAGTGTTATATCATAGTCAATCAAAGTTTTACGCTAGTACTTCTATTTCAAAGAATACGGTTTTCTGCCTATAGTGGTTTGTAATTTGCAATCTTGTTACAAAATTGTACATTGAATGCATGTTACCACAATGTCACAAACCTTCAAAAGTATCATTATCATCATAGTCATCATTTCAGCCGAAAGACGTCCACTGCTGGACATAGGCCTCCTCCAAGTGTCGCCACATTGACCAGTCCCGTGCGACTCGCATCCAGCGGATCCCTGCAACCTTCAACAGGTCATCGGTCCACCTAGTGGGAGGCCTTCCAACGCAGAGTCTTCCGGTTCGCGGTCGCCACTCCAGAACTTTTCGGCCCCATCGGCCATCCGTTCTGCGAGCAATGTGCCCTGCCCACTGCCACTTAAGTTTGGCTATTCTTCGGGCTACGTCGATAACCTTGGATCTCTTGCAAAAGCATGAAAAAACCGAATTCCTGTAGTCATAAACATAATTTGGTTTAACTAGAATATTTCTTCTGAACAAACTGCAATGCACTTACGGCGTTAAATACTAATCTATTTTTAAGATAAAAATAACGAAATAACGAAAATCTATCAAGTTCAAAAATAACACCACGAGCAATAAACATATTTTTATATCATCAACTGCCATAACAAATACGGATAATGAAAGTTTTACAGTCGTATAAAGTATTTTTACACATTTGGTTTATCCAGTCTTTAAATTGTGTGCTGAAGTCTAGACTAGACAGTCATGCACGCGTAAACATAGGATTCCCTGGTTTTATTTTTCGTAGATTGTAGATGTTTGCTAACAATATTTCATAGAAACTTTAGTTTTATGTATAACTTATGTTTTTGTTGATCTTATGTCCAACACCGAGTGAAACACGGGTAAAAAAAACATTCCGTGGTACTAATGGATCGCTCGGTAGTTCTACGGGATTTTTTTTAACCCGTGGTGTTTTTTTACCAGTAGTACAAAACAACAAACGTATTGTCTATGTTCCTTCTCGGTTAAACCTATCTAGTACCAAAATAACATATCACAGAATTTTACATATGAATATACGCTAACAGCGCTCCTTTGTATGCCTAAAAACTGTGTTCGCTTTCTGAATGAACTCGACGCATGTAAGATGTATCATGATTCAAGTTCAGGCACAATGTTACAGATGGCGTTACTCGTAGTGAACAAAAGTGCTGGCACCAAACGGGACACACGTTTTTCTTTTAAAAACACGCGAGTGATGGCGATACGATTATGATTGGTTCATTTTAATCTTAATAAACTAAGTGAAGTTCATTGTAGGCAAGCACTGCCTACTTGCCTACCTCATAAGATCCAATTACAAAAAAATATCAGTCTTCACCCAGTCTATGCTAGACTTATTAAAGTGAATACCTAAGACAGTTTATTACTAATTTTAGTATCCAACCTGCAATGCAGGCGCCTGAACTAAGCATATACTTTCAACTTGATGACGTGGTAAATTTTGGACGGATCCTATCTGACAGATAGGACATAGAGCCAAACAGGAGTCAATCTCTTTCAAGGCTTTCGTATTTGTGCAACGGCTGAACAGGATTTCCACATAGCCTAAGTATTCAGTAGCATAAGTCAATCCATTCACAAGGCCTTTAGTGTGGAACGCAACATGCGTCGATACTCTTGCGCCATCACATCTTCCAAGCTCATCCTGCTGTGCTGGCGCTGCCGCTGCGGCTGCAGATAACCTCAAGCGGCGTTAATATAGAAACCTTTGTGGTAACTATATATACGATCCGTTTGAAACTCTTCTGTACTCGTGGGGTCCGAGTGCTCATAGCCTGTTTAAGGAAATTTCGAAACGCCTTGTTGACGCTTCCCGTGACCCAAGGGCTGGCTTTTACTTTGGCTAGAGACTAAGTGTTGCCATACAATGTGGCAACGCCGCCAGTCTCTTGGGCACATTACCAGCAGACAGCGTTGATGAAGAGTTTTTTGATGTCCTTTTATAGTTTGTTGTTAGTTTATTTATTTTAGGTTATTTAATAGTTTTAAATTAATAATGTACGTAGTTAGTTTACTTTACTTAAAATATTTAATCCATTTCATTTCATTCATTATTTATTTTCGACTTTTTTTTCATCGTTATATTGCTTACAAAGTCCTACTTTGTCTAGACAAAGTAGTGTAGGCCCTAGGGCTTCAGGGCCGTCACACAGTTGGCGTCTGAAGATGAGTCGAAAAGGAATAAGACAAGTATAGTTAAACAACCGGGATAAAAATTATCTTGTGTGTTAATCCAGGTTATAAACTATCTGTATGCTAAATTTCATTCAAATCGGTTCAGCAGTTTTTGCGCGAAAGAGTAACAAACATCCATCCATTCTCACAAACTTTCACATTTATAACCAAAATCAATCAAAATCAAAACATTTATTTCAAGTTTCGACAATGTAATGTAGCTGCAGTCCCAGTCACAAGGCATAAAATTTGTACTGTAAAATGTGAACGTACCGTAGTTGCCCATTCCCTAACGTACATCTCTATGGAGGAGAACGGGCAAGAAACTCCATGAACACTCTTTTAAATCAGAATACTTTCACAAACCTTACATCATTCATGTTGAGATGGTACATTATGTGAGAACGACGTAGCAAGATGTGTACGTTAAAACTGTCCATAGTAAAAACAATTCAAAATTAAAAGAATCAATTCAAATAAGCCATTACAACCAAGAGATGACCAGTCACAACTGATAGCGCCCGCTCACGAACATGACGCATGTATCGGCACCATTCAACTTAATCATTTTGAAGGGAACTAAATGATCCGACACACGTGCCACCATCAGCGAGACATTTGAGTGAGCATGACATACTCCTAACCGCCAGGGCCCATTCAATTCAAGAAAAGGTGGTACGTCCACCTTTTGGCTGGTTTCCAGCGAATGACAGCTTTCTAGTACATAGTACTCTGTCTTGGGACTCTTCCCACGCAGTAAAAATGTACTTTAATAAGGTTACACCGGCGTCAGGTATACAACGTCCCTTGCTGAAACCATACTGTCGTGTAAGATTCTGTTGGTTTAAAATGATTGAGCATTTTATTCAGGATTACCTTTTCGAACACCTTGCTAAAAACTGGCAACACGGATACAGGTCTATAATTATTTGTATCTTTACTATCCCCGGATTTGAACAGAGGTATGACTTTACTGTATTTCATTAAATCAGGGAATACTAGTAGCATAGTAAAAAGGGTAATAAAACAAGATAGCTCACTGATACGACATTTAATAGCTTCTCTAATAATATACTTTAAGACAATATTCTTTACATTTATTTATTCACAGTACAAAAATAATTGTACATTTAAAACTACACGATTTGATAAAAGCCTCTTTACAATTTACAGGATTATAATATACTATGTAAATATTAATTTTACAAATCTCGATAATGCTTATTTTAAACGGGTACTAATCATACTTAAATATATTATAGGTATTTCTTAAATCTACATCATTAAATTTATCTTTCAGTTCCATAGACGTATTTCACTCTTGTAAATAATATTTTCCTTACGACTATCCGATTCAAATTTGGCATTTTATTCTTAGCGTATTCGTCATTCCAATATACATTTTTGAACATGAATAATATTACTCTAATAGAACATTCTACTAGCTGTGTCCTTTGATCTGCTAAGTCAACTTCTATCAATCGTTAAGTTTCAAGAAACTGATATCTTGCCTTTTGTTTAAAAACAAAAAAGAGTAATTTGAAATTAATTTCAAACCTTTTAAAAATTAATATTCCGGAAGTCTCTTAACATTTTTGGCAAACATCACCATTCCTCTGCCCATATCCCAATTTGTTTGGGATTTGCATTTTTGCAAACATAGTAACAGGTCTAGACAGGTAACTTAATGCTACTATTAATGAAAAAGTAAATAAATGCCTCGATGTTTCCTTACATAATCATTTAAATAAGAATAAATAATTTAAACTTGTATGACTAGACTTCAACTGATGATTACATACTGCTGAATATGAGCGAGTTCTTAATAGACTCAAATTGTAAACAAAATAATGTATTTTACTTACAGCCAGCACATCAAGCTACACGAAACTGTTAAATTTTCCCAATCAACCTTGAACCTAATGATTTAGTGGTAAAGTTGAAAATCTATTAAAGACATTTGACAGATTGTAGTAGGTTGATGTGCGCATCTGTACATGTTATCTCAAATTAAATTTTAACGACTTGTGCTGACTACACTGTTTAGTGTTTTTTTAATTACTTACTACTTTCACAGGGATAATATTTTCAGTAAAAACAAGTTAAGCATACACTTCTGCTAATGCTAACCAAGTACGCCGCACTTGCAATAAGCTCAGCCGATATAATCAGGGCTAAGATAATACAAAAGATCATCACTGATACATCCTACATAGACGGCTCAGTACATTATACAATTGCAGAGAAAGTACAGTCAGTTCTCTGCATTTCTTGACTCATTTTCTGACCTGTAAAATGGGCCAGATAATGCAGAGCACCGGCTATACAAATACTTTGAAATTATTATGCCTTTTACATTTTATATGGATGAAACACCAACATGGGAAGTGAAGTAACTGTCTCCTTAATATTTAGTCTGTGCTAATTCTACGTCTGGTACAGCGAGTTAGCTACTCGCTCTGTAGACACTGGCGGCGTGTGAACGCGCACACGCCGAGCACTGGCGCTAGAGCATGACGTCACGTGCGGGCGCGTGCTCCGGCACGGCGCGCTGTCAGTCGCGCGCCGACACCAGCACCAGCAGCTGCGTGCGGCGCGCGTCTACCGGCGCCCGGGACAGGCTGTTACTTCGGCCTCGGTTTAGTATCTGAAAGTTTATTTAAAAAATGTTATTAATATGCAAAAAGAGACTTGCACAATTATACAAAAAAGAATGCTTGTAATTTCTAAATGAAAAGAATCACTAGTGCAAGAAGGTAAATGCAGGACGCCAAAACACTAATTGGCGCCCGGACTGGTACTAAACAATCTTCCTATTTTATAAGATTCTAAAAAAAGATATTCACCGTTGCAACAGAATGTGACCTTTTCGCGTGAGTGGAACTTAGCAGATCAGAGTTGGCGGTGGAGTCGGACCTAGAGCGCACGGTGCCGCGCGCGTGGCGCTTGCGGCGCCGGCCGCACCACAGCCACTTGTAGGGGGGGACGCGTCTGCAATCAAAGTTATACCCACTTGTACGGCGCTACTCGTCTGAAATTGAGTACGAATTTGTATGTAGTGTGATGTTTGTCATGTTAAGAGTAGGTAAAGTTTGATATTATAGGTAGCATTATTTCAATTATACTTATATAAATACTAGGAGGTGTTGATAAGTTCATAAATATAATACATAATTACAATAAATCTAAATGGGTTTTCAATAAATACGTAAATAAATAATTGTTGTTTGTGTTGTCTTTGTAACTCAAACTTATGTTTTTATTTCATGCACCATAAAGGAGTAAAACGTAAAAACCTTTCAATATTTTACATACCTGAGGCTAGTATAAATATGGGGTGAGAACATGCAGCATATTAAAGGGTTGGCTGCTGAGTTCAACGGCGCCAGGCTCTGGATGAGAGTGGCTATAGCCAAGTTGTTCTGCGTCGGTGGTATGTGGTCGTACACTTGTAGGAGATCGAACACGATGTATGGTGACCAACATAGGACGAACACTGTGGACGAAAAGGTTGCACAGTCACACTAGAGGTCAATTAACTAAATAATGATAGACAAACTGACATTCTAGCAGCAATTACAATGAGCGAAAAGTCAAAAATAATGCATGAAAGGATATGTTTTTCAACTGTAGGAAGGGAGTGTCAGACTTCTACTGACTAAAACCCTTCTTTTTGCCCTTTGTGTTGCAGAGCGGTGATATCTCTTTCGTACTGTCCCGCAGCCCTGGCAGGCATCGGCACATGCGGACCCCTACATAGTTGCTGACAACACTTTGAGGCGCGCGTGGAACACGAACGCGCCGTCGACACGGCACCTGCCTATGCCCTTAGTTAGCCTTAAGACTATATTGAGAAAACCAAATATTGGTCCGAATATACTTCTACAACATTATTTTTAGTATATGCGAAACCTGAATATAGTTTGTTCAAAATAAGTAACTGAATCGATTCCAATAATTTTTAAACCATGTTATATTTTTTCCCAAAAATATTTAATAAAATTAAAAGTTGGACACCGAGCGACTTTAAGTACCTATCGCAATAATTTAGGTACTTACTGCCCAATTATTATTATCAATGAGCTCAAGACGACGCTGGAGGCGCGAACTGCGTGGTGACCACAATTTTGTGAGGACAACTAGGTAACAGAACAAGCTTATAACTTTGTGATTTTTCATACTACAGTTTTGTAATTTTGTACATAGATTCTTTACATAAAAATACTAGACACGTGTTTCAGGTTTCGCATATACTAAAACTAATGTTGTTATAGATAATAATAGATACATTTTCCGGGCCAATTTGTAAACTACAATAATAATTACCTATTATTCTGAATTAATTTACCGGGAGGATGAAAGTTGAACGCCAATGTATGGTAATTAACTAATTTCATAAGCGGAATGTTTTCCCATTAAAACAGTACAAACTACAGTAAAACAGTTTAATGATAAAGTTCAGTATTATCGCAAAATAATTAATTGGACAACCAATTGTGAACTTTATCCGCTTCAATTGATGACCTGATTAAATATTAATGAGGCTATAATAAAGTTTGCGAATACCAATAAGTAACTAATTGTATAATCGTGTTGGCTTTTGAAATTGTTACGTTAGTTCAAGTCATTATTAAATTACTAAGCGTTTATAATTGGAAATCATAATAACGTTAGCTCAACTGAATTGGGAAGTCTTTTTTTAAGAGCGTTAACGTCTTACGGCATTTCATACAAACTTTCAAGCGATTTTTTTTCGAAATAACTGAACCGATTTTAATGAAACTTCGCACGCATAAGCAAGATACATCAAGATAAATCTATAAACTTGACAGAGAACTTTTCGAACGGTCTTTTTAAAATAAAGATAATTGGAAATTTCTGTTTCTATGGAAAATCTAAAATCGGTCTAATTTAGCTGTAACACTCTTTTTCTAAAATCTTCTATGCCATGTTTTTAGACTTTTAGCCACTTGAAAGTTTGTACCAAATGCCGTAAGATATTAACGCCCTTAATAGATAGTTAATAGGCATTGATTATTTCTCAAGATTATTCATTAGACATAATTAATCCTGAGACGTATCCGAAAATAGAGCACAATGCCATAACACGGTCAATGGCTCGCAAGAACCGAACTTGACAAACCATCAAAGAAACAGAGCGTACTAAAATACATTATATCGTCTAAATATACCAACCGAAAACAATAACGAATGTCATCTTGACACTTTTGATCTTTGCTCTAGGAATGAGTCCCCTAGAACTGGCTCGTCTCGAATCCGGGTCACTTTCCACCTGACCTGAAAACAAAATATACACCACATTTAAATCTAGACGTTAATTCTAACGTATTCTATTTGGAGGATTCATTAGCAGCTGTCGGCCGTATCTGGTTTTTGTTACTCTTTGGTGGCGGATTAAGTGCTTTTTTTGTTTTATTGTGAGTTTTAGTTATTCGCCCGTTAACGGTTCTGGCGTTTGAAAGGGCGGGAAGATAAAAATAATGTTTCAAGATCGTTTTTGAGCGGGTAAGCGATTTAGAAGGTCATGATCGAGGAAATGTGCTGCTGTTTGATTTACGATCGGACGGCGGGACTATTATTATGTTTTATATAAAAATATAACATTATTTTATCAGTAGAATTGCTTTTGTTATATAGTTGTTGGTTTTTATCGACTACATCTGTGAATAAATGTTAAAGAAGACCAAGTGCTGGATAGGCCTGTACTCAGCAATTATACACACATTATTTCATTAAATTCTACTTATATTTCAAAATACTCACCGTTTCTCAAAGTCTTTGTTCTCCTAGAATTAATAGGCGGGCTCATGACTACTGCCTTGCTCTTCGTCCATATAGTGAGGACTATCACAGCGTAACAGGCTGCTATCGTCAATGCTGGTAGGACGAAAATCATGATTGAAACCAGGGACATCCAGATCTGCCACCGTCGAGGGGTCCCCAGGTCTATCCAGCATTGCATCTGACCTGGAAATTGGTGGAAAAAGATGTTAGAAGTTTTATGAATTATGAAATCCAAGTTCAAAGCTATTGCTGCGGGACTGTTCGAAAGAGATACCGCGGCCCTGGAACACAAAGGGCAAAGAAAGAACATGGATGGGTTTTAGTCAGTACAAGTCGGACACTCCCTTCCGCTCCGCCCAGAGCGGGGGGGGGGGGTCATATGATGCCTACCCATCCTAAAAAAAAAAAGTTTAATGCTATTGTTAAGTTTCGGTCAAACTAGTACAGAAAGACTGCAGACGCAGCTGCGGCCACCAGAAAAGCGCCGAGACATTGAAGCTCGACGAAGTCCCAGAGAAACAATTTAACTGGTTTGAGATCCCGCAACGTAATTTCCACTTTCCCCATATCAGCAGATGACAGAACCAAACAAGAGGCCAATAGACATGAAATATCGTTTACAACTTCAGTAAGCCTAGTTGCCTAGCACCACGGATAATTAATATCGTTAATATTAATAGATCCTTTTGAGCTTTCATATTTGACTTGCTTTCGCCCGTGGCTGTGCTCGCGTTAGTTTTGAATTTGACAATCAAATCGGGTTCTACTGCGCTTCATTTCAGCCGAAAGACGTCCACTGCTGGACATAGGCCTCCCCCAAGTGTCGCCACATTGACCGGTCCCGTGCGACTCGCATCCAGCGGATCCCTGCAACCTTCACCAGGTCAAAGCGCTTACCATTTGAGGGGTTTTGCCCTAATCGCCACGCTTAGCAGGCGGGTTGGCGATCGCAGTATGGTTGTTGTAAAATCAGAGAAAGCTGCTGCCCATGCTCTGATAAGGCCCTTAGTCGCCTCTTACGACACCCATGGGAAGATATGGGATGGTGCTATTCTGTACGTCCGGACACCATACAGAACTGCTACTGCGCTTGTAATAGTATAATTCAATCATGATTCGAAATATACGTGGCTCCATCTACTATCATAAGAACGTTGTTGTTGTTTTCCTAGAGAACAGTACTTTTTTTCGGGATGAAAGGTACGCTATGTCCTTTCTGTACACCTGACAATGTATAATTATGCTAAATTTCAGGATGATCGGTTCAGTGGTTTAGGCGTGAAAAGATAACAAACTCACTTTGCATATTAAGTATGGAAGTATGGATTAAAATAATAGGTATGACAAAAACGTTTGAACGCACGGTTTACCGTGTCCGCAGACAATCCACAATCTATTCGTATCGAAACTTTATACAGAATACAATGAAAGGCATCAAAAATAAGGCAAAAATTAATAAAAAGAAAAACATTTCGTGTTGTGAATAAATTGTTTTAATTTTAGCAATGCAAATTCCGCCATGGAAAAATCACTAAATTATCAAGATAAATTAATGTCGCCTTAAGTCAATTTACTAAGATGGGGACCGATAGGAAAGTGGGTCAACATTTGAAACTGGACCATTTTTTTCATTAACTATGCTATCGCTATTAAGACCCTTTTCTCATTTCTTGTGGCTGAACTGTAAAAAATGGATCTGACCCATTTCGGTTTGATTTCTTCCGGGGTGAAGCTACTTTGGAGTTAATTTTGTGAATACGAGATGTGATATAAGTGAAGTCGGGAATTTATATTTTTTTTTCAATGTTTGCCTGCTCTTGACCTCGATTAATTTAATTAATTTAGATTGTTACAGCCGTAGGTGGGTAGGGTAGGTTGTGTTAAGAAAGACAAGACAACGCGAACAAAATCGAAATACTACTATTACTACTTACAAGAACTTATTGTGTTGCTATCAGTACAAGTATAAAAGATCAAACTTTGCAAAGTCATTTTGCTTTAAGGTGGAAACTCCAGACTAGCCCACGAAATGCAAATTTTCTTACGTGTCACGCTGTATGTTGAACAAAATATTAGGGGTTAAAGTATGAAATTGCCGATTTGTATGGACGATTTCGTGAGAAGTGATATTTTCATACAATTTTTTTTTTTGTTGGATTTTTCAGAACCGATTATGTATGATGCTATTGCAATAGTTAGAGTGAAAAAAGCTGCGTTGCGTTACGTATCTTAAATTCTCAAAACACAGTCTATGACAAAAAATAATAATAATACTTGAAGTAGTGAAACCGACGGCACATTGAAACAGGTGTTTTGACACACTACCCTATGAGGTAATAATGCATCTACAAGTACGGTTTTTAAACTCTAAAATACCTTTTAGAGTCCGTCATTTAACAATTAAACCAATAAAAATGGAATTAGGAAAATATAACTATACGTCAAAGTTATATGATTTTAAACTATCATGGTCACTAACATTAATATTTACACTAAAAACGGAATATTTACCATGTTTACTATTTTCTTTGAGTTCTCGATATTTCGGCGCTGTTGCAAGCACCAAGATCACGGATAAACGGTACGGTACGGTACAGCGCCGAAATATCGGGAACTCAAAGAAAACAGTAAACATGGTAAATATCCCGTTTCTAGTGTAAATAATATACGTCAAATTTACAAACAGAAAAAATATGAGAAAAAAACGGCAATTTCATAGTTAAAGACCTATTATGATTCGCGGTCGTAACACGTATGTATTTACAGAATCATAATCATTAAAATCATCAATACAATCCTCAATCCCATTGAATTTCGATTTCATGAAAAAGGAATTCAATGGGATTCAAATACAATTTGAATTTCGCTGGCTGCCCTGGCGCTCCCCCTTAAGCCATTAATGTTTGTCTTTGGTTACAACCTACCAACCAACAAAGACCAATCCAATTCCTGTTTTACTTTGTAATTTAAGATGGCTTTGAACCCAGAAAATTGGAGTACTACCCCAGCACCAACACCCGCATAGTTTACAAAACACCCTCCAGAAACTAAGTTTAAATATTTTGTAAACCTATCCGGTTTCAATACCCGCATAGTTTCCGATATCCTCATTCCAAGTGGCTGTTAATCCCAAAAGTTATCAAAGTGGTCTCACCTTGAACTTCCTTGACTTCGTACAAAATAAGAAGTGGTATTGAGAAGACTATGCTGATCAACCATGCAGATACAATCAGAGCCCTTGCCCGATTCCCTGAAATTCAATAAAGCAAATATTAAAATACAATTTTAGGAGGAAAAATCGGTATCGCTTGATTTGAGGGTGGCGTGAGCTGAATTAAAAGGAATTCGATCCCTTATTTTTCCTTTTCTTTAAAATATTTTGGTATCAAAATTCAAAGTATCTATTTTGATGTTTTCTCACTTTTGTTTCCTTATATAAACCATGGAAGTTATTGAAAAAGTTTTGGTTTCGACTTTTCCTTATTTTTCTGTGAATTTCGATAAATTTTATCAAATATTAAAAAAAATATCTCAAATAACGTCTTTGAATATTATTCAGGTCCTGTCCTGTTAAATTCGGTCAAAAGAAAATAAAATGTCAGTAACAAGTTTTAATTGCCAGTAAAATGTTTTAAAACTCTTCATCATTAAAAACATTGCTTTAGCATCTATTTTTATTACTCTTGAAAAAGTTTTTATTTCTGCAGTAATTAACAAGTTCACGTAAATCTTATTTCGTAAGTTCATACAAATTATCGCATCAACAAACAAAACAACACACAAACAATGTTATTGATTATCATCACGTAACTTTAATTTCCATAGAGTGTTTTTGTACGTTATATTTCCCGTTTGATTCCCTAAATTAATACTCTAAGGCGGAAATTACACAGAAACGGCATAAGGTGTAGGCGCGGCGCAGGCATGATGCCGCTTCAAAACGTTTTCATACAAAATGTACGTAGGCGACATGCCGTGAATTACACTCAAGCGACGCGGCGCAGGCACTTCGTTCTTTCGTTTCCTTATAAATTCCACGCGTGCGCTGTGCGTGTCTCCCAAATAAAAAAAAAGTAGACCGTCAATTAAAAAAAAAGTCAGCTGTTTCACAGAAAAGTGTAATAATATAATTATGTTCAAAATTAATGGGATGACTGCTTTGGAATCATGAGGTTCATTCATGGTAACAAATTGCCTTTTGATGTCCTGTATTAAGGGCAACGAAGATATGATAAACTCACAGCTTCCAGAGAAGTTCATAGGGTTGGTGATGGCATCGCAGCGGTCTATACTGAGCGCCACCAGCACATAAGTAGAAGCATACATCACTACAGCCTGTAAAAGAGAAAAACCCGTAACATAATAAAATAAGTCTTAAATAATAATAGGTGTGCTAAGAAACACTAAAATCAAAAAGAGGCCAAGGCCTTTTACATTCTACAACAAAAAATTATTAGGCAATCCAGTGTTTCAAAATCTCTGACTGTCTAAATCATACTCAGAATTTCTATTCAAAACCACCTTGCTCTTTTCATAAATATTTTAAATGTAAAGCAATCTAACCAAGGCTTCGTAATGAACCATCATCTAAAGATGCTTCTCCACATAAAATAATTCATTGTTAGTTCTCCAGCTCCATAGCCCGCGTGGTCATTTGAGTTCTGAACTAGCACACTTGCAATTTTTTCATTGTCCAAACTTAGTGTTTTCAGAGCCAAAGTTTAAGCTCTTAGTTGAGTCTTCATAATTTTTGCAATTAATTAATAGACTAGAAAATATTTTCTTAATGATAATAAAAGGTTTGAATTTTGAACGGAGATGGGCAAAATAATATTAGGTATAGTCAAGATGAAAAGTACTTTTTAAAGCGATTATATTTTGCGAGGTCATAATAAGCACTTATTTAATTTTTCGTCCCTAATTAAGTCATGACAGGTAGGTACAATGGAGGTAATCCTGTCCCTAACTGTCTGGGACGGGATGATAAGCACATTATAATATTGCTTTATAATTTATGTATGTCTTTCAAATAAGCGTTGGACCACTCTAAAGATTTTTTTTTTAAACTGTGTTGTTCCATTTCCATCTACCGTTATAGTTATTAACTACTACAACGGGAGTTAGGTTTCTGGGATTAAGTTTTGAAGGTTAATTTCTAGACCACTAAAAAAAAATCACCGCCGGCTATAGGAATTGAACCAATTTCGACGTATAAGTATCGTGGATTTTTTTTCCGCACTAGTTGTGATAAATGAAAAAATTCACAAGTGTGAAATACATTGCATATTGAATCTAATCGTTGTGCGATAATAGCCAGTTTTCGAGGAAGTGTACAAATATATTTCATTCATCGTTCATAAAGTGAGGATGCGTAAACATTACTGCCCACTTCTTCCCGAATTTCACGCAATTAATCAAGTTTCACAAATCGTAGGTTTTTTATTTCTTTTAGCGACTTAATTATTTTGTTGTTGAGACTTGTCTGTACATTAATCATGAGTCAATTTACAAGAAACTACAACAGATGTGCGTTAGTTCGCTTGTTTGTTATTAGTATCGGTAACCAGAACGCCCCTGCTAACTGATTTAAATATTCTCTGTTTGTTTTGGCGCCGAATTAACTATTAAGAACTGGATTATAGTCAGCTGATGTTGTTACTACATTTTATTCATGATCGTGCTCATGTAGGGGAACTAGAGGAATATAATTTTATTCTTCTATTTTGTATCGAGATGTTTTCAAATTAGGCACATTTTATTTTTAGCAAAAAACTATTTTATTCAAATTGATATTTTAACAAGCGGGTTCATTTAATGAAAACTAATTTTCGCTATTATATTTTTCTAGAGTAGACACAGCGTGTCTTCTCCTTCCATGTCCATATCACCTTATACATAGATAACAGCTCATTCTTTGTAATCACAATCCTATACGATGATAATCGATGTTCTCACAACTTTTTATTTGACTCATTGTTTATTCTATCTCATCATTCTCCTACCCTTATCCCGATTAATTTGTGGTCGGTGCAGCATGTCTTCTTATTATTTCGATATTTCTCTATTACTTGTCATCTCATTAGACACCGCCTTTCTTGTCCTATCATCCTTCACACAGTCCATCCATTGTTTTTTCTACCTGATCTACAATACTAATAACAAAATTGTCCTATTTATCAGTTTGGCTTGAATTCACAATGCTGTTTTTTATAAACTCACTTGCAATCATGTTTATAGCCCACTTAAGTAAATTATAACGTTAATTCAAAAGTCTCTGTCTATTCTCTACAGAACTTCGGACGGGAAAAAACGAAATTCAGACATCGCTTGTGGTCGCAGGTGAACACAATGTCTTTTGAGATCCAAGGCATCTTTATTAGATAAAAGATTGGTTTTACTTTGTGGACGACACTTAGTCCTTTGAAACTTTGTCCAATCACATTTGTTTAGTGCAACGTCTGCGTCATTTGCATATTAAAGTACCTACCTAAGATCCCGTATTCTTTATTTGAAAATTATTGATACTTAAACCTCTCATATTTTGTTGTAACTTTTACAATAACCCCAGTTCTGTGGCAATCAAAAGGTTCTTTAAACTTCTTACCCATAAAAATCGTGCCTTTTTATATTTTACATTCCATGCCCCAAGCAGACCTTAGTTGCAAGTACTGTAATCTCCACTTAACCTCGTTTTAAAACCATATTTACACGCAACTGCAGAATAAACAACATCCAAGAAATACCGAAAATTACACAAGCAACAAATTTTTTCTCCCACTTTGAGGTTAGGTACCCAGATGAATTTTCTTTGTAAACATAGACAATATTTGTTTAATTCCACTGACCTGCAGGAATTTCACCGACTTGCACATAAATTCTCCGGCCAGCCACGCTATGGTAATCTTCTGAATTATGTCTGGGAACACGTAGATCAGCCCCACGAAGAGATCTGGAAAGGACATTAATCATAAAACTTGGCATTCTATAATTATTGTGTATATGGAGGTGTGGTCGTGTGTTGGGTAGGCAGGAGCGTAAATTAAAGTCACTACGTAGTACCAGTTTGGGGCTCTATGAGAACAGGGTATAAAGTTCTGCATCCCCCCCCCATATGCACGCCGAATGCGACAGCATTAAAATATAGTCATATGTGGCGATGTCTAAGACCCACTTGCACTACAAAACTCTGAACAGTGCATATAACGCTAAAAGAATTAAAAATTTTTGTCGTTTCAATATGACAATGTAGAATGATGTTTTAATTATATTTAGCGTTAAATTGATTTATTGATTTGTGGTGCAATTCCTAAATGTACTCGTACGTCGGGTGTACTGCGGGTAGTCTAACACTACTACTTGCGTCTAGATTTTTGTTTAACTAGCTGCTGGCTAATATGTAAAGATAAAGAAAAATTGATGTTTTGGTTATTCTGATCATTGTCCTTTCTTATTACCTAACAATGTGGATTCGCTTTGGTAACTCGCTCATACTTGGTTAAAGCAAGCGTCTCAGGGGCAACACATAGTAATTATAGGCTAAGATAGCTTCGGTAACATACAGTAATTAATCCCTCCGACACATCTCCAATTAATAGGAATTAGTGGTCACTGGTCAGTTTGACGAGTTGCCTCATGTCATGTGTAATTGACAGTGTGGATATCCACAGGAAAATTCTGCAATTTAGGTCAAGGTTTGCTAATTAACCTGTGGTATTAAATATCTTGAGATGCGTAAAAATAATTGTGACGTATTATTCAAGTAGCTGATATAATCTTTCATTTGTTTTGCCGTATATCAATTACCTACTAAACTACTGAATCATTTGAAGTATACTCAACATAATATCATGAGGATGGTACATTGGCGCAGTTTATTTTAGAGGTATTGTAGCATTAACCAGTTTATTGTTTTAATGGACTTTTACAGAGAAAACTGTAGTACTAGTAACTATTTTATTTGGTATCCTAAACTATGGTCATATTGTCTGTGTCGATGGTGTCCACTTATAACCATGTCTCATTTAGATTTTCATAACTTTAGAACCCTTTTTATAAATTCTTGCAGCTAACTTTTAATATTTCTCATCATAAATTACTTCGGTACAGAATTTTATTAATCATTAAGTTTTTTACGGAGACGTCCATTATGGGAAGACCCTTAAAAACATTGGGTCGTAAAATTTTCCACTCTGCTAGAGTTTTAGCTGATGTCTATGGTGTGTATGGTGTGTAAGATCGTTACTGGAATACGGGTCATGTTTTTTTCCCCTTATATTTTCCCATGGCTGTTATCGAAATCCCCAAGCATTCATGCATTTCCCCAAGTCGTTTGTACAGGAGAAGTGAGTGCGAAACCAGATAAGGGCATGGCAAACCGAAGTCCTCATTATTTGTTTTTTCTTTTCCAAAGTCAATATTTGAAGTGAGGAAACCTTTTCCTTTAATCTTGTTAAGAATGTGCGTTAAGGTGCAAATGGTTCCTGTAAAAGCGTTCGAGGATGTTTATCTTTTAAGTTATCATCTGTATGCCTCTTACCACCTTTGGGTTCGTTTAGATTTTGGAGCGGCGGAAGAATCCTGCTTACTATGCTGGGCACGTTGTTGAAACGATTTGTGGGTAATGATGTGCAGTAGTTATTTTAAATACGGCGCCAGTTGTCTATCGATCATGCCATTAAGCTAATGTCTCATTGAAATCCAAAACGAGTGAGGCCATCGTATTATTTTTTAGTTTAGTAGACTAGATTCTAGCGTCTTGTTTGTGTTTGCGAGTGATTTTATACATGACTAGTTGTTGCCCGCGACCTTCGTCCGCGTAAAATTTTATAGCCTATAACCTTTCTCGATAAATGGGCTATCCAACACTAAAAGAATTTTTTAAATCGAACCAGTAGTTCCTGAGATTAGCGCGTTCAAGCAAACAAACAAACTCTTCAGCTTTATAATATTAAGTATAGATGTTCGTTGAATTAATAGACACGTAGGTACGCAGGTATCCAGATTTTAGGGCATGTTAGGTCATAAAACTAGTGTAATAGTTATTTTAACCACTATTATGCTAAAGCACGAACGCGTGACGTAAATTAGAACGTTTTTTAATCGAACGTACAACTAACCTTCAGCATTGTGGCTTAAGCTGTTGAGACAAACAGAATTTTTAATTCCTATGGACATGAATAAAGTTCATAAAAGTTAATATTATATTATTTGCGAAACGAGTACTTGTAATGTTAGATTAGTTCTAATTTACGTTCCGCTCTGCATTCAAGCACAAAGCACAAAGTACAGAGGCGCAGTTAAGGCCGTATACATTTTCTACCAGTCATTCGTTCGCATTGTTGATTTTTCCACCATACCCATTCCTGCGGCAAATGTTTTAAGTGCGAACAGTACAAAAAATAGGTCACGATATAAGTACTGTGGTTACTATTCGAAGATTTAGAAACGAGTGCGACTTAAATTTGACCAGATGACCGCTTTTATTGTACACAGTCATATGCACAAACTGACTGACCATCATTAATCTTTTCTATCTCAGCAAACATACTATTCAACAGTAAACATTCGCCAGCACTTTTATGTCTAATATGATACGGTTGAAAATAGAACGAAATGTGTTTTCTGGACGGTAGAATAAAGTGTGTCAGCTCCTAAACTTTGCAAACACGCTGATTTGTTTAGATACACGTCGGTTTCTTCATTTTTATAACAAAGTTAGTGAACTATTTGTAATGTATGATGGAAATAGATGTACGAGGAAACTATTGAAACTACTTTTCGCTTTACCGAATGATGGACAGGTCATATTTTCTGAGAAATTGAAATATTTCGTGGGTGATTGATTGCTTGAACCATCTTCAGTTTAAGCATATTCGTGAAAGGTTTTGGTTCGAACTGGTATGAAATGGGTACGTGATAACAGCTGAGGGTGTTCTATTAGGATTCAGTTAAATGATTTGAAATAAATAAGAAATATTAATGCTGACCAGATGAATGGACGCTGATAAAGCAGAATGATCTTAGGAGGGAGCATTCTGTAGTTTCTGCCTGCCTCTGAACTCGTTAAAAAGTCATAAGTTTGTGTGTCATGAAGTAACCTACGTCTATATCAGACTATTGCTTGATCATCGACCTTTTTAGATCAATCACCAAAGCAATTGTTTCCCCATAGTTGCTCCCAGCGCTCTTTTATCCAATTCCACATATTCACCCAGTTAAATATTCTGGCTTGCACACATTCCAGGTATACAAATCCACGCTAACGATACTGCATAAAGTTAAATCATACAACCGCAGCTCACATTTTAATCCGGAAGTTTGCCAGTTTGAACGCCGAACAACTTCCTAATTCGACTGTACGTTTTGGCACAAACAGGGAACAAGCCGGGTGGTGTCACTGGGTAGCGGACACCACATAAATCTACCATGTCAGTTTGCAGTAAAGGTGTGTTTATAAACGGTTAGTTTTAGTAAGATGAATAAAAAAAAAATGTAGTACCGAAAACTTCGTCGACAACATGTGTCATCAACCAATCTGCATTGAGAACCGCGTGGACAATGGAGTTTCCATTTTTTTGAAATTTTAATCATTTAAATAAGAAGAGACAAAAATTCATTAAAAAAATAAAATCTCTAGAAATTAAAAACTTATGAGATTTTAAAGTTGCAACTACAATGAGGAAAAGTGACGTCACTTAACCTTATTACGTTATTTATTCTTGATGTGTGACTAACGAAAAAACCCAAGAGAAGGTAGGTACGTAGGTACTTACTAGGAAAATTGAACCTTTTTTTATTTCAGTACTAACAACATAAGACGAATTTAAAGAAAAATCGTCCAAAACTATGTTTATGTAATTTTTGTTTAGTTCGACTTCAATAATCTATATCTCAGCCATTTATTGGTGAAATTAAAAAAAAAGCACCAATTTTCTAGTTTTGATATATATTTCAATTCCATTCAGTTAAATATAGTGTTATCAACATTATGAAACTTCTCCATTACAGTATATTCCATGTCACAGAAATAAGGCCTGTTTGCTAGCAACGGGAACATCAGAATAAAAATTAAGCTTGTGCTGTATATGCTAGTCTTAGAAAAAGACTGATTGAAAGCCAGTGAATACTGAAACATAGTAAAATGTCTATTGTGCCCATGTAAATACTTTGAAGTGCAAAGGAAGTCGTCCTTTGTAGTCGGATAAAAATTTAAAAAATCTCCATGCATCACCACATAGTATAAAACAAAGTAGCTTCCCGCTGTCTGTCTGTCCCTATGTATGCTTAGATCTTTAAAACTACGCAACGGATTTTGATGCGGTTTTCAGTAATAGACAGAGTGATTCAAGACGAAGGTTTATATATATATTGCACCCGTGCAAAGCGGGAGCGGGTCGCTAATGAAAAATAAACCAGCTATACTAACCTCTTTTAAAAAGTTCTCTCAGGTTTTTCGGAATTTATTCCCCAATAGAGAACGACCCTTATGTCCGGCGGAAACCTCACGAAAACAAGAGTGAGGTCTGATTTTAAGTTGCGATTAACCCTCCTTTACGCAATTTATGGGAAGGGGATCACATTTTTTGTAACTCGGCTCATTTGTCGGACAAAAAGTGTGCTATGGCCACTTTTACCGGGTAAGTGGAGTTAATGGTATAATAGCTTTACACTGAGTAGCCTCTTTAATATTGCAGTTTAGAAACTCAACACTGACTTAACATCACCTCAATATTGTTTCAATTTATACGTATACTTTAGAAGGCTAAGATAAAGTCTGGGAAAATATATGTTAAGCTATATATAGACTAGTAGACCGACTCGAATAGTCTCAACTGACATTATTTCACAGTTGTATAAAATGGCTTTTGGAAATTGACTAAAGGTGTTGGAAATTGACTTAACATCACCTCAATATTGTTTCAATTTATACGTGTACTTTAGAAGGCTAAGATAAAGTCTGGGAAAATATATGTTAAGCTATATATAGACCGACGCGAGTAGTCTCAACTGACATTATTTCACAGTTGTATGAAATAGCTGTTGGAAATTGACTAAGGCTGTCAATTTGCTAATCAATTAATTTTCCTGACGGTATTATAAGATCAGAACATGCAGTCTCATTTAAATCTATATTTTTACCGTTATTTTTTTTCGTTAGATAAGTAATCTACAAAAAAAACGCATTCTTAAAGGTCTGTAGACAACGCCTCTGATTAAAGACTTCTTTAATAATATTTCAACTGAGCTATTCTGCACTGACAACTGATAGTGCTGATAAAGAAGTGACTTGAGTGGTAATCCGAATTTGTACAGAATAGCGTCCTAAGCGAGATTGCTGAATTTTAGCACAAATTACCTAAACAAAAACAAAAGACCTAAAAGCATCAAACTTCGTAATTATATATTTTTGCTTTAGGCCGCCACTGATTCATGGAATAATTTTTTTGTTTTACTACCTTTCCATATGACTTCTCCATAGAATCTTAAATCTTTTTGACTGAAAGAAGCATACTCACCGGCTTTTTAGCTAAAGAAAGCACGCACATTTTAATCTTCTTACCATGAAAATATTGTGAACAAGAACATATCGTTTAGCGTATTTATGATCAAAGTAACCTATAAGAATTTTCATTTCGAAGAATTCTCCAACACAAATGGAATTACCATATTAATATAAAAATCACATATTGATTTGATTTCGGATTCATTCGATTCAAAATAATTTCCTTCTGTGTTACCAAATTGAAAGTACCTCAAGATGTTTCCAATTTTAAATGCGATATCCAATGCGACTTTTATCTAACCAGACAAAGAGTTAGACCAGACAAGAGTAGTCAATGAAATGCTGCCAGTGTTTTGGATAGTTTTCCTATTGCTGCTGCTATGGCTTAGCATCATGCTGAGTGGTAACCTGCTTGTCGCAGTCATGACATGCAAGCTGTCTTTTTTTTTGTATTTATATTATTTTTTATGCGTTGTTTGATTATTGTTAAGTTATTTTGTTTGTATGCAAGTTATGTCCCTGCACCAAATAATTTTATTTTCTATGCGGATGAATATTTTTTGATGCAAAAAAAAATAAAATGGATGTCCGATGCTGCTGGTTTGATAGTTTACCGACACAACGTGAGATGATTGAAAATTGAGCTAAGTATGCAAAGCGATCATGATTTGATATTTTGCCGTGAGATCAGCAAATCAGCTTTGAGTCTCATACCCAACTTGCAAGCCCGCAGGAATCTATCCACCAAGGTATTTTAAACTATTTTACTTCACCACGTGAAGGCTGCAACAAATGTTGGAAATGGTGGATCTATTTCCATTCCCAACAGCTATTGGCACTATGAACAGGAGACCACAATACAATCTGCAAACAGTTTTCTGTTGATTGCACGCGAACAAATGAAATTTTGAAACTGCCGTCAGCCATATTCCCCCAGCCGCACCGAAAAAAATAGAGAGCAAACAAAGAATTGAGTTCCAAAAAATGTTCGCAGAGCACAAAACTGAAATTAGCTCTAAAGAAATCTTGCCTGTAGTTTTTCCGTATGCTAGTGAGATAATTTGGGGCCAATTACGCGATATAACATACGAGAAAAACGTGTGTTTTTAGCATACTAGTTTTACATTTTATTGTACTATGATTTCGTTCTTACTCGAGGAGCTCGTGGCTACATAATAACAGCCGCTCGGGTCGATCTTTAGCTTAAGGCGTGCTTGTATAAGTTGATCTGTGGATGGGTGACCACCCATTACATACCGAGTTTCTTCCGTGCCTCGGAAAACACGTTAAGCCGTTGGTCTCGGGGGTCATTTGTAGATCTTTGACAGTCGTTAGATAGTCAGTGGCCCAAAAAGTCTGACAACCAGTCTTACCAAGGGGTATCGTATTACCCAGTATTAACTGGGTTGTGGAGGTCAAATAGGCAGTCGCTCTATGTAAAATATAGGTATTCAGCTGCATCCGGTTAGACTTGAAGCCGACCCCAACATAGTTGGGAAAAGGCTAGACAGATGATGATAATTTCGTTCTTACTCAGATATGTTTTTGAATTAAATATTAAATGTGTGGAGTACTCTTAAATACACTTCTTAAATTAAGTTATTACCGGAAACGCAGACTTAAGTTATAACCAGTATAATTCAATAATCTTTCGATGGTTAAATTTTCCATAACTTTATACTGCGTCTGATATTAAAGAGCACTGAAAATAGTTTTAGGTTTTGAAAAAAATATACAAAATAAATTTAATCTTATTCCTAAATAAAAATACTATCAAAAATAATGTTATTTGAACCATTCAAAATATTTTTTCTTAAAAGGTATAAAGGGAGCAAATGATAGTCTTATCTATAGTGACTATAGACAGAGTATACTTTGTTGTACATCAAATTGGTATACCGTTCAAGACATAACTATATGTGAGTTGTGGTCACGCACTCATGAAATGCAATGTAGGTTACCTAAGTTGCAGTCAACGCGCAGGCGCGGCGGACGACCCGCGAATTTCTTCACTCGGCTCAAGGATCACGGAGCGTACGGACGCCCTATGATCCTTAAGGCGATGAATGAACACTAAGAGACAATTCACATTTGATGCAGTGTAACGTCTACTATGTGGCAGGAGTAGTCAATCTTACGCCCAATCATTAACTAAACGGGAATAAATTAAAAGATAGATTTGGATTAACGATAGATTTTCAAGGATTAAGTTTGGCATTCGTTTTCTCTGCGTTTATTAATATGGGGGACGGACGCAATTCAGGTAGGAATGATTGTATAGCACACTTTTCTATCTCAATTCGAAGGATTTAGACGGAAATTCGTAATCCATTAATAATAATAATAATAATAAAATTTATTCAAAAATATAAGGTGCAACATTTACAGTTTTTCTTAAATCTATGTCGAGTTAACCCGTGATTTGTGCCTGAACTAGGTAATCCTGTATTTCAGGCGATTGGAGGTAACATTAAATGATTAAATAATCATATTATCATATTAATCTTATTGGTAACTATGCAAAAAACGTATATAAAATTATATTATATTAACATAGCTTACAAAATAACAATAATATTAACAATATTTACTTTAGCTTAATTTAAAAAAATAACAATAATAGGAACAATATTTACTTTAGCACTAGTAATAACTTCTCTGTATCTTCATAGGACATAGTTTGAAGGGCTTCCTTAAGGGTTTTCTTGCAGTTACTGTGATTTAAAGAGTAGATGTTTATTTTTTCATTTATCCTGTTGTATAGTAGCGGTCCGAGGTACATATAAAACTTCGCTGTGAAAGCATGTTTTGTACTTTTTTGAGGGCAAACTATATCTTTCCGTCTTTTTTTAGTAAATTCAGTGCTGTATGGAAGTGCTGCGTGTTGTTTTAGTACACTGCTCATAATAAATAACTGTCGAACTGTTAGTACTTCACAAGATTTATACAGGAGGTTAGTGGGGAAAAGGAAAGGGCGGCAAGTAGTCACTTTGAGAATAGCTCTTTGAGCTCTTTCAATGGACAATAACAGAGTTTTACTCGTCCCACCCCATGATGTAATACAGTAAGTCAGAATTGACTGACAAAGAGCAAAATATACTTGTCTAAGAATTTTTGGATCTGTAATAAATCGTAGTTTTTTGAATACGAATATCAGCTTACGAATTCTACTATTTAGAGCTTCCATATGTTGTTTGAAGGAAAGGGTTTCATCTATTATAATACCCAGGTATTTTATTTTATCAGTCTTCTTAATATTGGGACACTTACACTGGCTTTCTGCGGGAATTTGACAACAATGAGCATGCAACGCTGAAGGGATATTCGATACATGCTTGCGCATCGAAAACTTAATATAATTTGTCTTCTCTGCATTTAGTGTTAGTGAGTTATTTTGAAGCCATTTATTTACAATATTAAATCCGTGTTGCGCAAGATTGTAGACTTCATTTTCTGAGTCAGCCGAAAAAAGTAAAGCAGTGTCGTCAGCGTAAGTTATAATAGTGCCATGCTCTAGCTTTAGATTGCAAAGGTCATTTATGTAGATCAAAAACAGAGTGGGCCCTAGAATACTTCCTTGGGGAACACCAAAAAATGTGTTTTTTTGAACAGAGCTGAGAACATCGCCAATCTTTACGCACTGGGAACGATCTTCTAAATAACTTTGGAATAGTTTCAGCTGGGTGCCTCTTACACCCATGATCTCAAGCTTGCGCAACAGAATTGGAATGGAAACTGTGTCAAAAGCATTCATTGCTTTATATGTCTGGAAAATCCGTCTGCTCGACAACCTCAATCAATATTATGCATATTGTTAAATTAACAAAATGAGTATTGGTATTTCCTTTATTTATCTCGTTACAAATTAATTACATTTTTTAAATTATCCAAAAAAAAAAACAATTGAAAACATAAAAAAGTAGCCTACCGGTATGGGGAACAGGGTCCAAGCTACAGGGTCAGGGCTCCAGAGAGAGGAACCTCCTAACAATTCGAGCCGTGTCCAGGAGTACCGCTTTCAGAATCAAGACCTTGATCCAGCTGCCTAACGAGAGCCTCCTCAGGTATGGATCAAGGCTTTTGGCAACTAAGCCATGGGCTGATACGACTATCGGCACAATGATCGCTGGGTCCACACATCCCACATGTCGACAACCTCGCGAGTCAAGTCAAGATACTTGATTTGCTTGTCTTTCTCGGCTTTCACGAGGTTCTCATCATGCGACGTTATGTAAACAATCATTACGCGCCACTATGATCGATCCACCACTATATCAGGCTTATTGGCTACATTAGTACTGTCAGTGATGATGGATTCATCCCAGTACAATGTGATATTGCCATTTTCGAGAACTGGGTACGTATTGATATTATTGATACTCTCCGAAACAATTTTGCCAGAGCACTATTACTGACAAGTATGTACAATTTATTGTCCATTTCCAAATAAGACTACTGCTCGTATGTAAATAAATAGCATTCGCTGAAAATCTAGGAATATCGAAACCTGAAAAGCTAAAGCAATAAGTTAGTTTTACTGCTTAAACTGGCATTTTTATTACACAATCCTTTTACTATTTCCATCAGGGTTCAATTCAATGGGGTGCGATAATAGGACATTTAAAATAATTGAGAGTACATTTTCGAAGTAACTTAGATACCTTGGGGCTTAGATTATCTAATATAGTACGATGAGGAGTTGATGATAAGAGGTTTAATTAAATAGTTAGCTAGATAGATTTTTAAAACTGGTCAATACTTTTTGTAATCTATATACAACGTGTAACTGATTAAGCGCAATGCCTTATACACCCCCATTAGAATATTAAATTATAAGTCTAAAACAACATCCGTAATTAAATAAATTTAAACCAAACCTACTCTTTTTTATAAAATAGTTATCCTTACTAAACGCAAAACGTATGTGCAACAACATCCCTGCACACACACTCATGCAATGTTAGCGGCCGACGCGACACGCACACGAGCGCCCGCCAGCTGACCATAGCTGTAGGCATTAGATGGGCGTTAGTGAATTCCAGTCGTGGCAAGTTGTCGGCCGGCGTTAGGTCTTGACACTGTCGAAGATGGAACGGATGTTCACCATCCGCACGCAACGTTCGCCACACGTACATGTGGCAGCAGTCGAACTGGGGTGCTTCTTCTCTCGAGCTGTCCTCTGGATGTTCGTCAAAATGGTCAAAAATACGCTCTTGCAGACGAGTAGTCCGCACATTCGTCTCTCTGTCCAAAGCCGTATTAGGAAGGAACGTCCCAGAGTCCCTCAGTCAATGAGTTGCAGCCAGCATCGTCCTGGCGCTCACACTGCAGCCAAAACTGTCATTGAACTCCCGACAAGCTAACGCGACATTATCAAGACAGCGAGCCAGGGTCCTAACCATCTCCGTGTATTGTATGTTGGTATAGCGGAAAGCCATTGCGCGCGGAAACAAAAATGTCAGGAAGGAAATAAAAGGACAACTACACTACGTCACTACCGGCGGATGACTAACTGGCGGTAGTGGCGGCATGAGTGTCGGCATTTCGCATAAACGTCAAAGAGGTTGCCGACAAATGCTTTAACTCTTTGCAATAAGTTCTAAATTTCTCCAAATTAAATAATTTTATTGTGTATAGGGCTACTCTGATGACCAACTAAGTTTGGTTGTGCATTCAAACAAGCCTTACTCATTGGAGATAAAGTTGGAATTCCTTTAAATTACCTATTTATTTGACGCACACTACTTATAATGTAAAATGCATTTGTGTGTATTACGAGCTATGAGCGAACTACAAATAATGTCGTGCGTTTTGGTAGCCTTTATTGCTCTGAGTTAAGGTGTCAATTACGTTGAATTAAGGATTGTATTAATTTGTCATGATACTGTTTCTAATTTAAGTTATTTAAAAGATTTTTCCGTCAAAATTTAACGTCTATTTTTTATGACGGAAGTCGATTCAGAAGCCGATTCTCAACCAACCACTTTCAGGAAAAGCGTTTATTCTGTAACACGTTGTATATGAAATGGTAAACTGACTGACTGACTGACTGCGTGATATATCAACACACAGCCAAAACCGGTGGGACATGATACATAGAGGGTGTGTTCTTTGTGAAGATTAAGTAGCCACTAAGAAAGGATTTTTGGGATTCCACCCCTAAAGGCGTAAAATAGGGGATGGAAGTTTTTATGAAAGTCCGTCAGTTTTGAAGTTAGCATCTTCAAATTTTGTGATTAGGCTGACGATTGAAAATTAATTTATACGTGTCGCAGCGTTTTTGATAATTCTACCCCCGAAGGGTTGAAAAGGGGGATGAAGGTAAGTAACTATGTTTGTTCGGTAAGTTCCCGTCGGATATTTTTCGACATCCACGCGGGCGAAGCCGCGGGCAAAAGCTAGTAAGGTTCTATAGGTGTTAATTTTGTTTTTTTTTGAAGAAGAACATTAATATTCATCATCATCATTTTATCATAATTTATTTAAGGTCGACTCGGTCAAGTTTTTCCTCCCTACATCCAATCCCAATGCATTTTTCATTTTGACAATTCAACAATATTCATTTACGTTGCCGAGCAGATTCATTTCAAACATCTGAAGCAATGTATACAGGGTGGAACAGTAAGGAATAAAAAATATCAGCTATCCCATACAAAATTTCAATATCTACTCGACCCAAATGTACGGGACAATTTTTAACTGATATTTTTTCGCATTTACGATATTGGACCCAAGTGTGGGAAAAGCAGGCACAAAATCGGCCCGAGTGGAGACGTCGTGTGCATCGGCAGGTCAACGCCTTCGAAGAGAGACGAAGGTCGCAGCTAGACTTAAAGCGTGATAACCTTAAAACTAGGCCACCTGCAATTTTCTACAATTTCGTCAATGGTGTTCTGACATGTCCGCTTTGTGCTCGGAGTTTTTCGGTCAAAGTTGGGTATGCTAGCCACTTGAGAGCACATGATAGAGCAGCACACCAAAGTTCTCGACAAACTCCCTAGAAAGCCATCGAATGCAGTCGCTGTAGCCGAAATCGGCTAGATGGCATTATCATCATCATTGGACCCAAGGAGAAAATTGTTCAGTTTGATGGTCTGCAGCATACCCTTTCATATTACTATACCCTTTCTGTTACACCCTGTATAATATTAAAAAAATCCTTCAAAATCCTTTGGATTGTGATAGTAAAGTGTTTTACGCAATTGGGGTGTTGGTTTGTCATCCGTCATCGACCGAAATATGAAATGTGCCTAATTATACATTAATTGGACACTAACAAAAGGAACTATGGAAATGAATTCATCTGTCATTGCCATTGTACTAATCAATTAAAGTTACCTAAATATAGAATTCTCAGATTTATATTCGATCCAACCAAAGACAATAGCTAACATTCCTCATAGCAATTAAGAATTCTATTGTTTTCATTGTAGCCGTGTTCAAGGGGATCACAAACAAGCTAGGTAAATAAACCGCATCATTTAAATTTGATGAACACACGAATAAATAAACAGTTTGTATTGAGTTTACTATTGTCAGAGAAGTCTTTGAATATTTTCGGTAAGACTGATATTGAGTCACATCTGGCTTTGAGTAAAGTACCGAATCTCAATGATGCACAACGATGATAACTACATTATACCGGTACTTGTGCGAAATAAGCCGATCCTACTCACGTTTGTACTAAACATTTTCACATTTGAATGACACATCATGTTGGTTGGGATTAGGGGAATATTATGTATTACCGCGCTCTCTGACACTCGACCACTTTTCACCCTTACGCTACTGAGTAATTAGTTGAAAAGTGGTCGACCGTCAGTGAGAGCGATAGTAGTTATTTACTTTTAGTGATATCGAATGTCGTATGCGAAAATGACAACACACAACACTGAAAACTGGCCGTCTACGAGACCCTAAAACTCCTAAACGAACAGGAAAAGCTTTGACAGGCTAAACAAAACCCAAGGTAACTTCCGACAGTTCCGACTCCTTTGAATACACGTGACCTGTTTCCACACAAACATTCTAACGCCAAATAGTTTCCGAAACATACCTAAATATAAATTAACTGACTTTTGGCCCGGTTAATTAACGAAGGTATCGTATGAAAAACAAATTTGACTGCATTAACCCTTCCGAGACGAGTGTGTTTAAAATGTATGAAGTTAAAAACATTTGGTTGCAAAAGGTACTGAGGATGTTCGGTTTATGTTTTTAAATGATAAGTCGAGTTCCAACGGTGATGCTGTTTTTGTGAGAATGTTCGCTACTTGTAGTCAGAAACTCGAAATCTAGCAGGTGGGTACTGATAGAAAATACTATTAAAGATTTTAGTATAAAGATAGATTAGATTAGATAGATTTGGTTAGATTTTTTTATTTGATTTTGTTTATTTTTTTTATTTCTGCTACCTTTTCTGTGTTTACTCGTGAGAACCTGCAATTGACTATGTGTTGCACATCTAATTGTTATTCATTTTTTACAGCTGTTGGTTCTCCTATTTATAAACAAATAATCTCTTTTTTTCAGAATAAAATTCCATAATTATATTATGTTAGTGCATGATCACTTAAAAACTATGTTAACGTACAAATTCAAGTATGTAAGTAACATAAAAACTTAACATCTATGTTGGTAGACATTTACGATATTTACAGGAGCATGAAACTGATGATGATGTTGATTGTTTTTATGAAGCTGATTTTTGTTTGAATATTTTACCTTATGTTGAGATTATTTAGGTAAAAATGAATTTCATAACCATACCACCGAATAGTACTGGGACTACCAATTTAAGTTATTTGTGGGAACAATAAAACTCACAACAAAAACAATAAAACTCTAAATACTGAAAGATAGCGGCTTGACTCTCCACTGTCCACCCGGTATACCGAAAGGACTTCTTAGTATCGGCACTTATGTAGGCTGTTATCATCATCGTCCTGCCGTTTTCCTATTCTCCTTGGGGTCGGCGCAACACGTTTTCATGAAGGCAGGCATAGACAAAAATCTACACGCTCAGGACTATACAGGTTCACCTCAAAATATATCTTCTTGAGGGGGAAGCGCCAGGGTAGCAAATTTTCTTACGTTTTTTTTTGCAATTTACCGGCCCTATCGAATGAGTTATTCATAGAATAGTTATTGACTGGGATTGAGTTTTTTTTTTTTTTTTTTAATTCTGTATGGGCTTACTCTTGACCTCAATCTAGTCCAAGGACAGAGATGAGGTCGACGATGGAACGAGCTAACCCAAAAGAAGCCTATTAACTCGCGATTTAAATAGATTGGGGTCATATGAACTTGGAAACACCGACGTAGGCAGGGAATTCCACTCCTTGGCTGTGCGCATAATAAATGATGTAGCAAAGCGCTTCGTGCGAATGTGTGGAACATCGACAAGGTATGGGTGATAACCTGCAGTACGTCTGGACTCCCGATGGAAGAAAGGAGATGGTGGAATGAGTTCGTGGAGCTCTTGAGCACACTCACCGAAGTACAATCTGTAAAAGACCGACAAACATGCAACTTTGCGCCGATGGGCCAGGCTATGAAGCCTGGTACTAACCAGCTTATCGTCACCAATGAGCCTCTTGGCTCTGCGCTCAACAGAATCGAGTGTGGCTAATTGGTATTTGGCTGAGCCATCCCAAAGGTGACAGCAATACTCCATGCCGGACCGAACTTGAGCTTTATATAAGACAAAAAGCTGTCCAGGCTTGAAGTAACGCTTAACCTTGTTTAGGATACCCAGCTTTTTTGGATTAAATGAACTGAGAGGGTTGTATTGATGATTGTAATGATTATAATTCGGTAACTACATACGTGTTACTTGCACGAATCACATTTTCATTAACACAAGGAGGGCTGTCCTTTACACCCTTGTAAGGGCATGCCCTCCTCAAACTGACAGGGTGCACTCAGCTCTTTATTTTGAATCATATTCCACCGGATTTTTTTTATGGATTTTTTTTTACAGATTTTATCGAATTCGCTACGTGCGTTTTGCCACAGTAACGATACAATGCGTATGAGGAAATAAAACAAATTAATTTAATTGGATTCTCATAACATTCCTGTAATAATTTCTTGTACCGGTCATCTTAGTATGATATATTGAATTCACCCCATCAGTTTGTGGAGGGCTGTCCTTCACACCCTGTATAACCTGACACTGACCTGGAAATTGCAAAACACGTAAGAGGATTTGAATTTCGCGGGCTACCCTGGCGCTTTCACCGTAAAACTACCAAATTAACTTACCAGCGATAGCGAGCTGCATGATAAAGAAGTTCATGCGGCTCTTCCGGGCGTTGGTGCAGAGCAGGGCGGCGATGACGGACGCGTTCAGCACCACTATCGATACGAACAGCACCCACATCACCGTGAACTGGATTGACTGGAACATAAGATTGGTTTAGGATTAGATGTAGAGGGTTAGGTACTGAAGATGTTAAAATAAGTTGTCGGAAGATGTTTTTTAGATTCTTAATGGTTTGTGGTGAGTTTGTATTATGGTGTGTCCGTATCTACCACTTCTCTGCGAATTTCAAAGACTTGATAGAAAACCTACATTTTTGTACAGAATTTGAATGATCATAATGATGCAATGATGGAAATAATTGAGGGGAGACTTGATTGTCCCTATATGAGGCATTGTTGTGACCGACATGTTGTTAAGGTCTAATAGCTATTGTCCTATTCATTTGACATTCAATTTCACATTTTGTAATTAATGTTATAATAATATGATAATTTATTTTGACATTTTTTAATTTATTCTGAATCGGTTGTGTATTTTATTATTGACTTTGTAATTAATTCAACAAATTTTCTAATTTAATGTAATGTAATTCTGATATTTAGGTTTTAGGTACAATTTATGTTTTTAATTTTTGTATTTTCGTGCATTTTTGGTTTTTATACGGGTCTCGGACCTGATATAAATGAAATTTATTTATTATTATTATAATGAACATCATCATCATCATTATTGCATATTTTACATTCCATTGCTTCATCGTACTTGCACAATTTCTTTTTTTCAGTTCTTTTCAACTTTAGTAACAAATAGTGCATAGTGAGTTTGTTTCTCTCATAATCTCTCATGACGTGTTCTCTCAATAGAATTGATAGAAATACACATAGCCTAGTCTTCCCTAATCACACCATTATAGCTGCCGTTAGTAACAAACACATTACTGTCTGACAGTAAGTACACTTTAGCTTCACCCTCAGGCTTACGATTGAGCTTTCTAATACCAATTTCCCATTACATTTTCCAATTGAACATTTCACTTAACTTTCATTTCCAACCAATAATTTCACTGAAGCGTCCTCTCATCGTCTGGCAACGAAGAATTAATTCAATTCAATTTATTAAAAAAGTAAGCTTCCATTAATCATCTCCTTCAAAAACTTCGAGAAGAAAATTAACTAGAAAATTAATTCACATTTAGTTAGGAGGCTCTTAATGCCTCTTATCGAGTCGATACATTCAAAAAGTAGTTATAAAGCATTTGTATAATATTGGTGTAGATCTTTTTCTCCCGAGCTTTTTTTTGAAAAATATCAATGAAATTTTGAGAGTCCATTCATAATGTAGATAATTTATCAAGTCACGTAAATTAAGGTACTATTTAAGCTGTAATCACAAAGAATATCTAAGATCTGCTTATACGGCCAAGGAAATTAATTG
Organism: Noctua fimbriata; assembly: GCA_905163415.1. NCBI lineage: Eukaryota > Metazoa > Arthropoda > Insecta > Lepidoptera > Noctuidae > Noctua > Noctua fimbriata. The sequence continues at coordinate 15,289,152 of LR990925.1, read as the reverse complement.
TTTATAAAACAGTCAGTACGTCAATTGACACAGAATTTTCAAAGAATTACAGTTATGACTCAAATATACGGACAATTTAAGTTGGTAATCAATTCATTTTCCTGACAGTACATTAATAACAGTTTTCATTCAGTGGCAGTCAATTATGCATTGTCACATTTGTCGGCGTGGTATTTTCTGTTTGTCTCTCTCTCAGAGATAAAATAAATAAGTTACCCCCAATTTTAATCATCCCATGCAAATTGCAAAGGTTTTTGTCCAAGTTTTAAGCTGTATTGAGAATTCTATCAGAATCCAACAGGCTTGGAGATTATCCTATACATGCAAATGGAGAGACCATGCAGATCAAATTGAATTGAATATCATTTGGTTTGATTATTTTAAATTCCTCTATCAACGTGTATAAAGTTATTTAAACACGGTGTTGGGGATGTCATATCTCAAAATTTTACCAAGTGCATGATTATAGATGTTCAGTGTTGAAATTCGACGGTTTAAAAAAAAATCAGCAGTTCCATAAAAAGTGCAATATATTCACAGGCAAAATGTATGGATCAGCTATTTTTGTTTTTAAATCGACGAAAATGTGTATTTTACTGGTTCAAAGGTTAAAACTGTGTCACAATGACTACACCGTGTATAGTTCAGAAAAGTAACACACATTGCAAAATTTAACAATATTGTTAGCTGGCGAGTACTGTGACCGACAGAAGTCTACAAAAAAATTAGGAGTTCTCACTCTCAAAAAGTCAATAGTTTTTTTACTTCGCTTGAGTTCGTAAATTTTTTTTAATTCTTAAAACATTTCAAACAGTAAAAAAACACAGCGATATCAAAATATTCAATAAAACCAGGAAACATCAAGCCTTACATAACGATAACGCAAAAATATTCTTTATCAAATTATTAAGCAAAGTTATATTATTAAGTAGGCCGCACTACTGTTAAAAGCCTGAAATATCGTCGTATCGTCGCGTATGATAGTGTTATCACGACAGGCTCTCTCGATATTCGGTGACGTTAACCCCGAAATATCCATTACACGATTAAAACCTTTCACGTTTTATTATACAACATAATCTGATAAAAATGGTGTGGGTGGGACGAGATTTGTTATATGTTTTATTGAATAACTGTTTTCCTATGGCTTTGCTTGTGTAGATTTTTCTGCTTTTCTCAAACGTTGTCTTGAAATTTTATATCACTTAAATCACTCAAATTATCCATCCAACCGAAAATATTGTAGTTATTTACATCCAACCTATCCATTGCAATTTTATTTAGCTGCTCTACTTTTGCGTAAACTTATTTGCTTATAACTTAGATACCATCATCAAAGCTTTACACCCCGTTCACGTCCTCCGGAAATGCGACTTGTGTCGTGATTTGAGTCAAGTGACAGGCGCGCTTTTCACTTGTTTCCTTTGCGTGAGTATCGTCGCGTTGCTGTGGCTCGTGGTATGTTGTATTGTAAGTCATTTCTTTCATTTGTTTTTCCACAGTCGCAACGTCCATTGGAACATACATAGCATGCCGCTCGAACTTTAAACTTAGTGTATTCAGAGTATTATAAGTACATTATTATATTTCTATAAACATATTACGAACGCTCTGAAAATTATCTTTGCGTCAACTCTAATTTGCATATCTACACCAAACAGTTTCTCTAAAATCACACTATGTTTTCATATCATTTAAATATCTTCACAACTAATAACATTCACATTAAATTATCTTACGTAGAAGCATATACCTACACATTCTCAAGTTATTCTGCGTGTCACCAAGTCATAAAAAATCAAAATCTAACTAAATGTGATTGATTGACTTACATCATAAAAGTAATAAATATTGAGTTCTGCGGTGGCATTGGTGGCGTTCTTGACGGGACCATGGTCATCATCAGGCGAGAACACGGTGGTGAAGTACGACGTGCGCGGCGTGGTCTGCTGCTCAAACTCCTCGATCATGATGTCTAGAGCCATAATCCTGAAACAATGGGAAAGTTGGATTTAATAACTTCGTATTCTCTTTCATCACCAGCCTAGCCTTTTTCACAACAACGTAGGGTCCGCTTCCAGTCTAATTGCTTCAGATGGCAATGCTGATTCTTTGACCAAAAAATAAGTCAGCCCTCTGGTCACGAGAAGAGTCTACCAACCACTTGGTGAGCACTTAGACCCCTTAGCCCCAGTGTTTCAACCCCAAACGGCTGAGATATGTAACTATTATTTAAGGTTTATTTGTACTATTTGAAAGTTTCAGCCGCCCCAGCAGAGCCTCCCGTGCTAGGAAGATGAGATGGCGCAAGAGTACACTTGTTTAGATTACGTAAAAAAAGAAAAATGTAACTTGATAGATATATTTAAGAAGTTACATTTGTGTGTGTGTTTGATAATATGCGAATAAGAGTACGCTCAGTGTGCACACTGCACGTCACTCAACGTAGCACCTCGATCGTCGACGATTTAAGATTTAAGGAAAAATAACATTAAAAAGTAAACAACATATTTACATTTTTTTAAAGATAAAGATAATTTATTTTTTAAAAACATGCGTTTACACACAAATTGAGCATGCAAGTGTGAGTTGTACAAATTTGGTTTTTCTTTTACAATTATACAAAGTAAAACATTTCTATTTTAGCCATTGTTTTTTTAGGTAACTATATTCATAATAACTAATGTTAGCATATTATTCTCTTATTAAAAATAAAAATAAGAAATACAAATTGTCCAATTGTCATCAATACTCAATACTCAATACGTTTATTGCATTCCACAATGTGAACTTAGGTGGTAGGTACATAAAGACATACATTCGTTTTGGAGCATTGTGGGCCCTGTCGGGCATAACAACATAAAAAATAGGAGGAGGGCTATTATAGATATTTGTTAACAATTTTAATATTAATCTACTCTTTCGTTTCGTGTAGGTAGGTAGGCTGATAACTAATTGTGTACATATAATTTTTACCACTCATATATTGGATTTAAACATTAATATTTATTTAAATTATACATATATCCTTTATTTATCTTCTTACTTACTAATTACATTTTTAAATATTTCTTAACAAAAACCATACAAAAACATTTAAAAATATAAAAAATAGTGGTCCGCCGGTAACGGGAGCAGGGTCCAAGCTACCGGTGGTTAGGGCTCCAGAGACAAGAACCTCCTCACAATACGAGCCGTATCGAGGAGTACTGCCTTCTGAATCAGGCCCTTGATCCAACCGCCTAAGGAGAGCTTCGAAAGATGGTCATCGAGGCTCTTGGCTATAAGGCCATTGGCCGTCACGACGATCGGCACAATGACAGCCGAGTTCATATGCCACATGTCGACAACCTCGTGTGCCAAGTCGAGATATTTTATTTGTTTCTCTTTCTCAGCTTTCACGAGGTTCTCGTCATGCGGGATGGTAACATCGACTATCATTACGCGGCGCGCTGATCGGTCTATCACTACTATGTCAGGCTTATTGGCGACAATAGTCCTGTCAGTAATGATAGACTGATCCCAGTACAGCGTGACATGGTCTTTCTCGAGAACTGGGTCGGGCACATACTTGTAGTACGGTACCTCAGATTCCACAAGTTTATATTTCAAGGCAAGTTGCTGGTGAATAATCCTGGCTACTTGGTTGTGCCTGTGCAAGTACTCGCCGTTAGCCAGACGAGAACAACCAGAAATAATATGTCTGATGGACTCACCCAGACGGTGACATACCCGACACACGTCAACCGTCCCGTCCTTCATAATATATTTCCGGTAGTTGTTCGTCAACATAACTTCGTCCATAATCGCACAGACAAAACCTTCAGTTTCTCCAAAGAGATCGCCGAAACGTAACCAGGATACGGACGCTAGAAAATCTACATCGGGCCCATGAAGAGCTCGGTAGAAGCGCCCGTGAAGCTCCTTGCCTTGCCATACTTCCTTGCGGTCATCGGTAGTAAGTACTTCAGGTTTGCGCCAGTTCTCTTTAGCCATGGACAGCGGGGTGAGTCCCTTGTCCACTACGACCACATCTCGGTGTATACCCACCTCGACTTTTAAAAAATATTCTCTGAGACTGCACATCTCGCGGTTGTGAAGGGACTTCGCGTTTAAAAACCCTCGACCCCCGCACTTCCGCGGGATGTACAGCCTCATCACTGATGATCGTGGGTGATGCATCCGGTTTGCGGTAAGCAGTGTACGAACTCTCCTAACCAGGGCATCGAGTTCGGTCTGAGTTCATTTGAGTACGCCGAAAGAGTACATTAAAACCGTTTTTTTTTTTTTGATATTATTGTTTATTTATTAAATTTATCATTTAAATATTCATGTACATTATAATAACATTTATCAACTCAAGGCTAAGTGCTAAGCAGAGGAGTAATCCATTTACAGTAGTCTAGACTCCGGTCCGTAATTCACATTTTAATTATTTAAACTTGATGTACAGTTAAGAATAGTCCAGTTTGTTTTACAGCTTAAATGCCGCGAAGCATTCTCTACCAGCCAACCCCAAAGTATAATCCTAATATTTTTGCGGATATAAACAAAAATGTAAACCAACTAGCTACCGGTCTCGTATTCATACCTATATGTACTGCAATTATCTAGCTGTTTCTATTGTAGGTATATGTAGGTGCGATGCACTGTTCCAGCCGCGCAGGCGTACCCACGCCACGTGAATCTCTCTCAGTCGGGTGGACGATCAGCGAGCGTGCAGACGCCCGTTGATCTTCCATTCGCCGAAATCTACCTAGCCTCTTTCCAACTATGTTGGGGACGGCAGCTGCAGCTGCTTACCAGTATTTGGCTTGCAGCGACAGTCAATCCGACCTCTACGAAACAGTTAGTTCTGGGTTACAAGATACCCCTTGGCAAGACTGGTTATCAGACTTTCCGGCTTCTGAATATCCTTCACGCCTGTTAAAGATCAGTCTAGATCTGCTCTTTGTCAATAATAAAATTACTGACACCATATTACGGATCCGCGAAACATGAACATGCACGTCTTTTCAAAACAGAGGGATATGCAAGAGTGTTACATAAATCCTCCGTGCCTCGGAAAGCACGTTAAGTCGTTGGTCCCGGCTGTCATTTGTAGATTTTTGACAGCCGTTACAGATAGTCAGTGGCTCAAAAGCTTAGAACCAGTCTTACCAAGGAGTACCATATTAAACTTTTACTGTCACTTACGGGATGTCTTCCGTGATTGTACCGTTGTTTGTATTGTTGTCTTTTGTGTTGTGTTGGGTACCGTATTACCGAGTACTTTTATGTTGAAATTTTTATCTGCTTGAGTATAGTTTGTTCATTGTTTTGTTGGTATACTGGCGCGTGCTAGCTAACGTATGGTAAGTGTGTAATTTAATCCAATGTTTTGTGTTTCGTAATGTTAATTACTTTGCATACGATTTGTATAGAATCAAGTTTATATAACTAAACAGACAGACGTGCTGCTGGGGAGTTTGTTCCACCACTTCTTCTTCCCAGCTAAAGCACTAGGAAGTGGTGACGGGCGGGCATTTTTGGGGGACTGTCTTATGTAACTTTGACGTTCAAAAAGTGCTGATTTTCAGCCTAGTTTGAATAAATGACTTTTGATTTTGATTTTGATTTTGACTAGCTGGGTTGTAGAGGTCAGGTATACAGTCGCTCCATGTAAAGTACTAGTATTCGGCTGCATCCGGTAAGACTGGAAGCCGACCCCAATAAAGTTGGGAAAAGGCTAGGCAGATGATGAGTTTGATTCAATTTGTTTGTTATGTGATTGTTGAATGATTTATGTAAAAATAATTTTAAATACGTCCCTAACAATTCATTAGATTTTTTTTAAGTATAAAATTTACTCAAAAGATTTCCATTTATCTTTGTTTCTTGCCTTATTTGTGAACAAAGGGGACCGGCCGGATTGCTTACTATCATCATCATCATCCACAGCACGACTTAACCCACTTCACGGGCAAGTCGCACTGCCAGCGCAGCACAGTCAGCCACCGCTCAGCACAAGGAGGCCGCGCTGTCACAGCACTCTACGGCGCAGGTTTTCCGCGCAGACGCTTAATATTGCTTTACCGTAGATTCCCGCCAGTCGGTAGGAGAGCGAGCGGCCATACGAACCCGTTCCCCTTTATCTGCCTGAGCACTAACTACGGGGCATGTGTGGCTGTGGAGGGCTCGTGTTTATCCAAGGTTACGCTACGCTTACCGAGGTCGGCCTATGGATGTTTGCGGATGACATCCACATTGGTCCTAGTTGCCATTACGGCCGTACACCGTTACACCGTAACGGGTCAGAAGCCCTCGGGTCTAACAACCAGCCTTAACGAAAGGGTTATCACATTACCCAGTAACGGGGTTATTGAGATCAGATAGCAGTTACTTTACGTAAAATGCAAAAAAAAAAATTGGTGATGTCAGTTTTCAGGGTGCTTGTATAAGGGCTGCGGGACTGTTCGAAAGAGATACCGCGGCCCTGGAACACAAAGGGCAAAGAAGGAACATGGATGGGTTTTAGTCAGTACAAGTCTGACACTCCCTTCCGCTCCGCCCAGAGCGGGGGGGGTCATTTGATGATTTCCCATCCTAAAAAAAAAAAAAAAAAAAAAAAAAAAGGGTGCTTGTATAAGATGGGGTTTTAAGTGAAAACTGAAACCATGAAAAAGATACAAGTGTCAGGCCATAGTGAACTGTTTTTCTTACGCCTAAACTTTAAACAGGCAAAGGAAAAAAACTATCAACAAAACGAATAAGACAGTTAAAAGAAAATGTATTTTCACCCTAAAAATCTGAAATTAAATTACATTCAGAGCGAAATTGTGCCAATGCCTTTGAGTGAGGATAATTAATACTTTTTGATTGAATAGTCGAAAACGCCACAATACGAATTCATTCTACCGGAAAAATACGAAAAATATTTGAGCCACTTATATTTAGCCACAATTTCCAAGGGTTATAAATTACATAACACATTCAAGGTCGATACTTTTAATTTTAGCGTTTTACATTGTAAATCCTTTAGATATTATATAAATAAACAAGACAGTAAATAACGAAAAACCGCTTTTGTTATGCGAAAATATTATAAGTGATCTTGGCTCGTGTTTATACTAATAACTTTGAGGAATATTAGAGTGTTTGTAGCCTACAGCATAATCTAGGCAGGCATGCACTTTGAACAAAAGCAAAACTTTTTCTTTCATCCATATCACAAACAGATCATATTTTCAAAGTTAACAAAAAATTGAAGATCTAGTAAATATATTTTTTTTCCTCTATGCCATAATTACATACGGTATCAAGTTTACATAAATATCAATTATATTGCAATCTTCAACCTTTGAAAAACACTGACTTGAGTGCAAGGCCGCATGGAATGAGATAATAGGTATAAAAACAAAAAACAAGACAAAACTATCATTACAAACTCAGAGAAGCCTGAAAAGGTTATATACCGTCCCGAATGACCGTCTAATAAAAATTCACACTGGCCACATAATGAACAAGATGAAAAATAGAAAAGCGGTATTTTCATAACAAGGCAGGACATGAAAGGCCTTACATTCTGCCAATTAATCTTCGGCAAGGACAGTGAGTCTTCTCATTAGGTTGGCTACATAATATTATGTAAGTAGTACGTATTAGTGTCATTATGTTTGCTAGGGGTGCATGTTATCTACTTAGTCTTTGTGCCTAAAGATATCTTTCAAAGGTTAGTTTGTGTAAGTAAAATATGTATGTCACGCGTCTAATTACGAGCATGGATGAATGAATGGCGAAGTTTATGTATCAGCCCATAAAGGTTCACTATGTGCCTATTCACATCATTGCCATTAGGATTAGCCACAAAGTAAAGCATAACATAATTAACTACATACCAACAAGAAAACGAAGAAACGAATTGTGTGCGAACCAGGCATGATGACTGATATACACAAATGTTTGAATGCAAATAATCAGCGAATTCACGAGTGGCCAACTTTCCGTGCCGGTGAGTGTATTTCCAAATAAAATATGATTATAATTTAAGAAGAATTTGAATCCATCATCATCACATCAGCCAAAAGATGAAAGAAAGAAAGAAAAAGTATTAAAGGTGGACATAGGCTGCTTCTTGCATCCAGTGGATTCCACCTTGTGAGAGGCTTCCCAACGCTGTGCCTTCCGTTATGTGGTTACCACTTCAGAACCGAACCAGAATTTAACCAACAAATACAATATTATTACGTTAAAACTAGAGTTAAAACTTTTAAAGTACTGAGAACTACGTATTTAAATACGTAGCTGTTCTCAGTACTTTTGTTTCAAATACATTCATGCTTCAATTATTTCGTTGTTCAATTTTTCTCCATCTGCAAATGCTCGTTCGTGTTTTAATTAAGAACTTCAACAAAAGGAGTGTTAAAATTGAAAGTTATTTTAAAATGCCTAAGTTTACTTTCAACAAAATACTTATAGACGAAGAATTGGTAATTAATACGGCAAAGCAAAATGAGTCATTGCTAGTAAAATGCAGAGACATTTACTTAAAGAGTACTTAGTTTGAGTGCAACAGACTGTTTTATATTTAGTTCAATCTTGTGTTTCAAAGGTTTAAGTGTTCTAACGCATTAGTTTACATTTAGTATTATAACTTTTGACTGCGGCTTCACCCGCCTGGAGATTGCAACATATCCCACAAGAACGTACCTTTTGCCGGAATAAAAGTATCCCATCCTCTGTCAGTATGACATTTTTTCAATCCTTTTGACGTGTAAAGGTAACAGGGCGACAGACGTATGGAAGTATATATTTTTAACTAACAGTCTCTGTACAAATTTTATATGTCGCTACACCCTAAATATTCACGTCCCTCAATTATTTATTTCAATAGGAACATTAACAATGTTTCGTAAAACACCTGGGTCTGTTCAATGGAGTGTTATATAAAGCCAAGCATCGTCCCGTTTCGAATAAGGGATGATGTTATACGTCCTTCATCATTCTATATATTTCTCATTGTCAACAATTTTCCCCTTCTAAGTCATCAATGTACGGCCTTCGAGAGGAACGAGTTTCTACGATTTTCCTGAAAATAAGTCCCCTAAATCTAAGGGTGTCACTTTTGTGCAACGGTTTACATTGGTCCCGTCAATCTTAGTGTTATATTATCTGTGCCTCAATACATGCAATCATTGTTTGCGTGTTGCAGGTTTTTGTGGCGCCATTTATAACTTTAGTACACACTCATTTGTCAGCTACGTGGTTCATGTGTAATCTAATAGATGTCGCTACGCACTAAAATTAAACCAAACAGGGATTTTAGCCTCCTTCTTTTATTTTATGAGTTCTAAGTATACTACGACATCTTTCAAGAATTAAAATAAATTTCCTAAGAACCTATTACAATAAGTCGTTAAGTAGTAGAACTTTAGGGCATGTAAAGATAGCAGAAGCAGTCTAACTTAAAGATTCATGAAATAGGTTTGAATGCCCAACGACAGTAGTTACGGACAGTTAAATGCCCAAAAGCCTAACAATCGGTCGTTAGTCTAGCAGGGTATTGCCTATCTGTTCCCCAGTAATTGGAATGTAGAGGTCAGACGCCATTTACTCTGTGTAAAATACTAACATTCGGCCGTATATGGGTGGTAAAAGTAAAGCTAACTTAGAAAAAGGGTTCGATTTTTCTCATACTTTCAAAGAGAAGTTTTGCTATGAACACGTTGAATTTGAAGAGAATGAATTATTTCCTTTATTTGTTTTCCTAACACATTATTTACATTTTTAAATAAAAAATATAATAAAAAAAAAATTCAAAAAAGAATTATTATTATCATTGTTTTTATGTTTTTGCTTTATTTCTAATAGAGTGGAAGTAAATTATAGACACGATTGAAATAATGACTGTTCTTGTTCGGAAAACGATTCTCACACATTAACATTTGTCTCCCTTGTCATAATATTCGTTATTCTACTTCTACCGAAGTCGTTTTGTCCCAAACATCGCCATACTTTTCCCTCTTGACCCATATTTTAACAGCAATATCCTGTTGTATCTAGTTACAACCGGTTTTATCCGAAAACATTATTGCTGGTTTGAAATATCCTTTTTCAAAAGTGACTCTCTGAAGCGACGCGTTTAAAGACTTTTTCAATTAAATATAGTTTCCATTCCATTGAAACTGTTTTTTCCAGTAACATAGTATTTCGTCTTCGATTGACATATAAACAGATTGACAGGTAACTAGGTGACAGGGCGTTTGGTAATATTTCAATATTTACGTATCATTTTTTAAACACAATATTGTAATGTTTTTTTAGCCTTTTTTGTCCCACTACTGGGACAATGCAAAACACAGGGAAGAAAAAGTTAAAAAAAGACACAGTGTGAAGGATGATAGGGCCAGACAGCCCCAAATTAATAAAAAACTGATGATGCGTTTATTGATACTGCCCCCTCTAGCAGCGGCCGGCGTGCTGTCTTTGTCCTCTGTGATCTATAGTGTGTATTATATCAGTGCGGTAAGGTTCCGTAACTAATCTCATTTTGACGTAAAACGTTCGCGTAAGTTTTAGAAATCACTTACAACTACCGATATTGCTGTTAAGTTCTGCGGCTTTAAGAGAAACTAGTGCAAAATTGCCAATATTGAAGACTTGAAACCGATTCAAACAAACTTTCGTTAACCTCATAATCTGAAATTGCACTACCATGATAGAAAACTTATGGTAGTAATATCCTTGAACTGAACGCAGTTTTGGTAGAGGTCTATGGGAACAATAAGAACATAATCCAGTCTAAACTAGTCATTAACTGGACAAAGTCAAATTAATTCTAGATAATGCTAGAAAAACCAACCAGTTTGTATGACTCAATAACGCTTACGTAACAATTTCATTCTCATTCCGACTTCTGAATTTTTGCTCTGTAGTCAACACATTTTAGGCACATAGAAAGGGTCAAATACTTTGTGAACCCATCAACCCTAGGACAAAACTAAAAACAATACAACCCGCGTATTTAATTTCATTTGTTTCCAACAGAAAATTAAAACCGAAATCTCTGTAACTACGCAAATTACAACAGCAAAAATAAGGGTACGACTTGTGACCCTTTTCAGAATATTCTGTTGATAGGCTTATGAGGGTAGGATACTGCTCGCTTATTTACTTTTGTTACAAAGAATTCAATATACCGTATTGACAGGGCTTGCAATATTCACAAAGGATTTCTTTATATTGTGAATATTTATTTGGTATCAGTGGACTATCTTTGATTTATAAATTACTAGCGGCCCGTCCCGGTTTCGCACGGGTGCCTATGTTCCTCAGAGATAATGTAGCATTCTAATGGTGAAAGAATTTTGGAAATCGGTCCAGTAGTTATTGAGTTTATTCGTTACAAACATCCAAAAATACAAATCTTTCCTCTTTATAATATTAATGGAAAGAACTTTCAAGGAACGCTCGAATTAATTTTGTGAAAATATCTGTTGGTTTTTCTGCGGAACTTAAATGTTTAATTAGTTATTTAGTGGAGTTTTACTTCAATGTTTTGGTACAGGTAAATTAATTAGCACTGATTTCTAACTTAGGCGACGATTGTTAGACAACTTAAAATTTCTCTTTAGGCTTGAAAGCTACCAGAATGAAAATAGATATTAGCAGAATATAATACTAAACTAAAACTCTTATTCAAGAATAACAGACTCATTTAAACACCTAGCTAGAAGCTGTTGTATAACTGTTTACAAAACGCGAAATCCGCTGCACGTTTTTTCCTGGATTGAAAAATAACTTCAGGAAAGTATGAAATAAATCACTAATCCGTTCAAACAAATAAAGGAATCCCACTTGATTCATACAAATAAGCAAAACACAGGAATTTTGTAATGTATTTATCGGCGGGCCTAACACGAACGCACACAGTTATCGTAATTTGTTATTTATTCGTTCACAAATGCATCAAATCTTAAATTAAATACATTATTACTTAAAATTAAAACATTACTAAATTAGATTACAAATATATCAGTTATCAGTCCATTACCAGTTTAACAAGTAACATTAAAATATTACAAAATAAATCAATTAAAAAAAAACTACTATTCAATTCTTAACACGTGTATAAACGTAATGTAAATTAGTTTGTCGTTTGTTGTACTTACTTAGTTTTAAGACTTTATTTTTACTATAAACCTGTGGATTCATGCTTACTACCTATGCTAAAAAAATACCAAAATGCAAATTGATGGTTGTATTTTTGCTTAAAAACTTTTCGAATTTAGGTGGCGTTTAAGGCGCGCGTTCGTGCAAGGGGCTCGGTATGACAGATTCTTACGTGAAACACATGTTTGTAAACATATGTTCATCGAATAAGTGTTACATTATAACCGCAGGTTCCTCAAATAGTATGAAATATAGGACGATCACCGGATATTGTGGTCTGAGGTTTCAGGTCATAATTTGGTAATCGGCAATGGTCGAAAGTTAATTACTGATTAAACTCGTTCTATCACACCATGTAGTAATGGGCAACTACAGTACTTTTACAGTTTTTATGCCTTGTGACTGGGACTGTAGGTACTTTTCATTGTTGTATTTGTTTCGACTATTCAAAAGTACCTGTAACTGGCCTACTTGAAATAAATGCTTTGATATTGATTTTGATTTTGAAAGACTGCAATAAACTCTACCTAAATATAGATATGCGCCTTCAGGTAAAAAAAGCATTTTAATAATCCTCCGAACAGTCAGTCAGTAATATCCCCTGGTATGTGAATAATGCTGAGATCTACGAACACCTGAAAATGCTCACAGTGAGAGAAGAAATTACAAACGTCAAGACTAGATACAGGTAACAGCTGGAAGCCCACCTCAATACCATTGCACGACAGGTCACAAATCTCAGCTATGCTAGAGAAAACAACATCTTATTTCATCTTATCTTCTTCTTCTCGCTGGAGGACACACTCTGAATGAGAGAAGCATACAACACATCTGCTAAAAGTGAATACACTGATTGCAGAAACAATAGATAACAAAAAATGTTACTGTTATGAAGAAATCGTATCTACTGTAAAAAAGAACTCAAACACTAGATTTACTAAAGCTTTTTCTGAAATATATCACTATTCAAACAAGATGTAATATTTCTTCAAAAAACAACTTTCAAATTGTTCGTGAAATCTGCTCGAGGCAGCCATATGCTTTCCATACATGACTTTCGATCCAATGAGGCTAATCAATATTCTAGGGGAGTCTAGCTTTTCCGTTCCAACTAGGCTGTTCAGAAACAATTTAGCCTAGCCGTTTATTTTTATAGTCAGGACAGGGACGTGCGGGTATTGAGAAGTGAGAGTTCGATTGTAGGCTCAGGTATATTTATTCAGGCGTCTTACGTTATGGTTATTTGGAAAGCTGTTCTTGCATATTTATCTTAGAGAATCAATTAATGTTTTTAACATAACATTACGCTGGTAATCCCCGAAGGGTTAGGTAGGGGTGTACCTAATAGTACACCCACATTTCCCCGGTTATGTTTTAAGTCCGTTGTAATAGGGGCGAGCCTATTGTCACCAACCGGGCACAAATCCGGACTCCGTGAATGCTACTGAGAAATTCCTTTAAATTAGCTTTTATTACATTGGTGGTCCTTCCCTCTATCTTCATAATCAGTATGAGTAAGTGCCAAATAAAATGTTGTGACTGAGCTTTTGTTGATCGACTACCATCACCCGTTTAGTTAAAGCAGGAATAAGGTATTATCATTATCTTGCAAGATATGATAACTGTTCTGTAATCTGTGTTCTAATTCAGCTCGATCACCCTTAAATTGGGATCATTCAATCACTCAGTCATCAAGAATGATTGTTACTTCTGAGTTTCTTTCCGCTGTTACTTCTCAAGAGTAGTTAGGTAGGAAACACCGGCCTCAACTAGTATAAAAAAAAAATACAAAAACCTGTTTTTAAAATAAACTTATTTATCTACTTATTAAAAAAAAAGTCGTGTATTTTTATGTATATACGGTTCCCCATGTGGAAATCGTACACACACTTAGTAACAACAAAATCAGAACTTAAGTTGATGCCAGATTAAAAAAGTTTTTAGCCCGATTTTTCGGTTTATTCGCTTAAACAATCATTGTGTATTTAATTAAATAAGTTATTTCAATTTAAATGAGGGGTATGTTTTTGGGTAACTGAGACACAAACCACATCAGACCAACCTTTCCCTTTTGTTTACGTACTGAGTCTGACCAATGAGTGAGAAGTGGTCTGTGATCACCAACTTTAATACAAACATACATACTATCCAACCAGTGGGTATGTACTTCCGAGTTTACTGACGGTCTACCACCGAACGTAATTTTTTGAGCTGTGAGTCGCGTAAAATGAGTCACGGAATTTACGCTACATTCGGTTTCAAACTTAAGTCCTGTTGAGCGACGCAAAATGAGTTGAACTAAATAATGATAAGTTGTACTATGATTATGAAACCGAATGCAGCGTAAATTCCGCGACTAATTTTACGCGACTCACAGTTCAAAAAATTACGCTTGTTTGGCCTCAGCCTAAACCTTAAGTAATAACGTTGAAAAGTGGTCGATCTTCAGTGAACTCGGTAGTACCTGAGGGCCTATACAAAGTGGCATTCTAATCAGCGATAATGATAATGGAAAAATCAAAAACATTTTGTATTGATTTAAATCTTTCGCTCTGTCCTTCCTAAAAACATCAACGCTCTCGAATACCAAGAACAAGACACTCAAACCACAAACATAACAACTAATGTATCAAAATTGCTTCGCAATTAGCGACACGCGATACGGCTCCCACCACACACACAGTCGCCCTTTGATCTCACAGTCAAGCGTTTTCTAATCACAACGCGTCTTTGACTGCAGAACTAGTCTCGTTTAATTTGAGATGAGCGAGTCTAAACGCGAACGTATAAGTAAACGTTTTGTAGTAGTGTTTGTGGAATCGGTAATTAAGAATTTGGTTCGTTTTAATTGGACTTTGAACTATGTTGCTAATATTTTGTTTGTTCTATCGCACAGCAACATAGGTAACAGTTCAACGTACCCTGTGTGACTTGATGTGAATTTGATTAAAGATCCGTTTAAATGGATAATGCTGGATTATTTCAAGATGAACATAATCATAAATATTAGTGTCCTTCGCGGTGTCCTTGGAGAAAAGCGACGAGACCCTCAAAGTGCAATATCCCATTGGCTAAAGTGTCGGAAATTACGCAATTTGGAAGACATTTGCTTAAGTCCAAAATGAAGGTCGACTCACGCTTTTTCCCATGGGGGTAGGCAGAAATTCAGTACCTCACAAATGGATACTTATACTCCTTGTGCTTATTTCATAATCACATCTGGCGCCGATGACGTGTTCTGTATGGTGTCCGGACGTAAAGAATAGCACCATCCCATATCTTCCCGTGGGTGTCGTAAGAGGCGACTAAGGGACTTACCAGAGAATGGGCAGCAGCGTTCTCTGATTCTACAACAACCATACTGCGATCGCAAACCCGCCTGCCAAGCGTGGCGATTATGGCAAAACCCCCCTTCTTGGAGGAAGCCTATGTCCAGCAGTGGACTTTTCGGCTGAAATGATGATCTGGCGCCGATTGCAAGTAATACGTAACGTAAAGGACCTATCTGCAGGGCACCACATAAACGAAAATAAAATATACAGTGTGAACATTTTGGAAAAGCTAATATGGTATTAGAAACTGGTATACATCTTCAATCTTCATGCAGTTACGTTTTCCTTGAAGGATAGTCTCCAGTTGGCGCGCGGATTAGATATACGAGAGTTTCATAGAACTGCGCTATTTAGCTTATCTGGAAATACGACGCAGTTGCTAAATGGGATCTGCTTGCTATTTATGTCACTTTAGATGCACTAGCTATACGACATGTTCTTCACGTTATCCATAAACTATGGCAAACGCTTCTATAGCTTTTACAAATCAAATCTTACCACGGAAGTAGTACTTAAAAAGGCTTCGTTACAAAGATATTTAAATTTCTTTTGATGACATTTAATTGAGCTATGCAGTAAGAAAGGGTCTTAATTTGGTCTATGTTGCCGCTTAGTGCAATTAAATTATCAAATGCTATTTGCAATTCATTTGTATGTACGAGAGGAACCAGGGAGTAAAAAAAATAAGAATTCATTAATGTGCCCATAATGAAAAATGCTTATTTTCGTGGTCTGAACATCTGGTCAAAGTTTATGTATATCATCCGGAACACGATGTATAATGTAAAGTCAATCTTTCATTTAGAAATGCTAGCATCTGTATCTGAACGCCTTTTCCTGTGATGCTACAATACCGTAATGTATCTAACACATAATCACCACGGCTAATCGCCACGGCTGTAATCCCTAAAGAATTAGGCAGAGGTGTACGTAACAGTACACCCTCATTTCGCCAGTTGTTTTTGAGTCCTAAATAATAGGGGAAGAGCCTAATGCCATTAACTGGGCACAAATTCGGACTCCGTGACTGAAAAATTTTTGATAGAAAAACCCAATAACACCTCGCCCGACCCGGGAATCGAACCCAGGACCTCATGCTCAGCAGTCACGCTTGCAACAACTAGACCAACGAGGCCAAACGAGCCAACAAAGCTTTTCTATTTTCTTTTAATGTTCCTATATCAATGTACATTTAAGAAACCTTCACTTGATTCGTCAGAGTACGAAATACTCTTTCAAACGTCACAAATTTACAATGATGATGTTACTAGGTTTCTTGTTAAATTATTTAAACGACATACTCATTCGCAAGGAGTAAAGTACATATATAAATTCAGAGCTTTCCAAGAGCAAAAGATATCATATCTCATTACAATCTTCATCTAAATATATGACGTATCCTTGATAAACACCAACCCTATCTACCAATTAACAAATGAACATTGAACATAACCCCCTCATAAATTATTACATAACAACCCGTATCTTGCCTGTCTTTACAAAGACTGACGAAAGTGCAAATTAACAATTTGACTTGACAGGGGAGCGATTTAAAGTTCAATTTCGATATGAAAGAAATTTAACTAAATATTTATGTAGTATGGCTGATTTTGTCATTTTTCTTTGCGAAAATATGTCAAAATTGTATGTCAACACCTATTCATAATATAGATAATTCACTTACAATAATGGTTTTCATTGAGTGTAATTTTGGTAGTTTATATTTAAACACACTGTACTGTATGGTGTCGGACGTAAAGAATAGCACCATCCCATATCTTCCCGAGGGTGTCGTAAGAGGCGACTAAGGGACTTACCAGAGAATGGGCCGCAGCGTTCTCTGTGCTCTTTTAACAACCGTACTGCGATCGCCAACCCGCCTGCCAAGCGTGGCGATTATGGCAAAACCCCCCCTTTGGGGGAGGCCTATGTCCAGCAGTGGACGTCTTTCGGCTGAAATGATGATGATGATGATTTAAACACATATAAAACCATCTGAGTAAGCAAATACAACGAATATGTCATTAAGAAACACAAAATATAAGTAATCGAAAAAAAGTCCAGCCAAGAACATAATGCATAAAATTAAAATCAAGATTTTGCAGTTTCGATAGTGTCTGTAGCGGCAATCGACCTGAAGATACATAGATCTAAATCCCAACACGATGGAAGATTAATACGGACAGATTCCTAACAAGGTCTCAATCGGTTAAGACAAATATTAGGGACCGGAATTGAGACAGAGGTGCTGCCCGCCGATGATTGGGTTCAGTTTACAAGGATATACTGCGCCATTGTGTATACGTGTGATGTGGCGGGGATTAATTTAATAATTACGGGAAATGTACCGTTTAATCGATGTGTTCAAATTAACATTAAAGTCTACCTGTCTACTATTTGATGAGATATTAAAATAAAAATCTGCTGTTTCATACTAAAGAGCAGTACCAACTGTCTAAATGTGTGTCACTGGTAATTTAAGAAAATACGTCTTTTGTGGATTTCGAATCATGTAATGAATTCCTTCGTATAACAATCGAATAGGTACAAATACATTAATTTTTATTTATTTCTCAAAACAAAGCATTGTAGTACACGTTAAAAATAAGTACTAAATCTACAAACGTGTGGGGGTCACTGCTCTCCTAGCTTAGCTATTACAATCTTAGGTTTCTACAATCAAATTATTGCTTAGTTCAAACACCTGTTAATCAACATATTGTAAGTACCCAATCAAGTCTGATTAGGTACCTACAGACATGTAGGCACAAACAAGGCTAGGCTGGAACCCTATTTACTTCATAACATCAGTCAATACTGTTTTCGTGAAGTATACAGACGTGATCCCAAAACCCGAATTTCTTGTTATTTCAGACCAAATAATATGTAAACATATAAAAGTACTTATCTACCTTGTATTGATAGTACTGGATTAAAGCACTAGAAAGCCAGGCCACGTTTATTTATCGCAAAAGATCAAACCAATTGAATATACACAAAGGTAGAGCAGATGATCCATTCGTAATAACGTAATTAAATAAAAGTAACCCACACAGGTCCAAATCGCTTTCTCAATGAGAGTTTTAGCCAATCTTGTTTGTTAATTAATTAAAAGCCTCCTACTTGTATATTGTCTCTGAAACCCATGCGGCAAATATCTAAACCATTTCGGAAAGAAAATGTGTAGACAGAGGACCTCTATGTGTCTAAAGTTAAAAAAAAAATTTAGTAGGTACCTACGTATAATAATTTCATTCATCATCAACGATATATTCATATTCATATCTTTATTTGCATTCCATAATGTGTGAAGATCTTACAATGGGCTTAAAGCTAAGGTACAATTACGGACCCTGTAGGGCACAGCAAGAAGTATAAAATTTATGTGAGAAATAGTATAGTATTAAGTTACTTAAAACAAACAAAAAAACAAATGGTCCTGAAACCGATACTCAATAATTCCCAAAACAATTATTACCTCGTTTGTTAACTTACGTTTATTTTTTCCTTATTTTTCCTGTATAATAAATAGGCTTAAATCCCTATGGGAATTTTTATTTTTAAGAAAAATTATAAAATAAATTGGAGCTAATTCGTTTCTTGGAAACGGCTGAAAGAGTTGGTTCTCAAGAACATAAATAATTAATTTATTAGAAAAGTGAAGATCTACGACGTAAATAAAGCAATAAGACTAGACTTAGCCCATTCAGCTCAATTTTAGATTTTACGATTCGGATTACATAATCTAATGATTTCTTTCATTTTTATGCTCGAGTTAGTTTCCAATGGAATTCATAAATATATATCTGGGAATAAAAAAGAGAATTATGACCGCATTGAATAAATATAACCGTCGTTGCAGAAGAAATGAAGACTCGTAGAGTAGAGATCAAAGCTTCCTCATAGATATTGTTCAGACTCAAACTATACATGTACAACGTGCAAGTATTATTATTTACATTAGAAACGGGATAGTTACCATTTTTTTTTCCATTTCAGTTTATTCGTGATCACGGTGCTTGCAACAGCGCCGAAATATCGGGAACTCAAAGAAAACCGTAAACATGGTAAATATCCCGTTTTTAATGTAAATAATAATGTTAGTGACCATGATAGTTTAAAATCTTATATCGTGCAAGTACTTCTGAGAATAGTGGAACATACTCAGTCTACACTTTCTAAAAGAGTTCGTGGTATCAGACATTTTTAGAAGTTCTTCCATATCCTTTTGTTTTATTAATATCTTGTGTTATAGGTAAGGCTTTTCCTTGAACAGAAAAACCTATTTAGATAGTACTTCAATGTTATAAAAAAACCAAACCAGACCAGTGGCGACCAGGCAAACGGAATTTTCAAAAACCCTAACATCATGAAAAGTAGTAGATTTTAAGGGCGAGCTAAGCTTGGCTTGTGTGAACTGCCACTATAGTATAAGCACAGTATGAGTATACAACATTAGAAAATGCATTCACAATTCCAATAATACTGCAACATTGTAACCCTCACACATTTAGATTAGATGCAAATGTCGGGTCTGGCCAATAGAATCCGTCCAGCTCATCCCGCCGTCTCCTTCACGGTCCACAGCTTCTCAGCGCAGCGTCGCAATTTTGGCTGACAGCCCCAATGGTATGTGACAACCTGTCCGATCCCACTGTGGCCCACCCACTTTATAGAACAGCTACAAATAATCTAGATTAACCCGTCAAATTCTTGGCAAGTCATACATTTCGGTAACTAGTGAAGTAACGCAAAAGGGATTTATCGATGAATTAATGACATTCATAAATCAATGTAAATGATAATAATACACAGTTTATACTTCTCTAACAGACAAAGTATAAGTTTACGATTGTTTAGTACGCAGTTTTAATGGAAAATTTGGAATAAGGTTTCCGTTATTGCTGGATACGTCAAGATAATGGGTTTAATCGGACATAAATATTTAGAAATCTGTCGTCGAATTAACTTTGTGAACCTTTAATCTAAACACCAAAGGCGGGTCCTCTGTCCTGTTTTTGAACGGTTGATCCGGCTCATCTGGTGTCAAGTCAATCAATCTGTGATTGGTTTGCGGAAATAACAACAGTCTATGCAATCACGTGACGAGATTGACAACTTTAATCACAGAACTCTCTAGCTTTCAGAACGGGAAGTTTTCACAAGGGAAAGACCTTGATGCTCATTGTGAAAGTCTAAAAACGTCACCAAGACATTAAATAATAAAAAAAAAATTGTCTGTAGTAGTAACAAAAAAAAATATCTGTAGTAGTAGGTATTGTGTTTTGTATTTTCACGGCATCCAATTTGAAGTAGTTACAAATATATACTTTTTAAAAACCTTTGCCACCCGCTAATTTCATATACCTAATAATGCAGAATGCAGATTCATCAAATTACACAGACACAACAATTAATTGATATGCACATAGTTTTGCAATTTGTTTTGTTGCCAGTTGCAAATTATTATTCACCAAATCTGTAGCAAGTGATATGTTTATTGTGTAATTATGTAAAACGACTGTGGCATCCTCCGGAAATTATCTATTTATTTGTACGCAGAGCACGTTTTGCGAACTGAGTGGCTATTATGGAAACTGCTCGATATTTTAGAGTTTAAAATCGAGCGATATTTTTTGTTTGGTAAAATTGCCATAAGTATCTTGAAATCAAATTTAATTCAGATCAAAAACTAAATAGATAAATATTGTAATGAAAATATCCATTTAGTTTTCGATATAAATAAACCTCGTAGGGCATGCTTAAAAAAAAAAAACTTTCGCTCTACAAAAGTAATAAGATTCATGAAGCTGTTCACTGCATACTTCTATAAGACCATAAAAATAATAATATTTGAATTTATATCCCATGAAACTTTCATGAATAGGTAATTTAAATAGAAAAAAATATTCTCTAAAAAAAAATTATTTTAATTTGTATCCCTTGAAACTTTCATGAATTTAGATACAAAAATGTATTCTCTAAAGAGGCAGTGATTGAATTTTTATGAACTTTTCTTATCCTTATAAAACAAAATGAAAACTTCTTCACACGCCCAAAGTACCTACTTAGTTTTTGGGTTGTTCTAATGCTAATATAAAACAAAAGCAACTAAACAAATTAAGTGCCTACAATTTTCTTTGGAAACGATGAAAATAAGATGATCAACTGACTTCTACCTAAATCTTAGAATCCCTTACGTCGAAGTATCCCTTAGGTCGAAGTGTTATTTTTCAGCACATACCACGAATTAGTCATTTTTTTGTCGATTACTTGATTTAATTGGATACCATAATAGGGCCCAGTTTATACCCCTTCCAGGGGTCTTAATTATTCTGAAAATTTATTTACAAACGGTTTAGTGTTATTATCGACAGCGCCCTAATGTTCACGGCCTCATCTGTATTCATAAAATGTAAGGTCCAGGAAGAAATCAGAGGTGAGAGGTTTGGTCAACTTAACATTTCAAAAATAGTTGAAATTCCGACAATTTTTTATGCTAATTCCCATGTTTAAAGGGGAAAATTTACTATCATCAACCGGGCACAAATCTAGACTACTGATAAATTCAGAAAGATTTTAAAGAAATTCGTAAAACACTGCTTTATATGTTTGCTTGCAAACGTAAAAAGCGCAATTTTAATGTTCTTCAATTATTATTACCAGAATGAATAGCATTGGGAATGCGAGTGGGTTACGCAATCACCCCGCGAACTCCGTACTCGGCAGCCGTGCAACGGTGCTGTCAACGGTAAGGTTTAGTCAATTATCTCTCAGGTCGTGTTTAAATATGCACGAAGGTAAGGTACAGGCCGTGTGTCGGTCATATTTTGGTAGATTTTATTTTCGTGTCTGAGATGTTGCTAATGGAATATTACAGTATCTTCTTCTCATGGGAATTCTCGCGGAAGAAAATACCAAAGAGTTTCTTATCGCTTTAGGACATTTACGTTTCATTCACGCATTTTTTTTATCTAGGGTCGAATTTCACCCAAAAAACTGAACGCGATTAACACATTTGAAATGGGTTCAAAATCTGTAAGTGTTAATATTCCATAGCAATGATGATACTGAGGAGCTCGTGGCTAAATAATAACAGCCGCTCAGGTCGATCTTTAGGTTAAGCCGTGGCCCGTGCTTGCCTAGATTGGTCTGTGGATGGGTGACCACCCATTACATACCTACTGAGTTTTCGTTTTTTCCCCCTGTCATGACTACATGTGTCACACGTACGGTATGCACGATTCTTTTATAATTCAGCTACGTTCCATTCATTCCTGAACGTCCATGTCATTACATATTAAGGAAAAACCGCGCTCCTTTGGTAAATGAAAATAACAATATGGTTTTGGATATTGAAATAATTGTAAGAGAATCGACGGTGCTTATACGAATCAACTTCTATGTCGGAATATCAATAGAATATGGTATCAATGCTTCATTAAAATTCTTACCCAAAATTGCTATCACTAAAATACTTACAAGTTGCAACTCTTACTAAACACCAATTTGAACAAAACATTCAAGAAAAAAATAAACGACCGATCAACATGCGTGATAGAACTTCACGGTCGTAAATAAGGTCTAAAAATAAATATTGATAGACCACACATACCGGATACGTATCGATAAATTATGACAGTATTAATAAATTATTAAAGCTCTAATCCTTCCATAACAATCCGCCTGTCTATACACTTTCCTTTAAACAGTTGATTAAAATTCTCATGCGTCGTTTAGCGCTAAAACACACTGTTCACACATAAATACCGGCAATTCGTGATTCCACCTCACTGTCGGACTCTAACTTAGTTGTTTATTCTAGGTGTGGTACAAGTTACAGACTTTGATTAATTATGTATGCCTGTGTTTGTGGGACAAGATTTAGAACTAACTGGATTTAATCAAGTTAAATTGATTGATCTTCTTCTCTCGTCTCGGTACGAGTAAAACAAGAGCATTTTGCCGTTGATAAAGATCAACCAATCAACAATTTGGTAGTGCAGTCTAGTTGGCTCCGACAATAACGATGAGCTTTTACTTTTAAAAATAGTACCTAATAATAGTTCAGTAATTATAATAATTTTATCTTGGGAACGAAAGTCTCTTCTCGTACAGAAAGCAAATAAAAATCATGCAATCATTTTTGACAAAATACGAAATGAATTCACAATCCTGGTCACATTAATAAAATCCTCACATCTCACCACTTGCACCACAGCCCCACAAAATAACAGAGGAGCCGTACTTCATCACCAATGAACTCAAGTTAAGATGTTACCTTACCCGTTTACGCTAATAAAGCAGCGTCTGTCGCATACTGATCAAATTCGTCTAACCCCGGTTAATTTATGGTACCATCAACCTTCTTCCGTTCCCCGTTAACATTAGCAATTGTAATTTTTCGCTGTTCTTTGCAAATTTTAAATCAATTCCTATGCTATTTTGCAACGTGAATGGTAAAAAGTTCATTGGTTATTTTATGATCTTTTTGTGTGCTGGGAAAGTAGGTGTTTTATGATTCTTGCACGATTTTGTGATGTTAAGTTTGTCTAGGTGAGTCGTTTTGTAAGCAATTCGACTTTCTCATACTCAATCAAACTGTCGCAATTGACTTTCTGAACTTTTCAGCATCATTTGAATGAATACTATGACTATTGATTTCACTATTCGCAATTTTGGAGCTTTAGTAGAATCATAAGAACTGATATCTCACCTGTGACAAACAATAAATGAATTTGAATTTGAATTTGAATCTTTTTAAGTTGGCAAAAAAATTTAATGTGAACTTGTACCAAAAACTTGTTATTATAAACGATAACTGTCGCTAAAAATCACATCGAACACTTATAATATAGGGCCTGTGTACAAGTTCACATTCAATTGTTTTGCCTAATAAAGGCGATCTGACTAGATGTCTTAGACAAGTGACAATAGCTTTCAAATAGTTTGGTATTTCTGTAACTGTGTGATTGCTTATGTAAAACATTTTTAATTATCATTATGGTGATAGGATGTCACTTTGCCCTCCATATCTCCCTGCACTCATTCTAAGTAGTGTTTCTGTTTTTTATTTTCAATCACAAAATGTTACACAATATAAATCCAAACCGGAATTTGGAAAATCACACGATATGCGGAAACGTTCCAGCAGATTATCGAACGAGGTATTCAAAATGATTCCGAGAATTCACGCGCAAATAACGCTAAACATCGCATTTGATACATTTCTCGCCTCAATTGAGTGGGGTGAAATTCACGGTATGAGCAAACTATACTGAAACAGAATATATGATCAAGGAACAGGAACTCAAGTACTTTTGGTTGTAGCCATGGATCAATGGGTTTAGTTAAATAGAGTGTAAGTTCAGAAATCATATGGTTGCACATTCCAGTCGAAGCAGGAAAAAAAGTTCAATAGACAAGAAAGATAAAATGCTAGAACTTAATATTGGCTGTGTGGTAGTGTTCATTAACCATTACTCCAAAGGTTATGCCACCAGTACCAGCACTGCAGAAAGGTGATATGAAATGAATTCCTAGACTGCAGTGTCGATTTCAAATAACTGTGCACCCATTCATACGACTCCATATAGGTTAGATCAGTAACGTAATATTCGCCGTATTGAAATCAAAGACTGTTGAGGAGCAAACGCGGCACCGTTTGTTGTATCCGGCTTCCATGTATTCCTCTTTTGTAGGTAATTTGATGTCTATTGTGCTGGCTTCTTAGAATATGATGCTCTATGGTGAAAAATGATTTTTTCTACGTTGCGTTTTGGTGATGCATCGAATATTTTGTGTGCGAATGGTTTGTAAGTTAATGGCAGTCTAATTTCATAATTGTTTTAGGAGATACTTACGCAATGATGCACTGGCTTGCACGACTCAATTTTCAAATATTGTTTTCTTTTTAAATCTTTTTAGATGTATGGCAGAAGAAGTGGCGAGACGATCTGCCAATATAGTGAGGTCTGGTCGAGACGGAACGGGAAAGAGCCTAGCAATGGCACTGAAAAAGCTAAGGAAAAATCAGGATGGCTGTTTTTCCAGCGTCGTTGGCTGAGGTCTCTCATTTTCCCCAGCCCCAATTTGAGATGAACTGACTGTCTTAGCTGAGGAACAACTAATGTGTTATTTTTACTGTGAGATCATCATCGTTTGTCCAGTAATGCCCGCCTTTTCCACCTATATTGCCATCAGCTACCAGTCTAGCCAGATTCAGTTGCATAGCAGTATTTTACATGGAGCGACTGCTTATCTGACCTCCACAACGGCACAACCCAGTTAATACTATGAGATAATAAAGTCAATTTTCACTGCCAAGAACTTGACAGTGAGCTTGACAGAGAATAATTTTCCCGATGCATGCTGCACTTTATAAGAGGCAAAGATAAATTGAATTTCACTTGAAACAGTTCTCACACGTCTAGGAAATAAGGAGGGAAGTTGAATAAGAAATATGGAGGATTAAGACGCATAAGTGCTAATAGCTTGCGAATGGCGATAGCAAGTCGCTTTCTATCGCATTAGGAGTGAACTATGGTTGCTACGTGCTGTATGGCTGAACCAGATACGGTTTTCCTTCTTAAGATTTTTACAGTTATATTTACAAGAAGTGAATATAAGCATCACATTTAGGTACCTCTTTTATTTCCTCGTTTAGCCCATATATTTAGTTAAGGTTACATAAAAGGCGGGTACTCGTAGTAACACATTTATTTGTCAAAAATTATTGTTATTTAAGGGCATTACATGGCTCAAATCCCAAAAACAGCGTATGTTCAAAGAAATTTATTGATGAATCCCTTCGTACGTTTACCGTGTAAAAAATATATGTTATAGTTAAGTTCATCACAAATAAATTGTATTGTTTAAAATTTTAATAAACCTTCTCAATTTTTTTTGGTTAATCGTAGAAAATAGGTCCTTTTTCAACCTTAATTGTAAATTATCTCTGTAACAGCTGAATAGATTGGCATGAATTTTGTAACAACAAATACGTAATGATATACTTAACAATCTGTATTGTTTTTTTTTTGTAATTTCTTTTAATATTTTTAAATAATAAATAAAAACCGAAATTTCGCGAAATGTGCGGAGCAAGCCCTGTGACGCATGCTCGGGACCGCGATACGTCAGTGCCTTGACGGCTCTTGTGACGGGTGGACGTACGCGTGTTATTTTTTCCAAATAAAATTCAAAAATGCACGTTTTTAATGATTTCTGAATGAAATAATATTGTAAATGGTACAGTTATTAATATTTCGTAAAATAAGAATAGAAAATACGTTTATAAAATATATTTAAAGTAGTTTGTAATTTCGTTTTGTTGTTTGAACCTATCATAGAGTAAGCCTGACAAGTGACAGCTATGCCTAAATCAACACTTCTATACAAATAAATCAAATTGAAATGTCTGTTTGTAATATCAAAATAACAGCTTTTTACTGAATGCATATGAAAATATATCCGGCACTTATAACAAAAACACATTTTTTTTTAATTTTTGTCTTTCTTTCGGTCTATCTGTCGGTCTATCTGTCTGTCTTTCTGTTTGTGCCGGCTAATCTCCGAAACGGCTGGACCGATTTCTGGCATTTTTGGCATCCATAAATGATCGATTCATGTCATACAAGTACAGGATGTTATTTTTTCGAATTTTAGTCGGTTCGACTCCCGAGTGTGGCAAGCGAATTTTCGAAAATCTTTAAAACAGATTTGTATCTTTTGAAAAATTAAGTAATGTTTCCCTATGAGTAAAATTTGCTATCTCCGGTATTTAGAGTACTTTCCCTCCCGGTGAGGTTGTCAAATTCCATCCTGTATATTACAGGCAATTCCGTGTGGTCCTGGAATTAAAGAATACGACCACCCCATAAATAAAAGGCGACTAAGGGAACATTCGACCTACAACGAAGACAGCTCTATGATACACTGGATAGTCCAGCAGGCCAAAAACACCTTTACCGGCTTGCTAGAGCTAGAGAGAGAAAGGCGAAGGATGTATATCAGGTTAAATGCGTAAAAGACGAAACTGGAATGGGTATTTCGGATTGTGAGAAAATTAAGGATAGGTGGAAGGGTTACTTTGAAAGAGTGATGAATGAGGAGAATGACTGGAGTGGTGTGCTTGAAAATAAACCAGCGAATGAGGGACTAGTGAGAAAGGTTAGTTTGGATGAAGTGAGGATTGCAGGAAATGGAATTAAGAATGGTAAGGCATTAGGACCGGACGGAATACCGGTAGAAGTATGGAAGTTATTTCTGATGGACGGATGGGCGTGGTTAGCTTTATTCTTCAGTAAACTGTTGCCGGAAGAAACGATTCCTGACGACAGTTAGCTGGTGCCCATTTTTAAAAATAAAGGTGATGTTGTGGAGTGCAACAATTATAGAGTAGAGGAATAGAGCTAATGTCACATAGTATGAAAGGAGCTCGTGGCTAAATAATAACAGCCACTCGGATCGATCTTTAGGTTAAGCCGTGCTTACCTAGGTTGGTTTGTGGATAGGCGACTACCCATTTTCGCTATCCGCCAGCTGTGCGAAAAATACAGACGTGCACATTACTCACCGTCCACAGGCCCTCGCCTACGGTGGCCGGGAGCGACCACGTGACCCCCGGCGCCCGGGGCGTTTCCCGCGGCGGCTAGGACGTAAGGCTCTTTCCCTCTCACGTTCCGCCACCTCCTTCTCTAGCATGACTGCTTCGCAGAAGGAGGTGACGGCTTCCCATTCTCGCTCGCTCCGGACCAGGGCTTGAACCAAGGCCGGACGCGAGAGATCGCCGCCGCCAATCGCCGCTGCAAGGAGGCTCTCATCCCTTAGCTCTTCCTCCCTTACTTCTTCCTCGTGATAATGAACGCTCTCGCGTCGGACATCCAGGAAGAGGCACCCTGGTGCTGTTCGCCGATGACATTTTGCTGGTTGCTAAGAGCGGCCAAGAGGTCCAGAGCAGATTGGAGGTGTGATGGCAAAGACTGTAGTAGAGAATGTTGGTCTGCAATTGAGTAGAACCGAAACGGAATACTTGTTTTGCGATTTAGTCGGTCTCTCCAGTCTAGTGCCTTTAACTCTTGCCGAAACGCCCATACCGATCTGCTTCGACTTCCAGTATCTCGGATCGCTTGTCCAAGGGGATAGCAAAGTAGACCGGGACGTAACGCACCTGATCAACTCAGATGGATGAAATGGCGACAGGTCACTGGAACAGCAACTTACGACTCACGGATGCCTCTCAATTAAAGGGGAAAGTATACAAGTCCGTGATTACACCTGTCGTACTGTATGGATCAGAATGCTGGGCTGTGAAAAATATGGATGAAAAACGATTCCACGCAGCGGAGATAAAAAGAAACTTGCACTTGGTGCTTCAAGAAAGTCTACATGCACCATTAACACCAACACCAATTCCAATAAACGACCAACCGACCTGTTCAAGATATTTGAATTTTAATGACTTTTTTGTGAATGGAAACATTTTGTTCTTATCAGAGCGTGGCAACATTAAAACAAAGCTATATTTTATTTATTACGCTCATCATCAGACATCCAACTTTATTTCTACACGATGTAATACACAGTCAAGTTAAATTATCTGGCGATACCCATCATGCATGTGAAGTTTCGCCATCAAAATTTGATCTTGTAAAACTATAAGGTGTAAATCTCAATCATAAAGGTCATCATCAGACCTTCAGAATGTGAAATGTAGAAGCACCCGTGGTCAATTACATTAAAGTTGAAAGCTATATCATTGTAACTATTTCTGTTACTGAGAACCGATAAGCACTTACCTAGTCATCATCAGACTTTCAGAATGTATCAAGTAGGTATACCCGTGCTCAGTAAAATAACTGATGAAATGCTAGCTCATTAGTCAAACTGTATAATTTATCTCAAAATAAATATAAATTGGAACAAAATGTATTCAAGTCTCTCAGAGAACGAATAAATTAGGCAAAAACGATGACAACAGTGCGACACATCTGTGTTCTTGCTTAATCTTTATTGTAGTAATGGTCGTTTGCCGGTAGGGGCGCCAAATAAACAAAAACCAGTACAGGGGTCAAATCATCAAGGTCATCGAGCAATGTAATACCCTTAATAATAATAATCTGCCGTTCCAATAAATTGAAAATAGTTGTTGAATTTATTTTCAAATAAAATATGAATTTTACAGACATAGTGCTTAATTTAATATTTTAAATGCATAAAAATATTTTAGAAGAAAATGGAGGACTCTTCCGGGT
Source organism: Noctua fimbriata (assembly GCA_905163415.1). Lineage (NCBI taxonomy): Eukaryota > Metazoa > Arthropoda > Insecta > Lepidoptera > Noctuidae > Noctua > Noctua fimbriata. The sequence continues at coordinate 15,259,415 of LR990925.1, read as the reverse complement.
ACTAATTTATATTGAAAACATATAAATTTAATGGAAAAATCATACTTAGGGTCTCAAGTTGTATTGACATAGGTAAAACGTTTACCTATTCTTGATACTAAATGCTACTTGGAAACAAGAGAGAGACTTTTTTAATAAAATGTAGAAAAGGTTCCTTGGCAGGTGGTTTTTATTTGTTTTACTATCCATAAATATGGAACACTGCCCTTTTTTGCACACTTTATAGTACTTAATACGTACTTCTTAGCCTAATTTACTTACTACATTATTGTATACAGTGCGTGTAGTTTGATTTCTGCCACTTTTGGTATTTTTAATGATAACCACAAATACAGCTTCGAGATAATTTCTCACTGTGTTTGTGTGCATACAAACAAATCAGTTTATTTTTCAGCATACCGTAGCAGTTTCAGTAGAGTTTAAAAAGAGGCCAAAATACATATCTAGAGTTTTACAAACAGGGTTTTTAACATGGAGTGAAATTTTGATGACCAATCGGAACAGGAGGTAACTCACTTATTCGTGCAATATTTTGTTAAAATCAACTTTGGTGTTTAGTAAGCTTCATATGAAATTAAATTAGTGCCGTGCCACCGGGCCTGTTCAGAAAGGATTCGAAGCAAATCCGCCATTTTTATTTGTACGTAATAGCGTGTTGATGTGTTTATTATTATTTATTTAGTACATTTAAATGTGGTACAAGTTAAACACTCGTTAACTTTTTGATGTGTGACTGTGAGCGGTGGGAGTGGTAGCGATTTTGGCAAAAAGGGTCCAATGTGTTTTAGGGTTCTGCTACACAAACGACATGAATTAAAATTGGATTTAGATTTTTGTCATAATATTTTTCGATTAATATGTGATTAATTTAATTTAAAATGCTCACCAGAAAAGTATCATTTCTGACAGAAAAGTAGGTTCATGTTTTTTTTAATTAGATCATCCAGTCCAATTACTTAACGAACATAAAATTTAGATCTACAATAAAGTAGTCTCATTCTAAATGTAAGAAGTTTCAAATTCAAATTCCACAATGCTCCATAGAAAAACAATTGATTAGAAAACCGTATAACCCACAACCCGCTGTCACTGAGGCCTCGTGTAAACATCGAAAGCGTTCGGCTAAACTCAGAGATTTATGTGCCTTATAAACCAGCCTTCGGAATTCACGGAACCTTTGACTTCGTAAACTGTGAATAATGTTATAATAGAAACACGTGCTGAGTTAACTGTTACAGTTACTACACAGTTAAATATACTGAGTTATAAACTTCAGTTAGATTGTGAAATGTTGAGTATGGGGAAAATGTTAATACATTCCCAGCTGCTGTATACGATGGAAAATTTTACAATTATTTTATATACCTACTTAGAAAACACCCAAGCACCTCATCATTATACATTTTTACACCAAGTGTTAATTTTAATGCTGGTTGAGCTATAACAACAAAAAGAGTTTATTATTTATAATGTAGAATAATATTTTAGACAATTCTATGTGTTTGTTTATTTTTCGAGCGTATGGCACTCGGGGGATGAAAATCAGCATCTGATGGTATACCTTGACATCTGACATAATGCTGACCCCTATTCCATCCCCATCCCCGGTTCCATTTTATAACAAACATTTCAAGATCTTTCTGTTTATTATACTAACTGTGTAATAAATTGACATTATAACAAACAAACTTCAAATTAAAAATAATAAATGCCAATAGGGCAGAATTAACCCCACTTAACGAGGCTGGAGTTACATCTTCCTATTTCAGGCCACTGACTACCCGAGTTTTTTCAGTAGATTATGTTAATGCTAATGTCATTTTGACTTTTCCATAATCGTTAATGCAGAAATTGACTTCTAAGTAATGACTAATCCGCTAAATACGTTGAAGAATAAACTGAATGATCATGGTCTCAAGTCTGCTATTACAATTGTGTCAGAATGGTTCATGGTCATTGATTTCATAATTGTTGATTTTGACAAGTTTGGTAATCTACTAATATAATGGCGTCATTTTGACTTTCCAATGGTCAACCACTGACACTCCATTGAAAGAATTGGCATAGAATGGTAATCTGATAAATAATATGTAAAAATATGTATAAATGAAATCTGGCATGAATAAATGTTCTTTAGTAGTAGTTTTTCGAAAATCATTTCTACTAACGGGTCTTATAATAATGGCAATACGACATGTTATTATAACACAATTCTATTACGAGACTATTGACCGACCAATGATCGACCATTATGAATTTAGCATATTAAGAACTTTTAGCAAAATGAAAATGGGATCGTGTTGGAATGAAGAATTTATAAAATAGCAGACTGCTCATCTTGACTATAATATATTGTGCAACTGTTCTGGAGAACTAAAATCGAGAGTAATTAATTAAATAGTTCAAGGTGAGAATTATGATTGTATTCTGGGACAAAAAAGTAATAAAATGCACAGGTGAATAACGATGTTTGATGTGTATAGTTTATTTTATGAAACAACGCTTATGAAACCGCAACGCATTAACTGTTTCATATCATTTTTATTTTCGAGAGTATAAATCTGTAGTTTATGATCCACTAGCGACCTCTAGCGTTGTTATATTACATGTATGTTTATTATAAATGCATTTTTCTCTTAGAATTTCAAGAACAAATTCTCTAAATTATGGTGAAGACAGTTTCAAAAACCGTAGCAATTTTTAAAATAATAGGGCACCTACTCAAGTAGGTTGGTATAAGTACCTATCTGCATAGTTTTTTCGAAAACGTTCCGGGTGAGTATTAAAAATTATTTGAAAGCAATATTTTGGAAACAGATTTCCGACTCCATATAAAACCTATCGCCTAACTGTCGAAACCTCAAGGTTCTGAAGCTGAAGCTAGTTGAAAATTGAGTTTTAAAATGTCATCGATAGCCACGAAAGCTCGTACTCGTGGATTTCGAAAAGTAATATCGGGACGGTATATGAGAAATAAATCCATGGCTGTCTTATGAATAACATTGTTGATAGGTGTATGACATTGTTGAAGATTCTGGTTTGAAACAAATATGTGGAAACGTTAGAAATATTATTATTTATGAACGTGGACGCGGCGAAAGGTGTATAAAGAATCGTAACAGGTCCTGTGGTTTCTGCCTACCCCCATGGTAGAGGCGTGAGTTGTTTATGTATATGTCGGATCCGGTCATTGGTACGGACATAAAATGAATTGCAAGTACGCCAGTGGTGACATCACGCGACCTACTTGCAAGTCTACCTACACCACAGCGTGCTTCTACAGAGCCGAGATGTTAACAGCTCAAGACGAGGACGACATTCAATGTCTGATCGCAGCGGAGTTGAGACGTCCTGGAACTGTACCCGATTCATTGTGCCCCGTGGTATTGTGTTAAATTGTAATTTCAATTTAATTTTAGTTTAATAGAAACAGTGTATCTTACCTATTATATTTTCATAGCACGAAACCCATCTGCCCACATGATGTACGAGCCATACGGAATAAATCGTGACAATCCGACATATATGTACGTGTATGTAAGAAATATAATCTAGTTATAGATCGAAGAAATTTAATTAGTTTACCTTTTAAAAAGGCTATTAGAAGAAAAGTTTGAGGAAAAAAATATTGCCACGTCTCAGAAAGGGAAATCGTCGTTATCGTCGAGTTTGAAATGGGAAAATTGTTTAATATGACGGATAGACTCACCTTCTTGAAGGATACCGGTACCTAAATCATCACCCTGATGTAACTGCCTCGTCGGTTTAGTGGTCGCAAGCGTGACTGCTGAGCGTGAGGTCCTGGGTTCGATTCCAAGGTGTTATTGGGTTTTTCCATCAGGAGTTTCTCAGTAGCAGCCAAGGAGTCTGGATTTGCACCCGGTAGATGGTAATATGCTCGCCCCCTATTTATTACATGGGGCTTAAACATAACTGGCAAAATGTGGATGCACTTATTAGGTACAGCTCTGCCTAAACCTTCGGGAATTACAGGCATCATGTTATGTAAATTGTGGTTATTTTGGTTAACTGTCAATTTTTTTTACAGATTTTCAGAATAATTAGTTATTAAATAAACTACTTCTCAATCAAGGAATTAAAAAAAAAATGGCATCTATTTGTATACTGTCTTATTTTCAATGACTTAATAAGGACCAAGAAACAAAATCAAGCTGAGAATGGTATTTCGTTCGCTGAAAGCCAATTGTTTTCCGTTGAAATTGGTTCCTCTTTAACTCGGCCACGAATTTGGAGAATTCTCATTGAACAAGCAATATATTTCTTTGGGAGACAAGGGAATTAAATAGACTATAAATTGCTTAATTTAATGTCAAGGGATAAAAATAGAAGATAAAACAAATCGTTTAATTGATCAACTTCTGACTATCATATCATAAAGTCATCATCTTATGACAGGCAGTATTCATTAACTAATGTTATTATAAACTAGCAAATGGATGGAACACATTCAGCCTATAGCCTTATTCAATTTGACTTAGTTTGATTGTATTGTATTTGGTTTTATTTGATTTTATTTTGATTCTATGTTATTTTATCGGATATTATTTGTCCATGTCTTCGGATTTCTATTAATTTATGTGTGGCAATGGGTGTTATTTACCAGAAATAAATGAATTTATTTATTTATAATCTTCCCATTGCTGGGATGCTGGCCTCCTCTCTGAGAGAGCGTGTAGGCCATTAATCAACCACGCTGGCTCAGTGATTGTTAAATGTCGCATATATGTATTTGAAAATTGCTCAGTTTCCTCATCATGATTTCCTTCACCGTTTTGAGAGCAACAGTGACCAATTGACTAACATGAAGTTAAGTACCTGTCTGGGTTCGAACCTTTGACCTATAACTTGAATAGCTTTCAAGTTATAGGTCAAACAAAAATAGCAAAACAAAACATAGAAACACAAACATATTCAATTTTCGTTACAATATCACGTATACGGTAGCTACGTACTTGTTCGTAAGTAATTAGGCATAAATTCGTATGTTTCCCTTTTCCATTGTGTTGTCGACCGTTAAAAGGTTGTGGTTTTATCTCGTCATTATCATTTAAATTAAACTTTGTTATATTAATAATAGCTGTGCCCGCGGTTTCGCTCATGTTTATTCTATTGGTTTTATAAAATAACATAACATCACGCCTGTAATCCCCGAAGAATTAGGCAGAGGTGTTACGTAATAGCTAATAAAAATAATTCTCAAAAAAAAAAAAATTTCGCCAGTTATGTTTAAGTCCCATGTAATAGGGAGCGAGCCTATTTGCCATCTATCGGTATTATAAGTTAATGAAAATCCGAAGACATAGTCCCTATATTCGTAATCCTCTACAACATCAGTTGATTTTGCTATTTAAAAATTCGCTGCTAAATCTTTGGTTCAAGTATATGAACGATAGAAAAACACGAATTAAAAAATCCTCACTCTTATTAAAAAAATCCAAACCAGTTTTGGGAGCCTTGTTTTAATTTTTGGAAAACGTTCAATTATTTTGTTCTATTTCGAACAGTACTGATTCATTCCAATTTGAACAAATATATGATGATATTTAAATTTAAAATATTAAAACACTTATGCACAGGGAACTTCTTTAAATAAAGGGTGTAAATAGACCCTTAACGATGCCGAAAGGCACTTGTTTTCCCCGTCTTTGCGATCAGTTTTATGTTCCAGACCATACCTGGGAACCTTGTAGTTACGGAGATATACATGTTTTTAATGTAAAAATTTTACTTTACACACCTCCGCGACCCCCTTACTATTCAATCCATTCATCAATCATCATCATCATCGTAAAACGTGATTTTTCACCCCAAAAAAAAAAAGTCTTTTTGTGTAAAGATACTAAGTTTGATGTACAGAATGCTTGGTTGACGGCTATGTGAAGGGTCTGTTTACACCCTGTATTTTAATAACATTTCATTTTATTTAATGAATTAAGTTTTTATAACAAAATTCGCTTCAGCCTGAAAACCGCTACTAGTAATGACCGCAACCCGCAAATAATACAAATTAAATAATTAATCAGCAAACAGACAGATTTGTTGAACGGTAATTAACGGATCTCTTTATCAAAAGGTTTCTGATTTCAGTCGGTTTATCTAACTACTATTACATTGTGCTTACTTAGCATTTGTTTTAGGATAGATAATTATTCCGTTTCATAAAAGGCACATTTAGGATTGACAGCAGTGTTAGGAGAAGCGAAAAGACTAAACTGAGAAACGTTATTTCATCTGCCCAGACTTTTCCCAACTATGTTAGGGTCGGCTTCCAGTCTAACCGGATGCAGCTGAATACCAGTATTTCACATGGAGCGACTGCCTATCTGACCTCTACAACCCAATTAGTACTGGTAATAACGATACCTCTTGCTAAGACTGGTTGTCAGACTTTTGGGCCACTGACTACCTAACAACTGTTAAAGATCTACAAATGACACGCGGGACGAGGCACGAAGGAAACTCGGTATGTAATGGGTGACCACCCATCCACAGACCAACCTAGGCAAGCTCGGATTAACCTAAAGACCGACCCGAACGGCTATTATTATTTAGCTACGAGCTCCTCAAACTGAGAAACGTTATTACATCTAAATAATTCCAGACGTCTTCATACACTGTTAATTCATGGTTTACAGCAATATTTGTAATAAAGGCGAGCGAGTAATTCTATATAAAGTATACACCCATCACTAAACCTTGTTAAAACAATCGCTGGATACACAGCATCTCTTTCGTACCTACGTTCCAGCTTATGATGCCAAATCCTTCTTTTAAGTCGATTATTATTCATAAAATCACCATTTTCCTGTCCTTATCCCATATACTATAGAATATTCCACATTAACATGACACGTTACTTCCAAAATTGTGCAACGGTAGTAAGCCCCAAAATTCTCAATGAATGATATTAAACGTATTCGATCCGGTACTGAAGCAATCCTTTGATTCGGTATGCAAATTTACGACGACACAAGCTCAAAGTTACCTCGGCTCGTAACTCCGACGGTGATTTAAACAATAAAGCGGTCTGATCAAACCGATCATCTCATCAACCTCGTCGCATCGTTAGTACATATGCTGATAGATGAATTATGTCGCTTTTATTTTGAATCAAACTACAATTTATATTGATTAACTGTTGACAGTTCGGCCAAATGTTATTTTTGTGTTTGAAGGTTGTATATTTCGGTATATTCTTCTTATTTACATCGGAAATATTAAACTTTAAAACATTTTATATCGATACCCATCGCGTTTCTGAATAGTATTCGCTAATACAGGGTGTAAGGGACAGACCTCCTCAAACCTAGAGGGTCATTCAGCTCCTTATTTTGAATCATATTCCACCGGAATTTTTCGCCCATTTTTTTTTCAGCTACTATTCCCCTATTTCAATGTAAAATCCCCTGTGCGCAGCACTGCATTTTTGTAAATAATACGGCTAAAATCAAAAATCCAACAATGGATGGTGGACCGATGACCTGGTGAAGGTTGCAGGGATCCGCTGGATGCGAGTCGCACGGGACCGGTCAATGTGGCGACACTTGGGGGAGGCCTATGTCCAGCAGTGGACGTCTTTCGGCTGAAATGATGATGATGATGAACAATGGATGTTGAAATACTCTAACGAACGACGTGTGTAAAGTCGTCGTCGCGCTTGCCGTTCGATACGTGCGTTTTGCCACGGTAACGATACATTACGTAAGAGGAAATAAAATAAATCAAATTAATTGGATTCCCCTAACATTCCTAAAATAATATCTTGTACCGGTCATCTTAGTTTGATATACTAAATCCACCCCATCAGTTTGTGGAGTGCTGTACCTTACGCCCTGTATATTCAAAGTAGTGCTTTATTTCAATTTGACAGAGCTTTTTACTCTACTACCTACCTAAACTTACAGCTTATTTCTAAATTGTAAGACAATAACGTTTTCGCAGAGGATTTCACCAAAATGAATTAAACGCGATTAGTACATTTTAGCGGCGTTCAAGAACTGTCGTGTCAACATTCTACAGAAATTCTGACACTGATAGCTCTTCAGCGTGGTTTAGATGTGCTGATCTCGAATAATAAAATAAGTATATAAAAACCGGAATTTTACTCCCTGACTGCCAAAAATCTGGATTAATATAAAATGTATATAAATAATTATTATTGTTGGTTGGTACAGAAGTGCTTTATTGCTTGCTTACTTTTTTATTTTTAGATTTAATTGCCCAAGGCTACGGTCAAGGGCAGTAACATCAACGCAAACAAAACACTCAATGGTTAGTCTAAACCAAATGAATAGCTTCCTAAATACCTAATTATCTTTTTCAAATTAGGAGAATTCTGTTCCGCGGCTATTTTGTTTCACCAATAAGCAATTGACGGGAATCATTCCCGCTATGTCGATTCCCGTTACGTCGACTCGTGATTTTTCTTGGTTTTGATGCATTATCGTGTGTCATCTCGCCACGGTTGGCGCAGTGCCTGAGCGATTGGCTGCTGCACTACGTGTGGCGGGTTCGATACCCACACGGAACAGTTATTTGTATGACCTACAGGTAGTTGTTCCGGATCTGGCTGTTTGATTATGTGAGTTTAAATGTTAGTAAACGCATCCACGATATAGGAGAAATTCCTAGTATGGGGCAACGTTTAAAAAAAAAAGATAGGCAAGTCAAACTTCAAAGGTCTGAAATCGTTTTAAACCATCTGAATTATTACCTCAGGGCCAAGGGACAAGTGGCTATCAAATTTTCAAAAGGAGTAGGTAACATAATCTTTTCAGTACCTTTAGGCAGCTTTAGTGTGATAGAAAATTAAAAACAAAACATTTTATTGTTACATTTTCTGGGCCTTCAGGAAATCGGTAACTACACACTTCAAGAGTAATACATAGCTGTGAAAATTATACTTGGGCCGATAATAAATGCCTATTCTGAAGACATGACAATCTCCAAATTAGTTTAGAAAATAGGCTTATCGTCTCAGACGACAGATTCTTCAATTTGTCAGTGAATAAAGCACACGACATTAATTTATCTCTTCTTACTAACCTAGTTAATACTTTAAAACTACTTATTGGAGTAGCACTTTGTTGGAAACAGGCTTACCACTGAAACTTTCGAGAAGTTTCCGTCGCGGATATTCGAGACTTTAATTCTTTTCGTAATGTTCTTTTTTTCCGAAAATTGGAGGGTTGTTAAGTAAAACAATGATAATATCCGTAGTAACATTTATACTGTGTCTGTAATACATAAGTTCATAATGATCTTTGTCTGTTTTCAAATCACTGTATTTGTCCCTTTTTGATTTTTAAGTGAAGTCCCACTCTTAAAATACGTGACTTCGACAAAGCTATAGAAAAATATAGGTCACAAACTTACATCTTTTTCCCATGGGACTAGACAGAAACAACAGAACGCCACCTGCTATAAATGAATAAATAAAAACCCTTACATAACCCTTTCGCTCCGTACACGGAGTGATAGACATTTCTTCACAAAAGTTCATTAATTTTTTTATTCTATTCTATACTATTTTCAATTTATTCTAGTTTGCAACGTCGATTAACTATCACGGTGTTTACTTGTTTCCAATTGTTGGCTTTACCCCCATTCAAAATAAAGTTAAAACAACAATAACAATATGCTATCTATTTTCCAATATGACGTATTCTTGACGAGTTTCAGGCATCGTGTAGGCGGAGCAACTGCTTTGATACTTTTCATTCAGTGAAGAACAAAATATAAAAAAATATTTTTATAACTTGACCTTCTAATAACGGCCGTGTCAAGTCAGGACATTGGGAGTGATCAATTTCTTTGACGTAACGACACAGTAACCCGCTGACGCATCGTAAAAGCTTTTCAATAAAAGGGAGCAAGATATAGGCGATAGCGGGTGATAGGCTATCGTTTCGTTTGTAGCCGTGGAATGAAATTGCGGGGCTATTTCGATCCTGTAGATAAACTCGGTTCAAAATTAGGTTTACGTTTATCGTTAGTATATTTTGGGATATAGATGAAAATTTGAGCAATAACCCTAGCATAGCGAGTAGATCGTGACATGTCACAATAACAGGTCAAAAATTATTGTTCTTCTTTTAACTCTATTTAAACCTTCGTAACTACTGTCAAGAATCTAAGAAAAGATGTAATGTTCTAGACCTAGAATGTTTTGTGCTCGGTCAAACCTTATAATATTATTATCACTATTCAAGTTTTTCCAAGTATGATGAGACGAGAAGCGGCCCACCAAGTACACTAATTCTGCCTAGCAGTAACTGTTATCCTACTTTTGCAAACATACGAATGCTTTCCTATAAACGATTAATATAATCGTTTATTTGGGAATAAAATCCTTATTTTGTCCGGAGTCACTAAAAAAACTAAGTTAATAAACCTTAACTTAGCCGAATGCTCATTATAATGTTTTAAGATACAGCTGATGCAATCCGGATACTATTTCTGAAAGACGCCATAGAACTTAATAATCCTAAAGTATCAAGATTAACCATAAATCGCCCAAACCATTACCAAATCCATTAACGCCTCCGCTCGTAACTTACACCAGAGTTTATTGCGCGTATTTTTTCCGTACCTTTTATGACTCGTAGGTGTGAACTGGCTTTTATGCCCAATCAAATCACAATGTAGCCTAGCACTTGGCCTGGTCGTATCATCGGAACCAATTACGGGTAATAGAGCAGTCAAAGTCTATGGTCGTATGTTGGCCGCATAAAATTTTAATTATAATTTTTGTGGTAGAGAGAGTGAAATTGGTTATGATTTTATGTAGGTTGGTTGTTTTGTTGGGCAGTGTACAATTTTTTTGTTTTATGGTGAAATATTCGAAACGAACGATGGTATTCAGTATCTTACTACCATATAAACAATTTCCTTCGATGCTGATAATTCCATAAAACCGGTTTAGAAAACGTCTTTTTACATGATCTATAAAAACTACAATAGGCTTATTCAATCTTAATTTTAAAAATTCAAGGAACAGAATCAAAACTCACATTGCTTTCTTCTTCTTTATCGTGTGCTTAATGCTTAACCTGGTGTCAGAGTTTTTATGCCGCCCATGGGCCTCTGTCATGGCTTTACATGCCTTCAAAAAATATCTCTCAGGCATGCTGAACGGATGCGCTGACATTGCTAAAAAAATATTACCAATTTGGGTCGACAGATTATAACTTGCGATCCATCTCACGAAACACGATATCATCTGCGATAACTTATAAGATACATCACAAGCTTAAAAGGACTAACTTGACAGCTTGATTCAATCATTTCTTCGTGATAACATTTAATTAATTGAAGATTCTCGTTATTCATAATATTGATATCAAGATAATTTTTAACAAACGGTCTTCGCGTTGCTGTATTTTGAGCCGCCATATCAACTAAAAGAAAAATATATTTACTAAGATGATATTTTATTTCTGAAGAGATTTTTACGATGTTTTAAGTCTCACAAAAAATATAAAAAAAACGGAGTTGATACTTGAAACAACAATAAATTCTTTGTAGTCTATAAATCTTTTGTAAACAGTTTTAGATTGCACGCAGTAAAAACTAAAGTTGAGTAAGTTCTAAATAGCATTAATGTTTCTTTTTATATCGAAAGGACTCAGTAATGATGCTTTTACTTTTGTTTATTTTCATGATACGCTCTTAGACTTTTTCATTAAATCTTAATTAATCTCAACTATCCCGTTAAGATTTAATCTAGCTCAAGTGACGTTGGGTTCATAATAACATTACTGTATTAGTTCGTAACTGTCATCTATGGCCCCTACGTGTAAACAAGGGCTACTAAGATGGGTATATCAATCATAATTACCCTTAATAAATCAATCAACTGGACTGTTGGACATAATATTATTATCTGCCCAAAGGCTTACTAAGGGGTCGATCTGATGTGGGATTTATTGATGAAGGTTTAAAACCCGTCTGTTACTTTATTTACGATTGTACCCTAGTAGAAACTCTGGAGATAACTGCTGTAGTTTAAAAACCTCAAAGTTCATCACTATCTATTAAGATTTGAGGAAAGTTTCTAGCTTCTTCCATTAAACAATATCAACCATAATCCCAGTTCCTTTATTTCACCGCTTTCTGCTCAGATATCATTTACACGTAATCCTGAATCCTTGTTTCGGTCTTCTTGTATTCTAATTGCCTTTCACATTTTTAAACTCTCACTCTTTTGCATCTCATGATACATGACTCAGCCATACCGGGGTATTCACACATATTCTCGGTCACCGGTGCACGGTCACTTTCAGACAAGGAAATCATTTACTTAGAGGCTTTATCTAAAAATGATCAATCAGTTCTTTGTGGTTAATAATTTCTCAGTGAAAAGCAATGAGTTCTCTTCTATTCCATGGGATTTAATAAGGTCATCGAGAATTGAGTATGGATTTAAACCACTTAATTCGCTACTCTTTTTTATTCGCGATATCCGTTCTGTGTCTATGGATATTACAAATTAAAGACGCCTTTCGTGTTTATCTTATTAGGTCCGTAACTCTGCATCGGATTTAAGTGTGATTTTTACTATAATATAAATAAAATAAAAAGTCCATGTGCCTAGTATTTTCAGTACATCTATACATATAATAAAATCGTAGACTTTCCGTGTCTGTACATTACAGATTTTTGCAAAAAAGTCACTGGAAAGTGCGAGAAATAAGTAATAGAAAGTAAAAATATCTTTTTTTAAATTTTTGTCTGTTTGTCGGTTTGTCGGTTTGTCGGTTTGTCGGTTTGTCTGTTCGTTTGTGCGCGCATCACGTAAAAACCCCTCATTGTATTCAAAATCTAAATATTACAAAATAAGAAGCATTGTTGTGGGTATTATTTAGCGTTTATTTCATCAAAATCGACCAACAGACGCAAAAGATATTAACTTTAAAAATTTTGTTAGTAACCTCATACGCGATTTCTATGATAAAAATAATTTACGTAAATAGGTTTTAGTCGTAGTGTAGTCACTCGGAATGGCTGAAAACTAATTTTGTTTTATTTTTCCATTTGTCTTTACTCTTTGCACGGAAGTAATAAGAACTACGTACGCACGCGACGGCCAGTCAAGCTTTACAAAACCAGTTTATGTAGATCTCTCATTGTATAGGAAATCTATACAAAGCGAGGTCAATTTATACTGGAATTTTACAGCTTCATGTGCCGCCGTGTGTACAGCTGCAATTCTTGCTTGCATTAAAAAATTGCCACCAAAAGAGAGGTTAACGCTAATTTAGTCTCTTTCTAATAAGGTGACCAATCATTTTATGTAAAAAGTAGGGTATGATGGAAAGGCTGAGAATATAACATTATTAAATTAAATTTAAAAAAAAAATCTATTTTCGTTTCCGAGGCAATCAAATAAAAAAAAAAATAGTAATACGAGAAAGCTATTATTATATATTAGGTGTCGGTAGATAGGTATTAAAAAAATAATCATAATCATAAATCTTTATTTAATTCAACATCAGAAGTAACAGGCACTGGTATATGCACAATCTTAAATAGAGAAAGGTGTCTGAAGTAGGAAGGTCCTGAGGTACAGATCACCTCTCCGGCTTAGATATATCATTTTATTTGCAGCAATTTACAGCAATTCAACCTGAAGTTTATTTAAATAATAAAATTACTATTATTTGGATTTTACTATAATTAATGGTGACCAGTGAAATGATGTATTAAATAAGATTAGTTCTTAGATAATAGATAGATAAACAATATCCCACAAAATAAAAACTTTATGGGGACAATACCAAAATAAGACAATGACGTTGTCAAATTCAACCAGACCACCTTTTTCCAATGTTGCCCGCACACAAACTAAATAAAATATTTTCGTTTGAATATTAAAACAGGACTTTCAGGATTTCGTATTTTTATATGTGCCTACCGAAATGACTTCGAATACTAATAATTTAGTAGATTAATGATCATGTCCACATTGTGCGAGTGGGAAAAGGCTAAAATCCGGCAGTGACAAGCCTCAGAACGGCTATTTAAAACTTACGTTAACGGAGTAAAATACTTATATGAACAAACTAACATTGCGAATGGGTTGCCTGATAAAGTTAAGTCAAGGCTACCCTTTATTAAAACTAACGGAACTAATCTTTTTTTCAAACCAAACGAAATCAAAATGGAATTAAAGTAAATATCTACAAAGCAATCAAGCCAAGAATCTGTTAGGTTGTCATCGTTTTGTCCCTACTACAGAGTTGTAAGGTATAAATAGATAAATTGATACTATATGTCCACTCATCTATTTTCTTATTAAAATATTTATTAAAAGAAAACACGATGGCATAACGTTCTGTTGTCTAAGTAAAATCGGTCAAGCCCCACGGTTGTCGCAATTTTAAATAGTCTTCACTTAATGATATCAGGCAACCCATTTGTTATGCTTTTTTTCATGTATATTAAACATATTTTTGACTCCGGAAACATAGAATTTTTTTTGATACTAGACAGGCTTATTTATAATGTTAGGTACCCCAGAGTGAACAGGAGTTATATCCGTAAGAGCAATTGTTTCACTCGCGGCATATCTGTAACGTTTAAATGCCCATGATTGCACTTGCATTTGAACTTCGGAGCAAAATATTAATAATAGTCAGTAGCAACATAAATTTAGTGAATAGTCAAATAGCTTGCTTTCAACACTATTTGTTACATCGATCTGCGTAATACTTGCGTCTAAGCTTCAACTTCTTTCTTCGCCCGTTCATCAGAGTCCTTGGAAAAGTATCCGCTTCGGCAATCATGGTCTATCTTCGGAAATATGAGATCTAATATAATTCCCATGATCTTCTTCTTTTTTTGTATCGATGATTTATCACATTATTAGCACCCAGGTGGCTACGTTAATCGCGGTTTCAGTAGAGATTTTGACAGTAAGTCCTCTAAATCGTAGATGTAGGGACACTTTAGATACTCCAGGAAGTCACAGTTAGCTGCTGCTACCATGGAAGTACGTGTCTATTAGGGGCCAGCCATAAAATTTATGACGTAATTTAATTACGTCATACGTTAAAGAGGTGGGGGGTGACAACAAAGTGTGACATTGTGTGACAAGGGGTGGAAGGGGTCCTAAATTTGGTGACGTCACATTTAAAAAACTAATATTGCTAAGTTTTAAAACACGAAATTTGAACTATTAACGAAAAACTTATTAAAGAAATATTTCCAACTCTATCGGCGGGCAGCATGTAATATTGCAAAATATGTGACGTCACACTTGGGAGGCGGGAGTCTCAAGAAAATTGACCTTCTGATAAGGACGGATTTTTTGACCCCTCCGGTTAAAAAATCATAAAATTCGTATGACGTAATTTATGGGTGGTCCCAATATAAATAAAATATTACAATTATACGACTAAAATCCTAAAAGTGCGGAATGAATGCACTACAATGCCTTGATAAACCAAACTTAGAAGCTTTATAGCGATGTTTGTGTTAATTCGGAAACATGAAGATTCTCAAAGCGCATAGTCTTTCTGGTTCTATTGCTAAATACATTAAATTCAAGCGTTTGCAGTATTTTTCAATTGCATGGTTTTTCAAATTCTCAATTTTGTTTCCATCGTTTGTGTCCATCCCATTTTTTCCATCGGTTGATTGAGCTTTCAGAGCTGAAAGATTATTTTTTAAATTGTTAAGGATATTAACCGTTGGTGCCTAGGATAGATCATGAGTTGCATCTATATTTTGCTTGCGTTCATAAACTTTGAGAATGACAAAAGAATGTGCGCTCACGTGAGCGAAGCCGCGGGCACAGCTAGTATAAAATAAAACACAACACACACGAAAAAGTTCATTAAACTTAATACTAATGACTTCGTTAAATCTAATAACCATTGGACTAATTAAACTTCAAAAATTGCGCCGCATATCAGTTTATAATTATTATTTATTTAGATACTAAACATCACACCCACAGATCTAAAGTTAAGCAATTAACGAAACTGGGATCAAATTAACTATTTGACGTCGTTTATTCAGATTTATGGCCATTCGATACTAAATTAAGTGGTATTTCGACTAATTATGGTTATATTCGACTCGCAATAGTGATAAATGGAAGATATTAATTCGCTGGGAAATATGATAAGTTAAAAGAAACGTGCTCATGAAAAGGTTAAGAGAAAACTTGAACTGGAAGATGAAGATTGTAAGTTGTTAGGTGTTTGCCGTCGGGGGTCATGTGGTGGCCCCCGGCTACCGTAGGCGCGGACCTGTGGACGACGAGTTATGGGCTAGCTCGCCGTCCGGCCGTCTTATGACGATAGGCCGTGTCGACGGCGCGTTCGTGTTCCACGCGCGCCTCAAAGAGATGTCAGCAACCACGTAGGTGTCCGCATGGGCCGATGCCTGCCAGGGCTGCGGGACTGTTCGAATGAGATACCGCGGCCCTGGAACACAAAGGGCAAAGAAGGAACATGGATGGGTTTTAGTCAGTACAAGTCTGACACTCCCTTCCGCTCCGCCCAGAGCGGGGGGGGTCATTTGATGATTCCCTATCCTAAGAAAAAAAAGGTGTTTGCCCCCCATTACGATAATAATGTAGGTACAGTGGGTAACCATCACCATGGGCCCGCTAGACCTGGTGGGATGGCACCAGTCGGGGATGTGCAAGAATGTACGAATATCTCCTGAACCCCAGACTCATAGTAGCGGTAGGAATCGAAGGTTTTTAAGCTAGTTGCAGTCATAACATAAGCCTCCGTTTCCCTCAGACGGAGGGTACACCAAAGGATTTCCTCACACCAATAAAGCACCTCATGACTCCTATGTTATGGATTTTTCGGGTATTTACCTATCGATAAGGTCACACCTACTATTAAGTTTAAATAAAGAATTCTCTAACAAAAATATTAAAAAAAAACTTTAATTTACAAAAGGTCATCTTTGAAGAACTACACTTAAGTCATTTTAATTGGCGACTTATACAACTAACTGGATATAGGCCTCCCCAAACAGGGAGGGGTTTGCCATAATCGCCACGCTTGGCAGGCTGGTTGGCAACCGCAGTACGGTTGTTAAAAAAGCACAGAGAACGCTGCTGCCCATTCTCTGGTAAGTCCCTTAGTCGCCTCTTACGACACCCACGGGGAGATATGGGATGGTGCTATTCTTTATGTACATACAACTAATAACCATAGTTATAGTAGTTTCAATACGCCCTGGTAACAAATGGCAAAACCCTTTATGTTACTTCAGTATTAATTAAATGTTTACAAAGTAATTTACCGATGGCACCAGCGAGGGAGGGAGTAATGAAATCACCTATATAACTTACTATCGAGAATTTTACTTTGTTTAACACTAGCAAGTTGGACCTGCTTCGCCTGCTTTTACAAAACATTGTGGTATACTCACAGAAACAATGTGGCGACACTTGGGGGAGGCCTATGTCCAGCAGTGGACGTCTTTCGGCTGAAATGATGATGATGATAATACACACAGAAACCTTAAGAAACCAGTCCTCTAAATGATGGTGAAACCAGCAACTAAATACAATGCGTAGTTTAGATCTACGAGGTCACATAACCTAAGTGTAACAAGCAATCAGCCAATACTGTTCCCACTCCTGATATACATGCCTCCGCTCTGTGGGAAGGCTGTAACCCAACACGTAGACCCAGTGCGGGTTGGTCATACAGACAGACATGAAAAAAGACTTTATTCAACTTAGAAACAAGTGAGTAAATACTTTTTCTAGAGAAAAAAGAAATTGCGAGAAAGTGCTCTTGTATTTCCTTGGACTTTGATTAACAAGAGTCGTTGAGATTCTGATTACTTTGAGAATGCTTGGCCCTTTTTTCACATCTTTGGGTCAATGATCCTAGTTCTTGTTCGCTTCATTCCCTACTGATTTGTTACACCTCATAATTTCAGGCCTAGGGAAGAATCGGTCCTACATTCTTTTCAATTTATCGTGATTAGGCCAAAGCGACGGTACTTCTATTTTCAGAACAATTGATGATTTTATTTAGGTTGTATTATTCTATTGTATTTCATTATCATCATCTGCCTAGCCTTTTCCCAAATATGTTAGGGTCAGCTTCCAGTCTATCTTCCAGTATATATGGAGCAACTGCCTATCTGACCTCCACAACCCAGTTCCCATTCTATTGTATTTATTAAAGTTATTATAAACTAGGTTTTAAAACACCTTATACCTGAATATAGAAAAATATTGCTAGTAATACTGACTATTGTGTAAGTAAGTGTATTTACGTATATGTACTTGTATGTATGTACACAAAGGGCTCTAAAATTAGAGTGGGTAGTCCCAAATTCCGGATAGATAATTTAGTTTAAAGTACTCTTGAAAGTAGTGTAGATATATATGTGGGTGACTGGGTGTACTCTAGGGTGCCATAGGTACATCTCTGCCTAACTCTTTGGCGAAAACTGGCGTGATGTTATATAACAGTTATTTAAGCAATTTAGAATCATAACAAACTGTAAAAATACAAATAAAATCCATTATAAAGTAATACGCAATATTACGCTAATTCTTAAATCGGCATCCATTTCACGCCTCTGAAAAAAGAAATGAAACCAAAAATATTATTCTAAAAAAAAAATGTAGCCATGATATCGACATGAGACCCACCCATTCTTGTAATAACACTATTAAAGCCATTATGACTTTTTCAATTCGCTAGATCGTTATAATCGCGTGATAGTACTATTTTATTTAATAGTCTACGTTTCAAAATTCACGTATGTAATGTCTCTTGAAGCGTGCGAACATTAAGTTCTGTAAAAAAGTCGATTTCTCATCGACACTCCTTTCGTATGAAAAAAATATTACTGGCACAGCTGTGCTCTATGATGGTACGAAGAAAAAAGAACTTTGAAAAGGTTCAAATATTTTTTAAATGTCGAACATATTCGAATTTTGATTGAAACATTAAATCGAACGAAACACGTTTAGTTCTTGTAATGATAAGTCAATAATCACGCCAGTTTTCAGATTTGGGAGGCTAGAAATTCGTATTAAGATATTTAAAAAGTTAATTACTTTCGTGTAATTTCCCGAGTGAATTTGATATCCAACTTAGAGAAGGATTAACTTTACATAAAGTTCTTAGGCTTATTACATGTTGTAACAAGCAAAACGAATACCTCAAAGTTTGTTGAAAGCGCTTTTTCGTAGCGCTAAGTAAAAACTAATCATTTTTATTTATTTATTTAAACGTTTTTACACACAAAAATATACAAAGGCAGACTTAATGCCTAAAGCATTCTTTGCCAGCCAAGCATGAGTGGTGGAAAGATAACGTGACAGGTGCTTTGCTTGAAAGGAAAATAAAATAAAAACATTAAAAGAAATATTTATGATGTGTACATACCTATTGCAGACAGGAATACATCAACCTGTAAATAAAGAAACAGTATTACTAAACAATATACTTTGTCACATTGCTTAAAAATTATTAAAGATAAACTCGGTATTTATAACATTATCTACTCGAGAAATTAAGTTGGCTCTGCCTGCCCCTCATGGCAAGAGCCACGAGCCATTAAAAATAAATACTATTTTATTTTACACCTTAAATAGACTCATTATTTCAAAGAAGTATTAATTTTCATTCATCTACTTGTCAAATACAATAATTGAAAGAAAAACAAAAGTTGTATCTTCAAATAATATGGAGTCGTAACATCTTATTACCTTATGTGACATTAAATCAAGAGCCGTATCTTTCAGTTTATTCTTTGTAAGGGTGAATGTCTTGAAAAATACGTGTTAATACGAGGAGTGTGAATTATTACCATCATATATTGAAAATTGGACTCGCTAGGGATTTTGCACGATGGTAGGTATGAATTTTTCAGTGTATGAAAATGTGACGTGCCTTGAATTTGAGTGTGATAATGTTATTTACAGTTGGTATTGAAAAGATGCAATTTACTGGTGTGATTGATTTTTATATCTAGCCAACGAAAAAATAAAAAAAAAACGAAACAATTTTAAATTATGATATAAATAATAAGACCAGCCTATTAATTGCTATCTCACTGCTGGGCAAAGGCCTCTTCTCATACAGAAAAGGCACGACCATTGATCACCACGCTTGCTTTAGATGGATTGGCGATTTCAGACTTATATAAATTATGAGTTCAGTTTTACAGGTTTCACGATGTTTTCCTTCACCGATGTCTGTGATGTCCAAGATAAACTTAGAAAGTACATTGGTAATTGGAAATAAGTAACATTGGTGATTGCCGGATTTTGAGCCCACCACCTCGTGCATGTGAAGCGAGGCCTTAACCACTGGGCCACCACGGCATTCCTTTTATTTATTGTTACTTAAAATTATTTGTAAACTAAATTGCACACTTGCCTAACGCCATTTCATACAACTGTCAAAGAACGACAGTTATTAATTAATTAATTTGAATTGTTAGGCAGAATAGTAAAGTAAGTAGACTGTGCTGTATAGTAGACTAGAAAATACTGTAGACAAACTTACTACAGTATTTTCCCGTTTATTTCATAAAACATAATTATTTCTTTAAATTGAATCTGTTTTCAAGATATTTTTTTATGAAACAAACTCTGTTTTGACGTTTGATCATGCGATCATAATTCAAAAAAAAAACATTTTGGCGCCATCGTATGTGTCTGGCAGCCTAATGTCAACGCGTCTATCTGTCATGTTTTCATAAATGACCCAAGTTTTAAAAACATTTTGGCACTATTTCTAATAAGAAACCAATTCATTGGGTTATTTTTCTGCGCCCCATTATATCTAAAGACTATTGTCGATTGATAAATGAACTACTTTTCTAAGGAGCTGTCAACAATTGTTACCATTTCTTTTTTCATGGTGAAAAAGCGGTTTATTTATCGAAAAATAAAAATTGTCGATTCCTTTTCTCAAAATTCTATTAACTATTTAGAATTAGGATATAATGGTATAAGTAATGCTATATCTAATGACTTTTACTATAATTATAACAATATCTCAATGTCAATTAATGTTAAAACCCCAAAATGAATTATTTAGGTCGTTAAGTATCTGATATCTAACTGCCTTTGTTATTTATTTTTAAATAAGTCCTAAATTGCCAGTTTTATTATTTTTAATAACCTAAAAAAATGTGTCTAAGGGGATTTTAAATTTAAGTAATTATTTTTACTAGGTTATTTCTTATCATAATTCCTCTGTCAAAACATAAATACATAATAAACTAAACAAAGAAGTTCTTCAAATGAATTAAAGGCTTTTGAATTGTATCTCGAAGTCACGACTCACAAGACATTTTACCTAGGTCGAACGCGCAGTAAAAAAATAGTATAATCAGAGTTAGACTCTTCTTATAGCATAGAAACTCTGCACTTTGCAAGCCCAGCTCAAGGTAAAAGTATGTATTACCAAGGTCAACTGCTCATTGTGTAGATTAACTGATAAGTCTTCAATTTCCTCTCAGCTTCAAGAAAATGTTTACCGGTCTAGACATCTACTTGCATTCTTTACATACTGCTGAAGGTCGTTCACCAGCTTCAGCGCTTTCAATGAAACTCTTTTGATACAAACCTTCATCGACTTCTAAATCCACCGCCAAGTCGTTGAACTTGCCCTACCTTCCTAATTATACCATGACCGCTTGAACTTGGCCCTTTTATACCGCCGATATTTTTAGGTCGCCCTTTGGTCTTGATTTCATAATATTTTTATACCGGTATCGGCAGTTGCTAAGCGCATTTGAAATGCAACCTTTTCTTTGAACTTTATAGTTCATGTGAAAATTATATTTTCATGCGCAAGTGGGTTAACTAATTAATGATTTCACCTTTTAAAAGGTTATTTGAAGTATCTATGGAAAAATATTTGAGATTTGAATTGGTCAAGAAGAAAAATATTGATATCCTTTCTTTTCCTCTGTGTTAAGGATGACATGGCTAGAATAGAGGTGTCTCGAGATGACGAGAAATAGAGAAGTATGGAAGAAGAAGAAGACATGGTGCGCCGACCTCAAGTGAATTGGTATAAGGGCAGGAGAATGATGATGATCCTTTCGCGGAGCATGGGCTTTGGGAATAGAATTAACTGTTAACCTTACTGCTGGACTATATCATCCCACTGATAGGAAAAGTTCTTCCAGTTTAGAACAGAATTTACTTAATTATTTAAAATCATGGTTATTGACGGTGAAGAGATTTTAGGAAGAACTAGAATCATCATCAATATTGGTAGCCTCGTTCCACCCATTAATAAGATTAGTTACTTCCAAAACCACTCATCCGAAAAGTGACTCATAATAATCATCAAGATCACTCATAAAATCATAACAATTCTGATGATCATTCTGATAGAGATCAATAACTCACTCCGTGCTGACCGGGATTTGAAATTAGAACAAACTTTATTTTAGTCGCCATTTTTAATATTTATCTTCCTACCGCCGCTCGTAAAGATATTAATGCTTCGTTTACAATAATATACACTACTACACTGTCCCGTTAGAATATTTTATTCGATTTTTTAAGGAGATTAATCGTTTGTTGGGAGTAGAGCAATATTAATAACAGCGTGAGTGAGTCTGTCTGACTTTGTCAAGGCTAAACTACTTAACCGATTTTGATGGAATTTGGCAAGAAGGTTACTAGGCGTGTAAGATACTTTTCATGGACAAATGTGGCTCAATATCAAGTGACTAAACTAATCTTCACGAACTAGTTTGATTGGATTATTAATTACCGTGACAAGACCACTAAAAACGTATTTTAAGGCGGCAAGTTTCGCCCAACAGACAGAAACTTAAGTAAATGAGATATTTTTCATCAAAGCAACTGGTTATAAAGTCTACGAAACGAAACCCAAGTGTGACCAACATGATCACCAAAGACTGCATAGAAAGCATAAAAAATACATAAATTTTTGTGAATTCTTGTTAAAACACATGAATTGACCATGATAAACATAATAGCAACAAATCATCAAATTTTACACAGTCAATAAAATAAAAATAAGCTCATAAATTTAATCAAACTATTTTAATTCACTGGCTGATCTAGGTTTCCAGACACGGGTATCCACACTAGTTGGCTAGGCAATAAATAAGTGCAACACTGAGTAATACTCCGATACCGTCTGAAAAAGAATCCAACTTTAAACATAGCGGCTGCGACGTGATTGAGTTGAAAAGAGACCGTAGGTAATGTTAATATGTCATGTTTTTGTGTGGCTACAGAGATTTAATAGCCAATTCTATTAAATCTCTGTCAGAGGTTCTACCCAGGCTCAGCCAAAAGGTGACATACTAGCCCTCGTAGAAGGTGGTGGAACAAGCTAGACAAAACCAACGACCAGCCCCCGTAGCATGACCACCGTAGACAAGAATTTCTTTGACGGAAGAATCGACAAAATGACAGATAATGCAAAGAAAGCTGTCATTGTGTCGACACAATCTGTCATTTTGTCGATTCTGCCGTCAAAGAAATCCTTGTCTACGGTGGCCATACTACGGGGGCAGGGGCAAACATTAGTCACGCCCACATCAGTCTTAGATCAAAAGAATTGAAAATGAAAATATGTCATGTTTTGTGTGGCTACAGAGACTTAATAGCCAATGCTATTAAATCTCTGTCAGAGGTTCTACCCAGGCTCAGCCAAAATGTGACATAGTACTAGGGATTGCAATTGCTGGATCCAGCATACAGCAATCCAGCTGGATCCAGCGCCTTTTTAAACATGCTGGATCCAGCATACAGTGCTGAATCCAGCGATGCGGATCCGCAAACGTATCAATTTCTATTGTTTAGTTTTGAGTTGCCGCCATTTTCGTTTTGCGCCTCTCCGAAGTTACTGGTACGTTAGTGTACTTGAAAAATCCAAAAAAGTATGAAGAAGCAGTAAAAAAACCTGGCTATTTTCCTTTGCCAAAAAAGAATGCGATGCGGCAGGGGATGAAAATTTTGTTAGAACGAGTAAATAAACAACATATTGTAAAGCCGGTGCAAGAAGATATCATGGAGTTAGAAGAGGATGGTCTAGATGATGACGCAGAACCCGTGAAAATGACTTTAGAGCAAGAGCTTGAGATGGAACTTAAAAGAGAGAAGGAGCACTTTAATAAACAAAAGCCAAGTGGTCCATTAGATTACGAAAAGGTCCTGAAAAAAGAAATGAGCGTTTATGAGACCGAAGGAGTGCGAGGTGAACATTTATCTATGGTTTATGAGTATTTAATGACCCCAAAACCGACTAGTGTAGAGACCGAAAGGGCATTCTCAGCAGCCGGCTACATATGCAGTTCTGTGCGAAGCAGGTTGGGAGATAAGACTATAGATAAAATTTGTTTTCTAAGGTCTTACTTTCAGAGAATTCAAAAAAAGACATAGTCAGTCTCTTATCGTCAGATTTTATACTGCCTAATTATTAACGAATAACGAGTGGAGAGAAGATTATTTCGGAGCTTCTTTTAATACAAAAAATTGATTGAAGATTAAAATAGTATTATTAGTACGGTCCTTTTTTGTAGTTAATTTTAAAAGAATTTGTAAGACTGATTGCTACTGATTAGCCGTTCTATCCTATCCTATCCTATCATTAAACATAAACGTAATAAGATATTGCTTACTTAGAAACTTTATCTAAAATGTTATATGAGGTTATATGTTTGTTATTTAATTTTAAGTTGATTCTTTTGATCTCAAATGATTAAGAAACCAAAGCAAATTGATATCAGATATCACCAAATGAGTGAAAGATTTCATAGATTATCGTAAGAAGTACAAATTAATAAAAAAAGTCTTAAAAATGTCGTCTTTTTATTTTCGTTCCACATTTTGCTGGATCCGCGCTGGACCCAGCTGGATTCAGGTCAATCCAGCAAGAATCCAGCTGGATTGAAAACGCCGCTGGATTGCAATCCCTACATAGTACCCCTCGTAGAAGGTGGTGGAACGAGCTAGACAAAACCAACGACTAGGGGCCACCATTAGCCTTAGATCAAAAGAATTGAAAATGTAAATATGTCATGTTTTTGCGTGGCTACAGAGACTTCATACCCAATGCTATTAAATCTCTGTCAGAGGTTTGCCTCAGGCTAGACAAAACCAACGACCAGGGGCCCAATAGCCTTGGATCAAAAGCGTTGGAAGTCATGGGTAGAGAACCTTTGCCAAGCATTGGGATGGTGATGAGCCAAAAGTAACAGAGATTTTGTAACTGCAGCTTTGCGCCCATAGCTGGGCAACGGAATACGTTTAAGTAAGGGTAACGAAATGACTACCCTGAATCACCAGTCACCACCATGTAGCCACATAGACCATTAACAATATATGTACAGCAACCACAACTGATTTCCCGTTCCATCATCATAATCTTACTGCCCTTGTCTCATGTTGCTTGGGGTCGGCTCATCACTTTTAAACGCTATTATTTACTCCTTTTTCTTTCATGTCATTTCTCACACAATTCATTCATTGTGTCGTTGGTCTTCCTCTCCCTCTCCATCCATCCACAACTCATCACTCTATATTATATATATTCATCACTCTTTTAGAAACATACGTTCCCGTTCAATATATTTTTTTTTACCGAGACGAGCATAGCTTAACCGTACGTCATTTTTGTCACATCAGCCTTAAGCTCATGTTTCACCGTCTACCATAATTGGTTAAATAACATAGTTATACAAACGCCCATATCTACATATACTAGCTGACCATTAAGACGCTGCAACCTTCGTTAAACTTCCAACGCTTCGAATAATCTTACGATTTGTTGCACCCCTGGGACTTTGTTACCGCTTTCATCCTTCAGATAATTTACTACCTAAGCTACATATTTATGTTATGCAGTTTTCATACTAATTAGTGGGTTACTGTTACTTGTTCTTAATTATTATTGGCTATAAATCAGTTGAAGGGATTAAATTGCTTTTAAGGTTTATTAAACTAAAATGACTTAATTTATATTTAGGTTTAAGACAGGAAATCATTCGTTCGTCAGTCATGGGCCATTTGACATTGTGATCATTATATTTCACAAATTGTCATAATAAATTATGTCAATGTAAAAGCCACAAACTATATTGCCAGCCATTTTATTTTTCAAGGTAATAAATACTCGATCATTTTAATTCAATTACTTATTCACTGTAGACTGTAGACTTTTCCGAAAAAACATTTGAAAACAGTCCCAGAGTAACAATACTAACGTCGAATGAAATTCAGAAAGGTGTCAATAAAATATTCGACCTTTAAAAATATAATATCATCCTTTTTCTTGTTACTTTATTCCCCAGTTACGAGGTGTTCTCCTGTCAACTGCTCGCCAGGGGAAATAAAAACAAAACAGTGAAGTTCTGCCTACAAAGAAATTTGAGAAACGATGCACGATTGCATGAAGCTTTTTATCTCAAAATATATTTATAATTTTATGGTATCGTAAAATGTTAAACGTTAAATAAAATGTCTGAGGTTTATTTGTTTTTCTCGTTTTATTTGGTGTGATAAGGATGTTTGATGACTTTACAGCTGAGCTTAACATTAAGATTAACAGTTAATTTCAAAACTTTATGGAATATCAAAATGTGGGGATAATATTTATCTTTCTGTGCCGTGTTTTATTAGTTATAAAAGCTCTCGTTATCTTATAAATCTGAACCAACAATCTAAACTACTAGTTAGTTAGTTAGTTCTCGAGACGAAAAGACGACGAAGAAAGAGTATATTGATTAACTACAATAATAAAAAACGTTCTAATCTACCAATGAGAACATGTACCAAGAATCTTCTGGACCGAAAGCGATCAAACTACCATCGGAACGACCCCAATTAAGATACATCCGGACCGCAGGACCTCTGTACGATCCCCTTCACACATGTTTTAATAGACATTTTATATCGCCCGGAAAAACGGAGCTTAGTCTCCTAATCCCTTCCTTCCCCTTCAGAGAGAGCTTTCAGTTCCTAAGACATTCCACCTAATTAACTTGGCCTGCCTTCCTAAGCCTGGTCCCAAGTTTCACTCATATTATGACGTCACGGCCATTTAACTAAGGTACGGGCCTTGTATGAAATATAGCGTCGTCTTTTGTGAAATACGAGCTTCGTCAAGTTGCGGTGAAGACTACCTTGGGTTCACTTGAAGAAGAGGAATTAGGTAAGGTAAGGTAAAATGGTTCTAATCTACAAGGATCTCCAAAATTTCTGGCGGTAAACATGTAAATGTAAACAAGATAAAGTCTATTGTGGCGACGGGTGGTTTGTGGGGAAAGTAAAGTATATTTTCCCTTTTGTACGCAACAATAGCTTCAATACCCTTCTGGATTGTTCGGGCAACTATTTGAGAAATATAGTTGGTCCTTCGAGAATAGGGAGCTTTAAGGACCAGATGGTCTGACAAAGTCCTAACGTAACTTTGTAGAAGAGTGTCATTAATCGTTAAACTACTTATCACAACATCACGCCAGTACACCCACATTTCACCAATAATGTTTAAGTGCCATATATTAGCGGTGAGTCTATTGCCATCAACCGGCGCCACTCCAGATTCTTGGGTGAAAAACACAATAACGCTGCTTCACCTGGGAATTGAACCCAAGACCTCATGCTCAGCAGTACCACTTGCCGTGGCTAGACAAACAAGTTAAACAAGTAAGACTAACTTGTCTAAAACAGTAGGAGGAACTCAATAGTCAGTCTTAGGTAAAACGATGTTAGGAGAGTGTCGTTAATAGTTCTGCTAATAGAATAAATATGGGTATTAATGTCCGCCCACATCCCTTTGCTCGGAAATCAGGGTTAATTACCACTTACATCAATGCCACGGTTCAACGGAGAGTAAACAAAGCACTCCAATAAGGTTGTTACCCTTTCTGATAAGCGGGTTAATGATTTTATGGAAGCTTATAAGGGAATTGGAAGGAAAGCTTCTGGTGTTTATAGAAATTATTAAGTATGTGTTAATGAACTTTCCCTCTTCTTGAAGTTCTGTTAAGTAATTTGATGACATAGGTTATATTCCAAAAATTACTGAGTATTCTGTAAACGTATTATAGGGTTATGAAGAACAGGGTGTTCCCATAGTAAAGGGAGGATCCTCCGACCAGAAGGGTGTTGTTTCTGGTGGGCTACTGCGCGACCGTTGTTGTCGGGTTTTTCTATACAGGGTGTAAACAGACCCTTCACATAGCCGTCAACCAAGCATTCTTTACATCAAACTAAGTAACTTTACTCAAAAAATATTGTAATACGGTATACGTTTTACGGTAGGACTCGATGGAAAGCACTCAAAGCATTGTGCTGATAGATGGATTGAATAGTACGGGGGTCGTGTAGGTGTGTAAAGTAAAAATCTTACATTAAAAACATGTATTTAAAAAAACTTGTGAAAAAGTTGGAACTTTGACCCCCAATATCCGTAACTAGAAGGTTTCCAGCTAAAGTCTAGAACAAAAAAAATATTGCAAAGACGGGGAGAACAAGTGCCTTTCGATTATGCTAAGGGTCTATTTACACCCTTTACAGTCAAGGAAAACTTGAATAACGCGATTTAGAATATTGATGTTAGTTGTTCATAGACGGCGCTAGAGTACTTTTTGTACTATGTTGCCATAGTACTTTTTGTAGCTCCACTACAGTATTATAAGAAAATATTAAGGTTTAGAAGTTTTTAAAACTAAGAATTAGACAATATATAAATTGATTTGAACTGCTCCATTTAAAAGTAAATACGATCTTGAAGGCGCCATTATTATTTTCTTTTGCTTCAAATATAACCTGCCTGGGGTTTCCCTACTATGTAGGCTATGTAATGCCCGGCTTTCAACATAACTGAATACGGCTGAATACGAGTATTTTATATGAAGTATCTGGATGATATCTGGGGTTTCTGACTTTAAGGCTATCCGTGACGTCATACCCCAAACAAAGAATATACTGCTTTCTCAGAAATAATAGCATATTACTTTCCAGACGTAGTTTAATTTCATCTGTCTCTTGTAGAATTATCTAAAGAAAAGTTTGACGCAATTTGTAAGATTAACTGTGATGAAGATTCAGTACAGTAATCCCTGCTTATTTATTCTTGTTCGTAATTGTTGTGCTGCTCGACGTTTATTAAAGATATTTATTTCAAGTTCTTTTGTTAACGAGCTTTCTGAAGAGGCGTCAGAATGACGTGTTAAAGTTTTTGGATTAAGAGCGTTAACGTCTTACGGCATTTCATACAAACTTACAAGTGATTTTTTTTCAAAATTACTGAACCTATTTTAATGAAACTTTGTACGTATAAGCAAGATACATAAGTCTAAAGACTTGACAGAGAATTTTTCGAAATGTCTTTTTAAAAAAAAGATAATTGAAAATTTATATTTCTATGGAAAATCTAAAATCGGTCTAAATAGCTGTAACACTATTTTTCGAAAGTTCTCTATCAAGTCTTTAGACTTATGTATCCTGCTTATGCGTACGAAGTTTCATTAAAATCGGTTTAGTCATTTCGAAAAGAAATCACTTGAAAGTTTGTATGAAATGCCGTAAGACGTATTTTCTTATATGAATCTGAATGCTGCAAAGTTTAGATATAATTCTTCTCACGACGACGTGGCAGCGATTGGTGAAGAAGATGACGGTTTACTTTCAGAGCTGCATCCTGAATTAAACAGTTTAATTTTCAATAAATTTTAATGAATTGATTTTTCAGAGGCTTATTTATAAGTTTTCAATTATCGATATTATTTGGAGAGTTCGCCGTATCGGGTATCATAACTTTGAATTTGATGCTTGGTAGGTACTATTCTCTGCCTACCTGCAAGGGGAAAAGGCGTGAGTTTATGTACATATGTATGTACTATGTTTATCATCCCTCTGATGAGCGAAAGCCGAATTTATTCCACTTCGCGTAGCTGCCCGGAACCGCGATCCAGTCTTTCTTAAATCGCATGAGCCTTGCGTATGTTATTTTTTTTCAGGCAGTTGCAACTTACCACAAAAAATACTTTGAATAGTTTAAAAAAACCTTTTCTACAAATGGCTATGTTTTTTTTTTCTTAAAGCTACCCATTACATTTAAACAAAGTAACACTTTCTCAATCTTAATGCTCAACACTAAAACAAATGCAAATTTTAACGACAACACAGACAACTGGAAGCTATTTTTGCGTCTAGATTTCAGCACTTATAGGGAGAACCCAACAAATATGTATGTTATTCTAAGAATGCAGACGCTTCCAAAACATATAAATGTAAATACAAGTGTTCAGAGACACAATATTGTGGGGTTAATGACATGGGACTAAAAATATACAGCATAGTATTCCGAACGAGGTCTTTCGTATTTTAAGAGCCATGATTATTCGGAAATGAGAATGATCATAAGATTACGATTTTTAACAGTAACATTTATAATGTATTTTATTTACCACACACAAAAATGTTTGCTCTACTTATGAATCTGACATAAATAAGAAACTTTTTTAAGCAATGGTTGCAATTGATACTATAGTCATCAATTATATACTTTACATAAGAGAGCTTTTATTTCAGAAGCTCGTGGTTAAACAATAACAGCCGCTCGGATCAATCTTCAGGTTAAGCCGCGCTTGCCTAGGCTGGTCTATGGTTGGGTGACCACCCATTATATACCGAGTTTCCTCCGTGCCTCGGAAAGCACGCTAAGCCGTTTGTCCCGGCAGTCAATTGTAGATCTTTGACAGTCGTTACAGGTAGACAGTGGCTCGAAAGTCTGACAACCAGTGTTACCAAGTGGTATCGTGTTACCCAGTACTATCTGTGTTGTGGAATTCAGATAGGCAGTCGCTCCATGTAAAATACTGGTATTCAGCTGCACCCGGTTAGACTGGAAGCCGACCCCAACATAGTTGGGAAAAGGCTAGGCTCTCTTCATCAGAAAACACAGCCACATCTCATACATTACACTTACTACTATACTAGAAACCTCGTAATAACTAAAGAACGAATGCACATGAGAATTAATAAGGCGTGCATAGCGTTCACCACAATATATTGCTGCTTTGAAATTTAATTAATATACCAAATTAAAACTTAAATATATCAGCGTAATCAAGCTGGTTAGCAAACAGTAATAAGATAGAACTAAAAGTTAAAACCAATTGTAATAAAAGAGCTAGATTTTATTGCTCGGTCGTCTCGATTTCTTACTTAAATTAATTTTAGCTCAAAGTGCTCATAAAAAGTATATTACAACATAATCTATTATTTTGCTCATCTTTTCACGGTACCCAAAATAGAATTAGAAATTATTATTGAAACCGAAGTTTCAAATTATAAAACTTATAGCTGAAGTTGATTCTTCATTTCGTTGTAAACTTTGTGGTTTGATAGTTATTTCGTCATTCTAATAACCAATTATCTCTTAATCAAAAGTTTTACTTGTTTCTGAGAATAACATTATAATATTAGAATATTCTTCCACTAGTAGTTTCTTGAGGCTTTGCCTTTGAAATACAAACAGCATTTGTAATTTTTTTTATCAATTATTAATTATACATAAAATACCATATTTTCTTAGACAGACGCTCATCTATACTAATATAATAAAGCTGAAGAGTTTGTGTGTTTGTTTTTATCGCGCTCATTCCTGGAACAGTTACTGTTAGCCTGTTTCATCCCACTGTTGGGCAAAGGCCTCCATGACTTCCAAATGTTTCGAACAAGGTCAGTAATTTCTGTTTTGTTAATCCAGAGCGCTATCTCTGAAACTACTATGAAATATTCTTTTTGTGTTTGATAGCCCAATTTTTTATTAACATGAAGCTATAACTCTTCGGGTGAAACTAAGGGCCAAAGATGTTCAGTCAATAAATATCCACTAAGTACAGAAACCGAACCACGTCGCCCTCCCAAAGCAGATACGATCATAAAAGACCGCAGAACAATAAAAGATTGAATGTAAATAACAATTAAAGAAAACCATTAACTAATAAAGTCCCTAGGCGATTAACTAGCAATTATTTATTAGTCTCTGGTTGGGTAATTTACTGGTGCGATTATTAAACCCGGCACGGAATAACAGAATAGTAGATACAGAAGTTCGGGTCCATACAGCGAGCGATCGGGAGCAGTGATGGTCTAGCATCCTAGGGTCGATTGCAATGCACCAACGGACTTTCAGGAAATTTAATGCTCTTTAAGTTTTTCGTCCAATGTGGTACACAAAATGTGCTCAGTGGGTCGGAACAGGCTGTTAAAAAAAGGTATTTGTTAATATTGAATAACCATCATCGAATTAAGTCAGAAAAAATTGTGGTTTTTGTCCCCCTCTGCCCCCCAAAGTTAGGTCCTCGAGGTCGAAAACTTAGGATAGTCTTCCTGGTGTTCCCACAAAAACCTGTTAAAGTTCCATTAACTTCGGAATACTTTCCAGTAACCTCATCATTTCTCGACATGTATACTGGATTGGCTCTCAAAACGGTGAAGGAAAACATTGTGAGAAAATATCTTAAAACTAAAAATTCGAAGACGTGTATTGTGACATCTACCAATCCGTACTAGGCCAGCGTGGTTACCCAGCAGCGGGAAAATTATGATCTAATTTTGTACACGAAGACGCTTATGAGTGATCTCACTCAACCGAATGTCAGTTGCAAGTGCGCTTGCACTCCCAGTCCGTGAAGCATGTCTACGTGTTCGTGCGTTTTCGCTCGTTATACAGCATAGCATGCATAATCAGCCTATAATGTTCCCACTGCTGGGACACAGGCCTCCTCTTTATGAGAGGGCTATAATCCACCACGCGGGCCCAGTGCGGGTTGGTAGATGTCACATGTATACAGAGTAGACCCTAATTATTCTGTGTTTATTTCTGAACTATTCTGTGACTGAACCATAAATGCGACGTTAATCGGTTGATTAAGACGCCATGAAACTCTTATTGGTTCGCAAGGACATTTGGGGATAGGTAATATAACATATGTTCTGTATGGTGTCCGGACGTAAAGAATAGCACCATCCCATATCTTCCCGTGGGTGTCGTAAGAGGCGACTAAGGGACTTACCAGAGAATGGGCAGCAGCGTTCTCTGTGTTTTATAACAACCATACTGCGATCGCCAACCCGCCTGCCAAGCGTGGCGATTATGGCAAAACCCCCCTTCTTGGGGGAGGCCTATGTCCAGGAGTGGACGTCTTTCGGCTGAAATGATGAATATAACATAAACAAATGAACGATCTATCAACACGTGATTACCAACCCACGTAGGTTGTTACCCATTGACAAATAAAAAACCCAATAGATCTTGGTGCTTAAATAATATTATGAGTCTAATTAGTGTTTCATGAAAATCTATTTTCTGAGATTTGAACTTTTGTGGAACTTGGGAATCAAAAAGTTCTAAACCTTTACAAGTTCAAAGTAGATTAGGACCACTCTTATCCGCAGCTGATCTTTGTTAAAGAAATATCTAAGCTTTATACGAGTGTTTAACTTCATGTTTTAACAGCTTTTTAATAATAAGTTTCCCAAACTTTACCAAGTATTATCTATTATCTCACGTATTCACTCCAAAAGCACCAGGCACCCAGAAACAGACAATAACCGTTTAAACATATGACGTCGTATGACGTTGAAGCTCTGCGGGTATTAATTGCGAAACCGCAGGCGGCGCCGCGGGGCGATGCATGTCAGTGAAGCGAGCTCTCGGATTATAGTGAAGGAATTCTTGTTCTGCATAATGCAAGCTTTATTTAGATTTTGTAAGACTAACCGGGAGGAGTGACTTCGCCTTTGGTATTTTTATTATTTTAAGCAAAGCCGAAATTTCGGACATCTTGACAGGTCAGAAGTGTAAAAGTCTGACAACCAGTATTAGACTGGTTAGAGTCCGTTGGTCCAGGCTATCATTTGTAGATCCTTAAGTCGTTTTAGGTAGACAGAAGTCCGAAAATCTGAAAACCAGTCTTTCTAAAGGGGTATCGCGTTAACCAGTAACTGATATCATCATCATCATGTTGGGGTCGGCTTCCACTCTAACCGGATGCAGCTGAATACCAGTATTTTACATGGAGCGACTGCCTATCTGACCTTCACAACCCAGTACTGGGTAATATGATACCAGACCAGCACCAGTAACTGATATGCGAAGGTTTAATAGGCAGTCGCTCCATGTAAAATATTCAGGTACTCTGGTGCATCCAGTAATCCAGTTAGACTGGAAGCCGGTTTCTAGAATAGTAGGAATTTGAGAAAAATCTCAGGCAGACGTGTATGGATTCGTTTATTATATGAAAATATAAAATCATTGTTCTAAGATTAAACTAAGTACAGGGCCTACATAGTTCTGATTTAATTACCTACTATAAGACCAAGTCTTTTGCCTGTCAGTGGATCATATTTATGAAAAAATAAAACAATCCCAGCTAATATTGGCATATAAAAGCAATTTATTATTCGACAGAACAAAAAAAAGTTTTCATAATTACATTTCGCCGGGAATCGTAATTTTAAAAACCAATAACGGTTCACGAGTAATTGGAAGACGACAGTATTGGCTCATAACATGAAATTACAATTTATTACACAATTGATTGAAATTGTTGATCAATTTGTTTTGGTCCTGCTGTACTCAAGGAGCATTTTATAATAGCACAAATCCGTTTAGTAATGGATTTATTTTGGTATTTAATGGACTTTTTGTTTACAAACAAATCGATGCGTGTTTAAGTGCTATCAATGCAATGTTAAAAAGTAAAAGACAATTTCCTGACGTTTTTCAGCTGTAAATAAACAATAATTTATCAAAAATAAAATCTGATTTCACATTTCGCTAAATAAACCTTAATTGCCTTACTATACCTGTGACATATTATTATAAAATTTAATACACCCTCATTGCGCCAATGTTGAAAATGTTGAAGTTACAAATGTAATGTGGGCAAGCCTATTGCCATCAACCGGACACAAGTTCCGACTCCGGAGGGCAACAAACATCCTTTTCGAAAACCGACTTTTCTAACCGAAAAAAAAAATACAAAAAAGTTCCAGCTCAACAAAGAGATCGCAAACAAGTTTCGTTCGCGTTGTACAATTAAAATACTCGAGCCGCAACAGTCACAGATGCACTGAAAGCCTTTTCCAGTAAAATGTGAGTAAAAAGTAATCCCCCTACCACTGCTCCCTTAAGCTCTTCTTTAGGAGGCTAAGCACTTAGACTTTATGTGTAAGTGGAATTTGAACTAAGAACATTTAAATTGAAGAATGCACTTGAGTCTTATTTTTTTTATTTTTAGTTCTTCAGAGTATTGTATCTATTGCATGGTTATGCAAGGACACAAATGTCAGCTGTTGTGACTCTAAAGAGGTCTAATAGTCGCAGATTTAATCCTGCTCGGGGAAAATATTCGCATGAGACACTAAAATTATGCATGACAGTATGTCGGCTTTTGCTGTTAAACAAAAAATTATATAACTGTTCATACCATGGAACTAATAAATACTATGGTTTCTACTTTTTCCTTTTTTATCAGTTTAAAAGTTACGAACTAGTATTCATTACGTATCTTTTGTGTAGCTTCTAAGTCACTTTAAGCCGCTGTAAGCTCGAAAGCCTCGACGAGCACAATTACCCGTAGTAGTAAGGAATCACATACGACATACCTACCTTCTGCATTATCGAATTATCGCTGAAGCATTTTGTTTATGCTTTAGTGCGCTTTATTTGAAAGATAACGTTAGGCCGCTTGAAACTTCTTCCAATACCGACACTGCAATAGCAGCTTTAAAACTAGAACAGTTTTAAAACTAGGCGGCCAGTATCTGTCGCTACAATTCCGTTTTCAAACTGACCTTTTTTTTCTCTCTTTTTTGCAGTCAATATGCTTGAGTATTTCCACTGCATACAAACTTAATTTGCACTTAAGTAATTTGTGGGTTTTAGTATAGGTATGTTTTGTTTTTATTTTTGCTTAGGACAGATCCTTGAGAAGTATGTAGTGTAACTTTGAATGGTAGATTGACGACTGATATGATATACATCGTTGCGGTCTCCAGTCTAGCTTAGTACGGAGTCTCAATAGACAAAAATGCCAGCTTATTCTGGTTTTGTTACCACTGGCTTGCGGCCTACCGTGCATTGTCAGGGCCACGTGGAAAAGTAACTTTAGTATTTTTCGGATACCAAGTAAACTGCCTGCCAGTTGAGTACTTAGTACCTTTGTACAACTAGAAAGTGTTGATTTTCAATTAAAAGTTAGATCAAAACATCATCACATAAAATGTTTAACCAAAACAGTTTCACTTTCTATATTTTAAACGCATGATTAATATACCACAACAATTTTCAGGGGAAACCCCGTTAGAATTATTAACCAAATCTGAATATACATAACGGCAGTGTAGACGATTTCAATTCAATATCTAAGTTTGAATACAAATGCTCCAAGTTTCTTAGGCTTAGAGAATTTAATTCCAATTTTCACTTACACTAAACATCCAAATAATGCCTAAATGTTATTGAGCTGAGAAAACTTCAAATCTCGGCTCAGCGCTGAGATTTGAAAATCGACAGCGTGTTTATATTTAGGCATTCATTGAGGAGTTACCTATTGATAGTAAAGACGAGCAAAAGAGCATTAAACCTGTCGTTACCTATCAGGCCTCATTTAATTTAGGCTCAAACTTGGAGAATTGTTTGTGCATAATTTAGCAATGTTTGAGTTGACTGGATTAGTATTGTATCGTCTGTGCCTATTGATTATTTGATTTTAATACACCGTTTAAAGATATAACATACATAGTTTTCTAATTTAGTATTATAAGCAATTGTTTATACTAACACACATCATCATCAGCCGAAAGACGTCCACTGACACTAACACTATAAGGACCATGTTGTTTGAAAATGAAAGATTTTTATTATTATTTATTAATAATCTTTATTATTTTTTTTTTTATAGTGAGAGGAAAGGGCGGAGGCCAGGAGTGGGATAATTCAGGCTAACAAAAAAATCTTTGATGGTTAATCTGATGAGATGACGAGTAATAGAGAAGTATGGAAGAAGAAGACATGCTGCGCCGACACCAAATAAATTGGGATAAGGCAAGAGAATGGTGATGACTCTTTGATTAATAATCGATCATTGCTTTTTGCTCGTGACTTATCTATACTAATATTATAAAGCTGAAGAGTTTGTTTGTTTGTTTGTTTGAACGCGCTAATCTCAGGAACTACTGGTTCGATTTGAAAAATTCTTTTAGTGTTGGATAGCCCATTTATCGAGAAAGGTTATAGGCTATAAAATTTTACGCGGACGAAGGTCGCGGGCAACAGCTAGTTATTTTTATAACTAACTGAGGACCAAAGTAACTATCAGCGATAACGTTGATGGAAAAGTGAAAAATATATTGCACTGACATAACCTGCCGAAAAGCTGTTGTTATAAAAATATTATAGTTTAAAAAACTCGCTTCAGAGTGACTTCATTTTTAGAAAACCCTTTCATTTGATGCCCACATCATGGGAATGCATAAAAATTACTAGTCCGCCATTTTCGGGAGTCCGCCATATTGGATTTAGAATGACGTCGCTTAATTAACCAGGCATTGTCATCCAACTTAAACAAGTATGTAAAATTTCTGCTCAATCGGACACCGGGAAGTGGATCAAATTTAACTTCAAGATGTTTTACATAGTAGTGCTAATAAGTAATAAAAGCGTGTTAATTCTAGGTAACGCTTTCAAAGCGATTTCCATTTATTAAGGCCCTCTGGACTTATTACAATTATAACTTTTGTTTTTTTTTAAACTAACATTGTTCATAAAGCAAGAAGACGGTACCTAATTGTTTATGGCACCAGTACTTATAGAGTGTGGGTAAAAACGAAACAGGGCGATAGTTGAGGTTATAAGGGTCATTTTTTGGGGGTATATTTTTTACTGTGGGGTTCTGAAGTTACAAATAATATTTCGTGACACATAAAAGATATTGAAAAAAATGCCAATACTCATAAATCATGGTACATACTGTTATAAAAGCACTTTTGTAGTGATTGATACATTTCCTAGAAGCAACCCATTTTACTCTAATTGCCTTTTTAGTAAATGTTGGTTTAAAAAAAAAAAACACTCAAGTAGTTATAACTTTTAAGGAGATCAAGGTAGGACTTTGCCTCGTTAATATTTTTTACTGAAAATAACCCCAACTATCGCCCTGTTTCGTTTCATTCATAATTTCTTAACCACCCTGTATAAAGTGCAACCTATACGAGCTACTGAAACTATTTTGGTTCCCGTGCATATTCAGCCACATTAATGTAACATAATTATCTATTGTTACTTGTAAGTAAGTCTATGACGTACCAGCTATTTATAAAACTCAGTGGGTGGTCAAATAACGAAAAGTATACAAACAAAAATGTTTCATCAAAAGCCTTCACTAAAACTTAGCACATAGTAAAATCTCACTGATCGATTTTAAACGCTTGACGCAGCTCTGAAAGTGTAAAATCCAACAGTGGGCTTTTATAAATACATTAATTTAGATATCGACTAGTGTTAGTGAAAACCACAGATATACATATGTCTTGATAAAGCAAAAACACCTACTTCGCATACCTACTGTCGCAGCAAGCCAATTTGTTTAAAACAACAATGTTATCTTTCAAGAACTTAATCTAAACATTTAAAGAACAAAGGCGTAGTTTATATTGTTTAGTAACTTATAGTAACTTATAGTAACTAAATAGTGTTTATGAAGTCCTAGTAGGTAGTCAAAAATGGCACTCTTGGTTTTTTACGGATCGTGATACTTGCGTTATCTAGCTAAATCTATATATCTGTAGTGAAAACGGTCATTAGACACCTAACTGACTGACTGGCGTTGGTGACATTATAAGTCGTTCATTAATTTGACAGGACCATTAATAAAATTCTAATCTTTATCAGTGAGTTAACAATTTTTTGGTTTTTTTTTCTTTGTTACTTAAATAGACTGACGACATTTACGACACGACACGACGACACGACACGACGACGACGCGACACGACGACGACACGACACGTTACGTATACGATATTTTTTCGTTTAAATAACATCACCCAAAAGTGACGAAAAATTGCAAACTCTTTTTTATAATTAACACAATGTTCCTACCTTTTGAGTTAATTCAAAGTATTTGCAAATAGAAGCACGTTTTCATTCATTCCAATTAAGGAGTAATTAGTGAACGAAAGCGTGAATGAAATTGAGATTCCGGATGAAAAGATCTTGCCCAGTTAACTCGTTTGTTCATGACATGGGCATGTTCTTTCAATTTGTATTACTAAGTTATTAAAAAAATTTTTTGGAATGTCCCTGACATTTCAGAAAATATTTCGTACCATATGGATATTCCAATGAGTTGCTATGGCTGACCTGGAAGTCTTTAAATAGACTCCGGACCCAGGAGATTCATTAATGACAGGGCAGAACCCCTGGATATAAATATGGTGCTGTTCCACAAACAATGGGGCAGTTAATATTGTGTCTTGCGTGTCCTGTTTTTCACTCATTACCTACCGAAACTGATGGACGCTACTGAAGGTGCCAAACTAGTGGCTCAGTTCTGAGACGACACAATTTAGATTGCCATCGACAAGCTAAGAATTCCAAAATTACATTAAATGCTGAAAAAATATCGTTACCTACTTAATTATTTTCGATTCACGTCAGTAGTAACATCACCAGTAAAAGCTGGCCTCTCATTTTATTCAAAGTCCATTCAAGCCCAGGTCAGTTCAAGGTCGGTGTTACTTGATTGAGTAGGTACTAAAATGTTACAAAACATTAGGTAAGTATTGCAACAACCAATTACCTACTGAACGAGATGATTATACTAATATTTAATGCTTTTTAGACCCAAAACGAGTTCAATTGTTGAGAGTATGCTTAGATGGTTGGGTCATGTGGAGAGTTAAGGGCGACTAACAAAAGGTATTTACAAGGCAGATGTGAGTGGCAATGCCGGGAGGGCACGCCCTAGAAGGACATACACTGACCTTGAACCTGAGGTTCTACAGAAAGGTCATTTGCTGTAGTACTCGCGGCGTGTATGACCAGATGTATGGACGTGAACGAGGCAAAAAGAGTATATATGTAACGTACCAGGTGATGTTCGGCCTACTCTTATGAGTAAAAGACGTCAGTTTATGTATGTACGATTGGAAAAATAAATAAAAATGATTTATTGTTTTTAAAAAAAAAATCTTTCATACTAATGATTGGAGTTTCTTTTTAGGCGTCTAAAGCCTGTGTTAGGAGACTCCACTCTTCCATAACTTATTAACATTACAAACTTTTTTTTTTCGTTTTCAATTAAATTAATCATAACACTTCAAAGATTGGTAAAGATTTCATAGGGTTGAAAGTGTTTCCTCTCCGCTCCTCTTGACCAATATCCTGATTATTTAATTCTAATAAAATATCAAGAGGAGAAACCCTTATAAAAACTTATTCCTATGGGAAATCTATACATATAATAAAATCGTAGACTTTCCGTGTCTGTACATTACAGATTTTTGCAAAAAAGTCACTGGAAAGTGCGAGAAATAAGTAATAGAAAGTAAAAATATCTTTTTTTAAATTTTTGTCTGTTTGTCGGTTTGTCGGTTTGTCGGTTTGTCGGTTTGTCGGTTTGTCTGTTCGTTTGTGCGCGCATCACGTAAAAACCCCTCAATGTATTCAAAATCTAAATATTACAAAATAAGAAGCATTGTTGTGGGTATTATTTAGCGTTTATTTCATCAAAATCGACCAACAGACGAAAAAGATATTAACTTTTCAAATTTTGTTAGTAACCTCATACGCGATTTCTATGATAAAAAAATATTTACGTAAATAGGTTTTAGTCGTAGTGTAGTCACTCGGAATGGCTGAAAACTAATTTTGTTTTATTTTTCCTTTTGACTTTACTCTTTGCACGGAAGTAATAAGTACTACGTACGCACGCGACGGCCAGTCAAGCTTTACATAACCAGTTTATGCGGATCTCTCACTGTATAGGAAATCTATACAAAGCGAGGTCAATTTATTCTGGAATTTTACAGCTTCATGTGCCGCCGTGTGTACAACTGCAATTCTTGCTTGCATTAAAAAATTGCCACCAAAAGAGAGGTTAACGCTAATTTTGTCTCTTTCTAATAAGGTGACCATTCATTTTATGTAAAAAGTAGGACATGATGGAAAGGCTGAGAATATAACATTATTAAATTAAATTATAAAAATATTTTAAATTTTCGTTTCCGAGGCAACTAAATAAAAAAAAAATTGTAATACGAGAAAGCTATTATTATACATATATTAGGCAATTACAGTAACTCAACCTGAAGTTTATTTAAATAATAAAATTACTATTATTTGGATTTTACTATATTTTATGGTGACCAGTGAAATGATGTACTAAATAAGATTAGTTCTTAGATAATAGGTAGATGAACAATATCCCACAAAATAAAAACTTTATGGGGACAATACCAAAATAAGACAATGACGTTGTCAAATTCAACCAGACCACCTTTTTCCAATGTTGCCCGCACACAAACTAAATAAAATAGTTTCGTTTGAATATTAAAACAGGACTTTCAGGATTTCGTATTTTTATATGTGCCTACCGAAATGACTTCGAATACTAATAACTTAGTAGATTAATGATCATGTCCACATTGTGCGAGTGGGAAAAGGCTAAAATCCGACGGCAGTGACGAGCCTCAGAACGGCTATTTAAAACTTACGTTAACGGAGTAAAATACTTATATGAACAAACTAACATTGCAAATGGAATTAGAGTAAATATCTACAAAGCAATCAAGCCAAGAATCTGTTAGGTTGTCATCTTTTTGTCCCTACTACAGAGTTGTAAGGTATAAATAGATAAATTGATACTATATGTCCACTCATCTATTTTCTTATTAAAATATGTATTAAAAGAAAAGATAGGTAATTTTATTACAAACACGATGCCATAACGTTCGGTTGTCTAAGTAAAATCGGTCAAGCCCCACGGTTGTCGCAATTTTAAATAGTCTTCACTTAATGATATCAGGCAACCCATTTGTTATGCTTTTTTTCATGTATATTAAACATATTTTTGACTCAGGAAACATAAGATTTTTTTTGATACTAGACAGGCTTATTTATAATGGTAGGTACACCAGAGTGAAGAGGAGTTATATCCGTAAGAGCAATTGTTTCACTCGCGGCATATCTTTAACGTTTAAATGCCCATGATTGCACTTGCATTTGAACTTCGGAGCAAAATATTAATAAGTCAGTAGTAACATAAATATAGTGAATAGTCAAATGGCTTGCTTTCAACACTATTTGTTACATCGATCTGCGTAATACTTGCGTCTACGCTTCAACTTTTTTTTTTGCCCGTTCATCAGAGTGCTTGGAAAAGTATCCGCTTCGGCAATCATGGTTTATCTTCGGAAATATGAGATCTAATATAATTCCCATGTTCTTCTTCTTCTTTTATATCGATGATTTATCACATTATTAGCACCCAGGTGGCTACGTTAATCGCGGTTTCAGTAGAGATTTTAACAGTAAGTCCTCTAAATCGCAGGTGTAGGGATACTTTAGATACTCCAGGAAGTCACAGTTAGCTGCTGCTATCATGGAAGTACGTGTCTATTAGGAGCCAGCCATAAAATTTATGATGTAATTTAATTACGTCATACGTTAAAGAGGTGGGGGGTGACAACAAAGTGTGACATTGTGTGACAAGGGGTGGAAGGGGGTCCTAAATTTGGTGACGTCACATTTAAAAAACTGATATTGCTAAGTTTTAAAACACGAAATTTGAACTATTAACGAAAAACTTATTAAAGAAATATTTCCAACTCTATCGGCGGGCAGCATGTAATATTGCAAAATATGTGACGTCACACTTGGGAGGCGGGAGTCTCACAAAAATTGACCTTCTGATAAGGACGGATTTTTTGACCCCGCCGGTGAAAAAATCATAAAATTCGTATGACGTAATTTATGGGTGGTCCCTTATGTATCACCTTTGTTAGAATATTACAATTATACGACTAAAATCCTAAA
This sequence comes from Noctua fimbriata, assembly GCA_905163415.1. NCBI lineage: Eukaryota > Metazoa > Arthropoda > Insecta > Lepidoptera > Noctuidae > Noctua > Noctua fimbriata. The sequence continues at coordinate 15,216,335 of LR990925.1, read as the reverse complement.
AGTGCGGAATGAATGCACTACAATGCCTAGAAAAACCAAACTTAGAAGCTTTTAGCGATGTTCGTGTTAATTTGGAAACATGAAGATTCTCGAAGCGCATAGTCTTTCTGGTTCTATTGCTAAATACATTAAATTCAAGCGTTTGCAGTATTTTTCAATTGCATGATTTTTGCAAATTCTCAATTTTGTTTCCATCGTTTGTGTCCATCACATTTTTTCCAACGGTTGATTGAGCTCTCAGAGCTGAAAGATTATTTTTTAAATTGTTAAGGATATTAACCGTTGGGGCCTAGGATAGATCAGGAGTTGCATCTATATTTTGCTTACGTTCATAAACTTTGAGAATGACAAAAGAATGTGCGCTCACGTGAGCGAAGCCGCGGGCACAGCTAGTATAGAAATATAATTATATTCCTTAGAGAACAAAAAGCAATCAGAACGTAGCTGCTCGAATCAGAACTACAAATATTAATTTTAACAGCCGTTCTGATTGAATATTGTTAGTATATGGATCATATTCGAGAAGTAACCGAAGCTAAATTTAAGAAAGAAAGAAAAATATTAGTCCACACAAGACAAAACTAAAAAAAATGGTTAAATAATAATTAACAGTAAAACAAACGTAAGAAAAAAAAAGAAACCTGTACGAGGCCAAAAGGCCTATATCTCGGCATGGTGCTGTGACATTTAAAAAAGTATCACTACATATTATAAAACAAAGTCGCTTTCTCTGTCCCTATGTCCCTTTGTATGCTTAAATCTTTGAAACTACGCAACGGATTTTGATGGGTTTTTTTAATAGATAGAGTGATTCAAGAGGAAGGTTTATATGTATATATTGCACCTGTGCGAAGCCGGGGCGGGTCGCTAGTATAGTATATACTTCTTCTGAGAATCCTGGCTTCACGCAATCGCTCAAACTCTTAACAAAAATAAAACAATGGCTCGTCTACGAATCGAATCAGCATCAAATAAATGAAAACGTCAGCAAGTATTGAAACTCCTAAACACATCAGAAAAAACATAGCCAACCTGCAATTCATTTTCCCTCAACTGGCAACCCTGGTAATTTTCCTTATTCGCCACTTAACGAAGCACAATGCGGCTTAATATTAATTTGGGGTCAGGCATCCTTAAACCCTTGAACGCACAAGACCAGTTAATGGAGAAAATCTTGGTCATGTAAACAAAGATAAGTAATTTCTCAGGGGCGCTCGCTACACGTCTTGTGCGGGTCCCGGCTCATTCGTTTGGGCACCATCTGTTGAATAACAGCGAAACCGAAGCATGGTTACACGGTTGGCTTTCATTCGGCTCGCGCTGATCGGAAAGGGTTCGGCGTCTACCATCGCTGAAGCACATAATCAACCACCATCATCTCATCATCTGCCCAACTTTTCCCAACTATGTTGGGGTCGGCTTCCAGTCTAACCGGATGTAGCTGAATACCAGTATTTTACATGGAGGGACTGCCTATCTGGCCTCCACAACCCAGTTAGAACTAGATATAACGGTACCTCTTGGTAAGACTGGTTCTCAGACTGTCGGGCCACCGACTACCTGTAACGACTGTCAAAGATTTACAATTGACAGCAGGGACCAACGGCTTAGCGTGCTTTCCGAAGCTCGGAGGAAAGCGCGGCTTAACCTGAAGACCGACCTGAGCAGCTGTTATTATTTAGCCTCAAGCTTCTCTCACATAATCAACCACCATCACATTATAATATCTCCCACAGCTGGAACACAGGCTTCCTTTCTGAGAGTATGTGGGCTATAAGCTAACACGCGGACTCAGTGCGACTTTCTCCCGAACGCTAATCTACCTAAAGACGATTTTGCGGAGCGGAAGATGCTTGTAGCAGCCCTGACTGTCGGGAAAATCCAACGGTGTGTATTTGGGTTTTCTCCTTTGCTTACAAGCAATTACCTTTTGTGCTCAACAAGAGAGAAGGTTACCATCAGCGGTAATGCATGGTCAATGTTTGTAGTTTTTTGTTTCTTTGCAAAAGGTTCCAGCTATGTTGCTATGTGTTTTCAAACTGAGGTACGTAAGTAAATGGGCATCTAAATAAATGTAAATAATTGGAAACTTTGTATGCAAGTAAGCCGCCTAGAGGTTTGTTATACTCATAAGAAGAATTAGGGAATGTAGTATTTTAAATAACACTCGATCAATAACAAAAATGTGCCGAAGAAAAACTTTCAAACAAGCTGTACCTAGGTTGTCATATAAATATGAATTGCAACCCACACGCAGGTGTAACGTGCAAAGAAATATGGTTTTAGAACCAATCTTTAGAGCAAAAACAAAACAATAATAAACAGCATTAAAATCCATTAAAACTATCAAAACATTTCCGTGTATTTATTTTAAGAGAAGTGATAAATGTAGGACGGTCAAAATATCTAAAACATTTATGTAACAAAAATAGATGCAGGATATAGGTACACATACCACGTTTTTTTAAAATAGTATTCAGAGAAGAATGTATGATGAATACTGTTGTGTATTACATCTGTTTATTTTTATACTAACGTGACCCGATTGGTCCTGCCGTCCGCCAAACAGTCGATACTGAGTTCTTTTATTAACAAGAAATAAAATTCTTTAAAGAAATAAACAGATGCTTCGAGATAATATAAGATATTTATCACGCACTTAATAATGTTTTTGTTCTGTTTTTAGTTTAGTGTACTTCGTTACTGACCTTTTGCAGTAAGTCAGCGAGACAAGTGCAAGGTTATATTTTATTGCGTTAGCACACTGAACTTTGTAGCATCAAAATTGTTTATAAAAACGAATAAACTCGAACTCAAAGCATTTATTTCAATAAATCTATTTACATACACTTTTTAGGGTTCCGTAAGCCTCCGCTGTCCATCCGTCTGTCTGTCAGCGGGCTATAGCTCATGATCCGTAATAGGTAGACAGTTGAAATTTTCATAGAATGTCTATTTCTGTTGCCAAATAAAAATTAAAAAGGGTTCCCCTACTACGATGATACGGAACACTTCATGCGCGAGTCCGACTCGCACTTGGCCGGTTTTTTTATTTAATGCCGATCAGTAAGTCAGATAGTACCAAAACGTAGACCTTAATGGAGAGGAACGGGCAAGAACCTCCTTGGATATTCTTTATAAAGAAGAGCATAATTATTACAAGACTTGTGGTCCTAAATGCGCTGTCTCTGAATCAAATAAATAGGTAGATAAATGAAAAAAACACGTGTCTACATTAAATCAATTATCAAAGAAATGTCGTTCTATTTTTCCGTGAAAAAGTAATTTATGTTGGTAATCCGCGGGCAATTTTCATGAGACATCGTATTATTAATATTGTAATTTCATTACGGGGCCGACCAGATTCGATGGAATCGTTCATTTAGTAAAACGTCGTAAGTATACAAATATGGGAATTCATTTGTTTTAGATTAAAATAAAGGAATTTGGTCTCTTTATATTTGCCATTCAAGGAGGCCGTCGTGTCAACTGTTTTTTATTGTTAAAATATGATCATCAACAGTCTCTTGCCCTTATTCCAATTCATTTGTGTTCCATACCGGGTTCCGGGTTCTCTATTACCTACTCGCCATCTCATCACCTCCTTTCTTGCCATATCATCCTTTACACAGTCCATTCATCGTTTCTTTGGGTTTTCTCTGCTCTTATACCCATACACATTCATACTCAAAACTGTCCTCACGATATTCCTACGCATCACATCACCATACCACGACAACCGATTACCACAAGTTTAAAATATGATCAACTTAATAAAATATAAACATTACTTAGACAGTCGCTTGTGATTGTGTACAATAGTTTGAGTATGACATTCCATTATATTACTATAAAGTTCAAAGAAAGAAAATAAAGTTACGAAAAGATATGACTACCCAAATGTCAATCACCCGTCAAAACTAGTTAAAAGTAATAACTAGCTGTTGCCAATTATACCAATAAAACTCTTTAATTACATCGTTACGAAATGCAAATATTCAAAAATTACTTATTACGTCGCACGCAAAGTTGTTCAAAATTCTTAAATCAAAAAACGTCCCACAAAAAGTAGATTAATGGAGAATAAATTACACGGTACTGACATTGCCCTTAAACTTATGAAATGAATCCAAATGTCAATGTCAAAGTACAACAAAACTTCGCCCGAGTTATAGGGCGACCAGAAAATCCTGACACTTGGCCATAAAACCAAAATGCATTATCATTCAGATAAGAACCACTGCGCTGCAAAAAATAATTTAAATGGTTTTTTTTAATTTGTTTTGAAGGTGATAACCGGTTAGGAACTGAAAGCTTTCCATTGTTTAATAACTCGTTTGTGAATGAATACAAATCAAACTGGGATTGGTTTAATTTATGTTGCTGTTCATAGCATGCTTTATGACAAAACTAAATAAACTTCAATAAAATTGAATGCAGTTTGGTGGATAGTATTCACCAATCAGCTCTGGACCTGCGTGACTGTTTATGGTCTGCTCCTTCACACAAAGAGGAGACCCGAGTTTCAGGAATGTGAAAACATGTGAGCAAGTAGCGACGCCATCAAGGACCAAGAAAAACTGGCCACACTATATTTCGAACACATTTAAGAAATATGAACTGCACAATAAAATATAACTCAAAGCGGTTACGTGATTAAGGTCGTCCATATTTAAATACGACTCTTACTTGATATTAAAATTAAAGTTATTACGAAAAAAGTAATATTTCATAACACGCAAGTCAACACCGTATTTAAATTATTTGCGTACCAAAGGTCAGTTTTCGCGAATGAACTTCAAAAAGTTATGTAATGTCAAATATAAAACTTGTACCTTTGATGTGACACCGGACATGTAGTAAACACGTAGTTTAAACATCCATGAATACATCACCATATGAAATAACCATCAGACAAATTAAAATAATAAATAAGCTGGAGATCAAATAAATATGACAGAGTGTAGTCTGGAAGTATTTCTGGTTTACATCAGTCAAGTGGTGTGAAATTTATAAAGTGCGATAAAAGTTTTATTTTTACTCTCTGACAAGTATAGTGCAGTGTTAAAAAACATTTCCGTTGAATTTCCGTATTTTCATTCGCAATGAATAATAGTTGAATTTCAATATTTAAAAAACTTATTACTTTTGCCAGATTCACTTTGATCTTTATAATATTTAACGGATTCTTCTTTTTATGTCGACGATACGTATATGTATGTATCTGTATTCAATTTGGACCCAGCAGGCGGTCACGTTAATCACGGCGTCAGAAGCCTTGTTATGATCGTTAAGGGTGCAGGTCATTTGAGTCATTCCAGCAAGTGTGAAGCAGTCTGATCGGGAGTACCGCACTCACACTTGGTGTTGGATGAATCGAAAAAACCCCAATTTTGCAAGATTAATTATTGATAAATAACGATAAAAAAGAACCTAGCATTTTTGTTAATGAATGGAGAGGGAGAGAAATACCAAAGAAAAGATGGATGGATTGTGAGAAGAATGCTATGAAGGAGTAAATGACGCCGTGAGGTCTGACGGGGGAGAATGGAATAAGAAAACGTGTTGAGCTGATCCCAAGTAGAATGAGACAAGGGCAAGAAGATTATGCTGATAAAGGACCTAGAAAATACTAATATACATTACGTACATTGATACGAACTCCAAACCGCGTCAACCGCAGTAAAATCAATACCATTCAGTTCAAGTTCATTCTCCATTACTTCCATTTCAAGGTGCCTGTTTTGGTCCTATTACCATTAACACGTCTGAATCAGTCTATAATAATCGTCTGCTGAAAAAAATACAATCGTTTTTGGCAGTCAAATCACATGAAAGCACTCGACGTTCCGATCTGCGCCGGCGCCTATATTCCACTCCATGTGACGTCACTTCGGAAACAGACGTTCATAATTTATTTGTTGGCAGCACTATATCACTAGTCTGTAGTGTTGTGAACCAGATACACTATTTTTATTTTTAATTGCACGTGTTTTTATGCGAAGTATATTTTTGGATTAGGAGTTTATTTTCGTTTTTTTTTTTGGAGATTGCAAAAGATGGATTTATTCTGGAAGGATTATATGAAAGAAAGTCTGCTGAATAAATAGAAGGACGGGTGACAGGTAGAATAAAAGAAAAACACAAACAGGTAACATAAGACAAGGAAGGAAGACAACATAACTTAGCCTGTAATCCCCGAAGGGTTAGGCAGAGGTGTACCTAATAGTACACCTACAATTCGCCAGGAAGGAAGATGTCGACGATAATTTACGATTGCCATCTCATCTTCACAATATAATTAGTCACCGAGCTATATCATCATCCCCATTTGTCATACAGACTTTTGTCTACCCATAATAACTCTGAAACTCATTGGGGTACTTTCTATATTTGAATGTCTCTTTGTTCAAATTAGTCAACACTGCTGCAGCCGCCATTTATCTTTATAATCGCCTTTGTTCCATCATTCTGAAGTAAAACAACACATACAAAGGAAGACGCTCATATTATGTTCCACCTACTTAGTACACAATACCAGCACATTAACGATTTAACGTTAAACATGAAATTAAACGGAAATTACAAAGGTACGCTCGGAAAATGTGAATTATTTAACGTCGAGTAAAAAGTTGTATTTTGTGCTGAGACTTGACAGTGTGAATGATGATGATGGGTTATGATGTTTTTTAGATGTCAATACAAACAAAAATTGCGCAGAAAAATAAATGTTGTTGAAATCATAATAGCTAACAGTAAGAACCAGGGCCGGATTTATGGGTGTGGAGGCCTTGGGGCAACCAAGAAGTGGAGGCACCGAAATTTGTTTCGGGACAGATGAAAAAACAAATAATATTAACAAGATGTTTGTAACATAATAACTGCACAACCCTCTTCGAATAAATTAGGTTATTTTTGCTCATTCATTCAGAAATGAGAAAAGGAGTTAATGTGTCAACTGATATTGAATTCAGTAAGAATATGATAAGGATGTATTAGCGAGCGAAGCGAGCTCGAAAATTGTAGCATTCCGCCTGGGATAGGTTGGTCTCTCTATAGATGTCCGAGATTTCGGGGGGTGTTTGAACACTCTTTGATGGACTCATGGACACAAAGGATGTAATTTTTTCTTAACCAGGTTGTGGAGGCCCTTTCGTTGTGGAGGCCTGGGGCAAGTGCCCCTGTTGTTCTGCCCTAAATCCGGCACTGGTCAGAACCCTACTTAAAATACTTTCTATCGCAATCCGAAAGATTTTGAAGGTAACTCCTAATCTATTGCTTCACATGTGGATAACGTTCGACGACTTAACTAACGCACAATAACATAACATCACGCCTGAATACCGAAGGGTTAGGCAGAGGCGTACCCATGAGTACACCCACATTTCGCCAGTTATGCTTAAGTCCCATGTAGCCTTTTGTCGTCAACCGTGCACAAATCCAGACTCTGTGGCTGCCACTGAGAAATTCGTGATGGAAAAACCCAATAACACTTTGCCTGACCCGGGAATCGAACCCAGATCCTCATGCTCAGCAGTCGCACTATACGCACTACACTTAGTTGAAATATCAAAATGAAAGGCATTGCGATTGAAGTATTACGGAATTAGGCACTCGTCTTAGCGCCCTGGCTAAAACAGATTACATTAAAAACAAGCCAACAACAAAAAGCGAACAAGAATCTAAATCCCCCATCCCCACTCTATCATCGGACGAGCAGAGATACGGCAAAGCATCACCGTTATATGGTTGAAGTTCCACGGACCGGAACAAAGCGCTTTGCTTCCACATTTATTGTGCTAACCACCAGTCTGTGCAATTCACTGCCAGCTTATAATCTGGATCTCTTCAAAGTTCGAGTGAATCGGTATATTCTAGGCAAGCGTGCTCCACATTAGGCCGTATCATCGTTTTACATAATACTAATTAATAAATAATAAAATCTTTATTAACATATGATTGTTCAAACATCAGTGTAGCCCTGGCTCTTGTACTAGGATTCCCTGTATCACAAGAGCCAAACTATATTAGGTAAGTATTAAAAAAAACTTCTTAAGATTACCCGGTCTATTTTAACATTGTGATTAATTTATCAATCTTCTACATCCTAAAGATTATTCGTCTATTGATAGTCAATAGACGTTGCTTATTAACCATTGATTGCCCTCTCCGAATCTATTTTTACCCGACTACCGCGAAGCCAAAAGGAAAGGTTATGATTTTAGCAGTTTATGTATGTATGTTTGTATTTACGTATGTTCCTCCGTAGCGCCTAAACTATTTATCTGATTTTGATGAATAAAGTCTCAATCGATTCGTTATTATGGCCCGGGTAACATAGGCTACATTTTTACCGACTTCAACAATAGGAGAAGCCAATTTTACCTTGTAAACCCCGATTTTAATTACAGCGCGATTTTTCAGTAGTCCGGTTTTTAAGTTGTAGTTTACTACACAAATTCTTGTTCAAACGTCTGGCCGCTTTATTTTGTACTACTACCTACTCCGCGAGTAAATACAAACACCAAGTGACGCCTCTTAAAATAAATTATTTCGAGAAAATATATGAGGTCACCAAAAGAAATTAGATCTATACTTTGGTATTGGACCCCTAATTCGATTTCCCTCAGGAGGAAAAGGCGTTTATTAAAAATATTCCAAAAATGGAGCTTTATTGATGAAAAAATATGAACCAATAATCGGGATAAGGGACCCAATTTATCGGGACAGACAAGTTCGTCAAAGTTAGGAAGTTGGAGTTATTTAATATAAACGGAATAACAATCCAAGAAAAGTCGACTAAAACACAAATTGCGATTCAATTTAAATCGATTTAATAATTTGTTTTCTTTGTTTTCACTTATTCACATCCAACCAGAAATAAAAAAGATTACCGAAATGTATTGAGACGGTGTTGCGAACATTCCTTCGGTCGTTGATAAGAAGTGCAAATAAAACAAACATTTTATAAGGTCGTGCTCACATTTGCGTCTCATAAGCTCACGAGTGAAGTTATCGCCCATTCGCGTTTTCGATTTACATTTAAAAACGGAACTTGCCACTTTAGTGTCGTAACTCCTTGGAGTCGACTTTGTATTCTTATTTTAAGTTCAAGATTGTGGAATCGAACGAAAATAAATTATCCTTTGTCTCTGTCAAACATTGTTCAGACACGATGTTTTAGTCCTAGGTAATGTCTTATTTTCAAATTAAATGCTGACGGTTTATATCCAACAGTCAAAATCTTAGTCACTTTACCCAACACTTCTAAACAGTAAAGGTAGCACTCAAAGGAATAACAAACAAGGCTCTAAATCTGAATTCAAAACAAACTGCTGCTTGTCAGAAGTACAAAAACTAGACCTTTTTTCAGAACTTCGGCAAAAAAAACGAATCTAAGCATGGAACAACAAAATGTTGCCCCAAAAATCTCCATATCAATCTCGGCGTGTCCATGTATCGAGGTCCTAACGTAACATTGGCCGTGAAACAGTTTGTGTGAAACGTTTTATCTCGTAGTATTCGTAAATCGTAATTGAACTCGGCTTGCACGTCACTACTTCGAAATTCGAATGTTTTCGACCCGACGAATTATGTTGTCGGATTTTCGGGATCCGTTCGGAAAGTCTCGGGACGGATGCCTGAACACGAATTTTATTGAAGGTTCTATGTATTTTAAACTGTGTGTGGGTGTGATCTATTTTAGGTTTTTCCGGAGTGTTAAGATGCAAGCCCTTAGTAATACAATGCAATAATAAATTTATCCTAATTTGTCTTTGCTTTTTGATTTTAACAGTTTACAATTTTTTAATAATATTTATTCATAGAAATTTCACAAACGTCCACAAAACACAAAAGTCCTACCAAACTGCAGAACAGATGTTCGATTTTTTTATGTAACATTTTTGATGATTACTATCAATAAAATTCAATTTTCACAAAAACACATTAGAAGTTTCACATTATCATATCACTGAGTGAGAGCGATCGCGTGATATGCCTAGTCATGCATGATATTCTTCTGAACAATCTCATTGAATAGCACCTTTTATAAACGTAATATGATTTAAAAAACCGTATACATAGTATGCTTGGTTTTTCAAAAGAAAGATTACGTTTAACATTATAGTCAAATAGGTTTTCATTTGACAACTTGAGCAGCTTTATTTGACTGCTCTGTCTATAGAAGATGCAAACTAGTATCAATTTTCTTTTTAATTTAAATCTCATTTTTAAAATAGAGGCATTGAACTTTATGTGCAAGGACTCAATTGCTAGGGACTAAGTGAAACATTAAGATACTTAAACTTGAAAGCTAAGGGTAATTAATCATCTTCTTTTTTGTAACAACGACTTAAATCAATATTTTATTCAGATCAAGAATTATATTCATACTTTAAATATCTACGGAATCTCTGACATAAAATCGTATCATTCTCAATTATATCATTCACCGCTATTTTCTTAGTTCAAAAGCTAACAGCTAACATAAAAGTCGAGAGCGGTCCAAGTGTGTGATACGAAGGCTCCGTAAACAGATGTGTTACGAGTGGGACTCTTGTTTGTCTGACCCTACTTCATATGAAGTTGACGGGTTTCAGCGTCGATTGCTCTGAAGAACAAAGAGAATGATTATTCTGACCTCGCATAATAATAAGCGGGACCTACGTTTATTTACAATAAGCAGGTAAAATAAAACGTCACGATTTTTTCCCTAGTGGTAATTCTGACGATTTTTATCTCGATTGATTTTATTGAGTTGGGTAAAACCAAAAAGCCAAACATTGATTTATCATCCAATGTAAACGAATAAAAGTCGAGTGCTACTAATTAAGACTAAAAAATAAACAGGAAGAAATGCCCTCATTATTATTGTTTAAATTATATATAATATATATAATAATTACTTTACAAGCGTAATCATGGGTCCCCTAACCATACGTACCACTACAACTAATAAACATGCATACGTACATAAAAACATAATTTATACAATAATTTTTAAATTTTATAAATTTAGTTTTATTACCAAATAATGTGTTTTGATTAAACACAACACACACACATGTGTTTTGTCGTGTTTGTAAATACTACTATAACTTTTATATCTTAGTTATACATTTTATTATACATACTGTGGTCTCCTGTAAGTGGAGGAGTCTACATGATACTTTTGTCGTCGATTATTTATTTCGTGTGTTGGTGTACATCCTTTGTTGGAGATCCTAAACAAATAAATAAATAAATAAAAACCAGTCGGTAACTATTCACTTTAATTAAAAGTCTATTTTTTTTATAGAAAACATAGAAAATCCTATCGTGACTAAAACTAAGTCAATTCATTTAACAAGACCTAAAATAAAGTTCACAATAAACTTTTGAATTCCTAATGTTTAGGTAATTTATGTTTCAGACACGGTTTGCCCACTCTAATTAAATTAATTTCGAAATGAGTTCATTTTACGAAAAAGTTTGGCCTACTAATTAGGCACGAGTAAAATAATATAATTTTTTTGTGGCTATGCCATTGTTAATTAATGTTTTAAAGCGACTGTAGCCAAATGGTTTAGTTAAGACCGAGAATTAAAACAAAACAGTTATTATGTTATGAAAAACAGCGTTGAAGCAAGTTGCTTGCTGTTGCTATTTTAAGACTTATGACAGCAGCTGTCACTGTCACTGATGACACTAGCCGTTGAGAAGAACGCTGAAGGTTTGTGCAAAGGAATTCGGCGAGTTAAACGTATTATTTTCTAATTTACGGTAGACCCCTTTCTTTTGCTTAATTGACTGGACTATCAATTCCCGAATCTGCATAACAATGGACACACAATTGCACAGTCCTTCTCTGTGAACAATTATAAAATATTGTTATTTTTATAATTTATGGTGCCACCTGCCACACAAATATTAGCAAGTACATACATACCTATACGCACTACGTTTCAATCAATTAGAGGGGTCGAAATAAAGTACATTAAAGTATGCTTTGTTGTCCTTAATTAGTTCCATACATATCTAGAAATAGAAAAAAATCAGAATAATAAACCAATATTTAAATTACCGTCCCGACTATTAAAATTACCTTTACACACTCTCGCATATCGCTATTTTCTCTTAAAACATGTCCAAATTTTCCCACTGTGTTCCTCAGTATGTACTCGTAAGTTAAATAACATGAAAAACGTCCTGAACAGATTTCAATTAAAATCACGTCATTATGTCTGACAAAGTGTTGAAACCGACCCTCTTGTTAAAAACGTTGCTGTACTGGTTTCCACGGCAGTGTATATTGATGTTTACTTCATAAATACAGATACGTTATGATTATGAACAATTTACGTACAATAATATTATTGTGCGTGATCTGGTGTTTTTCAGGAAGACGAGGGTTTTCAAGGCTGGCCGTGGTTTTCAACGATTACCTCTGCGAAACTCTAGGTACGTGGTTATCAACAAGATTAAGTAAGAATAATTTTGGCCGCTTCTTTTCAAAGAAACGTATTGATGTGTAGAAAAGGTAATGGGGGGGGCGTGTAGTAGTATTATATTAATTTAATTATATTTTTTTTAATTTTTCATATTGTTTTTTTTTTTCTTTAAAACAGTGTTTAATTATTATTCCTTTAGAATAACATAAAGACGACTTGGAAATAGTATCAATTTAATTATGGCTTTAATTATTTGGATTCAGGGACTGCCTAATTATTGATTGAGCAACTATTTCGTCTTCGTAGTTCAAAAGGGTAAAAATATCTGTAGTTATTCATTAGTATGAAACTAACATAATATTATGTAATTTCCAAATGCCCGATAATGTCACTCAAAGTCATCAAAAAATAGATTAGAACGGTTACCGGTTTTTCCCCAATTTGATCCGAACATTACCTTCCACAGGGTACTAATATGATCACCCTCAGGTGGTAATAAATCCGTTTTACAACTTGCAATAATCCACATTCATGATAACTGCCCGCTTTCATGTCCGGAACACGGTATTTTTATAATTTATTCGGGACATTTAAATTTTTGCGCCTACTGAAGGAAATCCCGTGCAAAAATATGACGGAAATTAAACGAAAACATTCAGTTACCTTGTTTTATAGGTAGGATCTTCTAATTTATAGAAATACTCGTACATATGAAGCTGTGTTATCTACCTTTGACAAAAGAAGTAAAAGAAAAAAATGTAGAAAAGTTTAGTAGTGCAAATGTTTTTTCTTTACTGAAGTGAAAATCACGTGAAGCGGCACATCACTGGGTGCTTATCCAACAGAAAATAATTGCAAGTGAAAATACAGATATAATTCCAATTTACATCTCCAAATGAATCCTTGGTTACCTATTAGAGCTCTTAATCATTTCAGATGAATAAAACCTTCAACAAAACAAACACATTTTTGACTAATCACCTCAATTTGCACCTCCAAATAGCAGGGGTGTCAAACACTAAAGCACCAATAAAACACAAAACTGGCCATAATCGGTCCCATTCGCTGCCAACTTTTACGTTATCACTACGGATTTATGGCTGCAATATGAGAAAGTTTCTGTCATCGTCAGGGGTGCTCAACATTTGGAGTAGGTACCCGTTATTCATAGCCCCGTTTTTGTTTATCTGCGAAGATAAAAGAGAACTGCTCGTATGGCTGGCGTTGAAAAATTTTGTGTTGTTTTAGTATAACTCGCCACTAAAACAACACAATTTTTTCGGGAGTGTAGGCTGTGCTGAATTTTGAGTAGCTCTATCAAGTTTACTAGCTTTTGTTTATGGTTTCGTCCACGTGGAGGTCGAAACCTATGTCACGGAACCTACTAACGGGATGATAAAGTATCTTACATATTATTATGTCTTAATTCAGGACATGTTAAATCTTTTATGTAAAAGTTAAAAAAAAAAAAACTAATATTAGTAAGGTTGAAGGTTATATGAAAATAGTAAAAGGTGCAACCTAGTGTTACACTGCCCCTTTGCTAAAACTGTTTGGCCATGTAACTTGACAGTATCCAGCTGCCTCATCAAAACAACCTACCTACTCTAAAAATCGAATACTGCCATGTATGTGGAAAATGAATGCACCCAGGTTGATGTCCAACCGTGGATCGAAGGCGCCACGCACAACGGTTTCTCAGATTTGTGGATCACCAAAATGGTGCTCGATGACATTACATTGAACAAATAGGTGGTTGAAAGGCATTGTTCAGACCAAACGTATTGTCGGCGGCTGACTGTGAGCGCGTAATGTTTTAGTATAAATTTGCTGGGAAAAGGGTCTAATAATATTCTGATATTGTTCTACGTGAGCTAATAGGTAAACATTTATATTTCTTTTTATGTATGTCTTTCTGAAACTGTTTATTTCACCTTGCTAAATTAGAGAAAAGTCCTAATAGGCACGTTAAGCTATCTCGCCAGGCATTTTGATAACAAATTGCTCGAAAGCTTAGCCCAAAATGGTCCTAGGTATATGAAAATTCTCACATAATGCTTTTCTGCACTAATTTCGTATAATATGTGACGTGTTGAACCATTACGGTAAGTCAGTCACTTAGATATATGAGCGTCTAGCTTAACTAAAGTTACACGTTCGCGCATTAGTGACTTACTCGTAATTACATAACATGTACTGCAATATTAACTTTACTGAAATAATTTATGATGTTACAGTAGGTAAGTAACGTAAAATAGTTATTAAAATGTTCAGTAGTTTTCGTGACCCACACTTTCATATCTCTTGTACGAGTAAAGATTCGGGACAGATCGTTCAGTGTCGAACGTCGCCAATTCGTCCAATATACCCACCGGTTTGACTACTTCGTTGGCCCAGTAGTCGCAAGTGCGACTGCTGACCATGACGTCCTGGGTTCGATTCCCAGATCGGGCAAAGTATTTTTGGGTTTTTCCATCAGGAACAGCCGGTTGATAGCAATAGGCTCGCCCAATATTAATAGGACTTAAACATAACAGGCGAAATGTAGGTCTACTATTATTTACACCTCTGACTAACCCTTCGGAGGTTACAGGCGTTATGTTATGTATGTTACGTGCCAGTTTGAAAGAAAATAACAATGACGATCTACCCTTTTTTAACCATATTCAAAAGTCACTCCATCCATTCTGCCCAGTCCGCCAGGACACAAACTTTCAAGGTTTCTGTCAAACACAATCTTAGTTTTCCAATTCCCAAATAATAGAGAAATTAAGGAGTTTGTGAAATAATTCTTCGATCTTTTCGGACTAGATCGAATCAAATACTTCAGGGAAATCTTGTAATTCTGGACCAAACTTGATAGTACCTACATAGTTTTATTAAAGGTACCTAAGTAAATACAAAAAGTTCTTATCATTTCTAACATTATCTTTAAGTCGGATATGTCAGAATTTATTCCGTTAGGCTCGTACATCATGTGGGCAGACGATAGGTTACATGTTATGAAAACACACTGGGTGCGATACACTGTTTCTAACAAAACTAACGAATTACTTAAGATTACAAGTTGACACTATAACACGGGCCACAAGCAATCGGGTACAGTTCCAAGACGTCTCAACTCCGCCGCGACCAGACATTGACTGTCGCCCTCGCTTCGAGCTGGACATCAGGGCTCTGTAGAAGCACGGTGTGTTGTTACTGATAAGGTGGTCGCGTGATGTCACCACAGCACACAGGTGCGCTTTCCAATTCAGTTTATATCCATACTAACGACCGGATCTGACTTATAATTTTTTTTTATGTGCTTACTAAGATTATGAAAGTAGCAACATTTTCAAGATCGCAAGAAAAAAAATCTCTCAATTTAGTCCAATATTTTTATCGTGCGTAATGATAGTCTATAAAAATTTTACTATACCTATTTCGAGCATCATTTCCTAGACGTTTCCTCACACGACAAATTATCACCAATCAAATTTGACGTCATCTTCCATATGTTTAGACTTGTCAATTATTTTTTGCATATGAAAACCATTATATCATCAAACGGAATCTTCATGAAAAACCAGGAAATAAAGAAATGACCGATGTATTTGAATCTCATACACGCCGCTTTACGAATACTTTAATTTCTTATACTGATTATGATGATATCTTTACTAATGTATGTTGTTTAACAGTCTTCAAAGAAACACGGAATTTGATGTTGATTTTTTGTAGCGTAAATCATTCCCATCTCAAATGTAGATACATTAAGAAGCAAGCTGATTTGAAGATGATATCAAAACTTACGATTTATTGCAGAATGTGGCTTCATAGGTCCGGACTGCTCATTATCGGCAACCAATCTTACAACTGCTAAACCTGAAAGAACCAAAAACAATACCATTAACATAACATCATGACTGTTATCCTCGAAGGGTTAGACAGAGGCGACCTTTTTTTTTTTTGTTTTCGGGGGGAAACCTTCAAAAGGCGACCGGTCTTTGGGGATAAGACCGGGGAGTGTAGGATTTTTACCGCACTAAAACCACCCCGGTGGTCACCATCCGCACATGAGAGGAGGCACCGTTTCCTCTTAAAAGACCTGTCCGGAGCCCCCTCTGTGCAACGCCTGACAGAGGCGACCTACAGTAGATTCAGATTCATTTTATTTGCTTGAAATATGATATTTTACAGATTTTATAACACATAGGTACACAATAGTTCAGCATATTCTGCCTACTTCATTCGGCATGCAAATTTTGTGACAAAATAATTAAATTCCAATGTCAAAAAAACAACAAAAAAAAGTATTAGAATCAAGAATTGTCTACATAACATATCAAATTCAAAAATTCAAAAAAAAAAACAACATTTCGCTGGTTATGTTTGTGTGTTATGTAATATGGGGCGAACTTACTGCCGTTAATCGGGTACTAATCCAGGCTCTGGGTTGGGAAATTTCTAAAGAGAAAACTCAATAATATTTTGTAAAATACTTTTACGGTTTAGGTATCGAAGCCAGGACCTCATATTCAGCAGTAGCGGTTATGACCAACGAGAAAATTTTACAGTGTTAGTATGTCATAGGAGCTCGTGGCTAAATAACAGCCGCTCGGGGTCGATCTTTAGGTTAAGCCGCGCTTGCCTAGGTTGGTCCATGAATGGGTGACCGCCCATTACATACCGAGTTTCCTCCGTGCCTCGGAAAGCACGTTAAGACGTTGGTCCCGGCTGTCATTCGTAAATCTTTGACAGTCGTTACAGGTAGGTAGTAGCCCGAAACTCTGACAACCAGTCTTACCAAGGCGTATATTATTACCCAGTAGTACTAATTGGATTGTGGAGGTCAGATAGGTAGTCACTCCATGTAAAATACTGGTATTCAGCTGCATCCCGTTAGACTGGAAGCCGACCCCAACATAGTTGGGAAAAGGCTAGGCAGATGAGGCAGATGATGAGTATGTCATTTCCCGTTGAGACATTTTCTTAAAGTGCATGAATCTCTTAATTAATCCGGAGTTGTTTAAATGGCTGAAATGCAAGAGAAATATTTTGTTTTCATTGAGCTAAGTTTATGAAACAAACTGTGTTTTATAATTATCTCTCTTAGTTGGCAATGCTTTTGTGTTTCCTTTCTAGGGTATCGATGACTACTCTAGTAGTTTAGTTATAGATCAAGTAAATAGATCTGGTCACGTGTAAAATTCTGTTTAACCTCTTTACAACCTTTTTTGGTATTTTAGAATTCTACATCAAAGTTAAGACAAGGATAACATAGCATGATCACAATTTAAAATTAATTTACGGCTTGAACCGAGTAAAATAACAATGCGCTGTCATACAGAGGCCTATATGATAGTGCATATAGGTAGCTAATAACGCACGAACGAATAACATACGAAAGCTTTGCGTATAAAAATACGTATGCAAGTAACAACAAAAAGGCGCCATTCAAATATCAGTAGGTAACCCGGAACTATCCCAAAACTATCAACATTCCAACTGCGAGCCATTTTCTCCTTACTGTCAGCTGGCATTAAAAGCTGAATCACTTTTGATAAATGGCATATATAACCATCCAAGTGCCACGCTGCCACCGGTCTACGTGTGAGAGTCCCCAAATGTACGTATTATACTAAAGGGGATCTGTAAGGGGGGGTTTGCGAGTGTAACACTATGCTTTTTCGCTGAGTGCTGACGTGGGGATGTCCTTGTGAGATGACGTAGGATTGGTAACTGGGGTTATGAATTATATAAAGTGCAGGACGATGACGAGTTCCTATATTTTTTAAGGACTGACGTAAAAATTAGACACAGACAGACTTGTCACAACAACCCAACGAAAACCCTGTAGCAACGACAATAAAGATAAAAATTATTTTGACAGCGATACAAAATCAGAAGTAAAATAACTGAAAGGAATGAAAGCCCGCACTCTAGAGCCATTTAAACAAGGAACAACTTTCATAGAAGGCGGAAGGTAAAGATTCTTATTTTAAAATAGACTGACGTAAAGAAAAATTTTTACTGCATTGTTAATCTTTAGTACCGACAACACTTTTATATCCAGCCTGCATCAACGTCACTCATAGCAACTGGCCAGTGACAATTTATGAGAAGTTAAAAGCTCGTAATAAACATGAACATTATAGTAGGTAGTCTGGATATACATGGATTTTATTTTTCTGGACGGGCGTGGTAATTTTTTAAAATTCTATCGACGGAAAATATTTTACTTATTATATTCAAGGTGTTCGGTAGATGGACCGACACATGTTCATCAAGACATACGTTCTATGGTTGAAACTAATATGCCTTCCCCTTATAATCATCATAATCAGCCTATTAATGTTCCCACTGCTGGGACGCAGGCCTCCTCTATGAGAGTGAATGGGCTATAATACACCACGCGGGCCCAGTGCGGATTGGTAGATGTCACATGTCTTCGAATTTTTGGTTCTAGGACATGCCGGTTTCCTCACGATGTTTTCCTTCACCGTTAAAGCCGTTTTGCCTTCCCCTATTCCTAAGAAAATTATGTTGGTCTCGTCTTTCAAACCTATTATTACCCATGTGTCTGTCTATGTGTCAAATTTCAGCCAAAACCGTTCATTAGTTGTTGCGTGAAAGAGTAATAAACATCCATACGTACATGATGGATGTACATATGTATGGAGAAATATTCATACATAGATCCATCCTCACAAAATTTCGTATTTATGATAGTAGTAAGATTATAAAGTCATGAAGTATAGGTAAATTTAGAAATATCCTATACCTACTTGATTTCGTGCAACATGAAAATGTCAATGAGCTCCTTGTCTGGTAACCAGAAAAACAAAGACATGTCTACCTGAAAACAATCGTGTCAAGACATATTTTACTGCGTTCAATCAATCTAAATGACATGATCTCAATCCTGTTCTTCTCCTCAACTGAATTTATGTCACAAAATATTTAGAAGACGCGACTACCCAATCGCGTACGAAAAGAATCTTAAGGTGCATCCACACCGAAGTTAGTTTTTGCAGAGAAACATTTTGCAACATCAATAAACTTTCTGGAACGTTTGCAGTTGCTTGTTGCTATTTATTGGATAATGCTTATCATGATCCATAATACCCTAAACCGATATCATACCGATTAATCATCAAAAGTTCTAGAACGTAACTTAATACGGCAACATTATATAACTGATTGTTATCCAGTGTCGCTCACTAACACTTGCAAAGGTTGCTCTACAAAAGTAACTGCGGTGTGGATGCACCATTATATAGTCTCAGACTAAAGCAAAAAATGTATGACGCATATGTTTTCCCAATCATTTTGTTTACGTTTCTAATATTGATTTGCAAGATGATGATACAGCCAATTAACGAGCTGTTAATGTTCAGGATTAAACGATGGAAATTGACCCGGATGACGGAATCCGACTAGTCAGTAATTTGAAGGTTAAATAGCTTCTTTTTTATCGTGTGGTTAGTGGCTAACCTGCATGACAGATAGTGCAAAGAAATCTGTCATTGTGTCGACACAATCTGTCATTTGGTCGATTCTTCCGTCAAAGAAATCCTTGTCTACGGTGGTCATGCTACGGGGGCTGGTGTCAGAGTTTTTATGCCGCCCATGTTAAATAGCTAATCATAGCATTGTAACTATATCGGATGTCAACAGACTGTCAGCGGCTTTTCATGCCCAGAACTTCCGTGGGAGATATTTATAATATTTTATTTTAGTAGCAATGTTTTTTTCGCAAATCTTATGATATTATTTTACCAACAAATATGAATAGGACTAGTACGTATTTCCGCCCTATAATAAGACAGAAGTAGACCAAGTGCACTTTATGCCTAAACACACTTGGTACACTCTTCTCTCTCATATTCCGGCATAGACGGCAATCCGATACAACCGGACAGAGTGCAGGCGCTGGAGTAAAGGCTTAACGTACTTTCCGTACCAAAGGACTATTATACCACTACTTCCAAGATCTAAAACACTTCTGTTAAATTCCGTATAGCCCTTTTTCCGAACTGGGAATCGAACACAGCAGTTCCACTCAGTCAACTATCGGGGCAGTTCAGCAGATACAAAAAAAAAACATTATATTATTAAAACGACCTGTTGTTGAATGTGCAATAACAAGCAAATAAGTGGAATTTGTTAAGCGGCACTTCAAAAAGTGCTACAGCCACATAGTACAAAAAGTACTACAGCGCTATCTATGGTACAAAGAAGAATAAACATAAAAAAAAATATACAGGGTGTAAGGGACAGCCCTCCACAAACTAATGGGGTGAATTCAGTATTAGTACTAAGATGACCGGTACAAGAAATTATTTCAGGGATGTTATGGGA
Source organism: Noctua fimbriata (assembly GCA_905163415.1). Classification (NCBI taxonomy): domain Eukaryota; kingdom Metazoa; phylum Arthropoda; class Insecta; order Lepidoptera; family Noctuidae; genus Noctua; species Noctua fimbriata. The sequence continues at coordinate 15,195,558 of LR990925.1, read as the reverse complement.
ATCCAATAAATTTGATTTGTTTTATTTGCAGTGTATTCTTACTGTGGTAAAACGTACGTAGCGAACGGTAAGCGCGACGACAAGTTCGATGAACTCTGTAGCTAAGCAGGAAGTGAACTGCTGATTTCACGCGTCGTTTGTTAGATTATTTCAACATCCATTGTGGGATTTTTTGTATTTAGCCGTATTATTTACTTAAATGGAGTGCGGCGTACAGGGAATGTAATTTTACATTGAAACAAAGGAACAGCAACAGACAAAAATTTAAAAAAAAAATCCGGAGAAAAATTTCGGTGGAAAATGATTCAAAATAAGGAGCTGAATGCACCCTGTCAGTTTGTGGAGGGCTGTCCTTTACCAACAGAAAAACCTAAACAACTTGGACAGCAGCCCACCAGACACAACACCAATCTGGTCGTAGGATCCTCCCATTTCGATTGGGGATGAAGAACTTCACACCCTGGTCATTGTACCTCTATATTACTAAGTCCAGTGCTTTCTGGTGACTTACTACGCCAACTAATTTGTCAATACGCTATACAATCCTCTATACCATTTGCGTTACATTAAAGGCGTACAAGATTAAACAGACACTGCTGCTAGTAAACGCAAGCTTTACTAAACGCTTAAACCATAATATAGTGAACGGAACAGGTGCTTCTAATTCCCTCAGTTCTCAGCGGTGTGCCTTTGAAATTTATTATTAACCTCGCAAGCTTGCGTGATCGTCGTGATCGATGACCGATTTGTACTTAGGAGGGTTAACTTATTTAATACTACTAGTAAAAGCTTAGACAATGATAATCCGAGAACGTGCATACATTTTACATGTAGGTCAAGAAAAACAGCTGAAGTCGGGTTTGTCTTGAAATAAAAATGCGGTCAGAATTCAGACCCTTAGCTTCTAGAATATTTAGCATAACGTTGTCTTTGAAACTAAGAGAAACACTAGATAGATGTAAAAGATAGATTGGATGTACCTACTATCTAAAGTAAAATCTAGTTTTGGAAGATACTTAACAAAGCATCTTTTTAAAATACCTCCTTTAATCTTAATTAAATTTAGATAACGCTTACCATTTACCATTGCAATAGACGACAAGTTAAAAACGTGATAGAAAAGTTGATAGACTTATAGGCGTTAAGGTGATTAAACGATTCACTTTTAGGGTTCCGTACCCGAAGAATAACCAACGGGACCCTATTACTAAGCCTCCTCTGTCCGTCCGTCTGTCAGCGGGCTGTATCTCATGATCCGTAACGATTAAACAGTTGAAATTTTCACAAAATGTGTATTTCTATTGCTGCGGCAATAGAAATACACATTTTGTGAAAATTTTTATTAATTGTTTTTATATCGACAAAAACAATTAATAAAAATGAATTAAAAATTAAAGGGGAGCCCCGTTTAATTATTAATTTATTTTTCCGTCCGTCCGTCCGTCTGTCTGTCAGCGGGCTGTACCTCATGATCCGTAACGATTAAACAGTTGAAATTTTCACAAAATGTGTATTTCTATTCCCGCTATAACAAAAATTAGTAAAAAGAAATTATAAATTAAAGGGGGCTTCCCTACTACGATGGTACGGAAGCCTGTATGCGCTAGTCCGACTCGCACTTGGCCGGTTTTTACTTTCAATTTGGATGGATCAACCAAAAACCGGAGACAAATTCTTGTTGATGAAGCTTTATGTGCTTCATTTTAACCCATTTTTTTAAATTGACTACTTGATAAATAATTACAAGCACGTATTGGATTTATTTATTATTATAGAGGAGCTCGTGGCTACATAATAACAGCCGCTCGGGGTCGATCTTTAGGTTAAGCCGTGCTTGCCTAGGTTGGTCTTTGGATGGGTGACCACCTATTGCATTACAAAACAAGGAGCTTGTAAGGTGGTTAGGATAATTAATTATATGAATTTATGACTACCATCAGTCATCATTATTTAATAAAAGGTGTTCGTATAGTTTGGCCGTTTTTAACCGATTTAAAAAAAGGAGGAGATTATGTTTGATAGCAACTTTTTTTTACTTACGATTGTCGCTACCAAAAGGTGGTTATTTTATTTCATAACGAATGCTAGGCTTAGTGTGCAATTCCTCCTTTGATTGTTTTGATTTTACCGCTAAGATACATCACCAGGCTGTTGGAAGTGAAAATGCTGACGACGTATACATAAAAATGTATAACTACCATTTCTAAAACATCACTATCAGGAATCAATCAATTACAAATAGTAGTGTGTCAGCTAACCCTACGTTATACAAATATAAATTAACCCCATGAATAACTTCACTTTTACTTACCTCGGGAGTAACTTCAAGGCTCCAAAAAGCTCTAGGGACAAAATCATTCAGAATTAGTAGAGTAGGTACACACGGCGGCACATGAAGCTGTACATTTCCTGTATAACTTGGCCTCGCTTTGTATAGATTTCCTATACAGTGAGAGATCCGCATAAACTGTTGTTTTATAGCTTGATTGGCCGTCGTGCGTACATAACCACTAAAGCTCAATTTTGTTAATTATATTATTAATTAAGAAATATTTTTATTCAAGAAATGATTAGATGATAATTGTTAATAAGTACATAAGAAGGTAGATACAAGGGTGACTTAGAAATGTCTAGACTTATTCAAAGTGTCTTGTTATTAAATTTTGACTGAGGACTTACTTCGTTGGAGATATTCTAATTTTCATAACACGACTACTTTATCCTATCCCCATCTATTTCTTATTATTAGAAACGCGAACGTTTGTCTGTCTGTCTTTCCGTTTCCTTTCATTCTTACATATTGGAACGAATTTGAAGGAAATTGGCTCAAGATAAACCACGATACGGAAAGAACTACTTTTTATCCCGGTAGTACATACGGCGACACATCAAGCATACATTTCCAGTATAACATGGCCTCGTTTTGTATGGATTTCCCGTACATTGAGAGATCCGCGTAAACTGGTTTTATATGTCGTGATTGGTCGTCCTGCGTACGGTCTATGCGGGCGAGGCCTCAGGTAATGGCTAGTTATGCTATAAGTTTCATATGATATGCTAGCTTCTTGTTACTAACCCAGACACCAAACTGCTCCTAAGGAACCTTACAGCAACTATGTGTCTCCGTGCTCATCATTTGCGTTTAAGTTTACCGGTCCAAGGAGGAATAGCCTTTTCATAATAAAGATGGAGTCCAGTGTAACCAGATACAAGTTTGTGGGGGTCAGATAGGCAGTCACTCCAAGTAAAATACTGACATTCAGCTGCATCCGGTTAGACTGGAAGCCAACTCCAACATAGTTGAAAAAGGCTAAGCAGATGACGATGATGACTTCTGATCTGACCTTCACAATCCTGTTGGGTAACAAGCCAAGGAGAGAAACGATAAAACAAGAACACATCAACATACGAACTCAACCACTACAAAAAGTATTTTCCTCTAAAGAAAACACCAGACTAAAAGGCATCTATAATTATTCTTGTAAGGATCTAGCCTAATACGCCAGTCTCATTATTATAATCAAGTGGCCTTCCAGAAAGGTCTCATTTCCACGGAGGATCTCCGGGAAATATATTCTGCCAAATAAATGGGTCTTGCTTGACCCCAAGTTTTTGGGTGTCTGAGGTAAATTGAAATCTTTTGATGTTGCGTAATAATGTTTCAGGGTGTTATAAAGATGGAAAAAATGCGTTTTGTTTTTGGTGCTTGTAATTAATTATCCTAACTAATATTTTATTAATGCGAAAGTAAGTTTGTTTGTTTGCTACCTTTTCACGCCTAAACCACTGAACCGATCATCATGAAATTTTACGTATAAGTTGTCAGGTGTACAGAAACGGACATAAGGTACCTTTTATCCCGAAAAAAGGTACTGTTCCCGACGAAAAGAACAATAACGTCTTATGATGGTCCACATGTCTTTTGCATCGTGATTGAATTGTGTTATTACAAGCAGAGTACAACCCGAATTAAATGTCAAATTTTAAATTAACGCGAGCGAAGCCGCGGGCAATAACTAGTTAATAATATTTATAAACTTGACTTATAACTACCTAGCATAGTAACTATATCAATTGGGAATATTCTACTGAATATTCAGCTTTTAATTATTACATAAAAGTACCTAACTAAACTACTACCGATAAAGCTATTGTATACAAACACGGGATAAAGCCCGTACCCTTTTTAATTTATCTGTTCTACTTCATAATAGATCTCTTTACCTACCTATAATGATTGTTATCACTAGTACATATCTATGTTATTGTGCTATAAAAGTATCACAACCTAATACCGATTTAACCTGAATATTAAAATACGCGATACCACGTAACTACTGGCTGACTGTTCTATCAACTCAATAAAATTGCCTTTCTCGACTTGACTGCCTCGTTAGTCTAGTGATCGCCAGCGCAACTACTGAGTATGAGGTTCTGGGTTCGATTCCCGGGTCGGCAAAGTGTTATTGGGCTTTTCCATCAGGAATTTCTCTGTAGCAGCTATGGAGTCTGGATTTGTGCCCGGTTGATGGCAATGGGCACGCCCCTATTTCATGGAACTTAAACATAACTGAGGAGGTACACGTCTACCTAACCTTATGTGTCAATAAAATTAATAAAAATGTAATCAGCTTATACATAGAGCCCTGTGACAAAGGGACGGACGGACGAACAGACAGACGACGACCACTAGGGAGCCGTAATACTATTCTACCCTAAAAAGCATCTCCCTAGTTTCTGATCGGCAACCGAAACCGCAAAAGTTTGGTCAATAATACCTGATTTCTCACGAACGATATTATTACTAGAACTCAACTTGTACTCATTATTCTACACTTTGGACAAAAAGGTACTACCTAACTTATCATCTGCCTAGCCTTTTCCCAACTAGTTGTGCTCAGCTTTCTGTCTATCAGGATGCAGCTGAATACCAGTATTTTACATGGAGCGAGTGCCTATCTGACTTCTACAACCCAGTTAGTACTGGGTAATACGATACCCCTTGGTAAGACTGGTGGTGGACCCTGACTACCTGTAACGACTGTCAAAGATCTTCAAAGCCCGGACCAACGCCTTAACATGATTTCCTAGACACGGAGGAAACTCGATATGTAATGGATGGTCACCCATCCACGTAGCGACCCAGGCAAGCGCTGCTTAACCTCGAAGATCGACACGTGCGGCTGTTATTATTTACGAGCCACGAGCTTCATAATTAAATATTGATTTTTTATTTTAAAACAATGAGTTCCAATTCTATAAAAACTTAAAAAAATACAAACAACGGCACGCGCTCCTATAAAAATAATAAAAGAGAACAGATAAACAATAGACTTTCCTCAAAGCACCGGAAAATTGCAGCCACACTACAGTTCCCGAAGTAATAGTCTTTAGGGAAATAAAGTAAATCAAAACCACTAAAGGCAGGATATTGAGGAGCTTAGCGGTTCCGGTTATCGGCATACCGGGATTCTTTATTTGCTGCTGCTTTTCCCGCTTTATTTTTTGCATGAATACGTATAAGTGTAGAGATTTATTATGATTTGAGGAGGTATCGATGGTTTATTCCAAGTTTAAATTAAATATCTTATAAAAGAGGGTTTCTTCAATTAGGAATTTCTCAGTAGCCCATTGTTTGAATTTGTGCTCGATTGGCTAGGTCTGCTCTCTTTTACGTCTTAACTTAACATAACTCATGAAATGTGTATATGTTACGGCTAATAGCCGAAGTACGGCTACACCTAGTTTTAGCTGCGTACAACTAGGTGCAGCCGGTTAAACTTAGATGTATCCAAGTAGGATACATCTAAGTTCTTCGGTTAGAACATGCAATCAATTTAGATGTAGCGCTCGCTCGGCTCGCGCATTTGCTCACAGTTCTAATCCATTTGGTCGGTGTGTCCTAGCAATAAAAAGGATACACAACTGTTACCGGCCGCACCTAGGTTTAGCCGGCTAGAACTAGGTGTAACCTTACTTCGGCTCTTAGCCGTAACATACAACATTATTTTTAGTATATGCGAAACCTGAATATAGTTTTTTCAGAATAAGTAACTGAATCGATTCCAATATTTTTTAAACCATCTTATATTTTGTACCAAAAATATTTAAAAAAAGTTACAAGTTGGACACCGGGCGACATTAAGTACCTATCACACTGCCAAATTATGTTTATCAATGAGCTCAAGACGACGCTGGAGTCCTGCGCGCGGGCGCGTTGCGTGGTGACCACGCTTTTGTGCGGACAACTAGGTAACAGAATAAGCTTATAATTTTGTGATTTTTCATGATACAGTTTTGAAATTTTGTACATAGATTCTGTACATAAAAAAACTCGACACGTGTTTCAGGTTTCGCATATACTAAAACTAATGTTGTATATTAGGTACACCTTTGTCTAACCCTTTTGAGATTCCGTGACCGAAACAAGCGTGATGTTAGGTTGAGTTAAAAAAGAAAACTGCTGAAACGAATACATTACCTAATCGTTACATCATACCAATAAGTACCCCTTCCCCTGTTTAGAACAAACCCATAAATAACACCCGATTACATTCTAATTCCATTCACATAATCTTCCCATTACCCGTTCAAATCAAAGGAAATATCCCAATAACGAATACCAATTTGCAATATGAATGCTAAATACTAAATAAACAAAGTTCTCTTTGAGTCTGCGCCAGCAGCGGATATCCGGAGCAATTGTTTATACCATGTCAGATGACTGGATCAACATATTTATACCATGTCAAATGAGTACAGTCACAAGCACTAATATGTATACACTTCATCGTCATCACCCACAGCGCGACTTCACCCATTGATGGGTAAAGGCCTCTCTTTGCTTGTTCTCCATGACTTTTTAGTCGTCTTACAAAGGTCGTCCACTCAATGTACCCGACATAAAATAGGTCTAGGCGCCATTTTTTTTTTTATCTTCCATAATAGGTACAAAGAAAAATAATACTAAAAAATTAGAATAAAATTATGAAAAATCCTGTTAATGTTGTTTAGGTGTCAAACGGGAAAACATATACTTACCCAGCACTCGAGTCCAATATATCATCGCTCGCAACAGGGTGTTTTAACTACGTCATGCGTCATAATACTGAATAATATATATATTTTATAATTATTAAAATCTCTTAAATACCTTTTTTTGTTAATGTTTAGTATTCATTAGATACATGAAGTGGGCTGCCGTTGTAAGACGACTAAAAAGTCACGGTGTATAGACTTTCCCAAATTCAAAAGCGATTTACTCGTAGAACAACGAATGTATATTTGGGATAAGGCATAGGTATTTCATAATAACGTAGGTTACAAACGACTATGTTTGTAACAAAATTAAATTGCAATCAACACTGGAAATCACTTTTAAAAGTTGCTAAGTTTACATTATGAAAGCAGTGGTTTTTCACTTCTGTCAAAACGGTGAAGGAAAACATCTTGAGGAAACCGGCGTGACCTAGAACCAAAAAATCGAAGACATGTGACATATATATACCACACACCACACACACACACACATTCCACACTACACACATTTCTCATAGAGAGTCCCAGCTGTGGTAACATTATAGGCTGATTATGCTGAGTGTGAATATATCGGTGCTCGTGAGTGTACCAATATTTCAATGACATATTGGAGCAACAGATGTTGGAGTGATATGACTTCACGCAGGAAAGCGGTGTCGAAATTATACCAAGGACCGTAATAAAAGTTAATTTGAAATTTCATTTCCTTCATGAAATCATGAATCAGTTAATTGGATTTTTAATAATTCTCGATTTTATTACCGGCTGTTATTATTGCTGCATCTGGTTTTGAAATCCATTAGCTTAGGTTATAAGCAGCCAGAATAAGGTCGATCTTTAGGTTAAGCCGTGCCAATCTAGGTTAGTCCGTGGATGGGTGACCACCCATTATATACCGAGTTTCCTCTGCCCCGGAAAGCACGTTAAGCCGTTTTGACAGTCGTTACAGTAGTCAATGGCCCGAAAGTCTGACAACCAGTCTTACGAAGGGGTTTCCTATTACCCCAGCATTAACTGGGTTATGGAGATCACATAGGTAGTCGTTCCATGTAAAACACTGATATTCAGCTGCATCCTTTAAGACTGGATGCCGACCCCAACAGACTTGAAAAAAGGCAGGGCAGATGATAATACCAGCCTTTAATTTTTTAGAAATAAATTTTGACGAAAACACACATATGTGCTAAGTCATTATTTAGAATATAGCTGAAAGTAATTTTACATGGCCGTTGCTGTCTTCAGATGACATTCAAAGCTATGGGAAGCAAATGAACTTATTAAAAATTGTTTTCCGTCCACATATGAAATCACCAATAAAGTTGTTTGTTACATTTTCGGTACTAAATAGTTTTTTTCTTAGACTTGATAATTCGGATCTTATGAATGAAATCGTTTGACTAAGAGTGAGGACAAACTACAAACTGTTTATTAGTGTAAATGAAAAGTTAAAGAGCTTACAAATCAGGTTTTCCTCACGACGAGATCTTGCGTGATCAAATCAGAAATGAGGACATCCGCAAGAGAACCAAGGTAACCGATGTAGCCCGAAGAATAGCCAAACTTAAGTGGCAGTGGGCAGGGCACATTGCTCGCAGAACGGATGGCCGATGGGGCCGAAAAGTTCTGGAGTGGCGACCGCGAACCGGAAGACGCTGCGTTGGAAGGCCTCCCACTAGGTGGACCGATGACCTGGTGAAGGTTGCAGGGATCCGCTGGATGCGAGTCGCACGGGACCGGTAAATGTGGCGACACTTGGGGGAGGCCTATGTCAGTGGACGTCTTTCGGCTGAAATGATGATGATGATGATGATGAGATCTTGCGTCTTTGCTAAATGGCAAAGAATAAATAAAAACTGCTAAACATTAAAAAATCGCACAATGTTTACAAAATCTTTAACATTCAAACAACCCCCTGAATTTAAACACGACAAAATTCATCGAAAAATTTCATCTGTTAAAAAGATTTATATACGCTATTAAAACGCCGTTTGTCCCCACGCCTCAAGCAGATTTTATTTTTATGGTAAAACAGAAGGGTCAATGCGACACGTGGCGCCGTCAAAAATAACTTTAAACGTGCCGCTATCAGATTATGTGCTGAGCGACACAGTGATCTGATTTCTTCTAACGATGTTTTTGAGTCGTAGGAGCGCATATTAAAATAAAATCTTGTAAAAAGAACGCAGCAGACAGAGAATATAATCCTTGTTTTAGTATTTTAATTTCACAATGTTATAAATCTGTCAATTTTTCATTTTATAATTGCCACAAAAAAACACTAGGTTCATATAAACTGTAATGAAAATTTCATAATACGACATCTAAGGCTATTTTTAGCCTTCCCAATTTAGTGAACCAAATTGCCCGCAAAAATCCCTAGAGAAAGAATCATGGTGAAATAAATGAGTCCGATTCGATGCGTCCACGATCAACTTTATAAGGCAACCAAAAATTTAGGCCTTTGTAGGTTACAAATTGGAAATGCAAATCTAATGTTGACAAATGAAGATCAATCGACTGGAATTCCGGGAAATTCAAATTATTTTGGAACGTGCATAATACGGAATTTAACTTTACAGTTCGTTTTTTCATGGTGTTTATGGGTTTATATGTAATTAGCTAAGCAAAACATGAAATTCTAATTAAAGTGGCATTCCAAAAAGTGTTTAGAGGAAAAATATCTTCGAAACAAATCGAGATTTTCACATAAAATACAAGCCCAACAAAACCGCGGTCAACATTACAATCGTTTTTCTCTTCATGAATACCAAAGAATTCCCGAGAAAGGCTTCACACAATCACATTATACTTACAAATACCATACCGATTTTTTTCAGCAAAATACGTACTTAAATCGTCCAAAATATCCATCAGGGCAATCAATTCTGCATTATTTGTTAAACAATTTTAATAGACTCGTAGGACCTATGAACTACAAAAATATACCTATTATTTTGATCCTCCGAATATTACAAGCATTAGCGAATTCTCGCTGAAACGTTTTCCATGTAAAACAAAGGTCAACTTGCCCCACTACCATGTTAAAACCTTATAATTGTACGTTTCCACTCCCCCATATATCTTGACAGTAGCCTTTAAGCTTGCATGCCGAAAAGTCAAGGATACATCCTTGATTGAAGGACGAATCCGGATCGAAGGACGCGGCTTGGATTTTCGCGTGAAATCAAACCGATTGAGTACAACAAGGTCAATCGAATGGCATTTCTTTAATTATAGGGAAAGTGATGTGTGGTTATTTCATTTCAGTGCTTATGTGTATTGTTGTAGATTTTGAAAACATAAGTGTACGATTTTTTTTCTGCAAGTACAAAATATAATAGCAAGTTTGTACCTAATCATTTTTTTTGCAATAAATTAGTAAGTTACTACCTGAAACAGCTTATTCTCACTAACAACCTAATTAACTAAGTAAAAAAAACCCTAACTACAAGAAAGTAATATACAAACATAAACTCACGCCTTTTTCCCATAGGGGTAGGCAGAAGCCACAGAACGCCACCTGTTACGATCCTTACATAATTCTTTTGCCTCGTTCACTTTCATACATCTGGTCATACATGCACGCCGGTTGCGAATAGTACACACCTGACCATGTATGCCATACTGAATATGGTATATTTTGATATAAGTGGGCAAACTTTTTTATTGCAGCTGAGGCGGAATTGATACCCCGCCGAAGGCAAGGGTTTTATGGAGCCGTGAATAATATATTAATTATGAAATATTTCAAAAATCTTAGTTTTCATATTTCCTCTCTTCCAATGAAGAAATCATTAGAATTATATTCATTAGTGTTCATTAGAGCAAGCCGTGGATGTTTTTAATTGAGAAAAACGGTCGGACATTTTTCTCGTACTTAGTCTAATTGATTCAATTTCACTTTTATTTTATACGTCCTCAAGTTCTCGGAAGAGAATTAATGTTCTTTCACTGTAAAACTAGGTTTTATTTGTGAAATGGTTGGATGAAATTAACGAGCTGAACTCTACAGGTACACTATCACTACTTGGGGAAACCTACATTTTGTTGATGGTCTACCTAAATGCGATCCGCTCTTGTGGAACGCCCATTAACCTCTCACACGTACCCCAATTTTATTTTTCTCTGTCACAGACCTCTAGGGTGTCTGTGTCTAGACCCTTGGGGTCCAGGTGGACCACTTAAAGAATTACCGCTCTACATTATTTTGACTACTACTAACTACATAAGAGAATACCTTTATCGCCGAAATTAATATTTGCAAGTCGGCAAGGTAGATCAGTCAGACAGCTTAGGATTCACCAGACGTTTTATACTTCTTTCTAAAATCTAACCGTAATTTCATAATCATTTGATAAGCTCATGTCTAAATAATAACCGCCGCTCAGGTTGATCTTCAGGTTAAGCAGCGCTTGCCTAGGTTGGTCCGTGACTGGGTCCACCAGTTACATATCGAGTTTTCTCAGTGCCTAAGAAAGCACGCTAAGCTGTTGGTTTCGGCAGTCATTTGTACATCTTTAACAGTCGTTACAGGTAGCCAGTGGCCCAAAATTCTGACCACTACTCTTACCAAGGGATATCGTATTACAAAGTACTAACTGGGTTGTAGAGGACAGATAGGCACTCGCTCCATGTAAAATACTAGTATTCAGCTCCATCTGGTTAGACTGGAAGACGACCCTAACATGGTTAAAAAGGCTAGGCAGATGACAAATTTCATAACCATTTCCAATATTATGACTAAAACCGTATGCCCCATTCATCAGTACTACAAAATCAATAGCACTGGAAGTAAACATTAACATGTATTTGATAAATGGCCGACCGATTAATCATGAGCGTTTCAAGTAATTAACACAGTAGCACATGTGTTTCGAAGATGGCTTACCATCTAATGTATACTAGTTACTTCTTCTAGTTGTGCTAGATAATGCAATTTGTTTTTCGTGGTTTACAACTCGATTTTTATTTTAAGTCGGGTTATTTACACCATTTAAAATTCAAAAACGGTGGGACCGATTTTATTGATCTCTAAATTTTTTGAATTCGTCTCCGCCCCGAATAGCAGCATAACTATTAAAATATCAGAAGAAAAAAAAAAAGAGTTTTAAAATAAATTTGGTTTGGCATCTTCCGTAATTGACAGCTCATGTTACGCAGGTAGAGTAGGTAGGTAGGTAGGTAGAGTAGAATTATGCGTTGCAATGTACCTTTTCCTACCCTACCCTACCTACCTATCTACCCAACAAGACCTACCTACCCTGCCTACCTACTTACCTACCTACCATACCTACTCTACCTACCTACCAACCCACTGTCCCTACTCTACCTATCAACTTACCCTCCCTACTTAACCTACCCATCTACCCTACCCTGCCTACCTAGCTACTTACCTACCTACCCTACCTACTCTACCTACCTAGGGTAGGTAGGTTGTATAATACAAACGATCAAATAAAATATAGCTATGATTTTTGTCATCTTATTCAATCCTTTCTTTTTCAACCAGCGGCGGCTTGAACAGGATAAAATATTTATGAACGTGAACGAAGAATCGTAGATTTCATGGTAACAAGATGAAGCGTACGGCTTACCTATGAATATTCAACGGTTTTTAATTTTTTAAGGACTATGATTCTTAAAAACATAGTGTATGTTCATCTAAAATTTGTGTGGTTTCTGTTTAAAATAATCCGAAAAACGTGCTTACGTAGTATGTAATAAAGTCGTTTAGGATTTAAATTAAGTAGGGAATTAACGGGCTTAGGATACGCAGCCTGCTTAACCTTCCTAATCCACAGTCACACCCACGACTTACATAAGCTGCGTACTTGCGAAGGGTAGCATTAAATATGAAACTACCCATTAGGTTATACAACACGATAAGCTGGACACCAACCACAAAGCGTTTGTGTGAACGCTGCCCTACTAACGAGTATGTCCATTTTCACACTAAAACCGATATCATGCGAATATTTTGTTTGTTTATTTTACCCTTTTTGGCATGTTTTCCAATTAAAAACGACCGATATCATCATCATCATCTGTCTAGGGTTTTCCGAACTTTGTTTGAGACGGTCTGAACAGAAAATGAATCATAAGTGAAAAATTAATTAATTAGTGAGCTGATCTAACGATGTTGGATATCGATAGTTCGCTGGCATATTTCATTTGCAAAATTTAAATCTATGTGATTTGATCGGAGTTGTATGAACATGGAATTTAACATGAAATAACAGTCACCTGAGTGAAGCTCTGTTGTCAAAATGTCAACTGAAATTTTATTTAGGCGTCCATTTAAGTGCCATAACATAACATCACGCATGTAATTCCCGTAGGATTAGTCAGACGTATAACTAATATAGTACACCTACATTACACTAGTTTCAATCATGTTATAGGAAACGAGCCTATTGCCATCAACCGGGCACCAGTTCGGACTCCGAGGCCGCTGCTGAGAAGTTCCTGATGGAAAAATCCACTAACAATTTGCCTGACCCGGGAATCGATCCTAAAATTTCATGCTGAGCAGACGCGCTTCCGACCACTAGGACAAAGAAGCAGTCTGTTGGAATTTCAATTGATCTTTTATTTAGGCATTCATTTGAGTATCGTGTTTGCACAGATATAGCTATCTAAATGGTGTAAAAAGACCCTTAACGAAGTTGAAAGGCACTTGTTCTCCCTGTCATTGCGATATTTTTTTTTGTTCTGGACCATACCTGGGAACTTTCTAGCTAGGAGATATTTGAGGTCAAAGTTCCAATTTTTTCACAAGATATTTTTGAATACTAGTTTTTAAGGTTATAAATTAACTTTAATTACCACAATGACCTGTTTACTATTCAAAGCACCCATTAACACAATGTATTGAGTGCGTTACATTGAGTTTTACCGTAAAACGTGATTTTTCACCCAAAAAAAAAAAAATCGTTTCCCAGCAATAATTTTTGCGTAGGGCTACTTTGTTTGATGTACAGAATGCTTGACGGCTTCGTGAAGGGTCCGTTTACACCCTGTATATCTGTACGTGTTTGTGAAAGCACGCATTAGTCTCTTGCGAAACACAGAAAAGAGGTTACAACCTATTCTTTGCTAAAAATGGTTGCTCAAAATTAACTCTTTTCTCTGTAAATGTTTACCAAAACGCCAGATGTAAATAATGAAACGGCTTTAGTGTTATTAAACAAGGTTATTACAAACATGAAATCATTTTTAAGTTTACGATTCAAGAAATAATAACATGGATAACAAGAATTCATTTCTCTTTCCGAATTTCCTGCGGGAACAATTCTTTATAACGTTTGGAAGCAATTTGAAAATGGTTATCGTGAAGACTACGGTGAAACGGTTGAGTGTGTCTGTTGGTGGATTTGGAGAATTCCGTAGGTAAGGTTGTGTTTCGAATTGGATAAACCTAGTGCAAAACATCGCTTAATAGAGAGTGGAAAGGCGAATTACGTTCATTAGAAAAATTTCATTTCACGCTGAATTGAGAACAAGAAAAATTACTATTTTTGATGAATTAACTCAATTATGATGTATAATTTGCAGTTTGACTTCATAATGATAACATTAATAAGGTAGGCTACAATTTTTATATTTTTTAATGTATTTTAAATTGTTTTTTAAAGGAATATATAAAATGTAAATAATTTGTAAAAATATAAATAAAGGAAAATAACATTAATAATAAACACTTTTTTAAGCTTTCACGGTTTACAACTAAACTTGTACTGTCACTTACGGGATATCTTCGGGATATTTTCTTCTTCTTTATATCGGGAGCTCAAAACAATGAACAATCACGGAAGATATCCAATAATACATTAAACACAGTAACTACGACTTCAAACTCGCGATACGTAAAAAATGTTTATTTGAAAAATCCTCACAAAGACTGCGCCATACTTGTTTAAGCTTTTCAACATCGGGACCTATTAACGGGCAATTAAAATATCACACGAGTGAAATCTAAAAACAAAAAGAAAGAAAGAAAGAAAGAAAGAAAATATATACAAAAAACAAAACTCAAAACTCATACTAAAAATGCAACACAATAAAGTACTCCATATCTACAATAACAAAACAAAGAAAAGTAAACAAACAACTAAACAAATAAATGATACAAAAACAAACCACTATCGGCGTATCATCCACATAGCAGTAAAAGTCAGCAAAGCGAATTAGGTCATTGCGGGCCTCCCATACGATGGCCGATGGGTCAGACATTACGTATGCACAGTTATGAGCTGGACCTACCATCATATTGGGGTTTGTGTGCATCTTTATGGAACAGAGGACCTGAAATTACTTGAGGTTTCTTCCTCATGTGCTTGGAGCTAAGTAAATTGCGTTTATTTTTTCCGGTTCATTTTTGAAAGCTTGTTTGGTTTTCAGAATTTCTAAACAATGTTTATCACTTAAATAATAATGTATACGTGTTACACGCTAGGATCTTTAGAAGTCGAAAATTATCTCACAGGAACTACTGCCGAAATGAAACTAACATAACTTATTTCATGGTCTACCTGTGTGGCAAATATCATTGAAATCCATTCAGCCGTTAAGGTGTAAAAAGGAGTTAATTTTGCACTTATAATATTAGTATGGACAGTGGGTATGAATGGATCAATTTGACATTTTCCTAGTAGCTTTGAGAACATAGTTTTTAGGCTGAAATATATTTCGCGCTATTGGCACGACGCTTTTCCTGAAAGACTCAGTACTTTTCATAAATCAAACTTTTCCTCTGACCACGTTTCCACGAAACATGACACGTGTCGTTGATCTCATTTTCATGCATCCATACTAATATTATAAATGCGAAATTAACTCTGTCTGTTACGAGTAAACGAATTTCTATGAAAAACACAATGGTAGTCTGGTATGTCTAACGACAAAGGATACTTTATTTTTATTTTTAGTACGCTCCCGTAACAATAGGGTCCAATTTAGCAAAAAAAAAACAAAAAAAAAAGCGCACACCTTCCCATTCTTCATATTCCTCATTTAAAATCCAGCTGTCAAAACTTATGTCACAGGGGGTTTCATGAACCAAAGGAAAATTACGTCACAGATGTTGCCAATGACACGAACGTGATTAATATTTGACGTCACGCCTGTAATCCCCGAAGGGTTAGGTAGAGACGTACTCACAGGCGACCCACATGTCACCAGTTATATTTAAATCCCAAGTAGGTAATAATAGGGGGAGACCCTACTACTCCTACGCCTTTCCCAACTTTGGTGGGGTCTGCTTCCAGTATAACCGGATGCAGCTGAATACCAGTATTTTATATGGAGCAACTGCATATCTATACAACACAACCTATAATACGATACCCCTTGATATGACTGGTCAGACTTTTGGGCCACAGACTTACCTGTAAGGTCTGTCAAATATCTACAAATGATAGGCGGGACCAACGGATTAACGTGCTTTTCGAGGCACGGAGGAAACTCGGAATGTGTGGGTGGTCACTCACCCACGGACCCACCTAGGCAAGCGCGGCTTAACCTGATGATCGGCCCGAGCGGCTGTTATTAGTTAGCCATGAGCTCCTCGTTACTTAGCCAAGAGCTCCTCCGACCCTACTACCATTAACCGGACAAAAATCCAGATTCCGTACTATTATTGAGAAATTCCTGATAGAAAACCCCATTACCACTTTTCCCGACCCAGGAATCCAGCCACAATCCAGACACAGCCGTAGCGCTAACGACACCTAAAGAACGAAGCGTCAGTCGTCAATTTCCCAAGACTTATCTCACAGGGTATCATTAGCAAGAAGGACAATGATTGTTCCAATGCTACCGATGACCAAAACGTGTTCAATATCTGACATCCGAGCTTACCATAGTTCAAGAACCGTATTTTATGATAATCCCTAAAGATTATCGATAGCCGTAAGGAAGAGGTCTTTGTAAGTTTTGGGGGTGATTTCCTTTGGCACAGTTTCAGTTAAAAAATATCTTTTGGTTGGACTAAGTTTGGAAAAGTTTGGTTCGGAAGATTGTCTTTTCGGTTTCCGTGATTTCAATGGCTTTGGAACTAAAACCCAACTGGTAGCGCATAATTATTACAAGTAAGATATTTTTTAGCCCTGGTAATATGAAAAAAAAAAACGGTTTCCAATTTAGCCTGAAGCATGAACAGTAAACAAAGGATATTCAACAATTTTTTATCAGAAATCCTTTCTTGTAAACAACATTACTGATAATGAAGGTAAGCAAATACGCTATTCCAGTTCAGTTATAATAAAAAGAAAACATAATCCCGTTCACGACCTCCCGTGACGCGAACTGCGGCAAATGACACGCGCGTGCGTTACTTGTTTACTAAGCGTGAGTACTGTCGGGCTGCAAGTCGAGTCTTTGTTGCAAGCGCTGACGCTTCAGTCGCTTGTAACTCGTGACCAAACAGGTAGACCTAAATAAAAGTTCTAAAAATAACAATTCCGAACTCAAATCTACCAGAAATAGATTTGCAACACAATCGAATGCTATCAATACGAACATCCCAGTTGACACACTACAGGATAAACGAGTGAACGAATGAAAAGCAAACAATAATAGAACAGAAGGGGGTGAACGAATTAACACGGTCAATGGTTCGTGAAACGGGAATGCGTTGTCGGGGCAGAATGATGGCGTTCGTGCATTTGTCGCGAAACTAGCGCGAACTGACGGGTTACGCTCCGGCGGGTTAAGTTTGTTTCGTGTTTTACTGGAATGGCGGTATTTATTTACAAAACTGATGAAACACTTTTACAGATGCACATTGTTCTCCCGTTTAAAACGGTCGTGTCGTACTCGCAACCGGCGTGCGTGTATGACCAGATGTATGAACGTGGATGAGGCGGAAGAAGTATGTAGAGATTGTAGGAGGTGGCGTTTTGTATCCCTATCGGGAAAAACGCGTGAGCGTATCCTTCTCCCGTTAAGCCTTGTTACACACCAATGGTCGGATATAGTATATGGCTCATTGTCTAATAGTCATTATCTACCACAATGATTCACAATTTTTAGTTTATGTATTCGGCGACTGAGCATAGTAAGCATGCTTGCCTAAAGACTCCAGCAGCGTTTGAAATGCAAATTAGTGTTTGATGTTAAAGAGTTTTTTTTTTAACACCTATTCATTTTCAGCCCCCATTACCAGCAAGTTTTTCCTGTACCTATTGTACGTGTTTTGCTTGTCCCAAATAAACATGTTCCAACTTTATACCTCCATTTCTGTACCTGCATATCAATTAGATGCCGACTTTCATCAGCCCTAAGGCACTTGTACAATAACGGGTGTAAAGGACATCGACTCGAAACTGTTACATGATTTTAGATCCACCATAGGATTAAACCATACGTCCATTATAATTTGGAGACCACACTGCTACTTCTACTTTTGAATTCTTTTAACTTTCCACATTGTATTTTGTTTTTCTGTTTTATGTTACCTACTTGTGTGTGTCATTAAAATTATTCCTTTATTTATTTTCATTACATATAATTTACATTTTTAAATATTTCTATACAAAGTAATATAAAAAAACACTTAAAACTATGTAAAAAATAGTAGCCCACCGGCATCGGGAACAGGGTCCGAGCTATACGCGCCGTGTCCAGAAGTACTGCTTTCTGAATCAAGCCCTTGATCCAGCTGCCAAGCGAGAGCCTCCTCAGATGTTGGTCGAGGCTATTGGCTATTAAGCCATTGGCCGACACGACTATCGGCACAATGACTGCTGTACTCATTAAAATCATTATTAATATAATATAATAATATATTTATTCAAAAATTAGAATTGGCAGAATAAATACAATTTAAAATCTTAGAAATAATATTGGTATAACAAAGTTGCCTGTACTAGGTTAATCCTGTGTCACAGGCGGCATGTTTCTAATAAATATTATTTGGACAATGAATTGCTGAAATTCATGGTAAAAGTTTGCGCGTCGATGTTTTCTACACCGTGTGTAGGTCGTATTTCACAACACCCACACTATAATATACGGGTGGCCTTTTGAAGATATCAATCGAATTTTTGGCTGTACATAAATTGTCGATTCGATGGGCGTACAAGCGTTATCCTTGCGGAAAGTGATGGATGACTAGTATCACAATTGAATGACATAAACATAAATAAACTTTTATGTGTCCTATACTTTATTTTGTTCGCATGTAACTAATTGTCACTAGCCAACATTTTTTATTCTAGAAGCTTTTGCGTCTGTCATTGTGAGTTATTTATTTTTTCGTTGATATTAAAGAAATTAGAGGTCGTAATAATTATGTAGTTCTTCAATAATATTGACTTGTTACAGTTGTTTATGTATTTTCAGAACACAACTCCACAGTTACTCCAGCCCCCGTAGCATGATCACCGTAGACAAGGATTTCTTTGACGGAAGAATCGCCAAAATGACAGATAGTGCAAAGAAATCTGTCATTGTTTCGACACAAACTGTCATTTTGTCGATTCTTCCGTCAAAGAAATCCTTGTCTACGGTGGTCATGCTACGGGGGCAGTAATGCATTCGTGTCGGTATCGCGCGACCACCGCTTCACTTTCGAAAGAACTTATTTCTTTTGAACTGAAAACGGACGACACTCATATTTCTCGCCACAGAGTAGGTACATACCCCTACCAACCCTACTGAAAACCTGAATCGAAAGTACTTGGCAATTTATCTGAGACAGGACAACTATACAGACCTGTCATAAAATATGTTCACCTAAATGTTAGTTACTTTTAATGGAGTTTATTTTTAAGAAATAAAACCGTTGTAGAACTAGTTTTCAGAAAGCTGAGCCTCTAAAGCTAAGTGGTAGTAAAACCTTTTTCTTTCAGTGCTATAAAACATTATCTGGCTAAACACTCGTAACTTTAAGAGTGGCTTTGTACAGTATCGTAGCAGTCACTCAATCTTTTGTGAGTATCTTTATAAAGCTAGACGATGTGCGACCCAGTCTAATGATTGCAAGCGCGATTGCTGAGCATGAGGTCCTGGGTTCGATTCCCAAGTCAGGCAGTGTTATTGGGTTTTTGTCATCAGGAATACCTCAGTAGCAGCCACGAATTTGTGCCCGGTTAACGGCAATAAGCTCGCTCCCTATTAAATAGATGACCTATTAAGAAGACTTAAACATGTCTGGTGAAATGTGGGTGTACTATTAGGTGCACCTCTGCCTAACCCTTCTGGGATTACAGGCGTGAAGTTATGTTATGTTATGGAATCAGCCCCGACTTAAGATCTGTATATTAAAATGCATTTTTTCAGTTAAGTTAAGTTAAGAAATACATCGTGAGGAAACTGGATGTCGTAGAAACAGACGCCAATTATGTGAAACTCACTTCGCGTCGCAAACTTTTGGTTTAAAAGAGTGTCCATGGAGTTTCTTCTCCATAGAGATCTACGCTTTGGAATGGGTAACTACAGTACTTTCACAAGTTATTATGCCTTATTACGGGGACTGTAGCTTCGCTTTCTTTGTTTTTCTGACATTCAAAAATGCCTGTAATGGTCTTATTGAAATTATTTAAATTTGAGTTTGAAACACTTTATGTTTAGTAAATGATTATTTTAATTGCTTATTTCATAACTTAATAAACACTATATTCAAAAAAGTAGGTAAGTGTTACCAGTGTTTACTTGACGTCGTCATAATAAGTGACATTTAACTAAGACCATCTTTACCTTGATGTAAGTGTAATTATTTCTAATAACTTAATAATGTAAACGATTTATCGACACACTTAGGTTTAACCTTTACAATACCAATAAATAATGAGTATCTGACCTCCACAACCCAGTTAGTACCCTAGTATTACCTATAATACGATACCCCTTAGTAAGACTGATTGTCAGACTTTTGGGCCACTGACTACCTGCAACGACTGTCAAAGATCCACAAATGACAGCCGGGACCAACGGCTTAACGTGCTTTCCGAGGCATGGAGGAAATTCGGTATGCAGTGGGTGGTCACCCATTCACAGACCAACCTAGGCAAACACGGCTTAACCTAAAGATCGATCCGAGCGGCTGTTATTATTTAGCCACGAGCTGCTCCGTGCGTAAACCTATTATCATTACAAAAATAAAGTCCCTCCCACGCTAAGCTACACTTGGCGTGACTAAATCTAGATTCTGGCTGTCTAAGAATAGGCAGTGAACTACTGAAATGTGGCCTAACAGATGAGTAATTAAGGCCCATTTTTACTTGCAGTTTGCACGGGCGGTTTTCGTTAAAGAGGCCTTTTATATTTCGACCGTGATTTTTACGTTAAATGACCAATTTTAGCGTTCTTATTCTGAGCAACTGAAAGAATTCGACATGTTTTACTTATTAAGTAAGTAGTAATAGTTATTAGTATAGTTTATAACGGTCTCCCTTTTCTTATCTATTTATATAAAGCAATAATTCCGAAGCAAGTTTTTCATAAAAGGCGCAACGGTACTTTTTCTAGCTCGTGGATTGAACTATTGTACATAAGAATGAAATGAATAAAGGGTGTATAACTGAAAGGCACTTGTTCTCCCCGTCTTTGCGAACATTTTTTTTGTTCTAGACCAGGCCAGGGAACCTTCTAGTTACGGAGATATTAGGGGTCAAAGTTCCAACTTTTTAACAAGTTTTTTTTAAATACATGTTTTTAATGTAAGATTTATTCTTTACACACCTCCACGACCCACGTACTATTCAGTCCATCCATCAGCACAATGCTTTGAGTGCTTTCTATCGAATCCTACCGTAAAACGTGATTTTTCACCCCAAAAAAAAAATCTATTTCCAGCAATAATTTTTGCGTTAAGTTACTTAGTTTGATGTACAGAATGCTTGGTTGACGGCTATGTGAAGGGTCTGTTTACACCCTGTATAATAATATCTCTTTAGTATGCACATAGTGGCCTGAGAATATGCTACGGACTCGAACTTGCCGAAAACGGATGGCCACGATGCAGACCCTTGACTTGAAATCTCAGTATTACTTTACTTGCCAGCGCCAGCTTATTGGATAAGGCAAATTTTCAATCCCTGCAAATCCTAGCGTACAATCACTCTTCATAAAATCCTGTGCTGCGTAATCCAGCAAAATCCCAGAACAATCTATAGTGGAAGTTTTAACCAAAATAATTGTACAGATAGTGCCAAGAACAAGTAAGAAATAGCTAATCTTATTGGAACGAGTTCACATGATCGGATAACTGAGGAAACGAAAACAATGAACTACAAGATAACAATCGTTTGGCAGAAGACTTGTCTCTCTTGATCTCTGATTTGTACCGGTATTTGTAGAAAATTTATTCGACTGAATCGTTGGTATTGTGGTCGCAAAAGACTACTGACGTAAGGTTGATTTTTGGGTCGGTTAAAATACTAATTGGTTTTTCCATTACGGAATTATTAGAAACAGCAGGGTCGCGTCTCATTTCATTAGACTTATAACACCTTGAAAAACCGTCGACCTCTCAGGACTAGATTGAGGTCAAGAGTAAGCCCATTAAATCTTTAAAATAAAATACAGGTAATCGACACCTCAGGATGGAAAATGTCCTTTGGAACTTCTTTTAACAGCCTGGTAACACGTTATACTGACCGTTCTTAAATAGCGCATTCTCTAATAACTAAAAACTCTATTAAATAAAACTAGCTTCTGTTCAGCGTGTTCGGCTTAGCAACACTTATTTTACTTTACCAAAACACAAATATTGCCGTTCGATCAAGTTATCTCATGATTAAATAACTCGAAAACCACTTAGATAAGTTTATTCAAAGTAAGCAATCATAAGTTGCCTTGAACATTACAGTCGTATATTAATTTTAAATCATTATTGAAAGATAAACTAATTAATATGATATTGGGAAAGTTACTGAAGTGTAACTTAGTTATCTGGAGCGGAACGTTGTTGCTATTATGGGTTTGCAACGTCATAAACAAGTTTTATACTTTCTTTGATTAAGGAACAGATTAAAAAAAAATGTACTGGCCCTAAAAATAGTATCTAGATCTGGGAAAGCTTTCTATCTTTTCTGGATTTGTGCATATAAAATTAGAGCTGTACCGGTGGCTAGATGATGGTCGGACACAATTTGGGTATAATCGGCAAGTTAAAAAGAAGTAGGTACTATAAGGTAGGTAGGTATTGTTGCCGCGGGCATGCAGCGCATCAGGGATGTTTGCGGATGCACAGGTGGACGGTTTCCATGCCATCTTGCGCAACCGGTGCGCCTCCTTGCGCTGCAAACTCCGCGCCAGCCCTAACCAGAGTGCTGTTAGGGCTGGCGTAGTGACAGACTGGACAGTCGGTTACATAAGTTTTGGAGCAACCTACATTTAAGTTTCAATAGTAACGTAGAAAAGTCAGTTCTGTATTTTTACTAACACTGTGAATTAATTTTGAGAACGTGCATAATTTATGATTGTACTTATATGGATCTTGTGATGTCTGAATTAAATAAATTTATTTATTTATAAGCTTGTGTGTCTACGCAGCAATAACAGGAGAATTCTTAATCTCTGTACTAAGGTATATTTGGTTTCTAAAAAGTGACCTTGTAAGTACGTCATTCATTAACATTTCAGTCGAAACATGAAACTGCTGACCTTATGCGTCTCGAAGAATAACACAGAACTTTTACTTAATAGAGATTATTCTTTCTACGATCAATCTTATGATAGCCACCCACGACCTAAATCATATTATGTAAAGAATGACTGAAAGGCCTTTCCTTCACTTTCAGTATCCACTATAACATGCTGCCAAACATTCTGAACTCATAAACTCATAGCAAACAATATTTCAGGGAATTAACTTCCTGTACACGCCTTGTTTTTGGTATAAATCAAGAAGGAAGTTTACAACATTAGTTTTAGTATATGCGAAACCTGAAACACGTGTCGAGTATTTTTATGTAAAGAATCTAAGTACAAAATTTCAAAACTGTATCATGAAAAATCACAAAGTTATAATTGTTCTGTTACCTGGTTGTCCGCACAAAATCGTGGTTACCACGCAGCGCGCCCGCGCGCGGACCTCCAACGCCGTCTTTAGCTCATTGATAAACATAATTTGGCAATAGGTACCTAAATTATTGCGATAGGTACTAATTATTGTCGCTCGGCTTCCGACTTGTAACTTTTTTTAAATATTTTTGAGATAACATGGTTTAAAAAATTATTGGAATCGATTCAGTTACTTATTCTGAACAAACTCTATTCAGGTTTCGTATATACTAAAAATAAAGTTAGGTAAGGCACATATACACATTATTCTGTTCCTTTTCTCACACACTATATAATTGTCTACATTTCTTTTTCATTTCCCCTTTTTGCGGGTCTGCTGGCAGAAACTTCTTATGAAATATGCAGTACCTATGTACTCATATATATTTTAATGTTATTTTCCTGTGTTGTCTACTGTGTGTACATAAATAGTAAAATAAATAAATAAGGAACTTTTTGAGAACCTAACTCTTTTATGCGGAGATGGGACTCGATAAAATATTTACAAACTTGTGACAAAAAGATAATAATTATGCTTTGATTAATGTTATCGCGTAGCAATCTTGAATTATAACTTAAGTTACACTTAAAGATAGAAGCTTTTGAAATATGTATACAGCCAAGCAAAATAAGTTGCGATATTTATCATTAAGAAGTGAAAAGTCTGCTTGTTCTGACTTACTCAGTATAAAAGTTTTAAATTCGAGTCTGTTCCAATTAGTAGAATTATTATAGCTATTTTACTGCAGCAAATATTTAAGATTGCCAAAAAGGTTTCATTCGAAATAACGCAGACAATCGGTTGTAAGTCGACGCCCATATTTTAGAACGATGCTAATGAATTCGATGAATCTAACATATTTGCTAGTTATCCAAACTCAGATCTATCTTTAATCAAGATTCATGAATACTATTTTAGAATATAGGGCTAAGAAAATACAACTTAAAATGAAATACCCTACTGAATACGATACAAAATGCCGTTGCCAAATGAAAGCAAAGACTGGCATAATTTTCTGTAGTATTGTTAGAACAGATTGTTAGGCAACAGTGTTTACCATTTTAGCAGTGAGTATCAAGCTTCTTCAAAGTGAAATTCAATATAGTGATCCTATTGTAACAACTACAGAATTCAACAATAATACTACCATCGTCACTGAAAGGACTATTGTTGCCAATAAGCCTGACATTGTGGTGATAGATCGATTGGAGCGTCGCGCAATGATTGTTGATATAACGGTTCCGTATGACGAGAACCTCGTGAAAGCAGAGAAAGATGACAATTCAAATATCTCGATCTGGCCAGCGAGGTTGTCGACATGTGGGACGTGAGTACAGCAGTCATTTTGCCGATAGTCTTGTTGGCCAATAGCTTAATAGCCAATAGCCTCGACCAACATCTGAGGAGGTTATCGCTTGGCAGCTGGATCAAAGGCTTGATTCAGAAAGCAGTACTTCTGGACACGGTGCGTGTCGTTAAGAGGTTCCTCTCTCAAGAGCCCTGACCACTGGTAGCTCGGACCCTGTTCTCGATGCCGGTGGGCTACTATTTTTTATATTACTTTGTATAGGAATATTTAAAAATGTAATACATGTATAGATAAATAATAAAAAAACTACTAAACAAAGAAGTACGAATTGTTACCCCGTCACGTCATTAATATTTGGCTTTCAATGCTTCCAAAACAAAATACTACTCCTAAAAAAATACTAATTACAATACGAAAGGCGTAAACGGACCCTTCATGAAGCTGTCAACCAAGCATTCTGCACATCAAACTGAACTGAACTACGAGTGCTGGGAACCGATTTTTTTTTTTTGGGGCAACAAATCACATTTTACGATAGGATTCAACGTAACGCGCACAAAACATTGCATGCTGATTGATGAATTGAGTAGTACAGGGGTCTTGGAAGTACTTAGATTTTAAAAAATATCGCAATAACAGCCTTTCGGCTTCGTTAAAGGGTTTTTACACCCATTATTTGGATAAGGAGCATCGGACACCAGCCCAAAATAATTATAATGCAATATTAGGTACCAAACAATACCCTGTTAGACGATTTCCTGCATGGAAACCACTATTACGACATTTTAGACACAGCTTCATTCTCCAAAACAAAATAAAAGAAAACTACATCTACAACACCACACGACCGCGAGATACTTTTCAATGATTTACAACCGTCTCAAGCGTCAATTACGTTCCATTGAGCGAACTTCCTCGTTCTTCGTAGAAACAACTTTACGATCAATTTAAACAAATCTAAAACAATTTTGAGTCATGTGAGATATAAAAGATAATATGATGGGATAACAGCTGGATCAAATTGCATGTAGCCACGAACAAATATGGGTAGGCGAGAATTATGATATCAATTTCGGTTTCTGAGGCGCGATGCATATTCATGAAACATGGCATAGATGTTACATAGCAACACGCATAGCCTGATCAGTTTTTTCTCTATTTTCGTAAAATATACGTAATTATTTTGTTATTTTTTCCTTGGAAATCTTTCAACAATCTATAATTTCATATTTTTCGTTTCTACCGTTATCATTATATTCATCAATACACAGCGTCATTTATCGTCCATCTTATTTGCCTCTGAAAATTTTCCTTCTTCTCCATGCATTTGACGTGCAAAGGGTAAGGATCCGTGACTCGTTCTTGTCCATTTCCTCCGAAACGATCAGTCATTGCCAACTTCATCTGTTCATTGATATATCCTCAAGTACATCCTTATATATTTCACACAAAAAAACTGTATTAATATTATGAAAGGTAAAGTTTGTAGCTATGGAGGTAATTTTTGGAACTACTGATCTGATTCCGACAATTTTTTCACTAATAGGAAGCTTCATTATTGCAGGCTATGTTTGAAACATTCCCACGGGAAAATTTCCAGCCACAACGAGAGCGAAGCCGTGGGCAAAAACTAGTATGTAGATAAGATTATAATCAGAGATGTTATGGATATGATATTTCGGATCTGGATACGGATATGGATATAGGAACAAAATTATATCGGTTTCGGATACTGTTACGGATACGTAATTATTTCGGATTATCCGTTAGTTTCGGATAGTTTCGGTTACAGATATTAGATTGAAGTAAAATATAAACACAAGTAGTATGTAATAATTTGGTTTTATTAATAGGTTTTATCTAGTCTAGGTTATCATTTGGTATTATAATCATTCATAAAGGAAAGTAACTATCCGAAACTTGTGAAACGGATACGGTTACGGTTATGGATATATTTTTATTTCGGATATCCGATAGTTTCGGTTACGATTACGGAGCTCCATAACATTCCTGATTATAATCAGACAAAGTGCAAGCTAAGTCAAGTGATTACGACAGTTCTTATGATCGTTGAAGCTGAAAATCTAAATTCCAAATTCAAGAGTGACCTTTAAAGAAATTCTTTGATAATGTCTTCAAATGTCATTTACAGTCTTGTGCCTAATTATTTTATGCCTGAATTCACACCAAGAAATTAGCTTAGACAAAATAATCTCGCCTGGTTTTTATGAAGGGGTAAGCAGACAACGCGTATTCTGTGTAACGTGTGATTAGCAATTGAGAAATTCCATTAGGAAAAAATCAATAGCACTTGATTCAACCAAATGGGGCATTTCAAGTAATCGCTTTCATTTCGCATTTCTACAGTGGCTTTTAACGGGATTTACATAAGCTTTCGGTAGGTTTCCATCATCACTAGTATTTTGACGGTACGGTTGGCGCAGTGGTGGATTGACTGCTGCGTTGCGTGTCGCGGGTTCGATTCCCACGCGGAACGAATACTTGTGTGGCCTACAGGTAGTTGTTCCGGGTCCTGGCTGTTTGTGTATGTGAGTTTAAGTGTCTGTAAACGCATTCACGATATAGGAGAAATTCCTAGAGTGGGACGCCGTATAAAAAAAAGTTACTTTATCTGTACTAGTCCCTCTGGTGATATTATTACACAGACCCAGGTGATTTTTTTAGTGCTAAAATGAATATAGTTAGCTTGTTAACTTCATGTGTTCCTTATTTCATGACTCTGCGTAATGTACTCGATACATGTATTTTTTCTTTTTAACCGACTGCGGCGAAGCCCAAAAGGAGGGTTTTTATTGACCTGTATGTATGTATGCGTGTATGTCCGTCTCTATGTTCCCTCGTAACTCTTAAACGGATGAACGGATTTGGATAAATTATACGTCGTTAGGTTCGTCTTGGTAGCGCGAGTGTCACTGGCTACACTGAAAAAACTGAAAAGCATAAAACAAGCACATTTTAAATTAAACAAAAGTTGGAAGCAGGCGGGGCCCATTCCATTTTCATAATTTTATATTCAAATGGGCCCCGCCTGCTTCCAACTTTTGTTTAATTTAAAATGTGCTTGTTTTATGCTTTTCAGATTTTTCAGTCGGGTTTTTTAGTTTTTTTTTTATTTCGTCATGAATATTTATTGTATTTTTTTTATTCTGTGTGCTTGTTGAACTGATATCAAATAAAAATTATTCTTTCTTTCTTTCTTTTTAACCCATACCCAAAATTCCCAAAACCCAATGACAAACAACATAATCAAGATAAAAATGGAAGCAAGATTGAAAACAAAAATATCGCATCGCACATCGGAGACGCGTTTCACCTCTGATTGAATTACATTCCTTTGGTATTGGGCGATTGTCCTACTGCTTGCGATTAGCGGGAGGCGAGTTCTCAAAACAGTGAAAGGAAACATCGTGCGGAAACTAGCATATCCTAGACCCAAAAATTCGAAGACATGTGACATCTACCAACCTGCACTGGGCCCGCGTGGTGGATAAAAGCCCATTCCCTCTCATAGAGATGAAGCCTGTGTGATCTGTGTTCCAGCAGTGGTAACATTATAAATCACCGTATAATGTTACCACTGCTGGATGCTTATGCTATGAGTAGAACTAGCAACTAACGATATTATTTAGACAGGAAACGGGATATTACCGACCGATACCGACCGACCGTCCGTCTTAGACCGATTTGTCTGCTCATAAACACCCACCCGCAATAATTTCAGTTTATCCGTGATCATGGTGCTTGCAACAGCGCCGAAATATCGGGAACTCGTCCAAAATAGTAAACATGGTAAATATCCCGTTTCCTGTCTAAATAATAATGTTAGTGACCATGATAGTTTAAAATCTTATATAGCAACTAACGAGTTGACGAGCATAGAGGAGCGAGTGTCCGAAGGCTACGGGTTATTACTCGCCGGTGTGGGTTTGTACCAAACGAAAGTCTCCCAGTGAGTGTTCAGTCTGCCAAGAGAGCTTCGCCGAGCGAGTTTTCTCTTAGATAAAGCTCGCTGTGACAAACGAGTACTAGCTTAAACAGTCAGCGATCATCTAGGTATGTTACACGGAACCGAAAATCTTTTTAGAGCAATTTTTCTTGAGCAATATATTTATTGATAACTAGTCGCTTTCTCGCTGACGGTGGAACAGATGCCTTATACGAACGGTATTGCATATAAAGTGTATCCAAAATTAATTATGCAGAGATACACGCAGGTTTATGCTAATGCAATTTGAGATTTCTTTATACGTGTTCGTGCAGAATTGTCTTGTTTATTATCGAGATTGACTTCTTTCAAGATTGGGTTATTAAGGAGATCGTTATTGGGGTTTTGAGATGTTGGCGTCGGTATGTTTTTAAGAGGTGTAATATCGTTAGCGTTTTCTTTTATCGTGTAAAGATTGGCGATGGTCAATGGTCTTCTTTTAGCAGTTTGATTGACAGTATTAAAGATACTCGTTTTGTCGATTTGTTAATTTACGGCACGGTTGGTGTAGTGGCTGCGCGAATGGCTGCTGCGCTGCGTAACGCGGGCTCGATTCCCACACGGAACAAATATGTGTATGGCCTACAGGTATTTGTAATGGGTCTGGCTGTTGGCGTATGTGAGTATAAATGTTTGTAAACGCACCCACGATACATAAGAAATTCCTAGAGAGGGGAAGTAATAAAAAATAATAGTTTCAGTTCTAGATTAATGACAAAAATACTTTTCGTTCTGTTATTTTATTTCTTCGTCAGTGTATTGAAAAACGTCGTTTGATTCATGTAGGCGTTTGTCACTGCAGTTCTTTACAACACCCTCGCCTATGGCTCGGGTGTGAATTCGGCCTCGGCTGCAATGACTCAATTTAACTAGGAGATGACTGACGCACCTACAAAATGGGGATTTTTACTCCTACTATTACTTACTCTCTATGTTTCATTACTTTTTATCTGCAAACAGTTTTCACTTACTGGTTTATCAACAGGTATAAGTATAAAGCCCTTTGCAGTGAAAAGCCGCACTTTTACACTAATCTAAAGCTGTTAAGCTCAATTGTTTATTCCATGAATTCGATAAATCAATGGGTGCACTTTCGGATTTATTTTGTTATCGAATGATGCCATCAACCTTATCTTGTTTAGTTTTTCACACTTACAGAAGCTGGTAAGTGGTCTGGGAGCACCTTGATAATTGCTGAAATGGATGGAAGTTTTGTCTTATTACTTCTCGTTTCGCCTTAGCATAAGGTACCTATTTCTAGCCTCTTACAACAAACCAACTCTGCCATATTGTCTTCTCTTCATACTGTATATATGAAATTGTGAAATTATTTGCTAAGTTTTAATTAAAAGGGAATAATGACTTTTGAGAACGTGAATGTTTGAGTTTGGTCTGCCTCGTTGGTCTAGGTCTCAATCGCGACTACTGCGTATGAGGTTGTCGGTTCGATTCCCGGGTCGGGCAAAGTGTTATTGGGTTTTTCCATCAGGAATTTCTCAGTAGCAGCCACGGAGTCTAGATTCATACCCTGTTGATGGCAATAGGCTCTCCCCCTATTACATGCGACTTAAACATAACTGGCGAAATGTGGGAGTAGGTACTATTAGGTACACCTCTGCCTAACTCTTCCGGGATTACAGGCGTGATATTATGTGTTAATGTTTCGATCATTTTGCAATGTGTTGATTTGGCGCTGGTCCCACGTGCAGATGAATTCATTAAACCGATAAGATTAACTTCAACAAGTTAATTTATCTTTGTAGCAACTGCTTTATTGTGGAGAAAAAACAACAAATTGTCAAGTATATATACAACATTAGTTTTAGTATTTGCGAAACCTGATACACGTGTCTAGTATTTTTATGTAGGAATCTATGTACAAAATTTCAAATTTGTATCATGAAAAATCACAAAGTTATAAGCTTGTTCTGTTACCTAGTTGTCCGCACAAAAACGCGATCACCACGCAACGCACGCCTCCGGCATCGTCTTGAGCTCATTGATAATAATAATTTGGCAGAAGGTACCTAAATTATTGCGATAAGTACTCAAAGTCGCTCGGTATCCAACTTTTAACTTTTTTAAATATTTTTAGAAAAAATATAAGATGGTTTAAAAATTATTGGAATCGATTCAGTGACTTATTCTAAAAATAATGTTGTATACATAGCCGCAATTGCTTGACTTGACCCCTAAATTTTTTAATCTAGATTCTGCCTCACAGCATACCATCATATTATCCTTCTCAATTTCGCAAACTAGATATGAACCGGTCCCCATTACCACATACAGGCGGTTCTTCAAAACAGAACATTCTCAAAGTGAACAAGGTTTATGAAGAACAAGGAAAATTTCGCGTCCACCTCACCCTGACCAGCTTACCTAATGTAGTGAGACCGCAACATTATCAACATAATGGACCCAAAGCGAGATTGTAATCGTTATAAATATTGTTAATTATTTCCCTTTTGTTATTTTTCCAGTCGGTGAACGTAGTCCTGGTGGTTTACCATGACGTCTTAAAGCAGGAGTAATTCCAGTGTGGGAAAGAGATGGCGCTAGACGACCTGTATAGATCTGTCTCTTTCTCACACTGGAATTGCTCCTGCTTTAAGACGTCGTAGTAAGCTCCCTGACCGCACCGCACGCACCCAGTCGCCTTCTTCCAGCCGCTTCAGGTATTGCAGCGACTGCAGCGCGGGTGCACATACACACCCGTGCGATATTGCATAGAACTTCATATGAATAATTCGACTGCGGTGCGTGCAGTGCGGGCAGGTCTGCGTTCACCTATACACGACGACGCTCGTCCGCGCGGTCGTGCGATGAAGCAGATATCACGTCACATAGTTTGTTTGTATGAAATCCGTTGATGTCTAATACACGACACCCCACGACCGTACCGACGAACGGCGTTCATCGCCTATCCGCGCGGTGCGCATCACGATGCTTCGCCAATACATTTGCTTCGTCGCCTTCGCCCGACCGCGCGGACTAGCGGTGGCGTATTTGAATCGCCTTACTGAGAGTAGTGTTGAAGTTCCTTGTGCAACGGCTCGTCTCGGAAGTAACTTACTAATGCCCGTGGCTTCGTTCGCGTGGAGATTGGAGATTATCCCAGTGGTACACACGGCAGCACATGAAGCTGTACATGTCTAGTACAACTTGGCCTCGCTTTGTATAGACTTCATAAGCAATGAGAGATCCGCATAAACTGGTTTTGTATAGCTTGATTGGCCGTCGTGCGTACGTCGTGCCGTGATGAAAAAATAACCTTTGTCCTTACCCAAATCAGGGTCAGCCAAATCCGTTCAGCCGTTAACTCGTGGAGACGTGACTAACAAAGAAACTGACTTTCTCATAAATTGTAGTATTAGTTAGGCTAAGGACCTACAGATAATGATAAAATAAACTAGTATAGAGCTGTGATATAAATAATCAAAGAAAACGACCTACACAAAATATTTGAGCTGATTGAATATTTGAAGAATCGACAAAATGACAGATGGTGCAAAGAAATCTGTCATTGTGTCGACACAAACTGTCATTTTGTCGATTCTTTCGTCAAAGAAATCCTTGTCTACGGTGGTCATGCTACAGGGACTGACGACATACATACCCACATATGTACTATTTGATTTTATTTGCTCGAGACAAAAAGCAATCAGATGATAATATTAAAACTAAAAATAGCTTGGTGGATGGCTACTAGCGTCGTAACCAATAACAATAATCAATTCATATATCTACATTATCATTCAATATTATGATAGACAAAGTATCATTATGTATGTACCTATGGCCATGTACGAGTATGTTTGGGTCTGTAACTAGTCGTAGTTCAAAAATTTGCTTGTAGGCACATTTGAAATGTTTATAATAATAATAATAATGGACCACTATTTTTTATATTTTTAAATGTTTTTATATGGTTTTTGTTAAGAAATATTTAAAAATGTAATTAGTAAGTAAGAAGATAAATAAAGGAAATAATAATAATAATAATCATTTATTTCAGATTCCTCATGAGATTACATCCATATTTGTTAGTAAAAAAAAAAAATGCGAGCTTACAAAACTAATGTTAGTAATAAAATAACATAACAAAAACAAACAAACACGGGATCGGTCCGGGTGGACTACCCGATGATGGTGCCAAATCACTAAATGACTGCGTGCATCCGTATCCAGCGAGCCAGCATCGGAGAATCCCACCGGTCCGCTAGCGCGCGCAGGATGGTGTTTATGCAATATAAGTCAGCTAACTGTTTTGCCACGAAAACCTTTATACATAACTAGATTTTGCCCGCGGCTTCGCTCGCTCGTTAATTTAGAATTTGACAATCAATTCGCATTACTAATTTCTACAGTAACATAATTCAATCATGATTCGAAAGACACGTGGCGCCATCTATTAGCAAAAGAATGTTATTGTTGTTTTCCGGGAATAAAGGTTTCTGTATACCTGTGGAAAATTTCAGGATGATGGGTTCAGTGGTTTAGGCGTGAAAAGGTAACAAACAAACTTACTTTTGCATTTTTAATATTAACTAGCTTTTGCACGCGACCTTCGTCCGCGTGAAATTTTATAGCCTATAACCTTCCTCGATAAATGGGCTATCTAACACTAAAATAATTTTTCAAATCGAACCAGTAGTTCCTGAGATTAGCGCGTTCAAACAAACAAACAAACAAACTCTTCAGCTTTATAATATTAGTATAGATTAGGATTACAATTCTGAAACTCAAAGATTCTGGTGATAAGAAAGAAAGAAAAAAAAATATAAATATATATATTTTTTTATGAATCCCTCATCCTTGCATAGTCAAGATAACAGCCCGTAAACCTAGTTCTAAAAGTGGCATTTCCAATAAGCGCTCCCCTACATCAAATAGATGGGTGATCTCCATTTGTTATGCACACTCATAGCTGGCAGAAAGGCAGACGCTAAAGGGTAATTCAAAAAGAGTCAACAAAAATAGAAAAATTTAAAAACACACAGACATACACGCACCAAATAAACTATCAAACTCACTTTTCTAGATTCATTTACTACTTATCCAGGGTCAAAGAAACAGTCTAAGCCAATATTTTAAGTTTAGCCTATTTAAGTCGCGAGTTAATAGGCTTCTTTTGGGTTAGCTCGCTCCATCGTCGACCTCTCATCTCTGTCCTCAGGACAAGATTGAGGTCAAGATTATGCCCATTTAATATAAAAAACGACCTAAATACTTTTCAATACTCAGAATATTTTCTGAATGATACCTCAGCTCCAATAAAATCATGAAAGAACGCTCTTCGGTCGCGTGACAAACAACATGAAAAAAAAACTAAAAATAACTCATAATGATTACAACCAATGTTATCGATTTATTACATAAATTACAAAATAGATGTCGTTTATCATTTTACGAAGTCACAAGTCACAATAAAATATAAACGAATGTAGAAAGATTGTGGAGTGGCGATATGAAATACGAAATAAAAATAACTTATGGTACGGCACTTTGATGAAACAAATTATTTTTTCTCATTTAATTTGATTTTAATAACACTGATTGCTCAATCTAAAGCCGACGCGTTACGTTCTTCGACACTATTAAAAAAAAATGCTCGGTTATTTTTTTAAAGTTACTCTGCTAGTTTGAGCCCCGACCAGCCCCAGTTTCACACTAATGATGGAATGACAAAAACGCTTACCAAAAAATATGAATGTTTTCTTTAAATATTTATTTCTGTAAGTTGGTATTAAAAAACACTTTTACACGTCACGTTTGGTTATGTTTTAAAACTAGATGAGGCAGGTTTTTCACATCTTTGAATATACTCTGAGAAGAAACAGCCGCAACAAACTTAGAGGTCACTGTGTCTATTAAGGGCATTACATTGCTCGATGACCTTGATGATTTGACCCCTGTACTGGTTTTTGTTTTTTTGGCGCCCCTACCGGCAAACGACCATTACTACAATAAAGATTAAGCAAGAACACAGATGTGTCGCACTGTTGTCATCGTTTTTGCCTAATTTATTCGTTCTCTGAGAGACTTGAATACATTTTGTTCCAATTTATATTTATTTTGAGATAAATTATACAGTTTGACTAAAGAGCTAGCATTTCATCAGTTATTTTACTGAGCACGGGTATCCCTACTTGATACATTCTGAAAGTCTGATGATGACTAGGTAAGTGCTTATCGGTTCTCAGTAACAGAAATTGTTACAATGATATAGCTTTCAACTTTAATGTAATTGACCACGGGTGCTTCTACATTTCACATTCTGAAGGTCTGATGATGACCTTTATGATTGAGATTTACACCTTATAGTTTTACAAGATCAAATTTTGATAGCGAAACTTCAACTTTAACTTGATTGTGTATTACATCGTGTAGAAATAAAGTTGGATGTCTGATGATGAGCGTAATAAATAAAATATAGCTTTGTTTTAATGTTGCCACGCTCTGATAAGAACAAAATGTTTCCATTCACAAAAAAGTCATTAAAATTCAAATATCTTGAACAGGTCGGTTGGTCGTTTATTGGAATTGGTGTTGGTGTTAATGGTGCATGTAGACTTTCTTGAAGTAAGCACCGCACACATTCTTATCTCCGCTGCGTGGAATCGTTTTTCATCCATATTTTTCACAGCCCAGCATTCTAATCCATACAGTACGACAGGTGTAATCACGGACTTGTATACTTTCCCCTTTAATTGAGAGGCATCCGTGAGTCGTAAGTTGCTGTTCCAGTGACCTGTCGCCATTTCATCCATCTGAGTTGATCAGGTGCGTTACGTCCCGGTCTACTTTGCTATCCCCTTGGACAAGCGATCCGAGATACTGGAAGTCGAAGCAGATCGGTATGGGCGTTTCGGCAAGAGTTAAAGGCACTAGACTGGAGAGACCGACGAAATCGCAAAACAAGTATTCCGTTTCGGTTCTACTCAATTGCAGACCAACATTCTCTACTACAGTCTTTGCCATCACACCTCTAATCTGCTCTGGACCTCATGGCCGCTCTTAGCAACCAGCAAAATGTCATCGACGAACAGCACCAGGGTGCCTCTTCCTGGATGTCCAACGCGAGAGCGTTCATTATCACGAGGAAGAAGTAAGGGAGGAAGAGCTAAGGGATGAGAGCCTCCTCGTAGCGGCGATTGGCGGCGGCGATCTCTCGCGTCCGGCCTTGGTTCAAGCCCTGGTCCGGAGCGAGCGAGAATGGGAAGCCGTCACCTCCTTCTGCGAAGCAGTCATGCTAGAGAAGGAGGTGGCGGAACGTGAGAGGGAAAGAGCCTTACGTCCTAGCCGCCGCGGGAAACGTCCCGGGCGCCGGGGGTCACGTGGTCGCTCCCGGCCTCCGTAGGCGCGGGCCTGTGGACGGTGAGTAATGGGCTAGATCGCCGTGTGGCAGTCTTTTGACGACAGGCTGTGTCGACGGTGCGTTCGTATTCCACACGCGCCTCAAAGAGATGTCAGCAACAATGAAGGGGTCCGCAAGGGCCGATGCCTACCAGGGCTGCGGGACTGTTCGAAAGAGATGCCGCGGCCCTGGACCACAAAGGGCAAAGAAGGAACATGGATAGGTTTTAGTCAGTAGAAGTCTGACACTCCCTTCCACTCCGTCCAGAGCGGGGGGAGGGTCATTTGAAGATTTCCGAACCGAAAAAAAAAAAAGGGTTGAGAGCTGACCCTTGGTGCAAGCCGAAAGCCACATTGAAGCTGCCGGGTATTGCCGGCTATAGACCGGACTTAAATTGGATACTGCATCGACTGTACATCGCACGGATCAACTGCACGTACTTCCCTCACGGTACCTCACGGGGTACCCAGTCGTATGCCTTTTCGAGGTCTACAAAAACCATGTGCAAATTTTTATGTGCACGTCTGTATTTTTCGCACAGCTGGCGGATAGCGAAAATGGGTAGTCGCCTATCCACAGATCAACCTAGGTAAGCACGGCTTAACGTAAAGATCGATCCGAGTGGCTGTTATTATTTAGCCACGAGCTCCTTTCATACTATGTGACATTAGCTCTATTCCTCTACTCTATAATTGTTGCACTCCACCACATCACCTTTGTTTTTAAAAATGGGCACCAGCTAACTGTTACACCATTCGTCAGGAATCGTTTCTTCCGGCAACAGTTTACTGAAGAATAAAGCTAACCACGCCCATCCGTCCATCAGAAATAACTTCCATACTTCTACCGGTATTCCGTCCGGTCTTAATGCCTTACCATTCTTAATTCCATTTCCTGCAATCCTCACTTCATCCAAACTAACCTTTCTCACTAGTCCCTCATTCGCTGGTTTATTTTCAATCACACCACTCCAGTCATTCTCCTCATTCATCACTCTTTCAAAGTAACCCTTCCACCTATCCTTAATTTTCTCACAATGCGAAATAGCCATTCCAGTTTCGTCTTTTACGCATTTAACCTGATATACATCCTTCGCCTTTCTCTCTCTAGCTCTAGCAAGCCGGTAAAGGTGTTTTTGGCCTGCTGGACTATCTAGTGTATCATAGAGTTGTCTTCGTTGTAGGTCGAATGTTCCCTTAGTCGCCTTTTATTAATGGGGTGGTCGTATTCTTTAATTCCAGGACCACATGGAATTGCCTGTTATATACAGGATGGAATTTGACAACCTCACCGGGAGGGAAAGTACTCTAAATACCGGAGATAGCAAATTTTACTCATAGGGAAACATTACTTAATTTTTCAAAAGATACAAATCTGTTTTAAAGATTTTCGAAAATTCGCTTGCCACACTCGGGAGTCGAACCGACTAAAATTCGAAAAAATAACATCCTGTATGAGATGAATCGATCATTTATGGATGCCAAAAATGCCAGAAATCGGTCCAGCCGTTTCGGAGATTAGCCGGCACAAACAGAAAGACAGACAGATAGACCGACAGAAAGACAAAAATTAAAAAAAATGTGTTTTTGTTATAAGTGCCGGATATATTTTCATATGCATTCAGTAAAAAGCTGTTATTTTGATATTACAAACAGACATTTCAATTTGATTTATTTGTATAGAAGTGTTGATTTAGGCATAGCTGTCACTTGTCAGGCTTACTCTATGATAGGTTCAAACAACAAAACGAAATTACAAACTACTTTAAATATATTTTATAAACGTATTTTCTATTCTTATTTTACGAAATATTAATAACTGTACCATTTACAATATTATTTCATTCAGAAATCATTAAAAACGTGCAGTTTTGAATTTTATTTGGAAAAAATAACACGCGTACGTCCACCCGTCACAAGAGCCGTCAAGGCACTGACGTATCGCGGTCCCGAGCTTGCGTCACAGGGCTTGCTCCGCACATTTCGCGAAATTTCGGTTTTTATTTATTATTTAAAAATATTAAAAGAAATTACAAAAAAAAAACAATACCGATTGTTAAGTATATCATTACGTATTTGTTGTTACAAAATTCATGCCGATCTATTCAGCCGTTACAGAGATAATTTACAATTAAGGTTGAAAAAGGACCTATTTTCTACGATTAACCAAAAAAAATTGAGAAGGTTTTTTAAAATTTTAAACAATACAATTTATTTGTGATGAACTTAACTATAACATATATTTTTTACACGGAAAACGTACGAAGGGATTCATCAATAATTTTCTTTGAACATACGCTGTTTTTGGGATTTGAGCCATGTAATGCCCTTAACGTCTAGATATAATATCTTACGTGTGAAAGTTATTTGACCAAAAATCCTTAGGTCCATAGACAAAAATAAAACAGCAAAATCGGTCAAGCCGTTCACAAGTGTTAGCCGTACACAACATATTCAAACAAATTCAACTAAATATCTTCAATATATTCTTCATTATCTATTTAATTATCTTCTTCATAAAACTTCTTCGGAACGAATTATTCTATTCTTGTGTATGATACATACATACATCATACACAAGAATACACCAATGAGTTCCACAAAATAACCGCCGAATCCGCAAGGGTCCTAATTAGCAAACTCACACAATTAACTGTCGTCAAACTAACAAATAGAAGTCATTCATTTGGGAATATCTTATTTCGTAATACAGTATAATATCACGCCTGTTATTTTCGAACGGTTAGGTAGAAGATATACAAGTTTAGCCCAAATTTCGTAAAATCTCAGGTAATAGAGGGCGAGCCTATTGCCATCAACTGGACACAAATCTTAGCTCCGTGGATGCTACTGAAAACTTTCTGATGAAAAACTTAAAAACACTGCGCGAACTGGGAATCGAACCCAGAACCTCATGAGGTTCATGAGGAGGTGAACATGTTCAGCAGTCGCGCTTGCGACAACTATAACAATAAGAAAAAGAGAGTAAATGATGTAACAAGACCCTGAACGAAGCCGAAATGCACATATTCTCCCCATCATTGCGATCATTTGTTTGTTCTAGACCATACCTGGCAACCTTCTAGTTACGGAGATATTGGGGGTCAAATTTCAACTTTTTCAAAAGTTTTTTTTACGTTTTTAATCTAAGATTTTTACTTTAAACACCTCCACGACTTCCGTACATCCATTCATCAGCACAATGTTTTAAGTGTCACAAAAAAAAAGTCGTTTCCCAGCAATAATTTTTGCGTAAAATTACTTAGTTTGATGTTAATGCTTGGTTGACGGCTTCGTGAACACCCCGTATTTTCTAACGAAAACGCGAAAATTACTTTTATTACTTTAAACTAAAGATAATGTATTAACAACTATTTATTCTATGGGTAGTCGTTTTCCTCTTATACTGATTCAAAACATAATATCCATCCATTTAACAAACATAATACTGTTCTATATTTATTTGGCAAAAAGTGCCTATGTATGTGTGTTAGTTTGCTGAAGGAAATAAAGTATTTCCTAGAATGAAACCACTTTTGCATATTTTCCTATTAATGTTAAACACTATTGATTTTCCGTGGAACTTGTTACTAATACCTCCTTCAATTAATTTGTGGTCGGCGCAGCATGTGTACTTCTTGCATACTATTAATCGTCATCTCAGCAGTCACCTCATTTCTAGTCATATCATCCTTCACACAGTCCATCCATCGTTTCTTTGGTCCTCCTCTACTCTTAAAGCCGCGTATACATTCATTCTCAAAACTTTAATCACCACTGACCTCCATCCTCCGCACCACATATTAAAAACATGTAGGTATATGAATCAATCGAACTAAATGGTTTTTAATAAAAAAACCATTTCCCCGAAGCGACCTTTACGTATAAAAGCATCCACCATACTTATTCAATCTATTAGTGAAATACAATTTTTTTTAAATGCACTTCAGTTGATACATTGATCACGATCCATTTATCCTCCACAGCTCTTAGTACAATAATATATTAAACTGTGAGAACGTAAATTCTTTATTCCAGAAATAAAACAAAAATAGACTAAACCAAAGAAAATATATATAGAGACATAAACACTTCAATTCCTTGTTTACCTATCTTGAAATCCGGTGCGTAGACATGGATCGTGTTTAGTGAAATTATATTCCTGTTCTATTAAATTGCCAGCTATATCATTTTCAAGGGATTTCGGGAACGGTTTCATGATGATGCAAAGCAGAAAATGCTTGCAATATTTCAAATACGACTAATCTATCTATAAACACGATTTATTTACACTGAAAGAATGTCAAAAAATGCGAGACATTTTACAGGATTTTTGGTCAGTGGATACGAAACGGGGCACTATGAAGATGTCGACGTAGCCCCGCTATGCGGGGCTCCTACTTCTGTCTGCAGGGTTTAAAGAAACCTAACCTAACCTAACGTCGGGGTGCCCCAAGTCCCGAGCTCACTTCGCTCGCTCTTGCATCAACATAAAAAATTTACGAAAAAATTTTTTTTGCTAAAATTTTCTAAGTCTTTTTTCCTCAGTGCCCCGTTACGTATACTCCAACCGGATTTTTGTACACATAACAATAAAAGATCCTAAAAAGAGTTACAAGAGAACATTGTTTTTTTTTTCATTTATGAATGTTTTTTAATAAATTCCTGAAGCTACTTGATGTTTGATTACAACTCATTTTGACTTAGAACTCTGGCTCTACAACATTAATTTTAAAAAAATCTATCATATGTGCATAACTATTTTTAATAAATTACCCAGGACTATAAAAGAACTTCCATTTAACATTTTCGGAAATAAATTGCGGAAATAGCTAAAACACAAAATTGTTTCTACAGCCTACAGGAATTTATGCAACATAAAATTTAATAAACTTATACTGTCACTTACGGGATATCTTCCGCTATTTCGACGCTGTCGCAAGCGCCATGATCGCGGGATGACTGGAGAATGCGGTGGGAAAAATTGTTAGTACCCTCTTTCTTTCCTCTTTTTTTTTCTTATCGGGAGCTCAAAATAATAAACAATCACGGAAGATATCCCGTAAGTGACAGTATAAGTTTAGTTTTAAACCGTGAAAGCTTAAAACAGTGGATTAAATTTAATTTTAAGGTCTATTTGAATTTAATCCACATAGTTGTATTTGTAATATATTTAAAGGTACTACTTTTATAATTATTTAAGTTTAATTAGATTTAAAACCTTATTGGCTATTATTTCACTCAAATACACATTAGGTATTTAATCATGTAAAATTTGCAATTATATTTGCATGCCCTAAAAAGGCAAAATATGGTTTGTGCCTAAACTACCATTTTGTACATCTGGTTACACCATATTTTAAGCAAATAAATGATTCTTGATTCTGCATAATTATACATCATTGCCACTGGTTCAGTATTAGTCTCGGAAAACGGTTAACTGAAAAAAATATTCGAAAGTGGAGACTTGACGAAATGTCTAGAAACGAAATCTGTGCTCAAAAGTAAATGTTTGATTTCAGGACACGATTTATTTTTAAAGTTTTCTGATAACTGTTTTTTGTTTTTGTCTCAGCATTAAAACCCAAACATTAGTAAAAGTTTTGAGTTTATGATGATGAATGTTGTGGACATCAGGATTTTATGTAAAATAAAAATTAAGATTTCCTATAAACTCCGAAAATCAATACGGTCTTGATATCTATTAAACTAAAAACCAATACAGCAACAAAGTGTCGTCAAAACTAACTATTACAATAACTACAATAACGTCGAAAGTTTACCAAACTGTAACGAGAATGTGCTAAAGAGAAAATTAAGTTATTACCTACTTAATGAAACTTCGTCCTTAAACTTCGAAAGACTCATAACTAAGGATCAAAAAGAGAATAAATAAGCATTAAATGAAATAAGGATAAATAAAAAACAGTAACACACTTATTAACCCGTAAATATCAAAGTGATTTTATGTGCGCTCAATACGACGTGTTTATTTTTAAATGAAAGCTTTTTTGATGTTTATTTCATTGAACAATGTAAAATATTGTGTGGTTCGGTTGTATTTTTAAAGTTGATTTACAATAACATTTGACATATTTTGTGTTAACTCGTAACCGTCTCGAAAACAAAGTTTTAAATTGTTTCCGAGCTAAATAAAAACTTTTAAATATGATAATTATTTTTAAAGGACATTATTTTATTTTCCACCTTCCTAAGTGGATTTTAAAATTACCGCAAATTAAAACAACAACTTTATAACTCAAGGAGCTCGGGTAATATAAAACTGATCATAAAGGTTTAAACTTCAATGTTCTTAGTAAATTAAATACTTAATTATAATTACTTACACTTTGCTGCCTTGACTTCGAAACTATCGTATTCACTGTTCATAGCAACATTGTCAGTTCAAACTCACAAATAAACAAACAATTTTAAAACTTCACAATTAAGCAAAAAAAAAAAAAAAACAACAAGATTAATTAAAAGTCCAAAAAAAATTAAACTACCATACACTCTTTGGCCATTCTAAGTCACGTCGTTTTGAAACATTTTCATTTTACTTTTAAAGAATCTTTTTTAAAGTTTCCGAGCGCGGGAATCTGCGAGGGCTGTGGGCGCGTTCGCTCGCAACCGCAGTTAGTCGACAAGTGAAATGAGCGAGGAACGCTCCCGTATCGTCACTCTATCAAACGCTATCCCATTTTTTTTTTTGCAACCGTTGCGTGCCAGTCAATTAGGGAAGATTACACTTAGATTGAATGAACGTTTTAAAATCAGAACCCTAACGGTCGTCCTATTCCTTTCGAATTTCTATTCCTTTAACTGTCCCGCGGCGAATCCAGGTTAAGTGCCCTCTTTGAACGTCAACATTCTTTCATAAATAAGATTGCATTTCCTGTACCTACCGCAATGATTTTCCTTTTGGGTTTATTTTTGCTTGCACACAAAGAACTCTAAAGTGGGAATTCTCCGAGGGGTTTAATTAAACAGGGGCGGTTTTAAGACGTTGTTTATTTTCATTCATTTATTCTAATAGAATTCATGGCGTTCCACCTGTATACGTTTAATTATGTGTTCTTGATCTCTGTTTGTTGAACTTTGTTTTGCTCGTAAAATATTGCTTGTTATTGTTACTTTGTAAGTTTATTTGTTTCATTGTGCTGTTTTTAGAAATTTCATTAAAGTTTTCGCACAGCATTTGTAAGCTTTCGGAAACGATTACCTACTTTGTTATGTTGAATGTTCTGAGAACTTTTTGTATAAGACTTTTTATAAATTGCGTCTCTATTTTGGATATACAAACTCAGCACACAATCCATAAATGCACTAACATGAACGCGTGAGGTAAACGTATTGAATACTTGCACGATTTTCTAAAACATAAAAAGAAATGACTATGGGCAATCTTCTATGAAATCTATCAACAGAATTGAAATATATCTCAAATAGTAGCTTATAATTAGAACTTCACTTCATAATAAAACAACAGAAATCTAAGTCATTGAAGAACCTGAAATACAGGGTGTAAACGGACCCTTCACGAAGCCGCCAACCAAGCATTATGTACAAACAAACTTAAACTTAAGTAACTTTACGCAAAAATTATTGCTGGGAAACGACTTTTTTTTTGTGACACTTAAAACATTGTGCTGATGAATGGATAATAGTACGGAAGTCGTGGAGGTGTTTAAAGTAAAAATCTTACATTAAAAACATGTTTAAAAAAAACTTGTGAAAAACTTGAACTTTGACCCCCAATATCTCCGTAACTAGAAGGTTCCCAGGTATGGTCTAGAACAAAAAAATTATCGCAATGACGGGAAGAACAAGTGCCTTTCGGCTTCGTTAAGGGTCTTGTTACACCCTTTATGTTGCCTTTTGATGTATTTTGCCAAAGATTTCACGTAATTTTCAAACTATTAATAAACCTAGTTTAACAAGAGGATTCCGTTACACAGCCACAACAGT
This sequence comes from Noctua fimbriata, assembly GCA_905163415.1. Lineage (NCBI taxonomy): Eukaryota > Metazoa > Arthropoda > Insecta > Lepidoptera > Noctuidae > Noctua > Noctua fimbriata. The sequence continues at coordinate 15,150,870 of LR990925.1, read as the reverse complement.
CCTTAGTTGATTCTAAGGCTTTACCAACTTAGTTTGGATTAATATTCCTGTCTTTCTATCTTTAGCACAATGTTTTCAACAAAATGATCTGCTTTAAAAACCAAATTACTGTTATAGTTAAATTTTCGGCAAAATACAGAAAATCACAAGTTTCATTTGGTCATAGCTCTCCGGCGATTTTGGGATTTGTCACACTGTACTTATAAAGAGCTAAGATTTGAGATAATATATTTCAATTCTGTTGGACTTACGACCACTTTAATCAAGACCCTTAAAAATATATTTTATTTTATTTCGTCAAGCACAATTATAGACCGACCGCTTTAATGAGTCCTCGCGAAGGTATCAATTTAAATGGAATATTCTGAAGGTTGATCACGTATTGGTTCAATTAGTATCGTTATACCTACGTGGATTATGGTTATTTTAAAGCAAATAACCTGTGGAGTATTGTTAGGACTTTGTGGACGATTAATGAGCCTTTGATGGGGCAAGGCGGAGGACTCATTAAAGCGGTCGGTCTATAGTACATATAGCTACATAAAGTATGTTTTTTTTATAATCTTTAGAATTTACTGTCTCTTTGGTCTAGTGGTCGCAAGCCCGACTGCTGAGCATGAGGTCCTGGGTTCGAAGCCCTGGTCGGGCAAAGTGTTATTGGCTTTTTCCATCAGGAATTTCTCAGTAGCAGCCACGGAGTCAGGATTTGTGCCCGGTTGATGGCAATAGGCTCGCCTATTACATGGGACTTAAACATAACTGGCGAAATGTGGCTGTACTATTAGGAACACCTCTGCCTAACCCTTCGGGGATTATAGGTGTGATGTTATAATGTTATGTTTGCTCAAAGCGTTTGTGCTAAGCCCACTGAGATATCATGAGCTTGGTAAAATAACTTCACCTGTTTACTTTGAAAGTTTTAATTACCTTCTTAACTAAGGGCCGAATGACACAAGAATGGTTGCCGAACCTGTGGAACTTGTCAACTTTGATTGGTTCTATCTTGTTTTATCCCTTCCCACCCCTTCCAACCTCTGAGGGAACCACATGTGTGTAGCGCTTGGTACCTATTACTTCAGCTTTTAAATCATTTTAACAGTATAAGTTGGTTGTGGGACTGGGATCTTTCGTTGGATTTAACTTGGTTTAGGAGAGTACTTGCTCACCATGCTATAGGGATATAAGCCACAAACAACACAAATAGTTAATCAGGTACATTATGGCTTGGTGATACCCTTTTTTTTTTAGGATGGGAAATCATCAAATGACCCCCCCCCCCCCCCTTTGCCCTTTGTGTTCCAGGGCCGCGGTATCTCTTTCGAACAGTCCCGCAGCCCGCTTGGTGATACCCTGAGGTTGCCAGTGACTCAAGTGTAATGTCAGGTAAATCACTTGACGTTTTGGCTAGAGACACATTGGCTTTTTTTTAATTTTTTTAGCAGACGAAAAATTTCTATATGGGGGGGTTCAGCGTTTGTGCGTCGATATCCCTTGCCCTCTGTATATTTTACTTTCACACTAATTTTATCTTTATTTGTCAGCACTGTCAAACACAAAGTGATCTTTACTGTTGTTTTAATAAGGTCGCTGCTGTCACTGAAGTACTCTAGCTCTGAGATTTTGACAACGCTAGCGAGTCGTCTTCTGAGCATGCTTGTCAAGTCAAGTCACTGTATGTACTAACTTAAAAAAAAAAACAAACCCTTTTTACCGAAACAAGATTGGGGCAACAAATTATATTTTTTTTAGCCTAGAACTTGATTATAAAGCAAGATATAGTTAAACAAACACCATACGGGTGTACTATGTAATTATGAACAAATTGACAACTTCCTGAATTATCGGTAAGTAGCACTTGTGTGATAATTTATTGAGAGCTTTTTATTTACATCCTGATTTGTACATATTATTATATGAAAGTGTGCTAGGTAGTTAATGTCAGATTTATTACTTTAAATAAATAACTTACCGACTTGACTAGACCTGTAGTCAGTGATCCGAAAGTCTGACAACTAGTCTTACAAAGGGGTGTCGTATTACCTAGTACTAACTAGGTTGTGAAGGTCAGATAGTCACTCCATGTAAAATACTTGTATTCAGCTGCATCCGGTTAGACTGGAAGCCGACCCCAACATAGTTGGGGAAAGTCTAGGCAGATTATGGTGATGACCGCCTTGTTTTTGCCTGTAGGTATGGTCCCACTACTGGAAAAAGGCCTCCTACTCTCATTCTACCTATCTCTGTCCAAAGATCCTTGGAGGATCAATATTAATAGAAAAAGTCGAGATCTATCCGCCATCTCCATCTCGGCCTCTCGCGATGTCTCTTGACACTAATCGGCATCCACAGTGGATCATCCACTGGGCATGACCCAGTGGATACCTTAGATCCCGTGGATACCTTAGATCCCGTGGATGCCTCTTAGTCTGGTCTTAAAATAGAGCATATTGATAAAATTGGTGAAATTTTATCACTGCACCCGAGGCAGAATTCACACCAGAGCCGTAGGTGAGGCTGTTATGGAACCGAGAACTGCAGTGACAAATGCCTACGTGAATCAAACGACGTTTTTCAGTACACTTACGAAGAAATAAAATAACAGAACGAAAAGCATTTTTGTCATTAATCATTATGAAACTATGATTTAATTTGCTGTTTTCTCCGCGATTTGTTTTCGCAGGTTGAAGAAAATGCAAATTAAAAAAAAGACAATTCAAATGTTAGTCAGTGCCTCAGTGGGTCGTCTTAGGGACGAATTTGTTGAACAAATATTTTTAAATAATAATGTTTATTTATCAAGAAAGATGATGATGATGATGTTTGTTTTTTTTGTTTATTTTTTTGTTTGTTTTAATGTTTGTGTATGTTTATTTTTTCTGTTTACAAACACAATTCAAATTTTCATTAAATATTGGAGCCTCAAAAAAATGAACCTCCTTGAAAATAGCTGCTACTAGTGGTGTTCCCTTTCGCAAAACTTGGTGTAGCAAGCTTTAAATAGCATCGGAAGAGCCTTTGATTTGATGTCTTTTGACGAAAGTTTTGTTGTTGCCGACTTCCGAAACTACTTGAAGGCAATCAATCTGTTTATTTTACAACTAGCAATTTCCTTTGAAACTGGTTAACATCCTTTGATTTGCAATAATTTTGGATATGATTACATACGCGGCTTAAGCCACGTGGATGTCAGTAATTAACCTAAGGGAACATTTTACCGGGTAAACGAGTATTTAATGTTCTAACTCTGATCATGCTATTTCCCTATCCATGTAAATCCCATCAAGATTCTTTAAGGCAAAGATGAAACAGACAGACAGGGTTACTTTCACTTTTATAATATTAGAATGGAATAATTAAGTTTTTACGGTTCCGTACCACAAAAGGAAAAAAACAGAACCCTTATAGGATCACTCGCGTATCTGTGCCTGTCTGTATGTCTGTCACAGCCAATTTACTTCGAAACTACTGCACCGATTGAGTTGAAATTTGGTACACACAAGTAAGTCGGTGACCCAACGACGGACGCGTGACGTAAATTTATGAATTTTAAACATGGAGGCCACTTTTGCGGGATAAATTAGAAAAAAAAATGCTCACTATATCGTATTACATACCTTTTTTTTTTTTTTTTTTTTATGGATGGGAAATCATCAAATGACCCCCCCCGCTCTGGGCGGAGCGGAAGGGAGTGTCAGACTTGTACTGACTAAAACCCATCCATGTTCCTTCTTTGCCCTTTGTGTTCCAGGGCCGCGGTATCTCTTTCGAACAGTCCCGCAGCCCTGGCAGGCATCGGCCCGTGCGGACCCCTACGTGGTTGCTGACATCTCTTTGAGGCGCGCGTGGAACACGAACGCGCCGTCGACACGGCCTGTCGTCATAAGACGGCCGGACGGCGAGCTAGCCCATAACTCGCCGTCCACAGGCCCGCGCCTACGGTGGCCGGGGGCCACCACGTGACCCCCGACGCCCAGGGCGTCTCCCGCGGCGGCTGGGACGTGAGGCTCTTTCCCTCTCACGTTCCGCCACCTCCTTCACTAGCATGACTGCTTCGCAGAAGGAGGTGACGGCTTCCCATTCCCTCTCGCTCCGGACCATGGCTTGAACCAGGGCCGGGCGCGAGAGGTCGCCGCCGCCAATCGCCTCTACGAGGACACGGCGCTGCTCCGCCCAAGCAGGGCAGGCCTCCACAGTGTGCTGCACCGTGTCCTCCGGACGATCCTCACAATGGAAACACCCGGGCGTTTCCTCCCGCCCGATTCGGTGCAGGAACCTCCCGAAACAACCGTGTCCGGTGAGGACCTGCGTCAGGCGGAAGGTGAGGGCGCCGTGGCGCCTCTCTAGCCACTCCTCAAAGAGGGGACTTATCGCCACGATGGTGGCGTGCCCTGCACGGGGTTGCGACAGTCGCTCTCTCCATGTCCCCATGAGATCGCGCCGGAGGTCTGTCCGCTGAGCGGCGATTTGCCGCGGCAGCGGAGTTTCCCCCCGACGTAGTGCCTCCGTGCGCCATTCGTGAAGGCGCGCGAGGACTATCGCCTCCAGATCCCATGGCGGCAATCCGGCAAGGAGGCTAGCCGCCTCACCGGAGATCGTGCGGTACCCCCGGACTAGCCTTAGGGCTATCCCCTTTTGGGGCGCGTTCAGGTAGCGGGCGGCTTGCCGCCTCAGAGAACGCGCCCACACCGGGGCCCCGTAAAGGGCCATGGACCGCACGACCCCCGCGTAGAGCCTCCGGCAGGAGGCGTTTGGACCCCCCAGGTTGGGCAGGAGCCGCTTGAAGGCAGCCCCGGTCCGTTCCAGTTTGGGAGCCAAACGTCGGAAATGCTCCACGAAGTTCCACCGGCTGTCGAGGACGAGTCCCAGGTACTTCAGCGTCGACCCGACGCCGATGGAAACCCCTCCCGCCGTCAGTAGGGATCCCGACGGTGGCGCATTCCGAGGCCCATGAAAACACATGGCCTCGGACTTGTGCAATGCCACCTCGAGACCCAATTGCCGGATCCTCTCCACGATTATCGCAACCCCGCATGTCATGTTTTCGGCCGCCGCCTCGTGCGACCCCCCTTGTGCCAGTACCAGCGTGTCGTCAGCGTAGCAGACTACGCTGACGCCGCTAGGGAGGTCGGCGCGCAGCACCCAGTCGTAACCGATGTTCCACAAGGCCGGCCCCAGAACCGATCCCTGTGGAACACCGCACGACATCTCTCGCCGGTTCCATTCTCCGCTCTGACCGGGGTAGATGACGGCCCTATCCGTCAGGTAGTCCCCGACCACACGACGAAGGTAGGTCGGCACCCGGTGATACCGGAGTGCCTCCCCAATGCAGCTCCAGGGCATGGAGTTGAAGGCTTTGGCGATGTCAAGAGACACCGCCAATACGACCCCGCCCCGGGAAACCGCATCCCCCGTCGTGAGGGCTCTCACGCGCATGATGGCGTCCACCGTCGAGCGCCCCTTGCGGAAACCAAACTGGTGTTCCGCAAGATCCGGCCCCATCCCCGCGAGGTGCCCGGCGAGGCGGTTAGCAATAACTCTTTCAAAGAGCTTGCCCACCTCGTCGAGCAACACGATGGGCCGGTATGCGGACGGAGAGTCCGCAGGGCGCCCTGGCTTCCGGATGAGGACCAGCTTCCCCGTCTTCCAACGAAGCGGGAACTGGCCTCTCTCCAAGCATGCGCTTAGGAGCCCTTCCAGTCGAGGCCCGAGAGCCTCAGAGGCCAGGACCCAGGCTTTGCCAGGCAAGCCATCGGGTCCCGGGGCGGCATTTCTGGCCTTCAGCCTGCGTACCGCCACTCTCAGGTCTACCCCAGTCACCTCCGGAACGTCGTCATCGGTGTGGTCCGCTTCCGGCACCGCAAGCGGCGGCGGAGCCATAGGCGGGGGAGGATGCCTCCCTCGCGAAGGGAACAGAGCGCTCACCACGTCCTCCACGAGCTCAGGCCGGAGACTCTGCGTCAGCGGGGGGGCCCGGGTGCGGAGTTTGTCCCGCACCATCTTGTAAGGGCGCCCCCACGGATCTCCGTTCAGAGACTCCAGCATCTCCTCGCGGGCCAGGTTCTTGGCCCGCCGGACAGCCTCCTGGAGGGCGGTCTTCGCCGCTCTGTACCCCTCGTAAAGCTCCGCCTCAATGGCTGCCGCATCCGGAGGGCGGATGCGGAGCCTGCGATGCCTGGTGTACCGGTGCCGCGCGGCAACGCACGCCTCACGCAGAGACGTCAGCTCTCGCGACCACCAGTACACCTGACGTCGGGCGCTTCCTGGCCGAACTCGGGGCATTGCCACGTCGCAAATCTCGGACATGGCCTCCTGGAACCAACCCGCCTCGTTGTTGATGTCGGCAGGCCTGGCCGGTGATGACACCCAGGCCTGCACGATCGAGGCTTCCAGGAGGAGCTCCCGGTCCAGCTGCTTCAGCGCCCATCGCGGACCACTCGGGGCCTGTAGGACCGGCGCGCTTGAGGTCTGGGTGGAGACGTCGAACCGGATGTACCGGTGGTCGGAATAGGTCTCCACCCCCTCCATGACGCGCCAGTCAACGACACGCGGCGACAGAGCGGGGCTAGCGAACGATATGTCCACCACCGACTCGCCCCGCATCCGCACGCACGTGGGGACAGAACCCCGATTTAGGACGACCAGGCCTGTCTCTAGAGCCCAGTCCTCCACCATTCTACCCCGCACATCCGTGTAACGAGAACCCCAAGCCAAGTTCTTGGCATTGAAGTCCCCGAGCACAAGTACGGGGAGAGAATGGCTCCCGATGACGGCACTCAACTCCCTGAGGGAGTTGAGGAACTCGGCGAGAGTTCGGTTCGGGGAGAAGTAGACTCCCACTACAACTATCTCCCCGAAACGTGCTGCTACGCACCCCTGACCCTTCCTGACACTCTCAAGGGTCGGGGTACCGGCGGCGGCTGACGCAATTATGGTCACTGAGCCGCTAAGGTCCTCCACCCAGTCATCCCTGGGCGGGACAAAGTACGGCTCAGCGACCACGGCGATGTTAATCGACCACTGCGCCATGCTCTGGATCAACAGATCCTGAGCGCAGGCGCAGTGGTTGATGTTCGCCTGGAGAAGGCGTAATGGGGCCGTTACTGGCACTCCATTTCAGCCCCCTCCCGGGCCTCCTGCGAGGGCCCCGCTGCAGTAGTTGCAGCAGTGGCGGCAGCGGCGGCGACAGTGGCGGCGGCTGCGGCGGTGGCGACGACGGTGGGGGTTTTGGAGGTGGTTACGGAGGGCCTTCCGTTGCCTCTGGCCTTGGTGGGTGTACCGCAGGCCTTGCTCCCTGCCCGGTGATCGGCCGGCTTGCCAGATGCCGCACATGCGGCGCAGTGCGGCGCGGCGGAGCAAGCCGCGGCCATGTGACCGGGCTGGCCGCAGCGGAAGCATAGGCCACTGCGGTCCACCTCCGAGGTGCACCGAACCGACACGTGGTTCCCCACATGGCAGCGGAAGCACCTCAGAGGTCTGGGTTCAAGCAGCTTAACCTGCGCCGAAACCCAGCCCACCAAGAGCCTTCGGCCCTCCAAAATGGCTTTCGCCGCCGTCACAGGGCAGCTTACCGTTACGGTTCGCATGCCCGACAGGTCCGGACGTAAGGTGCCTGCCTTGACCTGCTCAGCAGGGCACCCACCGGTCCTGGTGACGGCGGCCACCACCTCCTCCTCGGTCACCGAGTCGTCCAGACCCAGGATGCGCAGGTCTGCGCATTTGACGGGCCTGGACACTCGGGCCTCGTCCGCATTTAGGGACGCTCTAAGCTTTTCAGCTAGAGCGTCCGCGGACGAGCCACGGGTTTCGCCGGGGATCTCCAGCACTCGAGCCCCTGTCGCGGTGACTCTGAGGCGGAGGCCCCCGGTGATCCCGAGCTCCCCCAGATCCACCGTCGCCCTCGCCTTAGCGAGCACGTCGCGGTATCTCACGCCCCTTTTTTCCGCGTCCGGCTGTAGTGTAATCACTACAGCTGCGGTCTTCGGGGCGCTGAGCCTAGCCGCGACGCTCCGCTCCTTTTGTCGGCGCTTCCGCTCCAGCTTCCGGGCTTTTTTGGCCGCCTTCCGCTCCCTTGTCCTTTCTCCAGCCACCTGCCATCCGCTCTCGGCCGCGGAAGGCTTAGGGGGCGGGGGGGGCGGTGGTGGCGGCTGTCTCGCGGGTGGCGCTGGCACAGTCGCCACCTTGCCCTTCTTTTGCGCCGCCGCCTTGCCCTGCCTCAGGGCCGCCGCCTTCTTGGCCGGAGCCGGTTTCGCCGGAGCCGGCCCATCGGGGGCCGACGCAACCCTGCCGGAGGGCCGGCCAGCCGGCCCCGGTGCGGAGGCCGCAGCAGCCGCATATGTGGCCGCCCTCGGTCCCGGGGGCGCCCTGTTTGCCACCAGGGGGGGGCGCAGTACAATGCCCTCCAGGACGGAGAACCGCGCCTGGAAGGCAGCCAGCTCCTGCCGAACCAGGTTCAAGACCTGGTTCTCAACCGGCACGGGCTGGCTTAGTTGCTGCTGGCCCCCATTTTGGGGCGCGGACTCGCGCAGACCGGCCAAGTCTGCTCGGAGCTTGCGGTTCTCCTGTTGGAGAAGCTCTGTGGCGGCCGTCAGGCGAGCGACCTCCGCCCGCAGTTTGGCCACTTTGTCTGACGGGGGCCTCTGGGGATATCTGGCCTCCGCTGACGCCACGATGGAGGCGATTGCTGCGGGTATGGCCTTATGCCTGGTGGAGGGCTTCTGTTTGTATGAGACAGCCCTCAGCGCCGCCTCCACCTCCTTCGCGAAACCGGCCTTACGCTCCGCATCGGAGCCGCCGTCTGCGCCAGCCTCGTCGCCAGAGGAGCCCGAACGGGCCACCCCGCGACCGGCCACCCCTGAGTGGCGCCCCTCCTCGGCAAGCCGCGCCGACCTCTCGGTGGCAGAGAGGCCTCGCCCCTTGCCACGGATCCCTCCACGCTTGCTAGTGGGGATCTTGCGAGCCGAGGCCAGCTCTTCCTCTGACGACGACCCTCGGTCGCCCTCTGGCCAGGACCGCTTGCGGAAGAACTTTCCGTTCACCGCAGCAGCCCCGGGCCTCCCGCGCCGGGAGCTCTCTGAGCCTCCCGCGCTCATATCGCCGGATGCGGCGCCGGACTCCGACCCCGCATCCCTCTCCTTCCTTCCTTCGCCGTTACCGGCCGCGTTTCGGGTTATATTTTTTTCCATATAGTTCCCACGAGTATGGGGGAAATAAAAAGTCCATCTGGGCAGTGCCCCCTGTACCCAGATAAGCCATAGCCAGGCTCGGCAGTGGTTCGCACTAGCAACTGATTTTCCAAAGGAACCCGTCAGCCATACATCTCCTCGCGGTGCGCCGCCGCTTGAGATTCGGGGTAACTTTTTATAGAGGTTTTCTACCTCGCGGTCCGGGCGGTTAAGCCAAGACCCTCGGTCCCAATCGAAGCCGCGAGACGTGATCCACGACACTTCGACGGTGAGATTACGATATCGACGGGGACAGCGAATGACTGCGTCCTTCACTGCCTGCTCGGAGGCAGGGTAAGTGCACACCGAGCCCGCCCTTGCTCCTCCGCTGTGCCCTCTGCTTTTCAGAGGGTCACGCGGAGCAACGCCCCCTTGGTCCATAAAGGACCCCTCCCATGTCAGAATATTAGCCATGGACAGTAACATTCCCCGGGGAATAAGAATCTCTTCCCATTCCTCGGGGAAGGATACTGCCCACGCCCAGGGTGCACCGGCCCGGCAGCTGCTATTCCCTCCCGACGTATCGAAAGGGACCGGCAGCCATCAGGCACACGAGGAGGAATTCTGACAACGCACCCCATCGTATTACATACCTATCGAATGGAAGGGCTTATCGTGAGGAACCCAAATTTTTTTTTTTTGTAATTTTAAGATAAAGGTTTTGAAGTTATTTATGAAAATAGGCGAAAATTACCGAAAATTTTGCAGAAAAATCAATAAGAAAGCTATAACAACGAATAATAAATGAAAAAATTAAAGTATGCTCACCTACTACGATGGTACGGAACCCTTCATACGCTAGTCCGGCTCGCACTTGGCCAGTTTTTTTTTTAATATCTGCCAGTAAAGGGTAAGGCTGATAAGAGACTCATGCTTAGTTATGCCAGTCGTAATGTAGTGTGTGGATTACTGTGTGTTGGTTATTCGGGGCGGAATTAACGTGTGAAAAAAGGCCGTGGGTCACAAAAACAAAAAACAATAGCTGTCATGTTTCACATTCCCCGAAACATATAGAAAAGTGTTGGTTAACATTTCACACAGACTTTGACAATGACGAAATTAAATCCCATGTGATGGGGGCGAGCCCAACGCCATTACCAGTTAACAATTAATTATAAAAGTTGGGATTGATAACAATTTAAACACGGGGACCTTTCTCTTTTTAACCGACTTCCAAAAGGAGGAGGTTATCAATTCGTCTGATGTTTTGTACGTGTTTGTTCAGCGATATCCTCGCCAATCGTGAACCGATTTAAAGAGAAAGAAATAAAAAGTATTTATTGGTCTCGCACAGTACAAAACAAAAAAAAAGGCTAAAATAACAATAAAACGAAATTATATAAAACAGTAAAACAGTAGAAAAAAATAAAACTAACGAAATTGGTCCTGTACGAACCCAAAAGGCCCCAAAATGGTGCTGTAACATGAAAAAAAAAAGAATTCCGATGATTGTTATTTTATTCAAGATACTAGCTGACCAGCGCAACTTCGTCTGCGTTTGGATTTTCCCCGTTTTTGCAATCTTTTTCATAAATGCTTCGCTCCTATTGGTCGTAGCGTGATGTTATGTAGCCTATAGCCTTCCTCGATAAATGGACTATCTAACACTAAAATAATTTTTCAAATCGAACCAGTAGTTCCTGAGATTAGCGCGTTCAAACAAACAAACAAACTCTTCAGCTTTATAATATTAGTATAGATTTTGTTCAACATGTAGCCTGACGTTGACCTGCAAATTGCAAAAAACGTTAGAAAATTAAAATTCGGCCGACTAACCCTGGCGCTTCCTAGCTGGAAGTAAAACAACCGTGAAGGGACAGTACGTTCCAGAAATGTCAGTGTCATCGTTGCTGTGGATTCTGGACACTAACAGCTCATGTACGCGTTCACTTGCATTGGTTAAATTCGCTCTAAGTGACAAATGTCCTACTTCTATAAGATCGCGTATCGTATCATCGTCTGTAAATGGCCATTCCACGCTTGACGTAAATAAAAGTAGACGACAAAATCGCTTTATTACGAGTCCCGTGGCAGACATATTGTGGAGTATGCCACCGACTTTGCAGGATGTTAATTTTAGTTCTCTTGCTCGTTTTTGTTGCTTAAAACAGGTTGATAACACCGTTGTACTAGTGCGATTGATTTGTTAAGGAACCTTTTTCAGCCCCCGTAGACAAGGATTTCTTTGACGGAAGAATCGACCAAATTACAGATAGTGCAAAGAAATCTGTCATTGAGTCGACACAATCTGTCATTTTGTCGAGTCAATCCTTGTCTACGGTGGTCATGCTACGGGGGCTGGAGTGGACAAATCCTCATAGATACCAATCATCTGGAAAGAATGGAGGGTTATATTTAGACTTCTACGGACCAATACCATTTGTACGGTTTCTACCACTACCGTGAGCCCGGGACCCCGAGAGACACACGTACCTACATTTGCGCACATCCGACAACTGCTATCAGCCTACCATGCCTAGCGGACCTTATCACCAAGTGTGGCCGAACCCACGACTGCACGTCTTCGTCCTTTAAGAAGGTAACAATGGAATAAAAACAATAACAAGAACATACAACAACAAAAATGGAAAACAACAAAAAAGGTCACAATGGTTGCAATTTGCAATAAAGAATAAGAATAAGGTACCTTACCAGGCACCTTAGGCCTGACTGGTCGAGTGACGACTCAGCCACGACGCAAGCGAGCCCATTCGGTAATTAGGTAGTAGTTACATTAATAAGGATAGGTTAGCCGCTTCGTAGGTCTAGTGGTGGCCAGCGCTAATGCTGAACATGAGGTCCTAATTTCGGTTCCTAGGTCGGGCAAACTGTTATTGGGTGTTACATCATGAAATTCTCAACAGCCTCGTAGTCTAGATTGATGTCTGGTTGATGGCAATAGGCTCGCTCCGTTTTACATGGGGCTTAAACATTAGACATACCTGTCGAAATATGGGTGTACTAGACTTACATATACCCCTGCCTACCCCTTCGGGGTAACCTACATTACATTCCAGCAAGTTCAGCTCTTGTACAGGTACTTGGGAACTACTGTCTCGAGTTTCAGTGACCAGTGAGATTAACTATAGCGTAAGGGAAAATACATAAGTTTTGCTATCAATCTTAATATTTATTGACAGCCGTGTTATATACATAAGTGTTTGTAATTATATCTCGTTAGACAAGTAATTGTTGTGGTAGTTATCTACATAATTATATTTAAGCCTCGTATCTAGCAAACTACCTAGAACTCGTGTAGTATAAATTATACTACACGAGCCGAAGCGAAATAGTTAGCGAAAATAAGTTTATTTAGCACAGATTAATTACGTTTGCGCCAGCTGGTGAGATTTTCTAGCAAAAACACATTTAAAAAGTATCTATTTGAACTTATTGAATGTAGTAGGCACTATTACACACTTTTTTTTTTTTTAAATGAAGTTATAGGTAATTTATTTTAAACCATAAAAAAATATTAATGTACAAATATTTTTGTAGTAAAACTAGCGACCCGCCCTCGCTTCGCACAGCGCCACCTATAGGGTCCAAAACTATTTCTAATGTAGCCTTATATTTTAAGTTAAACATCTAGCAGTAGAGCGGAGAAAACTGCGAATTTCAAATCATGCAGTAGTTTCTGCGTGATGCACGCACAAACATACAGACAGAAAGACAGGACAAAGTGTAAAAACTGTTGTTGTGGCTTCTGTTGCTCTAATAAAGACCCCATATATGTTTTTTAGTGAGCATATCCTACTAATATTATAAATGCGAAAGTTTGTGAGGATGTATGGATGTTTATTACTCTTTCACGCAAAAACTAATGAACGGATTTGGATGAAATTTACAACACAGATAGTTTATAACCTGGACTAACACATAGGATACTTTTTATCCCGGTAGTGTGAGACCGTGGGACAATTATCGAACTCCACGCGGTCGAAGCCTCGGGAATAAGCTAGTCATATTATCAATGCCGTCTTCCCCAACAAGTAGTTCGACCTCTCCTCGAATGTCCCCACGGATGCGTGCACCGCGAAATCAATTTCCTTATAAATATTGACCCGACCAAAACTACCCAAAAAACCACTGACCCGCCTCACATTTTCTAACAAACACACATCGAATCGCATCAACAACATCAAAATCATTTTATCAACAAACAACATTCACCAACACATCATAACTTTCCAAACGATAATAAAAACACATGATATATGTATCAATAACAGTAATCCAATGAATATTTTCATTGATAACTTCGTAATAATCGTGATATAAGTCCAAGTAACTTCTGAGTTTGTAAAAATCTGTAGTCCGTGACTTTTATTGCCCATAACCTCACTGGATACAGGAGTGCTATTAAGTTTTTAGGACGTAAGTAACTTGTTGTCAAAAGGCCTATAAAGTTACTTTCGTCTTAATCTTTATTCATATCTTAAACGATAAATGTATAGGTATTTCCCTATTCAACATTATGTCTCCCCAAACGGCCCTTACGGGCCATATAATTTTCCAACTGAAGATTTAAACATTCTTAAAAGAAAAAAAGAATAATCTGCGAGGGACGAGCCTATCGCTACCAATCGGGTACAAATCCAGGCTCTGTGGAACCCAGAAAAACCCAATTACCTACATTTTGCACGACCTGGGAATCGAACCCAGGGACTTATATTTACCACTACACCAACGAAGCCGTCGGCAGCTTTTGACGCGAAAATGATTTTAAAATCAATTTGCAACAATAAATTAATATCATTCACAATTATTTTTATTTTATTGTGTTTGGGTGGCTTACAGCTAACAATACAAAAAATTACAGTGAGGCAATCAACAACAAGCCATCAATTATAAATAATCCAAAGTTGCTTTATTGAGATGCACGTATCCCGCAAAAGAAAACCGTTGATTTCAAATTCTTTTGAAGTTTCCTTTTCAAATGTTATAGGCAGCAGCCTTGATCGTGACCTAAGGAGTAATAATTAGTGGCCTAGGGGCCAAAAATACGGCAAGCCCGTGAGGCAAGCACACTGTTCAGAAACCCTAACACCTTCAAGAATGGAAGATTATTAGGGCAAGCCAAGCTACTAGGAATGTTTAGATCTACAGAAGTCCCTTGCATGAGCATTCTTTTATCTGTTTTGACGCGATATTGTTTTGCTATTTTGAACCTTACTACCAACATTGTAGATGTAGATAGACAGTATTAAACCACACTATTAACACCCGTCTAATTTACGGAATCATCGAACTAAAGATCGTCCTTTGAACTCCAAAATTCATTAATCTCTTCAACGATGTATCTCAGTGGCTATGAGATAGTCAAGCGGGAAGTAAGGAAGATAAATCTCGCGAAGAAGATTATGTGGCAGACAAATGAGTGCGATAACATTATGTGATGACCTTTATAACCTTTTGAAGTCTTTTGAGCCCGTGTGGGTGTGCAGACGAGCGATAATCATCGGTCCGACAGTAAGTCGATAAAAATAGAACATTAGATGATGACGACCACTACTGTGTAATTGTGTATGTACTAGGTAAGTACTATTTAAATTTAATTATTAAAAATTAGTCAGCGCGTAGTTAATTATCTTCACTCGTAATGGCACCTTTCATAATGGTTTTTCATTTCGGTTTCACCAAATAAACAGCCCGGGTATATTACTAAATCTGGCTGGAATATATTCTTGAAGATCGTCACCGAATAAAATCTAAACTCAACAAAATATGATATTATAAAAGCCTACTTGAGTATAAATTACAAAAAAATCAGTACAACTAGGTAGTCAACAGTCAGGCGAATTCGGGAACGATTAATCACGGACGAATAGGTGTAGCTAAAATTGACTTTTTCATCAGTCTCCTACGCCTTTGTATGCCACTACAAAAATAACTAACTTCCGAAAATGCGTGGGTTTTCCGAGTCAATAGGTTATATTTAGAGATCTTTATGCAGCTGAGGCGGACTGTGCCTATTAACTGGCCGCGTGGGTTTAGGGTCTTTCAATACGTTAAAAGCGTTCGGGTATATTATGACGCGTGGATAGTGACATCATATTCTTTTAGACTTGTCTAGTTGAGACTTACGTAGGCCAAAATACTCATTGTACCTTGTTAGGTAGTAAACGAAAATAGTGATCAGCCTTTGAATAAAATTAGCTGTAAAATGGAATTGATTTGCCTGGGAGAGTAGGTAATGGGAACCATAAAACAGAATAGGTCTCTATTTGCTTAGAATATAAGTACATAAACATAAGTTCTTAAATTATATAAGGACTATCTTTTCATACACGAAATATTTTAAGAGTAACTTCTATAAGTCGTAATGTCGACATAACAACGAAAAAATAATTTTCTGAGTGTTTTTTTTTACGAAATTATATAATTCTAAAATTTTTTGCGACTTTTTGCATAAAACCTTTACTCCCATAGTCTAACAATGACAGTAGGTAAATACGACGTAGTAAACAAGCGTAAAGGATGTTTAAAAATAAGGAGCCAGTATTTATTTTGTGGGTCAAGTAATTTTAAATTATTTATTTTCTATAAAAAAATATACTCAGATAAAAAAACCCTTAAAATGGCTTCGTTATATGTTAGATGATTCTCTGAAAATATTTCGTGTATGAATAGTTAGAACTTATATAATAGGATCCATGTACATTCTGCCTTCATATAGCATGCAAATGTAGTACAAATCTGAGGATAATAAGGATATTCCAAAAAAATATGGCATCCATGGCTCCTGTAAATCAAATTTTTTTTCAATAAGCTAGTATTAAATACGCCCGTGCATAATAGATTCTAGTATTGTGATCTCTTAGCTGTACTCCGTTTTCTAGTAGTTCATTGTCATTCTTCATATACCTGGGCTAGCTTGCTTTGCTGACAGCTAGTTTTAAAACGTCCATTATTTTCTCATAACTATTCGTTTGTGCTGACACAAACGAGGAAGGCGAAGTAATACTTCTTAAAGTTATTTTAGCCATTATAGTAATTATAAATGTATGGTGTGTGCTTATTATTTTTAATATTATTAATGTAACTTTGATGGCTTCCTCGCGAATTGACGAGAAGAAGCACACCATCGTGAGAAGTGGAAGGAATGGGGGGAGGCCTTTGCTCAGGAATGGGACAATACGGGCTAAATAAAAAAAATTAAAAAAATGCTTACACTCAGTTTTATAATGCAGACATTGTCGCAGCTTCCAAGTATTTTTCCGAACAAACTAAAAATATACGAAAACGACCGCATAGACTTTACCCATTGTAGCTGTATGGAGCTAATAAATCTGTAGATAAGTCCAGGATACATGAAAGTTCTAAATTGGTCTGAAACAGTTCATCGACTCGATAAATTCGTTTAATTGCACCTTTGAGAACGATTGTGTTATTTGAGACTAGGAAAAAGTTTTCTAGAAAAATAAGTTTTATTATATCGCTAAATGGCAATTACAATTCAACAATGCTGTCGAGCAGACAGCAATTTCAAACAAATGATGCAAAAGATTATGAGTTTCATTCACAATCGATTCGGTTGTGATTGTAAGTGGGGGCCATTTTTCATTATTTTAAACTGCAGGTACCCACCTGCAGTTTAAAATAATGAAAATCGTCATGAAATAGTCGAGGTAATCAAACTTAGTACGATTTATAATTCTTGGAAAGTTTACTTTATTATTATGATGATTTACTACATTAATTGCAACCGCACATTGACTAAGCTCCAAATAATTTTGGCTATCTCTATTACTGGGTAAACTATGAACATTATGAACGAAGTGATGCATGAAACTGTATGGCCAATCCATGAAGTATAAGTGCGTAGCACTCAAGTTGAAATGACAAGCGCTGAAAGCGGCATCAATCGCAAAATGGTTTGTTTTGTTTGTGTAGTTTGTTCATTATTCGCTGTCCAGATGTATGCCAAATTAGAATTAATACTGTATGTTGAAATTAGACCTCACTCTTTTGAGAGATACCAACAAAAGCTATCATCATCACCTTTTATCCTGAAAGACGTCCACCGCTAGATAGGAGCCTGCCATGCATTGCCACATCGCCCAGTACCGCGCTTCTTGCATCCAACAGATTTCCGCGGTCATCAGCAGGACATCTGTCCACCTTGGGTGAGGCCTTTCAACACTACGTAGAAAACAAGCTGTGTAGACAATAAGAAAAGGCAAGTTTACAAAACATGCTTCAAAAGCTGTTCCTGACAAAATGGTTACGTCATAATCGAATTCACTCCTAGAACCAGAGAAACAAACCTAAAGCGAAAAACAATGTAGAAATTATGGACTAGGTAACAGATACGATAAAATACTCTCATTTCCATATCAGTTAAGTACGTAATTTCCTTGAATGCTCCCACGTCTTATTGCCTAACGGCTCAGGAAGCCAGCCAAATGTACTGGAAGTTAACAAGACGTGACAACTTCATTGTTAAGGCTTTCCTTAGAATTACATTCAGTAAACAAAAAAGTTTCAATTTGCGCCAGTACTTACTTTACGTTCAAATAAACAACAGCTTTTCATCTCGTCTTTTATCTGAACCATTTTACAAGACGTCATTGCAATTTTATACCATTTCATATTTTTACAGTCCATTCCGTTGATATGAGACGTGTAAACTGCATTCAGAAAATGAGTTAAGTTTTAGTATCTAACAGAAAGTCGTAAAGCTGGAGAAACTTTTAATAATATGTGAGGCTATGCGATAAAAGCCTAACAAAATGGATGTCCATGCATAAAGATGAAAGGATTTTTTTATTAGTAATAAAGATAAATATGCCTAAATACATCAGCCCACTCCATATTGTCCAGGCTTTTTCCACACGAGACGATATTTCGTAACGCAACTATCAGTAATTCTGAATTTTATTCTACTGGGCCCACGAGTCTACGTGTATCAGTTTTTTCAGCAGTTTTCGATTTGTACACAATCAAATAAACACACTCAATTTTCTAATACCCAAGAGACTGATGAATTTCTGTTTTACATTTTGGTGGACCCAGTGAAAAATCAAGAGATAGCAAAAGTGTATTTGAAAAGCCAATTTATCCTTATAGGTAAAATATTTTGGCTGGATAGAACATGAAACGTAATACGTACTCATTCGAGCAATTAATGTTTAGACCAAACCAGTGTAAAATGAAATATGTATTTATAAAACTTTTTCTTCACTCTTTAACTTTCGACCACTTGGCAGAACTTTGTTTCTTCAACGAATAATCTAAGAATTTCATAATATTTCTCTCGGTCAGTCCTATTTAAACCTGTTCACAGTTCTTCCTTATAGTATTCCCTCTTTCTGTCCTAAAGACCAAGTTGCTGTATCTCAACATTACTGTTGCCCCCCGGCACCAGAAGCTTTTAACACTAGTTACGTATGGAATCCGCCATAACACCTCAATATAGATTTGACAGTGCATCTGACACGGCTATCTTATCAGCATGTACGTAGGCGCCTATCAAATTAACATATGAGTCGGCCAGAACCGTGATAACAGATATTTGCAAACCACTTGTCGAATTTTACTTACCTGCTTAAAACGTTTGCTTTGTTCCCAATTTTTTGACATTTCCGCCATTTTATTCCTGGAAAGAACATTGGCTGATTAGAACTTCGGGGTTGACGACCCGGTTAGCTATCGGGATTGGTTCAATTAATCTTATAAAGATCCTATTAGAAGCAAAGGTGTTCCTGAAAAGAGGGTAATGTGGCAAAAACGGGACTTTAGTATGAGGCCGTAGTATAAATCCTGGCTAATACTAAACGTGTCTATGTCAGGCTGTAGGTAGCCTGATTCGAGGTTCAGTATTACATTTACTTACTACTTACCCGTTAGTGTATCAAACTGGTCATCGAATTTATTTCTTTACATATCTTATTAAAACAAGATCAATCAATCATTAAGATTATAATTCCACGTGTCAAATTACGTTTCGTTATAAGTTCAACATCATAGTCACCGAGAGCAAGTTTGTTACCGTAAGTGTTATGTACAAAAAAAGTACTTCCACACTACAGGTACTTCTGAAGGACAATAACCAATGCTTAAGGGCACGTTAAACCACAGGTCAATAATCGAATCAATCTATTTGGACACGGCTTTAATAGAGTTCCGTAAAGTAATAAACGCCATGGGACTTTTAAATGAATGCCTTCATTGTTGGAATTTCAACTGTCAATGCAGAGCCGAGCCTGGAAATCTAAACTAGCGTTTTATTTAGGGCTTTATTTCAATGTCCACCTAGTGTTTGTGAACACGGGAAAGTCTTAACTTAAAGCCATTACTTGGTAATTCATCTGTTAAAAGTTCTTTACAAACATTTTTTCGGTAACTTTATAAAGTCTCATTTTCGATGTTGCCTAGTTCTTTCGGAACATAATTTAAGTTTTGACAGCACGGAGTAATGTGACTTGACAGTTGTTAGAAAGTTTCAGTTTTACTAATAACTTGTTGTTCTAAGATCACTGTTAAAACCTATTTTATAATGCTTTTATGCTTTTTTTGCTGCTTTTTTTGTGCCTGCTTTGCTTTGCTTTTTTTTTGCTTGCTTGCTTTTGTAGGTACTTTCCTAAAGAAAATAATTTAAGTTTGTACTGAACCAAATAACGGCTACCCTCTTGAACTCTTCGGGATCAGATGAAGTGTGGACCAGCTGCGAACACGAGATGATGCCACTGATACACCTCTGTAATTTGTTTGTTAGTTTTTATTTGTATGGAGGTATATACAACATTAGTTTTAGTATATGCGAAACTTGGAACACGTCTCGAGTATTTTTATGTAAAGAGTCTATGTACAAAATTACAAAACTGTATCATGAAAAATCATAAAGTTATAAGCTTGTTCTGTTACCTGGTTGTCCGCACAAAAACGTGGTCACCACGCGGCGCCGCCGCGCGCGCCTCCGGCGTCGTCTTGAGGTCATTGATAATAATAATTTGGCAGTAGGTACCTAAATTATTGCGGTAGGTACTTAGTGTCGCTCGGTGTCCAACTTGTAACTTTTTTAAATATTTTTGGGACAAAATATAACATCGTTTAAAAATGATTGGAATCGATTCAGTTACTTATTCTGAACAAACTATATTCGGTTTCGTAAATACTAAAAATAATGTTGTATGTAGGTCCGCTATTAAACCGTACCAAACTTTAGACGGTTACAGGAAAATTTCAGCAAAAAAAAGTTACTAGAACGCTAGAACTAGCTACTTAAGTATTATAGACTCTGTTCCCCTACTCCAAACACTTTTTTGGTATGAATCCTTCTTTACGACCACAAATTCACACTTGACCGCTGATTTGTAGGTACAATATAGGTACTTATAATCAAAGTAATAGTAGGTAAGTGCCGAGAGCGACATCAAGTAGATGAGTTACATTAATCAGAGGTCTATTCATGTTCGCACTATTTTGTTAAAGAAACCGTAGTGGAGGTCAATGCCCTAATGACAGATGACTGTTGACGTGTATTGTGTTGTGCTAATAGAAGTTTGTTTAGTGATGTTAGTATAATTTGGGAGTAAGTAAATTAGGTATTTTTGTTGTTGTAGGTATGAGATAAATGCCACCACTCATATTCCCATAGGTACTTAAAAACATGAATGCAAAAGGAACTCTATCTGTAAGACTGTTAGGTACCTTTTCACGCCTGAACGACTGCACGTATCTCTATATATACGGGATCATCTGCCTCGTCTTTTCCCAACTATGTTGAAGTCGGCTTCCAGTGTATACCAATATTTTACATGGAGCGCCTTCCTATCTGACCTCCACAATCCAGTTAGTATTGGGTATATTAATACAATACCGCTTGATAAGACTGGTTGTCAGACTTTCGGGACAGTCTACTTAACGACTGTCAAAGATCTACAATTGACAGCCAGTACCAAAAGATTAACGTGCTTTCCGAGTCATGGAAGAAACTCGGTATGTAATGGCTGGTCACCCATCCACGGGCCAAACTAAGCAAGTGCGGCTTAACCTGAAGATCGACCCGAGCGGCTGTTATTATTTAGCCACGAGCTTCTCTCGAGATACACTCGGGATATGTACGTAAGTACTACGGTCCCTTGAGATAATTACCGGCTACGAAAGTAAAAGCGGGAAATAAATACATTAGTCAGTTACCACTTGCTTGGGGTATGTCAGATTTGATTATTTAAACGTATATTCACAGCTTTTTTGTCAATAGACTCAAGTTTCCACAGCAACAGAAAAACACTTAAACAAATCCAATAAATTATAACACACTTTGCATAATCAGAATCACAGTAAACTACATTCGAGTTTTCCAGCAAAACTTTTAGGGAAAAATCGACCGAAGATCGGGATTTACGAAGTTCCCCGATTGTAAATCAAACGTTTTGATTTATTAATCGTTCAGGTGGATAACGGAGGCATTTTTCGCATTTTCTTCTCCCCTGACTGTACTGTATAAGTTCTTCACGTGAAAAATTGGATTAAAACGTTTTCTGAAAGCCTACATTTTCCTTTTAAATATTTTCTTTTCTTTTTTTAAATTTAGCTTGGCTTATCATCGCCTTTTGAGGCGTTAAAAGTTACCAATTTTCTTCTTCTTGGGTATTCATAGCAATCTATTTAGATTACCATCATCAATCTATTTAAAAAAGCAGAATTTAGCTACGAGTTAGGGACGTTCTCTAAAGTTCATTAATTCCTGTAACGTGCAGACAACAGGACACGCAGGACACCGGACACGATTTTAAGTGTCCCATCATTTGTAGAACAACTCCACATTTACACTACAGGCCAAAGCCATCTAAGAATCTCCACCTGAACAAGTTTTTCTTGCTTCGCCAACCTGGGGTCGGGATATTTATTTACTAGTATTTATTTTAAATTTTCTATTGAAACGGCGAAAATACTGAAAATATACTGGCAATTTACCCATTAATTTAGTATCTGAAGGGTTCTACTAATGGGGATAGATTTCATTTATTCGGAAAATGCTGAGGCAACATCTTAAAATTGTGCCAGAAATGTTTCAGTATAAATATTTATATTTGCACAAACAAATTTTCGATACAAAATGTTTTATTTCTTCCAACCCTACCCACACTGAATATCAATAAGATTCCATTTGAACACTCCAGGAGATATCTCCAATGTTTTTGTTTTCAAATAATTGATTGAATTTCAGACTTTTCGGCTACGTTTTCATTGTTTTCGTCGTAAATTAGTAGAACTACACAATCGTTCAATAAATATAAAAAGAGTATTTTTATCCAAACGTTTGACCTTCGTGCCTAGGGCATAAAATTTACGATATTTGGTCTTGTTTCTCTGGCGTGAATATAATGGTAGAGTAATAAACTCGTAAATAATAAGCTGGAATCGAACGTCGTAAAAAGTCTACCGAATAAATCTTGGATTGAATTGAAAAATATTGCCTTTGTACAAAATAAAATTATATCTTACAATGTATTTTTGAAGACATCAAATGAAGGTAGGCAGGTACTCATGTATGTAATATGAGTGATAGGTGCCAGTCACATAGATTTAATAAATTGCCCTTTAAGGTAAACGCACACTGAAAATCAACCGCGCCGAACAAACGTTCTGTCATACGTATAACATTATTTATTCGTCCGATTCGGCGCGGATAAGTGTGCGAGGTTACATAGGATTTCATTCAAGTAATTCTAAAATTCGATTCTTTCGGCTTCTTTGCTTCTTTCGGCTCTGATAACTGTGCGTTTACCTTTATTGTTTCTGTTTCTCTATCTGTTGCTATAATATGTCCCTCAATTCAGTGTGCCTTTTGGCAAAGGCCTCCTCTAGCTCTTTCCACTGGCTTCTGTCACGAGCCACTCACCTCCAATTGGGGCCCGCTGTTTGTTTAAGCTCATCTTCCCATCTTCTTTTCTGTTTCTCCTTGCTGCGTTTACTGTCCCTTGGATACCAGTCGGACATTACTTTACTTCATTTCTCTATATTTGCTCTCATGTGGCCAGTCCATCTCCATTTTTGTTGGTCAATCTTGGTCAAGAAATCCGGTAGCTTAGTTTTTGCTCTCAATTGTTCATTTCTTACATGGTCTGCTTTTCGTATGTTTGTCATGCTCCGTTCCATGGCTCTTTGGCAGTATTGAAATTTGTTTCTGTGTTGTTTCGTCAGTGCCCATATATACCCCCGATCTTGAAAACTTTTCTCTTTATAGCCATACCTAAGTCTCTGGATTTAATACAAATAGATTTAACTAAAGCATAATCAGAATGTGATCCCTTTCCCTATTTTGTTCGAGTTTTGAAGATTCTAAAGGTTTTCCATAATTATATTTTCTTGAAAAGAAAGAACATTATGAGAGCTACTATAAATAAATAAAGTCTATAACTTTATGTCCTTACAGATTAGGATACGAACCAGGTAGTGTGAAAATCTTCGATTTCAGTGCTATTCATGTAATAAGCTTTTCTTACCATTTTATTACTGTTCTTATCTTTACTGGGACATATAAAAATATGCGTGTCTATGCAAAATTCAGGATAAGACTTATGGCTTGACCCGAGAATTTAGCGCTTCCCTAGATTTTATTCGCTATAAAAGCTTTATTGGATTTTTTTTGTTGTCAACTTATAAACCGTTACTATGTTAGGACATTCTAAAGATTTCGTACCCCGAAGTATTATTTATCACGGCTGCTGCTCGCCAGTTCTTGGATTGACACGCTGCTGCGTGTCTAGATCTCCTAATAATGCTTGAACATCAATGCAGTAGGTATTGGCTTCTTATTCAGGTTTCTCTTCTTGTTAGTGTGTCGACGGCAATTTAATTTAGATTATCAAAATTGATTCAACCTCAAATTTGGCGACGAGTTAGGCACTTTCAGTAGCGTTCATCATGTCTCTTGCTTGTGTCTTCGAACATTTTTTTATCTTTTTGGAAATATCGTAACTTTTGCACATAATAATCATTTTAGAAATGTGGTCATTGTGGATGGTTTTTATGCCATAATCCGAAAGCGAGCAGCGTCGCTGATGCGCAGGCTGAGAGGCAGTTCCAACAGTTACCTGAGGATAATTGCTAGAAAAATAGAAAGTTGTCTATGAAGGCAATGGATACAAATCCATGTGAAATAGTTCCTGTATTACTAACATAGTTTGTAAGTTTTTTATGTACTTTACTAACACTATATTTATTTATTTATTATTATTCCTTAATACACACATTTGATTTTCAGGTAAGACCCAAGCTAACAAAGTAGTCATAAATTACAAATTATTGATTCCCAAGTAAGGGTATATAATATGGACATCTTAGTCTGAATTGAATTGTTTCCTACTGCCTTTAGACGTCATAATTGTACCACTTTTTATTTTACTTCCAACAGTTTCATCGCGTTTAAGTGCTACATTGTCAAACTCAGATTTTTCAAGTTAAACATCATTTTACTTTTATCACAAGCTTATTGACCTTCGTCTCTAGGGAAAACAGCAGAAGACGAATGGAATAGTTGCCAGATGTTATTTTAAAACCTAGGATAGCTTTATCCCTTAGAGAGATAACATAAAATAGCTATCTTTTTGAAAAGCCCGTGTTATTGAAAGGGCTAAATACTCAGCTTTTTGCCATCAGAAAGGTATATCACATTTCTTTTGATAAGTAAAGAGGTGACCAAAAAGATTTAGCTCAGACGGTTAAGAGAAAAAGATATTGAGACGTTTGAAAAAGACAGATTGGTGACAGTCACTATAATACCCTTCTTAAAATCCTAATGACAAAGCGAAGTGAACTCTAAAATAATATCAATAATAACAAAGCTATGATATTAGGCTTAAAAGTACGTACAGTCGACCTCATAATTACTTTACACTCATGACAACAATTCCCACAAAATTAGCTTTAGGGCCTAGACAAAATGCAATAATAACAAAGGTATGATATTTGACTGTAGAAGTACGTACAGTCGACCTCATAATTACTTTACACTTATGACAACAATTCCCACAAAATTAACTTTAGGGCCTAGACAAAATGTACTTCTATCAGTCATAACCACGACGGGAAAGAATGAGTGGTCAAAAATGGTGGTATGGTGTGGGACTGCTAAAAGCTTATTTTAATTCTATAAAAGTTATAGAAAACAAAACGCTATGAAAGCGATTGATACTTGTTTAGGCTTTCTTGCCTTAATAACGTGCAAGTGATTTTCATCCTTAGGGTTACCCGTAAAGGGTGTAAATAGACCCTTAACGAAGCCTAAAGGCGCTTGATCTCCCGTCTTTGCAATTATTTTTTTGTTCTAGACCATATCTGGGAACCTTCTAGTTACGGAGATATTAGGGGTCAAAATTTCAACTTTTTCACAAGTTTTTTAATGTAATATTTTTACTTTAAACACCTCCACGACCCCCGTACTAGCCAAACCATCCATCTGCACAATGCTTTGAGTGCGTTCCATCGAGTGCTACCGTAAAACGTAAACCCCCCAAAAAAGTAGTTTCCCAGCAATAATTTTGCGTAAAGTTACTTAGTTTGACGTATAGAATGCTTGGTTGACGGCTTCGTGAAAGGTCTGTTTACACATCATGGCAGTTCTTCTCTGGTCAAGCTCTAGGTATACAGAGAAGCACTAAACCCACTAACTACACAGACAGCACTACTAATTTCTAAACAAAGTCCCTGTATTTAGATTATGTACTTATTTGTTATACAGTAGTTGATACTGTTATCTTAACTAACTTGAGATAACACAGACGTAACAAGGTTACAAGGATTAGCTGAGCTTTCAGGATTCCAGTTTCTATCTCAAGTAGGGGTTTATATTTAGCTCTGTTTCTTAGCTTGGGGTGCCTTGGAATAATAGATAAGGTCATCCCATAGGTCCCAATCACGGACGGCGAGTTATGGGCTAGCCCGCCGTCCGGCCGTCTTATGACGACAGGCCGAGTCGACGGCGCGTTCGTGTTCCACGCGCGCCTCAAAGAGATGTCAGCAACCACGTAGGGGTCCGCACGGGCCGATGCCTGCCAGGGCTGCGGGACTGTTCGAAAGAGATACCGCGGCCCTGGAACACAAAGGGCAAAGAAGGAACATGGATGGGTTTTAGTCAGTACAAGTCTGACACTCCCTTCCGCTCCGCCCAGAGCGGGGGGGGTCATTTGATGATTTCCCATCCTAGAAAAATTTGTCCCAGTCATAAGTGCTTAAAATATACTCGTTAAAACAGACCTGACTGCCTCGTTAGTCTAGTGCCCGCAAGCGTGACTGCTGAGCATGAGGTCCTGGGTTCGATTCCCAGTTCGGGCAAAGTGTTATTGGGTTTTCTAGCACGAATTTCTCAGTAGCAGCCAGGGAGTATGGATCGTGCCGGTTGATAGCAATAGGCTCGCCCCTATTAAATGGGACTTAAACATAACTGATAAAATGTGGGTGTACCATTAGGTACAGTTCTGCCTAAACTTTCGGGGATTGCAGGCGTGATGTTATGTTGTACTCGGTAAAAGGCCTGCTGGGATACAGACCTGATCTCTGTGAGAGGGAGTGCGCCATGGAAAAACAGGCGCGAACGTTGTGCGTTGCGTTTGTAGATGTCTTATGTTTTTAATTTTTGCTTCTAGGACATGATGGATTATGTTGCCGAAATACATTACACAAAGTAAATTGAGTTCGAACCCACAACCTGCTCCTCGTAAGTCGGAGCCATTATCTCTGTACTGGGCCACCACTGATCAATATTATCTAAAGACTAATGCAAAAAACAGATCAACGGGCCGCATCACACAAACAAGTCCAGTACGCCCCTGTTAGAATGCGATGGACCACAACAAATGTACAAAAGTGATTTTGCAATGTGTTGCAGTCAACCCAAATGTGTGCTAGTCTTAATACATTTATATGAAACACACGCCCGCATTAGCATCATCATGGGTTCATCTAAAACCTCAATTACCATAATAATGACTTTCTCCAGCTTCTCAATTGATACTTAACTCACACAGCACCACGAAAGAGCCTTTATTGTATTACTTTACAACATTTTTACAAAAAAGGGACAGATCAAAGAAAATTGTGTGAATAAAGAATTTCGTTTGGACGATAAAGCCAATAAGGTTCGAAGTTCAAAATCCCGGCCTCCTCATTATAAGTTGGCATTATACCTTGTATAATTTTATTCTTGTGAAAAGAGTCCCATTTTCTTTTTATTTCTGAAGAATAAAACCTTTGATGTCAGATGTGTCACCGTACATGGATATCCATACTTATATTACAAATGCGAAAGTTTCTCCGTCCGTCTTTTGGTATGTCTGTCTCTTACTTTCTTCTTCTTTTTCGTCTCTCAGAACTTTGCCACCTCAAAAGCGTTAGTATTTGCATCGGCTAAGGTGCAGTTGGAATTGCAAAAATGCACAACATGCAGGACGGGACTTCTGCAATGTGTTTCTTCACCCATGGGTTGCACGGATTTGGATGCAATTTGTCACGCGTTTAGTTCATGACCTAGGTGAGGACATAGGACTCTTTCTAACCCAGAATTTGCGACTACCACGCGGACGAAGCCGGGAGCAAAACTTGTGTTCAAAGAGTTAGCTCAAGCGAGAAAGATGGAGGCTTTTATTTTGGGACCTGTGTTGTTTGTTGACGCAAATTGGACATGCGGTCTCGGTTGTATTCCCAGACGAGCTGGGCAGAAGTGAACAGTAATTGTAGCGATATTCTGAGGCTGTTTTTAGGGTAAATAGGCCAGCGTATCATCTTGGTCAGCCTAGGAACCTTTCTTCTACAATTAAAAATACATGTGAAGAAATCCTCAATGGATTTCTTTTAATCTTCACTTCTCTATGACCACCGTAGAAACAAAAGACAAAATTACAGGTTGTAGATAGTTTTCTACCGCAAGATGTCGGGCATGAAGAAAAGAAAATAAAAGTCACTTTGTATAGTTTGTTTAGATAGAGATATTGTGTCTATTTTACATAGGGTTGATATAGAAGTGTGCTGGTTAATCTAAAGCAGTTGAATTTTTATTTTGTAGGCCGCTTTTGCATTCAGTAAAAAAAAATATGCAGTGAAGATTATTTCTCTTCTCTTAAACTATTTATCTTTTATTTGCATTATAACTTTATTAGCTCAGGTGTAAATTCAATTATGCATGCTGTCGTCTCCTATAAGTGAAGGAGTGCATCTGTGTGATACTTTTGACGTTCATTATTTATTTGAATTTGTGGTCTTAATTATATAAATAAACTTCCAAGATTTAACTGTATTGGTCTTAATCAATCAGTTGTAGCTTAACTAACAGACAGACGGTTTACTGAATATGCGTAAATTATGTTGCTATTTTGTGAAACATCAAATGTTTCAGAATTTTCCCAAGATTTTATTATACTTCCATCCCAGATGGTCAGTTTGTTATCCGTATTTTAATATTCAATCCATCCAAGCAATGCGGCTTTTGCCTCCCGGGACTCTGTTTCAGCCATCCATCATAAAATCAAGACGTAATACTTATTTATTTTATTATACTAATAAAACTTGGTGTAGGTATAATATGAAGTAATTGTGTAGGCTTAGCATAAACTTCGAGTTTGTGGTGAAGTTTTGGTGCAAAATAAATAACGAGATATTAAAAGTCAAAACACATGTCAGCCGTCTTGCGAAAAGTATACAAAAAGCTTGCATACCAACTTGACTGAAACTGATTGATAAAATTATGTTTATGACTTATTGCATTAATGGCTTTATACAAGGTGGAGGGACCCCGACGCTAAAACGGTTACCACGTATTCGGTACATCATGCTGAACCCCCGAAATTTAATATCGGTAACTTAAAAAAAAAAAAATTGTTCCATACATTTGGGCCGTGTAAGTATTGAGCACTTTTGTAAGAAACAGCTGTTTTTTAGGGTTCCGTAAAAACGGAACCCGGTATTAAATTAATATCAAATACTCAGGTCAGCTACCCCTTGGAGCAGTAAAAAATAGAACCTGTAAGGCAACGTGATCAAAAGATGTAACCGTTTATGTCGTATTTTTTGCGATTCCACAAGGAAATCAAAACCTATAGGATACTTCACGTTGACCTAGAATCATGTTTTGCAAGAAGCCGTAAATATGTTGTTTAATAACAAAAAACCTAAAAGTTACACCCTGTATCTTAAATAGGGACGAACGATGACAATTTCCCAAAATAATATTTGCATCCAGACGACTGAGCTAAAAGTAGTTCAAACAAAACATTCCTGAACAAGTGTTCATCAGTTTCCGAGTAACGTGCAGGAAAACGGACATTGCTCTTTGTTTAATGAATGAAATAAAATTATTTTTATACACGAGGATATTCCGCGTACAATTTACGCGAATTGTGTGAGATAAGAGCATGCGGGGCGTATTTTATATTTTTTATCAAAAGTAGCCTTGCGATTCGACATTGATTCTTTTATAATCGTATGATAATGTTCCAGTTTATGTCAACGTTTATTTCCTTCCTTCCTTAACTTCGTGTCTTGGATGAATCAGAATTTACTGAGTGGTAGCTTTCAGAATAGGGAATACCTTTGCAGCGGTTGTTTTAATGAAAAAAAGAGAGAAAAAATATTTATTTGTCGCAGGGACATGACGTGCATACAAACAAAATAACTTAACAATAATCATACAACGCATAACAAATATTATAAATACAAAAGGGCAGAAATAAAAAAAATAAAAAAATTAACAGCTTGCAAGTCGTGACTGCGAAAAGTAGGTTACCACTCAGCATGATGCTGTGCTATGAGGACCCACAGCACAGCGCTAGTTTTCAGTGGTCTCCCGTGAATAAACGTACGGAAGCCAGACAGCTTAAATATTTGATTACTTATAATAAGAAAATAAAATAAACAGTACTTGAATTTTATAATACAAAACAACTATAGGAAATAATAAACACTACCAAAAATATAAATAAATTTTATTATTTTTTATTAATGATCAAGAGGCCTGGCTCCTATTGTTAGGTGCCTACCTATTACAAAATTACTCGATCGACCGACTGGTTTGCTACCAGACTAATCGGATGCAGCTGAATTCCAGCATTTTACATGGAGCGACCGCCTGTAGACCAATGCGGCAAAGCAGTTTCTTAAATTACATCGAGATACTTGTCAAAAATTGCCTGGATTTGAGCCCGGTTGATGGCAGTAGGCTCATAGGTACACCGCTGTCTTACCCTTCGGGAGATACAGCCGTGATGTACCTAACAAATTAGTTTATTGACCACTCACTTACTTTACTTACCAAAACAAACTGGGTATGTTACACAAAATAAGTTATTAAGCAGTTTTCAAGTCTCTCGCACCCCAAATTTTGTCCTAAATAAATATCTTTAGGTTACAATGTTAGTTCTTGTCTTAATTTCAAATATGATCCCTAGAACTACGTGTAAGTAGATATAGTAGTGAGTAAGTACATATAGTAGGTAGAATTCAAGGGTAAAAATAAGAGAATGATCTATACCACACTATGCCACACACACTTACACTATGTCATCATCAGCATAGAGCAGTCCTCTATTGGACATCATCATCATCATCATTTCAGCCGAAAGTCGTCCACTGCTGGACATAGGCCTCCCCCAAGTGTCGCCACATTGATCGGTCCCATGCGGATCCCTACAACCTTCACCAGGTCATCGGTCCACCTAGTAGGAGATCATCCAACGCAGCGTCTTCCGGTTCGCGGTCGCCACTCCAGAACTTTTCGGCCCCATCGGCCATCCGTTCTGCGAGCAATGTGCCCTGCCCACTGCCACTTAAGTTTGGACATAGCCCTCCTCAATCGCAAGCTACTCAACTTGATTGTCAGCAACTCTCATCCAGTTGCTACCGGCCACCCTGCGAAGATCGTCACTCCACACTATGTAAATTAAATCAATATTATTACAACGACATCAAAGTTGTTTGACAGATACTGTTTAAATGTTTAATACAGGCTGTAAACAGACCCTTCACACAGCCGTCAACCAAGCATTCTGTACATCAAACTAAGTAACTTTACGCAAAAATTATTGCTGAGACACGACTTTTTTTTTGGGGTGAAAAATCACGTTTTACGGTAGGACTCGATGGAAAACACTCAAAATATTGAGCTGATGGATGGATTGAACAGTACGGGGTCGTGGAGGTGTGTAAAGTAAAAATCTTAACAAGTATTTAAAAAAGAACTTGTGAAAAAGTTAGAACTTTGACCCCCAATATCTCCGTAACTAGAAGCTTCCCAGGTATGGTCTAGAACAAAAAAATTATCGCAAAGACGGGGAGAACAAGTGCCTATGTTAAGGGTCTATTTACACCCTTTATGTATCTTAACATTTCAATAGGTGTTACCTACACCTATATTATATATGTGTCGGATATGTCAGGATTTACTCCATTAGGCTTGTACATCATGTGGGCAGACGATGGGTTTTGTGCTATGAAAACACACTGGGTGCGATACACTGTTACTAGCAAAACTTACGAAGTACTTGAGATTACAACTGAATAAAATAACACGGGGCAAAATGAATCGGATACAGTTCCAAGACGTCTCAACTCCGCCGCGATCAGACATTGACTGTCGTCCTCGCCTCGAGCTGGACATCAGGGCTCTGTAGAAGCACACTGTGTTATGACTGGTAAGTAGGTCGCGTGATGTCACCACTGCACACAGGCGCGCTTTAATTCATTTTTAATTCTAACGACCGGACATATGCTATAGATAGATTTCGCCGCGAGTCATGAAAGTAAGATGTATCAGATATTTATTACTTTTAGAAAAACTACTTTTTTACGCCTTGACTCTAGACTGCTGTTGTCAGCTGTGTCAGGCCAGCTTACCTTTTCTCACTTATTGTTAATGGGTAAATAATGTTTGTCTCTTCTTATAAGATAACTTTAACTTAATGAACCTCTACAGTACATAGGTAGGTTAGCAGAAAAGATCCGAGCTTAAGGCTCAGGGACACACAAATCCCGTTGACACATGTCGGCGGGCAAGTTGGCGGCTTCAAATCATTGCAAGTCGAAAAACTTTTGTAAGCGGAATGTCGGCGGCGGCTCGAGCTAACGTGTCGCCGGGCAACTGAGCGGTATCTCAGTTCAATCTATGAGGCTGGCTTCTGCTAACCCGGACTATGCTGAGCGCGTACGCAAGACGCCGATATAAATGCCAAGGCTTTGATGAGTACGTGTATACTAATGTTCAAAATGTAGGTAGGTCATACCGGGTGGGTTAATTTGCAACCAAGTGTAATTTTGCTCCTAAGTTAGAAACATACGTGGGCGTACATCAATCTAATTGCAAGTCTGGTGAGAGCTAATCCGTCTGCGAAGTTTAACTACATCTGGGTTATTTTTACGACATCACACTGTACATAAAATGTTAATTGGTGTACCTGTTGTAACTAACTGAGTTAGAAGTGCTGTAACTATTTCAAAAACCATAATAAAATGGGTAATTAAAAGCTGATAAAAAGGTTTACTGATTAGTAGTTACTGCTACTGAATTCACAAAAACTATAGTGTATGTGGTACCTCTGTTATTTCATCATTCTCTTGCCCTTATCCCAATTAATTTGGGATCGGTTCAGCATGTCTTCTTCTTCCATACTTCTCTATTACTCGTCATCTTATCAGACACCTCCTTTCTTGCCATATCATTCTTTAAATAGTCCATCCATGTTTTCTTTGGTCTTCCTCTACTCATATCCAAATTCATACTCACGACATTTTTCCCAATCCATCACATGCCCATACCACGACAACCGATTACCACACAACTTTTCAGTCACCGGCGCCACTTTCAGATTTCCTCTTATATACTCATTTCTTATTTTATCCATTCGCGTAACACCACACTTCCCCCTTACTCCCCCCCTTAGCATTCTCATCTCCGCCACATGCACATGCCTTTCATTCATCCCTTTTGTGGGAGACGTGTTATTTAAGATAGTTTAATTAAGGACCACATCACCGCATTAGGAATTTCCTGTAATGTTCGCAGTGTTTTTGAATAAATAAATAAATAATTACTTGTAATAAACGACCCTTTTTCTGATTTGTGTAGCCAAAGCGGGTTTCTTCAACGCACTCGAAATTCAAATTTTAAACATAAGTACAGTTTAACAAATCGTAACAATTACTCAATCAACAAACCGGCAATTACTTTTTCAAAACCTATTCGTAACGATTCAATTAATACTAATATTACCTAAACAATTTTCTTTTGTTCTGAAGATGCCTTTTTGTTTTCATATTCAGATCTACCTACATCAATCTTCAGCAGTCCTGCACACTCCCTTATTTATGGCCCTGTTCTCAAAAGGTACTGTCAAAATAGGTATATATTTTCATATAAACTAAAATTTACATATTTTGATAATTTATTTTTTAGATGTATTTTTGTCCTTTAGCGGCCGTTCACACGGCGCTGTCCTGTAAAAATGTTGAATGGTAAAAAGTTGGTATCGCAAGTTAATTACCCAATGTGCGTAACTGCTGACCATGAGGTCCTGGGTTCAATTACCGGCAAAGTGTTATTGGGGTTTTCCGTCAGGAATTTCACTATTTAGTAGCAGCCACGGATTCTGGAATTGTGCCCGGTTGATGGCAATAGGCTCGTCCCCTGTTACATGGGACTTAAATATAATTGGGGAAATGTGGGTGTACTTGTTAGGTACACCTCTGCCTAACTCTTCAGAGATAAAGCGTGAGGGACAAGGCGTGTGTTACGTCATACGGTTAAAAACAAATGCAATATGGAACTGCCACGTGATTTCAAAATTATACTTCAAACTTTGCAATGGCGTTTGAACTGGGTCTTAAGTAATAAAATTACGTATCTAAGCTGACTGGTAATTAGTAACCGATACTTAAACACGTGATTGTACTCATGATAACAAACAACTTTCCCAAAGATTTTTTTTACACTCATTCTTTTTTATCACAATAGCCGAATGAAACTCGCGCGCGCGCCTGTGATCTATCAGCTGTTAAGCGGGACGCTGTTCTGTCTCATTACTATCGTACCGTGCAACAGTGGGTAGGCAGAGCACCCGTGCGGCTCCCAAGCCCGCTCCGTAAGGTTAATTGTGATAAAAGTGAATGAGTTAGAAAAAAATGATTCTTTGGGAAAGTTGTTTGTTGTCATGAGTACAATCACGTGTTTGAGTATCGGTCACTACGTACCAGTCAACCTATATACAACATTAGTTTTAGTATATGCGAAACCTGAAACACGTGTCTAGTAATTTTATGTAATGAATCTATGTACAAAATTTCAAAACTGTATCATGAAAAATCACAAAGTTATAAGCTTGTTCTGTTACCTTCTTGTCCGCATAAAAACGTGGTCACCACGCGGTTCTCCCGCGCGCGTGCCTCCAGCGTCGTCTTGAGATCATTGATAATAATGTTGAAAAAATTATGTTGTATAAAACGAGAATTTATTTTGTGATAAACCTCGCCCGAAGTTTGAATATCATTCTCTGAATATCATTAACCATTTTCCTAAATGGTTAATGATATTCAGAAGACGGCAGATGTCCAGCTAAGCTTTCCCTAAACAAATATTTCACTGGTTTAAGTGACCAAAACTGTAACGAACTTCCTCTAATTGCCTTAAGTTTTATGGCTGTTTCTTAGAGATATAATGCAATTGCATAACTGCTTGATTAATCAATCTACTGTCCAAGGAAAATTGTATTTTCTTAACAACTTGCTGCAACTAGGGAAATTACGTGTTACATGTAATATTTTTCCCTTCAAAGAAATAACATCAGTAGGTACAGCAGGCAGCATATCAGTCAGCAAAACCAGTTATAGAAGGCCTCTTATTCTACTGAAATTCTGCTCTACGCTAGGCAGCTTATGTTCAAACCATTACCACTGAAGCGCGTCTAACTGTACTGTACCTACCTAATTTAGTTTTCCCAGAAACTTTTAATGTCCGTTTCTGTGTTTTCTTTGGTCGTTAGTATATATTTTTTTCTTGTAGTAGTTACTTATAATTTTTAAGTAAACTGGTCCTCCGTTCATATTACTTAAATGTTCATCTTTCGTTTAGGTACTGAGAATAATCTTTATGTGTTTTAAAATCAAAACAATGGAAACAAATAAACGTTGGACGGACTGTGAGAAGGATGATATGGCAACAAAGGAGGTGACTGATGAAATGACGAGAAATAGAGAAGTATGGAAGAAGAAGACATGCTGCACCGACACCTAATAAATTGGGATAAGGACAGGCGAATGATGCTGGTGCGGTGTTTTAAAATCGAATCCAGTCAAAAATCTATTATTTATTCAAATCACGTTGACAATGAGCACTTTTTCAATATCAAACTTACATAACACAGTCTCCCAAAAAGCCCACCCTTTACAACTTTCTAGTGGTCTAGCTGGGAAGACAAAGCGGCGGAACGAACTCCCCAGCAAGACAAGTTAGTTTAAGAGCTTGTTTTTATTGTTTGTATTTCCTGTGCGTGTCCTAAATAAAATACTTTCCTTTTGTTATCCTGTAGTTTCAATGGTTGTTATCGCTAAACTGCTTGAAAAAGAACCAAATAATAGGTTAATAAGTTACCTGTGTCCATTTAGGTCGAAAATAAAACAAGAAAATAGTTTCCTAAATGACCTTTTTCCTCGACGATTTCCTCCTTGATCCTGTAAGGTAAAAATCTGTATGAAAACAAGTAAAAAAATATACTTTCAGTCCAAAGCTTTTCTAGGGTAACATAACATTCTGAGCAAACAGAAATCCATACATATTCAGAGCATTGTATGAACAGAAAAGTTGGACGAAAAAATGGCTGCAAAAACTTTGGATAGATCGTCGTGTTTTTTCCAGGTAAAGTTTAGAATACCGTTGATAAACTATAAAGGAATAAGAAAAGTTTCGTACATAACAGATTGAAGCCATAAGCAGTAAGGGTTCTCACTTGGTAGAAAAGCAAAGCGAAATAAGAGCATGGAGTGTTTGAATAGGTCAGTCGATCTAAAAAAGAAGTGTTTCGTTTGCTTAGCGAGGAAATCCTGTACATGCCTTATTACTAAGACCTCCAGTTAGGGCAGAGAGTATCAGGATGGCTGAAAACAGTGCTATATTGTCGTTTACACTTAATTGTTTCTAATTTGTAGCCTAACATATATAGGGATGTCTGTTCACTCTTCAAAGCAAGAGTGAACAGGCATCTTTTGGGCACGCTCATCCCATCATAGACCTCATCTATCGCTTTCCATCAGGCGTGATCGAGGTCAAGAGCAGGCCCATTTTGTAATTAAAAAAAATAGACGCTGTCATGTATAACCTCTATGGCGGGCATTGTACAACACGCGAGTCCAATGAGGGTTGGTAGATGACACATATTTTTGATTTTTCGGTTCTTGGACGTGCCGATTTCCACTCAATGTTTTCCTTCATCGTTTTGAGAGCATTGGTGAATAAATTAACACAGAGTAAAGTTTCTGCCGGTGTCCGAACCCTCAAATTACAATTTATAAATCACTACCGTTACCACCAGGCCACCCTTGCATTGCTCTCAGCTTTCAATTTAATTGAACTTTTAATGGAAAGTTCAGAAATCCTTGTTCAGCCTCAATTAATAATTTCTGCTGTTAAAGTCAATTCATCAGAGCCAAAACCGAGGTTAATCCGTAAGTTTTATTCAGAATTTCCATTTCCTTTGTCCATGAACAAAATACCTGTAAACTCGCGAACAATGCTGCGATTCTGACGTTAGTTTTCACTGCGACTTCGCTTTCCGGTTTCGATTTCCGCTCGTCCTGCTTTTATGTACACAAAATTCATTTCATTTTAGCAAGCACAAATCCACTTGGTTCTTTATTTGGTATTTTTAGACTTAAAGATACTAGGTACTTTGTTTGGTTTTATAGTTCTAGGACTTTACTCAAAATAAACCTTTATTATTCAGACAATATAAAAGCTTAGAAATGACAGTGTCTTTCTAAGCTCATGATCAGTTGCAATTACATTTTTTAGTAAGCTGATTCTTTTTACATTCCCAGTAAGTGCAATTTTTAGTAACACTATGCAAAACAAGACAACTAAAACACTGTTGGATTTCCAAGGCTCGGCTCGGCGTTCAGAGTTGACTGATGAAAAAACCCAATAGCACTTTGTCAGACGCGGGAATCGAACCCAGGACCTCCTGCTCAGCACCAATGAGGCAGAAAAACACGCGACACAAATTCCCATTTACGTTTTCGTAGAATAAAGCTCAATCTTGTTTTTCAAACTATCAAAATATTGCTTCCATTAAAACATCAAACACTGCCAGTCTGTCACTGGTACAAAATAAACCTAGTTCTCAGAATTGAGTGTTCAACGTTAGTATCGAACATTTGCTGGAAATGTGGAGGCAATATTTGCATCAATCGTATCGCACTTGTAGCTGCCACATCAATGTTGATGTGTAGGGAATGCAGAAGTCCTAAATAAATAAAGTGAACATAGTGTCATGCCTGCATTTCGCGAAGGGGTCGGCAGAGGGGTGTGGTGAGTTAAAGGTATGTATATGTTACGACTAATAGCCGAAGTGCGACTACACCTAATTTTAGCCGGTTAAACTTAGATGTATTTTACTTATCTTCGGTTAGAACATGCAACCAATTTGGATGAAGCGCTCGCTGCACTCGCTCGCCTCGCGCGCGTTTGGTCACAGTTCTAACCTAAACTAACCTAATACATTTGGTCGGTGTGTCCTAGCAATAAAAATGATATACAACTGTTACCGGCCGCACCTAGGTTAAGTCGGCTAGCACTAAGTGTAACCGTACTTTGGCTTTTAGCCGTGACATATAGCTAACCACATTTTATTAGTTGCGTGTAAGAGAGCAAGCTTATTCGATCTGCATGGTGCCCAAGATGCAGGTTTTGACTAGTTTTGGACCTAATTTTTTTGGCAATAAAGTTTTAGTATTTGTTATTGCCATTAATCGGGCAAAAATCCAGAGTTCGGGCCAATAAATGTGATTTCACGAATCCCGTTAAAGTAAAATCCTTTATTTATCTACGGTAAGAAACTGACTGGCTGACTGATTCACTGACTGATCGATCTACACACAGCTGAAACCGCTGGGTCTACGAGCATGAAGTTTTGCACAAACGTTTCATAAATGACTTAAGTGTGCACTAAGAAGATTTTTTTGGAAATTGATCCTATCCCTAAGGGGATAAAACGAGGGTTAAAAGTTTGTATGAAACTTTGTCAATTTTGCGAACGAAGTCGTGGGCAACAGCTAGTTGCTAATAAAATTATGAAGTGAGAGAGGTCAGCTGTGGATGTCAGTCGGGTAAAATTATGATAATGATGAACATGGACTGAGACACCATCATCTGCCTAGCCTTTTCCCAACTTTTTTTTTAAAAGAACGTTGCCCCGCCCTTGGAATTTCTCCTGTATCGTGGGTGCGTTTACAAACATTTAAACTCACATACACAAACAACCAGACCCGGAACAACCTTTAGATTTACCTATACACCATGTAAATATTTATGCTGTGCGGGAATCTAACCCGCGACACGCAGCTCAGTTTCCAATGCGCCAACCGTGCCGTTACATGTCGGCTTCCAGCCTAACCGAATACAGTTGAGTACCTGTATTTGAGCATAGACTGAGACATTGTGATCAATTCTCCTTTCATCAACAATGAGGCAGCTATTACCGCATGAAGTCTGTATAAAGTATCGGAAGTTATAACCTCACTTCTGATTCACATACAAAGGTAGACCTTGAAAATTAACCTTCACCATTGAGAATTAATTTCGCTTCCTAATAGCCTTAAGATAAACATTCTCCAATCTGAAACAAAAGCAGTTAATAAATAAGGCGCATCGTATAATTATAATATAACTAGCATTTACCCGCTACTCCGCCCGCGGAAATTGAGCCGCAGGAACGAACCTCCGAGTTAAAAACTTCTCTATCCTAACCGTCTATCACGAGTATTGAAACAACGTCTGCGTAAAAAAGAAAATATCAAAGAAATTGCTAAGAGCATGCCACAAGCCACCACCGTGCGACTTGCGACGCGGTGGTACTCATGAGAAGAAAACAAGTGAGACGTGAGCGTGTCGCTTGATATCGCGACATCCCTGTCCTTAGCTCCCCACCCTCCCATACGACCCTTGCTCGAGCCAGGCCGCAAGGATAAGCCTGTAGTTTTAAACCCGTCCCTAAATAATGATCTTGTTCCGATCCAGCCTGTCCCTTGTTGTCGTCCCCCAGCAACGCCTTAAGTCGAGGCTCGTATCCCACAAGGGGTTCCCTTAGCGTGTAGTCGCTTAGTTATTAAGTTATATGTCCCCGGCTGGAGGCCTTACATTCAAGTAACCCACAGGATAGTCCGGTTAAACAGACGACAACCTCCTGGGTTGACCTGCGAGATGCCATGCAAAAAAAGAAAAGTGTCGCTTGACGCATCGTCTGAGGTCGCGAACGAGGCGTAACACAGGTCATGCTCTACTTGTGTTTGCAGTTGAAATCCGCCATTAATGCGTAAAAAGGTAACAGACACGCCGACAAAGTTTTATTCGAATTTTCAATATAAGTATGGATTATCCCTGAATAACTTATTCACAATTTGTTTACACCTGCACTTCTCCCTATCCTGTTTTGCCATAATGTGCACTTCGTTGGTTCTGCTTTCTAATAATACCTCACAAATTGGATGCATCGTACTGCAGTGTTAATAAAGATAAGGAAATAGTTCCGGTGAAATTTTCATACCTGCTTCAACTGGATTACAGCGCAGACTAAAAGCATTTTACGCAATAATTCTGCAATAGTAGTTTAACATTTAGTGAATTACGGTTATGTGTCCGATTGTGTACTCTATTTATAAAGAAGTAAAGGTTCTGATCTGATAGTTTGTAAGGATTCGTCCACAAAGGAGGCTTTCTTTTCAGCCGTGTAGGTCAGCTAGAAGATTTTTTTACAGAACACGCTTTAGGCCTCTAACATAGCTCTAGTACAGGGGTGTCCAACAAATTTTATGGAGGGCCAAGTATAGTATTTTTGTAAGCGGAGCGGGCCAAAAAAATTAAACAAAACAAGCTTCACCGGGCTAGACATGATGCGGTCTGCATTCGCGGGTAGGTGAGTGGGCGGGTAGGTTAATATGGCGCGGGAATAACTGACTTAGGGACATTTTTTAAACAATGTTCGCGCAATATTTATTAAGGTCTTTGTCTTATAAAGTTCACGGGCCGGATGAAAGACCTATGCGGGCCGGTAGGTGGCCCGGGGGGCCGTATGTTGGACAGGCCTGTTTTGATTGTGTTGAATCCTTAGATACCGCGTGAGTCCCGCTTTGACTTTGCGACCTTTTTGTTGTGAGAGAGGACTAACTATAAGAACATCGCCGAAGACGCCTTTTTCCCTTTCAAACTACGACATAATAGGTACGGTAACTCTTTAAACAGTGTGATATCTTGGCAGCTGCAAACTTTTAACCAAAGAAGTCAAACGAAACAAAACGACAACCTGCATGTATAAGAAATTGTAAAACCGAGACAGTTTTGTGTACTTTGTAATGTTAAACCAAGCTTTTATTCATTTTGAAAGTGATGGAGTGGTCCATTATACTTATTATCTAGCTCTATAAATTATTTGCTTGCCTTGCCTTGAAAAAGAGGTAATATACTCAAGCAATGATTTACTTATTAAAATATATTATTGTTGTTGAAGTACCGTTTTGTTAATAAAATTGTAATTTGTATTATGTTTGATTTAATCTGTTGAGCTTTGTAAATAATACGCATACTACTTTTAGTTTGAATAATTTGCTTATGAATAAAATTATCATGCTTAATAAGAACTTTAAAATTATCATTTCATTATATCATCACTATTTAGTTTGAGTCATTCGTGGTGAGAGGATTAGAACGGATTTCACTTATGAAACTACATAAATACGATCAGTCCCTCTAAACGGGGTTCAAATGTTGTCAGTGTTAACATACCACAGCAAGTCTGAAACTGACAGCTCTTAAACTCGGTTTCAATTTGCTGATCGATTGGACTCTGTGTTACCGACAGCTAACCGTTCCTTCTCATCATGCATCTCGATTAAGGAAATAACATAATCAGCCCACTTAATGCGGCGACTTGTACAGTATGACTATTTTAAGTGTCCAGAACAAGGTGGCGCTGCTTGTCAAGAAAAAAATGAATCGTTAAGTCAAACTTGGTACATTTACTTTAGTTCTACAGGGTGTAAACAGACCCTTCACATAGCCGTCAACCAAGCATTCTGTACATCAAACTAAGTAACTTTACGCAAAAATTATTGCAGGGAATCGACTTTTTTTTTTGGTGCGAAAAATCACGTTTTATGGTAGGACTCGATGCAACGCACTCAAAGCATTGTGCTGATGGATAGATTGAATAGTACGGGGGTCGTGGAGGCGTGTAAAGTAAAAGTCTTACATTAAAAACATGTATTTAAAAAAAAACTTTTGTAAAAGTTGTAAATTTGACCCCCAATATCTCCATAACTACCTTCTAGTTCCCAGGTATAGGCTAGAACAAAAAAATGATCGCAAAGACGGGGTGAACAAGTGCTTTTCGGTTATGTTAAGGGTCTATTTACACCCTTTATATTTTCCCGCCTGCATAGATAACTTAGCTGAAGTTTTCCCTTATTACAAGTCCGTAATGTCCATTTCTAAACATGAGACGGTGAAGAAGCTATTCCAAATCTTCTATTTCTTAGATCAATCTTCTAAACAAAGTCAAAGTGTCTTAAAATCACAACTCGACGACAACAAGTCTCCGATCCTAATACCTATCCCATTAACTGGACCCGCAATGTAGTACAATAGTCCTAATATTAAAATGAGTGGGCGATAATGGGGCCCAAGGTCGTAACTAAGGGACACCATAATACTTAACCCTCATGGGGCAAAGCGTGGGAAGATGCCCTTTTCACAAGAAAATGAAAGTACTTTGAAACTCAAAGTGCTTTTTTCCCGGACTATTGTTTCGCTGGTTCTTATAAAACAATGCGATGCATTATAGGACTTTCTTGTTGACTTTTAAATAGCTTTCTTCGATGGCAGGCCTTGACACACAAGGACGAGAAAAGTAAGAAACACGTCGTTTAT
Source organism: Noctua fimbriata (assembly GCA_905163415.1). Taxonomy (NCBI): domain Eukaryota; kingdom Metazoa; phylum Arthropoda; class Insecta; order Lepidoptera; family Noctuidae; genus Noctua; species Noctua fimbriata. The sequence goes on along the minus strand of LR990925.1, from coordinate 15,108,528 downwards.
TCAAGGTGGAATTGAAATTACTGAGTTCTTGAAATGAGGTTGATTTTGCACTTCGGTAGTAAAAGAATCATAATCCGAATACTAACTAATATTATCCTAACTAATATTATAAATGCGAAAGTAAGTTTGTTTGTTTGTTACCTTTTCACGCCTAAACCACTGAACCGATCATCCTGAAATTGTGCATATACGTTATCAGGTGTACAGAAACGGACATAGGGTACCTTTCATCCCGAAAAAAAGAACTAGAGTAAGTAAGGAAGATAATAGATGGCGCCACGTATCTTTCGAATCATGATTTAATTATATTAGTACAAGCAGAGTACAACCCGAATTGATTGTCAAATTCTAAATTAACGCGAGCGAAGCCGCGCTCAAAAGCTAGCTAGAAATAAAAAGTAGATAGTTATAGGTACCTACATTAAAATAATAGTTCACTGTGTCTGAGTTCTTGTTCCATATGTTGCACAAACAAGAGCTTCAACTAACATACATACAATGTTTGTCTAATTTTCTACTTTACCTGAAAACACACTTTACCTGGAAACAGTTTGTTTGACAACATCGTCGCAATTATTTGTCAAACAAACAAACAAGATCGTTTTGTGCACATACATGGTGCATAATTATGTAAAATATTACGAGAGATTTGAATAATTACAGAGAGAGGGTAGCAGAAGAAATGTCATAGACAAAATGTGATGCCATATGGTCTCAGTGAGGCATTAAAGGAAAAACACAAAATTACCAATTTTGACACGTTACACTAGAATTTGACGAGCAATTTTGATGGCCATTTGGCACTTCAGCGCAAACTTCATAAGTACAGTCGCCTGCGAATCAAGTTACTAAAACTGTCAAATTTTCTCATTCGATTTTTAACTTAACCATCAACAATTTATGGTTTAAAATCATTTGGAGAAATTTGACAGTTTGTGGTAACGTGATGAGTTGGCGACTGTACATCTAATTGTGTTTCGGTAGAACCAACAACCAATTCGCATGTCCAGGGAATGTATTGACTCTTGGACATTACAGGCACTTGGGCCACATAATTAAATGCGTAAATCGTGGAGGCCCTTGACGATTTACGATACTTAATTATGTCTTGACCTGACCTGCTTCGTGTGGGTTTTCAAAACGACATGAGCTTTTCGGGTTCAGTTCGTCCCACTATAGAAGAAAAATACTGTACACGTAATCTCTATTTGACTCTCTTTTTAGATTGTCAGTAAATGCACTGAATTAAAATCTATTGTAATTAGATATACATTTGAACCGTAACAGGTTGACTTCGATAAGCTTTGTGTTTCGGTACAAACATCGCACCACAGAGGCGAAGCTAACAAGTTTTGTACATCAGCGGTTTGTCGTACACCTGTCATGGCACATTTGTATGAAGTTTTCTCTTTGTCGGTTTTCCTACTCTGGTCGCGCTTTGTCATACGACACTCAACATTTTTTGAACTTTTTCGGAATTGCATAAATGAACGACGTAGCCGACGTAGCCCGAAGAATAGCCAAACTGAAGTGGCAGTGGGCAGGGCACATTGCTCGCAGAACGGATGGCCGATGGGGTCGAAAAGTTCTGGAGTGGCGACCGCGAACCGGAAGACGCTGCGTTGGAAGGCCTCCCACTAGGTGGACCGATGACCTGGTGAAGGCTGCAGGGATCCGCTGGATGCGAGTCGCACGGGACCGGTCAATGTGGCGACACTTGGGGGAGGCCTATGTCCAGCAGTGGACGTCTTTCGGCTGAAATGATGATGATAAATGAAATGGACTGCTGCGCATGGAGTCCTTCCTGGGTTCGATTCCCAGGTCGGATTAAAGTGTTATTAGGTTTTCCATCAAGAATTTCTCAGTAGTAGCCACGGAGTCTGGATTTGTGCCCGGTTGATGGCAATAGGCTTGCCCCCTATTACATGGAACTTAAATATAATTGGCGACATGTGGACACTAATGGGTACACCTCTACCTAATTCTTCGGAGATTACAGACGTGATGTTAAGTTAAATAAAATGAAATGATGACGAATTAAAGGTTGCAGGGATCCGCTGGATACGAGACGCACGGGACCGGTCAATGTGGCGACACTTGGGGGAGGCCTATGTCAGTGGACGTCTTTCGGCTGAAATGATGATGATGATGAAATAATGATATTTATTTTTGAAAGTAGGTTATTAAAAAACTTTTACTCGTTTTTTTTTACAAACGATATGAGGTCGGTGTTTCCTATTTTACTATACTACTCAGAGAATAGAATACAATAGAATAATCTTTATTTGCGTAAAATATGAAAAAAATAATAAAGGATAAAACGTTTATTCGTGGTGACTCCTTTGCATTACAAAAAATGTTATGCAGTTTGTTGACAGATGTAGCTCCCATATACAATATTACCTATACTTTTGTGTAACTTATCGTCGGTACTTTTTCATCAATAACAAGAATAAATATTAACTATAACTAAACACAAATATTTTACAATATCACAAAGGCTGACTAGTAGTGAATTGAAACGCCACTACGCAATTCAAAATGCTAAAATATGCTATGCTATGCTATCTGTTATGCTGTACATTAGATTATGGTATATAGAAAAGAACCAGCTGAAACAAAAATGACGATGGGACATCTGTAGGTATTAGGTACCTATGTAACATAAACCTGCAGAATATGCACTTAAATTTTTCCACGCCCGCGATTCTCACACTGATGCATCTAAATCAAAGATGTATCTGAAGCTAGTGACTCACCGACATCGAGTCATTTTACGCTGTTAGGGCTGGAACAGACAAGTCTTTGGTATGATTTCCTACACGTGCATGCATGGCGCCTCGGCTTGCTCGGATAGAATAACAAGATAACGGAGTGCAAAAGGTTAATTTCTTTTTTATAGAATTATAAAAAAACCGGCCGTACCATCGTAGTAGGGGAGCCCCCTTTAATTTTTAATATTTGTTATTATAGCGGCAACAGAAATACACATTCTGTGAAAATTTCAACTGGCTACCTATTACGGATCATGAGATACAGTCCGCTGACAGACAGACGGACGGACTGACTGACAGCGGAGGCTTAGTAATAGGGTCCCGTTGGTTACCCTTCCGGTACAGAACCATAAAAACACAAATGGCTTGTAGGTAAAGGGGAATCGATCTTAACAAGCCGAGACGAGATACATTCAACGCCACTATTTAGTGTGGTGTAGTTATACTATGCTAAAAACGTGAACATTACATTTTATCTCATAAATCCAAGAAAGCGGTAAAAAACAACCACCAACCAGTAGGTTCACAAGGAACTTCTTTTCTTAGACCTTCTTTAACACTAGTCATTGATTTGTCTAATAACGCGACTGCTGAGCACGAGGTCCTGGGTCGATTCCCGGGTCGGGAAAATTGTTATTGGGTTTCTCCCTAATTAACTTAAATAAAACCAACGAAATGTGCGTGTGGTATTAGGTACACCTCTGCCTAACCCTTCGGGATTACAGGCGTGTTTGTTCAGCTTTTGAGTAATGTTTTCCTTCTGTTCTTCTCTTGCATTTGGTTATCCATTCCGGAGATTATCCTCCTAGTTACGTGCTGAGAATATACGAGTACATGCACATAATACGTAAGAATAGAATTATTCTTTCTAATTTAGCTTTTAATGAAAATGAAGAGATCCTACCACATATTATGTGCGAACATTTGAGAAATTTATTATGATGAGGTAATAAAAAAGAATCGTGCGAAAGAGTGTTTTTTAAACAGCGATTTAACATTCTCATGAATACAGTATGTTTGAATAATCTCTACAAAATCAAATGTAGCCATTTAGTGGATTCATTGATTGTGAATTTTCTCTCATCAGTTTACTAGAAAGCCTAGACAAAGCCTGGTTACTATCATCAATAACAAGCGCCATGATCGCGGGATGACATCCGTCCCATCAGTACTGGCGTTAGGAGGGGGCGCGATGGGGCGACAGCCCGGGGCGCCAAATTTGGGGGGGCGCCGAGAAAATATGAAATTCTCAATATACGTTCACATTAGTTCAGCAAAAAAATATCACTTGATAACAGTGGCGAAGGTTCCATACAACTCGATTCCTACCGGATTCCTTTTGAAAAATGGCACAGTCAGTATTCTACAAATAAAAAATCATATATTCACAATAAAGATTATGTACTCCGGCTTACCTCTTACAAAAATTGACCCTTCGCTACTGTAAAGAACTTGACGGATTTTCCAATTCAAACTTACTAGTCTACCTATTTCCGAGGTTCACTCTTTGTGGATTTAGCACGAGTATTATTTTTATTTTTTATTTTGAATCGTCGTGATGGCCAGCAGTGCAATGAAGGCCTTTGCTCTCAAGTACCAATGTACTTGCCCGGACTGAGAAAGTCACATTGTGTGACTTTTTCAATTCATATTTACTTTCTAAGTCTATCCTGGACCACACTCACATCGGTGAAGGAAAACATCGTGAGGAAACCTGGACGTATAATAGGTACAAGGTGTAACCTTCACGAAGCCAAGCTAACCAAGCATTCTGTACATCAAACTAAGTAAAACTACGCAAAAATTATTGCTGGGAAACGAATTTTTTTTTTGGGGTGAAACGTCACATTTTATGGTAAAATTCAATGTAATGCACTCAAAACATTGTGCTGAATAGTAATCGGATAAATAAAAGTTTTCACCTTAAAAACTAGTTTTTTAAACAAAACTTGTGAATAGTTGGAGCTTTGACCTCCAACATCTCCTTAACTAGAACGTTCCCAGATATGATCCAGAACAAATAAATGATTACAAAGACGGAGAGAACAAGAGCCTTTCGGCTTCGTTAGACACAAAACAAAATGACATCACAACTCTATTCTCAACAAACCACTCGCATTGACAAAAGAGGTTCAATTATGCGCCAAACTGCATCGAACACGACAGCTGACTCAGCAAATGCATGCTCACTTATCCGAAAGAGCTATTTTCATGAAGCAGGCAATAAATAACTGAACCATTGAAGTACTGAAATGAACCCGTAAATCAAAAACGGTTCAGTATGATTCAGTACCGAGTACCTACTGATGTAGAATTTATGATATAAACAAACAAAGAAACGGGTATTTTATTGTTTAAAGGAATATATGAACCTGATTCATATATTCCTTTAAACAATAAAATACCTTGTGATGTATCGTGGGAATGTTTCTGATGGGTTTTGTAAATCGATTAAACTTCGGTTGCATTTATTACTCATTCCTATATACTCATTTCTATCGACAATTACACGTTTATAAATACTCCTCTCACTTCCACTCGTAAATTTGGTGCCTTAGGTATTTGCTGCTGGGGTATTTACGACATTGTGGAATCTATGTTCTGAGGCTACACACAAATGACAATAACTCTCAAAATAATTGGTGTTGAGAATAATATTGTTAAAATAATTTGAAACCCTATTACGATCATTTGCAAGTCTCTAGTTCTCTGAGATTATGATATTAGCATTTCATTGAACAAATGTTCCTAGGTTAGCCGATTAAAAAAACAAAATAGTTGCCATTCGCGGGGTGTGGGATTAGGAGTATTTATAAAAGTGTATTTGTCGATGGAAATGAGTATATAATATGCCCTTAAAATATCGGTAACCGGTAGCCAAACACATTGTATATTAGTTCTGCATGGAGTAAACACGACAAGTCATATTTAAAACTTATTGATGTTGAGTGTCTTTTACAGAAGCGTATAATATCAGATCTCGTTTTCTTCAGAACACATAACAGCGTTATTTTATGCTCCCAAATGCATGGTTAATTATGTACTTACTACATTTAAAGTTAGATAGATAACGTCTGATAATGTTTGTATTTCTGAGGGCAAAGGGAATATAAAACATTCTCTGATGTAGCAAAAACGGCAAGACGCAAGTTTCCTTTAGTTAAAAATATTATTACCAAGTCGTAAACCAAGGGACCAGTCCACTGGTCTAGGTTCTAAAAAAGGAGCTAGACTAGGCGTTACAAAAAGGGATGAAAGCTGTTTGTATTTTATATTTTTTTGTTGTCGGTAATTTGCGCCCGAAAACGCCCTAACATACCATACTAAAATATACATTTGAATAAAGTATAGCTGTAGTAGTAAGTCTATTTCTGCCAAAATATGTCTTGCATTTCTAACTAAATAAGTATTATACATAATGTCTAAAGAGAGAGAGAAAATGAAAATATGTGGGTATCATTTTTACGGTAATCTTAGTAATTTGTCAGTCTTACTATACGAGTACGTGATTCAACTATATTATTATTATATGTCGCTCTACCTACAAAATGTGATCATATGTTTGGGAAAAGGACGTCGGACGCTGTGAGACTGGGACATATTCGAAGCGTACACTCAATCCGTCATCGGCTGAACTCTGCTCGCACGTCGTCGCGGTGGCCGAACTCAATCGTTCGAACCAATCATAAGTCCATAACTTATGTTCATGAAAATCAATGACATTAAAATGTAATATGATGCAAAAAAAAATTGCGGGTGAGGATGGTGCTGTATACCGTCCAAGCCCGGGCTACTAGCAGAATTACGATAAAATATTTTGCACTTTAATTAATATTTAAACACATAGTTATCGGACGTTATTGGATGAAACAAAACGACAGTACCTCGAATGATTTTGTTTGAAGAAATTGTATACACTCGTTTTCTTTAACATATCATGTTTGGTTCATTTGGCCCCGTTGAAACAAGTACATTCGAGCGAAATTCTACCGATGATGGTTTCGGTGTACGCGAGTTGTATAGTACAATGCTGATATTTTATCTCAAGCCGGTATGGAAAAAGTTCCGAAAAAATCGAATTTCAAAGGTCAAATTGAACTCTCGCCATCCATTCAAGATGTTTCGGGGTTATCGGATGAAACGAAACGACAGTACTTTAAATGGTTGAATTGTATGCGCTCATTTTCTTTAACATATCATGTTTGGTTCAATTGATCGCGTTGGAACGAGTACGTTCGAGCGAAATTCGACCGACGATGGTTTCGGTGTACGCGAGTTGTATTGTACAATGCTGATATTTTATCTCAGGCTTGAGACTGGTATGAAAAAAGTTCCGAAAATATCGAATTTCAAAGGTCAAACTGAACTCTCGCCATTAATTCAAGATATTTCAGGGTTTAAGAATCTATTTCGGAAATACTTTCCTTTACTTCCGAAAAATATTATAAACACGGCTCGATGATATTACAAAAAAAAACTACTTACAACTAAGAGAAAAATCTGCATTTTATTTTTTTAAGATTACCTATTTTCACTTGACGTTATAACATTTAAATTACCTACCTACCTTACCTTGGAACAAGCAAATACATAATCTGCCGTTCACACTGCTGCAATACTTTTTGTGAGAGGGAATGGGCCACAATCCATCACGCGGGCCCAGTGCAGGTTGGTGGGTGTCACATCATATCTGCGAATTTTAAGGTAAGACGATTTCCTTAGACTCTCATACGAAGTTTTTCACCTTGTAAAAAGTTGTTCTATGAAAGTTAGTAAAACTTATGTCTTTCGGGAAATATGTATATTGTCTGTGTGTGCTCTTTTTTCTTTTTCTTTTCCTGCATGAGTAATAGAAAATGAGTTGGCTAGATCCAAACTTCCAACGAAAAATGAATTCTTTAGAATTTTCCTCGAGGTTTTACGAGAACACTAACATTAACACTGGTTCTTGAAAATTGCGAATATACACAAGTTTACTAGAAAACTATCAATAATTCAGTTTCTCTTCGTCTGATCTTGATCAATATTCAAAAGAAAGTATATAGTTCGATCTATTTATTCATGATAATCTATAACAGGAATAGGTATAAACACAATATTAAAGAAACTTAGACAGGCTTGATAAATAAATAATATTATTATATTATTGTGATGTGTGTGTAGAAAATCTTTTAAAACCTTTATTTATTAAAGTCTGAATAATACTTTAGTATTATTATAAACCTAAACTGTTTAAGATTAACGGTGACAGCTTTTGAAAAAAAAACATATTTATCGCTAATATACTGAATCATAAATATATTTCCTTGAAGATTAATGTCCTATCATTTTTTCCAAGGCTTACATACCTACCTAATTGAGTTTTACCTAAATATAAACAAATGAAAAAGACATGAAGGTCATACATTTCATACACGATTCCTTTAACCGAATAGCTCATCGTGAAATATTGAAATCTTACACGTAACTCAAATAGTTTGAAGATTCTTCGTTCATTCAGACTTACTGAGTCAGAACTTTTGTGTTCAAATAACGACATCTAGTGTGGAAACTATGGAACTAAAATATAGAACCGTATGAACATTCTTGACTTCTTAAGTGTGGGCTATGTTTCTTTATGTGCTGAGAGCTTTTAAGATTATACTTATCTGTTATTTTTTGAGAATTTTCTCTAAGAAAACTGTGAAGGTTCTTAGAAAATTATTTCGAATTCACTATTTTATCATTCTATGTTAGTAAAAGTTTTTTTGCTGAGTTTGTCCTGGCTGTCACAATTTTCTAACCTGCTTCACCAAAGTCCTTTTCAGTCTTGATAGACATAATTAGGTTTCAGAAAAAAAATATAGACTTTTATCTAAAAATATTCAGGCATGCCATCTTGAATGTAGTAAGTATCAAAATTCTATTATATTCAGAGTAAACAGACTCTATGATTTAAAGCCTCATATCTTTTAATGAAACCCATAAAAAAGTACCCCTATATTAACAATATCATCTTGTAATACAGAATTTCGGCTGAAAACCGTTGATTACATGACCGAGTTCACTGATAAACAACAAACTACGGGTTACCCGACATTGCCAACGGCCTTACAAAAACTAATAAGAAGCAAAACAAGTTTAATCCAGTCCCGAAAGTTGTAAAGGAATTTCGTGCCTCTCCACGTCTACAGAGTGTTTCTATAGACAAATTAGTTACGACGTACTACGCACTACGAAGGTCTATTATGCTACTTTAGAGCTTTTATCTTTTTAAGACGTGATTACAAGTAGTTCTATAAGTCTATTCAAAAACTTAAAATAGGTAAATTATTTACACATACATACATAACATCACGCCTGTAATCTCCGAGGGTTAGGTAGAGGTGTACATAATAGTACACACACATTTCGCCAGTTATGCTTAAGTCCCATGTAATGATTCGAGCCTATTTGCATCAACCGGGCACAAATCCAAACTCCATGGGTGCTCGCGGGAAATTTCTGACGGAAAAACCAAATTATAATTCAATTTGCCTGACCCGAGAATCGAACCCAGGAACTCATGCTCAGCAGTCACGACCACTAGACCAATGGCGGGCAGACATATTTATACTTATGATAGAATTGCTTTGATTATTAATGTAACATCGGCTTGTAGGATCCAGCATTTCAACCACTTTTTTTTTTTTAGGACGGTAAATCATCAAATGACCCCCCGCCCCCGCTCCCCCCTGAGCGGAGCGGAAGGGAGTGTCAGACTTGTACTGACTAAAACCCATCCATGTTCCTTCTTTGCCGTTTGTGTTGCAGGGCCGCGGTATCTCTTTCGAACAGTCCCGCAGCCCTGGCACGCATCGGCCCGTGCGGACCCCTACGTGGTTGCTGACATCTCTTTGAGGCGCGCGTGGAACGCGAACGCGCCGTCGACACGGCCTGTCGTCATAAGACGGCTGGACGCCAGTTCGGTGTCTGAACTCTGCTTTAAATCTATTTTCATTTCCAAGCACACTCTCCGTGTGTAATATGACCCAGTACGCAAAATAGGTGCTTTGGACGTGGAGTTGCAGTCGCCAGCCTGACATACAATTCAACACGTCACAATGTTGTAAGAGCGAAACAGTAGACAGCTTCAAACATTCCTTTTCTATCAGTTAATAACACACTGACTTTATTTTAGGATCTCAAGTAGGTACTAGAGTTGCTAGTTGTGGAATTCTAAGCACGTTACAGTCAAAACGTGAAGGAAAATTTGCAAGATTCAGCACGTGTCCATAATAAACGTTTTAATAGCTTGTTATTTCTCGATACACATCAATCGAATTGCGAGATTGATGAACTAATAGATACAAAGTCATCCAATGTAAATTAAGAGTAACCATGGAGTTTCTTGCCGGTTCTTCGCCATAGGAAACGACTAACCCGAACCGTGCACCTTTTTGTCCACGTTTTATAAGTGATCTAGGCCCCTGTGCTTTTTTTTTTTGAATGCAAGTCTTTGGGCTTTTATCTTACCAAGGAGTCTTTCATCTTACCGTGTGATCAACTAACTGGGTTTTGGTCAGATAGGACTACAGGGTCCATATTAACCATTTGAACGCCATTGTCACATATACGTGACCAGCAAGCGCGTGCCCTGTACGCCAAACGACACATACAACCTTATTTTTAGTATATGCGAAACCTGAATATAGTTTGTTCAGAATAAGTAACTGAATCGGTTCCAATAATTTTTAAAACATGTTATATTTTGTTAAAAATATTTAAAAAACGCTACAAATTTGACACCTTACGAAACTAAGTACCTATCGCAATCATTTAGGTACCTACTCCTAAATTATTATTGTCGCCGCGTGGTGACCACGTTTTTGTGCGGACAGCCACGTAACAGAACAAGCTTATAACTTTGTGATTTTTCATGATACAGTTTTCAAATTTTGTACATAGATTCTTCACATACGGTTCTTCAAATACTAGACACGTGTTTCAGGTTTCGCATATACTAAAACTAATGTTGTAAATGTGACAAAATGGTAGGTGAAATTGTGACTTGGCGTGAATTGCACGTGCGTTTATGCTCTGGCGTTCAAAAGGTTAATTAATACTGGTATCCATCTGCCCTGTAAGCTAACCCTAACAAAGTAGTTGTGGAAAAACTCTTTTCTTTGCAAAACAACTCATCTTCCGGTAATATATATTGTAGCCTTTGCTGTGTTCTGGTTCGAAGAGAATGGGTGCAAAAGTACAGGCACGGGGAAACTTTGAATAAACGCCCCCCCCCCCCCCCCTCCGCTCTGGGAGGAGCGGAAGGGAGTGTCAGACTTCTACTGACTAAAACCCATCCATGTTCCTTCTTTACCCTTTGTGTTCCAGGGCCACGGTATCTCTTTCGAACAGTCCCGCAGCCCTGGCAGGCATCGGCCCATGCAGACGCCTACGTGGTTGTTGACATCTCTTTTTGTGGCGCGCGTGGAACACGAACGCGCCGTCAACACGGCTCTAGTACCCACTGACACCAATCTACTTACCGACTAATTGTGAAAGTATTCCTAATATCCGTTCGTTGCAGTCTATGCGTCTGCTCACGCCCATGTAAGACAACGGACACATAAATAAAACTTCACGAATCTGAAGATTTATTTATGCATGATACTCATACGTACTACACCCACGTTTCCCGAAATATCTATTTTCAATACATTACACAACATAAAACATAAACACTCACAAAAGCTTTACGAGCATCTGTTTTGAAAAACAACCGGAAAATATGTGAAGATTGTGGTGAAATTATAGGTTGCATGACGTCATTTGGCGCGTTGTATTTCAGTGCGAGATCTTTAACGGGTTTGTCTCGTATCGGATTGCGGAAAGATACCACATATGCTGTATAATGCACGTTTGACATATAATGGTGGATTGATAGTGTCGCTTTGCAATAAAAGTCTGAGAAAGAAAGAAAATGTATTTATTTGTTTCGCACAGGACAAAACAAAATGATTAAAATTATCAAGAAAACAAATATTATAATACAAAAAGTAAACATACCTAAGAAAAACTTTCAAAATAGTTTTCCTATTGTAAAAAAAATATAATATCAATATAAAAAATGAAATATGCTTTTCTGTTCTATTTGACCCAAAGGTTGACTGGCAGAGAGAATGCCTTGTGGCTTGAAAAAAACGTATATTTTTCAAGTATTTTTTGCGGCCTATGTACCACTCTTGTACAAATGAAGTTTAAATAAATATATATGGCGAATATTTCTTTTCTTGAAGACTCTAAAATCTTATTTATAAGTAAGTAAAAAAATACTTCGTTGACTTTATTGTGAGAAAAATATTTTCGATTGAAATTAATTAATATTATGAAGTTGAGCAACGGTGGTAGGTGGTCCAGTGCTGGCGGCCCCGACATACGAGCAGTAAGTCATGGGTTCGAACCCAGGCAGGCGCATTTACTTTGTGTAATTTATTTTAGCACCGATTGGCCTCAAAACGGTGAAGGAAAACATCGTGAGGAAACCGGCATATCCTTGAACCAAACATTTGAAGACATATGACATCTACCAACCCGCACTGGGACCGCGTGGTGGATTATAGTCCATTCCCTCTCATAAAGAGGAGACCGTGCTTCCCAGCACTGGAAACATTATCGGCTGATTATGCTATTATGAAGTTACTTTGTAATTAACTAATACAAATGAAACTAAGGTTAGGAACCTATGTCAATTTACGAAAAATTAAATATTGTATGTTTATTCAGACTTTACCTCGCTAATCTTAACATAAATGCCTTTTACATCTGCCAGGAGTTTAGTGCAATAACCTTTCAAGATCGTTCATCTTAGAATACGGTTCAAGAGAGGACATTTACAGCTTGTTTTGAAGTCTGTACTATTGTAAAATGGCGATAAGTCAAAAACGGTTTGCGTCGTTTTCGTCAATTTACTTTAAATGTCTTTAGTGGATAATAACTCTTTTCTCCTTTGATTTAATGTTGCCTGAGAATTTGTTTTGCCATTTTGTTTTTGACTTTGAAAAAGTTAATTTTATTTGATTTCTGATTTTTTTTTGCATTTCAATACAATAAAAGTGTAATTGTTTTATTTCTCAAACGTTAGGCTTAAGTTGAACAACCTAGGTGTGAAAAAAACAGCTTGAAAACGAATTTCTTATGTACGTACGTACCTACATTTCTGTCTCCCTATTCTAAAATTGAACTTAAGGCAAATGGAAGAAAAGTAATCAATGTAAGTAATCAAATTTCTTTAATCGATTTTCAACTTTATCGCTAAAGCATTACGTTGATTGGAAAAATTTGACAATTTCGAGTACCTTGATGTGCTGTGGCATCTGTACCTAATGCTGACATTAATATTCATCCTATGATGATGTAAGAATAAACAATAGATAATATACCTTACTGACTAACATACTTATAATAAAATACAAATTGTGTTAGTGAACAGAACCTTAAAACTATGTTAGTATCACTTCACTTGTGCACTATGACACTGTGCGTTCATGTGGCACTTGCCCGTGGAAGCGACGGAACACCACTCCCTATGGCCAAAAGGCCTCCTCCAAGACGAGGTGCAGATAACACGTTGATATAGTCACCACGAACGCCTTAAAGCGGTAATAGTACTTCTTTGCATGAAGAATTGGAGAAACAGGATAAATAAACAGTCACATATGGCGAACATATCTTAAGCTGCTAAATGATAGTACTGTCTGACCTCATAATTATTATGTAAAGTTACCAACAGACTATTGTGTTTTCAGTTTGTATGTAATAGCGGTCAATATAGCGCACTCTGGGAAGTACGTCAGGTACCAACTTTACTCACTGTAGGTTGATGATGATGACGCTGATGTCATCCAGCCGATTTTGGACAGCGACTGCATTCGATGGCTTTCTAGGGTGGTGCTCAGGACCTTTGGTGTGCTGCTCTTTCACGTGCTCTCAAGTGGCTATTATAGCATATTCAACTTTGGCCGAAAAACTCCGAAAAACACAGTGGTTAATCGTGTTCTGTCGCTTGAACAAAAACATTAGGTAAATATACCTACTGAATAATTCCCTAATGCTAATACGTAACCTATTTCTTGCCCTGACATAGGAGACGCCGAAGACTTACATAATACTCGACATTGTTACGAAATACTGGAATATCAAAATGCCTCCTAAATCAACCTTGCCAAATCGGCAATATTGAGTAACACCCGTCATATTAACTTTCACAAGTTATTGGCTTTGTAATAAGAAGAAAACCAAAATCAATACTTACTGCTTTAACTTTGTATTGCGGACAATCATAACGATAAGACTTATTATTATTTACTAACTTATGCGGCTTTGCCCGCGTGGAGTTCGGTAATTGTACTACCGGGTTAAATAACCAGAAAAAAGCAAATTTCAAATACCAAAAAAAATATGGCAATTTTCATCCAAATACGGTCAGTAATTTTTGCGTGAAAGAGTCAACAAACATCCAGAAATCCTGACATCCATGCAATCATACATCCCCACAAACTGCGCATTTATAATGTTAGTAGGAAGATCGCCTTTATATTTCTTCATAAACCCCCATCAACAGTTGATCCCGACACGGAGAATGATTTGAAGCTTATAATTAGCAGCCCAACTTCTCATCCAAGGTCCTGTCCTTGCAAAAGAAATTGTGGAAACTCCTTGCTCCCAAGTAAAAAGTTAAGTGAATATGTAAATGCTGGATCATTTTCGCGATCCCGCCATATTTGATTAGGCCATTTACTAATCTTCAAGGGGCTTTTTTATCCCCTATAGAGCTGAGAGTGTTTTAGCTCCATGGTATAATATTGAGGGTAGAATTTTCAGAAACATTTTCGTACTAGGATTATTTTATTACCTTTATTATTTATGAACTTCTGCAGTCAACAATCGTCCAAACAACCATGCTTGATAAACAAATAGAGCAAAGCCCGCCTATTCTCCTGACTCCATTGAAATAAAAATAAAATAATACTTAAGTGTGTAGCACTCAGATATTCTTATTACTTCAGTAGATATTGACTCTGTAACTAAAGTATACACAAACTAAAATAAGGCCAAGTACTCACAAGCCTATCCACAATATAGAAAAATAAGATCAGTTCAATGGACGTTAAAATGGCCACCGTTGTTCATTATGTTCTGAAAACATGCTCTCCTTTATATTCTCAGCAGAATTTATTTCATTACAAAGTCCGCTCAAGCTCATGCCGTCACGGGAGACGTCCATAAAAACCCTTAACCCACACATCTATGGAGGAAGTATATAAAAACATACTCCCTTTGTTACAGGCACAGAGTAATAGGGAATAGAAGCGAGACCCCCGTTTGAAAGGCTGTTCATTGCCTACAGCTGCATGCCAACGCGAAGTAACGACGACTGGCGATAGGCCGGCGAAGTATTACGGAGAGTGGTTAGTAGCAGCTGGATGAGAGTAGCCGAGAATTGACTTACAGCTAAGCGTGCTATTGAAGAAGCCTTACAATGTCCAGCTGTGATGAACTGCTATAGGCTGGTGATGATAATGAGGCGTTGCCAAAGCAATTAATCTCTGTATTAAGAAAGGTAAGTCTCTCTCTTTTGTACAGACCTCCCCCAAGCGTCGTCACATCGCCCAATAAGTGCTCTTCACATCTAGCTGTTTCGCTTCTGTTATTTTTTTTATTCTATGTTAAAAGACGTTGTCACGTACCAACAGCTGGTATAAAAGAGGGAGCAAAGGTAAATTAAAACACGATTTTCTCCTTAGTATAAGTTGATTGTGGGTGAATTGAGTTTTCGTGTACTTTTAAATGTCTTTGTGGATGTTAAATATCGATACTTGGAAGCTTGGAGGTGTGTCTTTTAAAGTAATTTTATTATGTCAACGGAGACTTCAAATTTGGAAGGAATAACTGCCTAATAGTCTTTTACAAAGTGCTTTATGTTACTAAGCAAAATATTAAAAAGCTTTTCTTATTTGGATAGGTTGTTACCACCCGATTTTAATTCGTTTGGCTAGTGAACGTGGCTTTTATTGCTAGAATAACTTTATAGGAACTTTAATATTCACAGTTGGTAATTAACCTTTATATGTAAATATTAAATACATTAATAAATGTTGTTGTTGTTATCGTGTGGTTAGTTCCTAACCTGGTGTCAGAGTTTTTATGCCGCCCCATGGGCCTCTGACTTGGCTTTACATGCCGTCAAGAAATATCTCGCAGACATGCTGGTTTCCTCACGATGTTTTCCTTCACCGAAAAGCAAGTGATAATTATACTATACGCACATGAATTCGAAAAATCAGAGGTGCGTGCCTTGGGTTCGAACTCGAGACCTATGACGTGTCAGTCCGACGGTCACACCGCTAGGCTATCACTGCTCTTATAATTCTGCTCTATTAATAAATTAAAATAACCTATATTAACTAACTAACTTAAAAATAAACTTAAAAAATGGCGTCAAAAAACTCCTCCTCAACGCTGTCAACTGGTAATGTACCCAAAAGACTGGCGGCGTTGCCACGTTGTATGGCAACGCTAAGCCTTTGGCCAAGGTAAAAGCCAGCCCTTGGGTCACGGGAAGAGTCAACTAAACGTTTAGAAATGTCCTTGAAAAGGCTGTGAGCGCTCACTATTCACAGTTGGACATTATCGGTGATGATTTAGAGACGCTCTGTAGGAATTTACGGTATCTACTAGAGAGCCAATTATTGGCCCTGTCAAAGTGTATTTCATGTTTTACAGGACTGACAAGATTTTTATGGTTGTATTTAATGTCAATCCAATAGGTTCGTCTTTGAGTTTTCCATCACTTCATCACTAGAAATAAATCTCCCGTCATTCGACGTCAAAATGTATTGAATCAAACCCTTTCTTCTCTTCTACATCTCCCATCTCTCTTCCCCAATAACTAATATCGACAGCAAAGAAGTTTTTTTCACCATGATCGTCCAAAGTCATCGACGCGTCGGCCAACTGAAATCGCTCTCGAACCTAATGGGGGTCGAAATGTGTTCGACCTCGATACAAAGTAGGCGATACATGGAAAATGAACAATCATAATGGGGCTTATGGTCGCGTATTACGATAAGCGGGTTGTAACTTGTAAGTGCGAAGGTTAGATTTGGGTGGATGACAAAATTATGTAGGTTTTTGGTATTGGAAATGTATTTGTTTAAGAAACAGCTTTCAAGTTAATTTTCAATCGGTCTTTAAGCACACTTGAGACGGAGCTATTCCGGTAACCTGTACAAATCCAAACAACAAAAGTTTGTCACATAATGGTCCATATTAATCTGATCTTGTATTCCTAATTCACAAACGATGGAACGCAAATACAAGTGGCTCGCTTGTGTTTCTTTTTACAAAGACTCACAACAGGACTGACTTAAATTTTCGGTAGCTATGTTCTTCGTTCGTTCGTCTGTCACTTTGTGTAGGCCCCTGTGTGCCTTCCCATCATCATCATCTGCCTAGCCTATTCCCACCTATATAGAGGTCGGCTTAATGCCATTATTTTAAATGGAGCGACTGCCTATCTGACCCCTACAACCCAGTTAGTACTGGGTAATACGATACCCCTTGGTAAGAATGGTTAACCAACCAACCAGCCACCCATGTAAAGGAAAATATCGCAATCTTATCTCGTGTCTTTACAAAAAGACTTCACACAAACAGCTCAGCTCAGCTGATTATACGTACCATAAGAATAGATTATTCGTCGCCATGAGGCTCTTCTTGTTCATTTATTCTCTGTAATCCCGATTTACAATCAGGAAAAACGTTAGCCGAATTAACATATCGATAGAGGTTGTTAATGCATTCCCCGGTGAGGTATAGGGTAGCTATTCACTTTTATGGGGCTACTAACTTGCTGCTAATTGACCTCCACTCCCAGAATTATTTGCTACGTAATAGAAATGTTACTTGGGCCTTATACTATCCGAATTTATAGGGCTGGATTTGGTGACCACTACCTAGTAATCAATTTGGACAGGATTTGTTTAGGTTGCCATTTAGTCACTTGCTTAATTTAACGGTTAACGGGTAGAGGTTTTCGGCCCATTTTGTTAGTTTTTTTTGGCCAACCAACCAGCGCAAACCCAAAGGTTATGTTAATTACCAGCTCTGACTCTTTAAAAAGAGATTGCTTCTATGTAGTTCAAATATATGAAACTTTAAATGGACGAATTTCCTTAAGACTCATTCAATCCTCATCATACTAACTCAGTCATTTTAAACTCTTGATAGAAACAGAACGATGTTTTAAATACTTACTTTAAACGCATTTAAAGTGAAAGGCCGCTCCATGAAAGTTGTGAATACGCCATCTAAAGGAACACATAAGGAGTCAAGTCCAGAAGGATACCAGCACATAAACTAATAAACTAAAGGTGAGTTCGATGGGCCATTCAATGGTGTTTGCTATGGCAGACACGCAGGGAACCCCATGATTGTATTACCGAACAAAAACGTGAACGATCCTTTACACTTGTGATGTTGTAAATGTTGTTATTGTTACTTGGTTACGAAATAAATATGGTAGGTTTCTCATGGTATCTACTTTATAAAAGCTTTAAACATTAAAACTGTAGGTACCGTGGAGATCGGCTGTATTGTGTGTGAGTATATTATAGTATGTGATAGAGTATAAAATAAAAGGCGTTTTGGGGCAGATTCGAGTACTTATTTAGATATCAAATAAAACCACATTTTTACTAGTAATTCACTTTTGGCGCACGCCTAACATTCCTTAAACTTTTCTTATTCTCATTTCCACCATATTATTTATTTTCTTTTTATTTACAACGTGCCAGAGTTCCTAAAGTGGTCATTAGGAATGAACTCTGGCACGTTGTAAATAAAAAACAAAGGTTAAGTTTCTACAGAACCTACGTCCGTAACCGTGAGGTATAATAAAAGAGAAAGTTTGGGAACCAAATGATATATGACTGTGACACGATTTCCTTTCAGAATGTCTAGTTTCATCATCTCTATCTAGCCTTTTCCCAACTTTATCGGGATCGGCTTCTAGTCTTACCGGATGAAGCTGAATACCAGTATTTACGTGGAACGACTTCCTATGTGACCTCCACAACCCATTTACCACTGAGTAATACTGTACCCCTTGGTAAGAGTGGTTGTCACACTTTGGGGCCTTTTCTATTCTCATGAAGGACAGAAAAAAACGGAGTTTTCTTCTAAAGACAAAACGTTTCTCTATGATTTATGGGGACCCATATTAAACGACTCCAACCATAATAACATCAGCCTCACACATGTGTGACCTAAGGGCTGCTATTAATCTAGACAAACAGGCAGACGCATCTACATAAAAAAACCCTGAACATAAAACTTACATTATATAAGGTCTATCTTTTCATACACGAAATATTTTATCAGTAAATTTTTAAATTAGTAACTTCTATAAGTCGTAAAGTCGCCATAGCAACTAAAAAAAAAAATTACTGAATATTTTTGTTTTTACGACATTATTATAATTCTAAAATTGTTTGAGTCTTTTTGCATAAAACCTTTACTCTCTATTCTAACAATGACAGTAGGTAAATACGACGTAGTAACTAGCGTAATGAATGTTCAAAAATAAGGAGTCAGTATATATTTTGTGGGTCAAGTACTTAATTTTAAATTATTTATTTTTTATAAAAATATTCTCAGAGAAAAAAAAAACCTTCGTAATAGCCGTTAGATGATTCTCTGAAAATATTTCGTGTATGAATAGTTAGACCTTATACTTACGTGCCTAAATAATTAAATATCCTACGCCTCCAGGCGTAGGTCACGTAGATAAACAAAATGAACTAAACTAAACGTGAGCTTTGCCTGTCTAGGAATTAAAAGTAAAACGTGACGAACGGTCTGGTGTCGTTTCTTTTTTTATTGAAATTACTTTTCCTAACTTCACGACCTTCGTTCACGTGAAATATTATTAGAAAAATATTACAGTTTCCCTTTTTGAATCGGATTGTGTTAACAATTTCAGGGGTTTTCATTTTTTTTTAACGGAATGCTAATTATTTTTCTAAAATAAAAGTAGCTTAAGCTTACAACATCAGCTATCTGCCAGTAAAAGTTCCTCAAAATCGGTCCAACCGTTTCGGAGATTAGCTTCCGGCTAACCTCCGAAACGGTTGGACCGATTTTTCAAACAGACAGACGGACAAACAGACAGATAGACAAATATTTAAAAAAAATATGTTTTTCGTATATATTTTCATAGGCATTCAGTAAAAAGCTGTTATTTTGATATTACAAACAGACACTTCAATTTTATTTATTTGGATAGATGATATACTAGCTTTTCCCGCGACTTAACTTGCATGAAATTTCGGAAATTAATCCACGGGACATAGGTACTACCAGGATATAAAGTAACCTATGTCCTTCGCTAGGTCCCACGCTACAAATCAAATTTCAAAAAGATCGGATCAGTATTTCATGCGTCAGAAAAGGTAACAGACAGGTAAACATATACTTTTGCAATTAAATTATTAATTAATATTATACAGGCACGACTGTAATCCTTATGTAGTACACCCAAATTTCGCCAGTTATGTTTTAAGTCCCATAACTCCCATATAATAGGTGGCGAGCCTATTGCCATCAATCGGGCACAATTCCAGAGTCCGTGGCTGCTACTGAGAAATTCCTGATGGAAAAACCCAATAACATTTTTCCCAACCCGGGAGTCGAACCCAGGACCTCATGCTCAGTAGTAGCGCTTGCGACAACTCGGCCAACTAGTCAGCAGAATATTAATTAATATGGATACATCACCACTGCTCTCAAAACGGTGAAGGAAAACATCGTGAGGAAACCGGCATGTCCTAGAACCAAAAATTCGAAGACATGTGACATCTACCAACCCGCACTGGCCCGCATGGTTTATTATAGCCCATTCCCTCTCATACTCGTAGAGAGGAGGCCGTGTGGTCCAGCAATGGGAACATTATATTCTACTTATGTTTATGCTTATGGATACGAAATCCAATATAAATATTACTTAATTAGGTTCAGAATAATATTATGCTTTTAGTATAGTGCAGCTATCTTATGGTTGCTTTTCATACCAGAATTCAATTCCAAGGCTCATATGAAACTGTAGAGTGCTCACTAAGTTGCTCATATTGTTCATATTGCAAGGTTTTTTTGTTTTATTTTATGTTTATATTTCTAGGGCTTTGGTTAGATCGGCAGATGACATGGAAAACACACATTGAGCATTTAACCTATTGACCGCCACGGACGTCTATGGACGTCAAATTAAAAAAGTGCTCACGATGCCTCGGACGGCAGGGCACGTCGAAAATAACACTTTTTAAAGCGCTAACGATTCAAAAATAAAAAAAACTAAATCAATATTGATTTAGTTTTTTTAATATTGATTTAAATTGTGTAGGGCATAGCAATATTGCTATGCCCTACACAATTTAAATAAAGTCGCGAATCGCAGCACCGTTCTTACCGCATACCACGCATACGTCTCCACAACACTGCGATATGGAGTAATATTCTGGGGTAATTCTACGGATAGGGAAGCGGTCTTTAAAGCCCAAAAAAATGCGTTCGTGCAGTATGCATGATCCAAAACACTGACAGTTGCAAACCTTTTTTTATTATTCTAAATTTATTAACACTCCCGTCCCTTTACATTTATGAAGTTGTCATATTTATCAAAAATAACCCTAACCAATTCGAAACAGTATCCTCTAAACGCCACCAAGGTGCACTGAAGTCAAAATCCCATCAAACAGCCCTTTACTCAAAAAGTTTCCTAGGAATGGCTCCAAAAATATTCAATAAAAAAACCTAAGTCAATAAAAGCATCAAAAGATTCCAATACTTTCAAAAAAACACTCCATAACTTCTTAATTTACAAAGCATATTATTCTAGGTGACTTCAACGCCAAAAAAGGGCAAAAGCAAGACATGGACAATGACCTTATTGTAGGTCGGCATGGCTCGGGAAACCGAAACGAACGTGGATCTCGACTGATCCAGTTCGCTTTCGGTCAAAATTTGAGCATAGGCAACACCTTCTACTATAAGAAAGAGCAAAGACGGTGGACCTGGATCTCACCAAATAGCGTAACAAAAAATGAAATCGATTATATTCTATCATCAAATAAACAAATTATAAACAATGTCCAAGTTATTAACCAATTTAAATTTAGTTCAGATCATAGACCCGTACGCGTAGTAATAAAACTAAACATTAAAATGCAACGCAAAAATTTATTCAAAAACAAATTCAGAAGATTATCCAAAGAATCCCTAATAATCTGTAAAAAAGAATTCAATCTATAGTTAAAAAACAGTTTTGATCTATTAAATGTAGAAAATGAAGAAAAAAGTGTGGATTTACAGTATAAAGAAATTTTAAAAAGTATAACAAAAGCCAGTAAAGTAGTAAAACAGAATAAACATAGAACTAAGAAACTAACAGAGAAAACTAAGAAACTAATAGAGGAGAGACAGACTCTAAGTACAAACAACAGAGATTTACAATATAGGTTAAAAGATAAAGAAGTCAAGCGCAGCATCAGAAACGATATTAGAGATTATAATAAGAAACGAATACAAAATGCATTAGAAAAGAACCGATCACTGAAAATAGTTCAAAAAAGATCGGCCCCCACCCAAAACCAGATGGCGTATGATTGAAAAAGAAGAATGTGCAGGTATGTTTAAGAATCAAGTGGTAGATAAGATGATTGAAATGAAGGATATGGAAGGAAATTCTGTGAATGAATGTTGGATAGAGATGGCAGATTGTATAAGAAGAGTAGGAAAAAATGTTTTTGGAGAATCCAAAGGGAAGGGTATGATAGATAAGGATACATGGTGGTGGAATGAAGAGGTGCAAAAGAGTCTGAAAGAGAAAAAGGTTGCGTTTAAGGAATGGCAGGGTGTAGCAAACGGGAACGACAGTTTGAAAGAAGAAAAGAAAAAGATATATAAAGAATGGAAGAGAAAGGCAAAAAAGGCGGTAGCAGTTTCCAGGGCTAAGGCGCAGGAGAAGTTATACGACTCACTGGACAGTCCTAGAGGCCAGAAGGAGCTCTACCGGATTACAAAAGCAAGAGAAAGGAGAACGAGAGATATAAATCATATAAAGTGTATGAAAGATGGCACTGGTAAGGTTCTGTCTAAAGATGATGAAATAAAAAAGAGATGGAAGGGTTATTTTGAAAATCTAATGAATGAAGAGAATGAATGGAGAGGTGTGCTTAAAGAGGTACAAGTAAATTTGGGTTTGGTGAGGGAAATTAGCATGGATGAAGTGAGGAAGGCCGTTCAAAGTATGAAAAATGGAAAGGCCATGGGCCCTGATGAAATACCAGTAGAAGTATGGAAGTGTTTAAAAGAAGACGGATGTATGTGGCTGACTTTATTCTTCAATAAGTTGTTGCATGAAGAAGCGATCCCACAAGAATGGTGCAATAGTTCGCTAGTGCCCATCTTCAAGAATAAAGGTGATGTGCAGGACTGCAACAACTATCGGGGGATAAAGCTCATGTCACATAGTATGAAAGTATGGGAGAAAGTGATAGAGAAAAGAATAAGAGAGGAGAGTAAGATCACCCAAAACCAGTTTGGGTTCATGCCAGGTCGAGGAACAATGGACGCCACTTTTGCACTCCGCCAATTGTGCGAGAAGTACAGGCGTGCACACAAAAACTTGCACATGGTGTTCATTGATCTGGAGAAAGCGTATGATAGGGTACCTCGGGATGTGTTGTGGTGGGCCTTGAAAGAGAAAGGTATACCTGGGAAGTATGTAGAGTTAATTCGTGCTATGTACAGCCAATCTTGTATGTACCTACGTCCGGTCAGCTGCTGGCAACACCGATGAGTTCAGTGTGGCTGTAGGCTTGCATCAAGGGTCGGCTTTAAGTCCTTACCTCTTCCTGTTGATTATGGACGCTTTGACGTCGGACATACAGGAAGAGGCACCCTGGTGCATGCTGTTTGCCGACGACATTGTTCTTGTCGGTGAAGATGGACCTGAGATCCAGAGCAGATTGGAGAAATGGCAACAGAAGCTGGAGAATGTTGGGTTAAAAATCAGCAGAACTAAAACAGAATACATGTTCTGCGATTTCGGCGGTCTCTCCAGTTCTGGAGCCATAGCGCTAGATGGCGCGTTTCTTCCTGTCTGCTCCGACTTTCGGTATCTCGGTTCACTCGTGCAAAGCGATGGCGAAATAGATCGTAGTGTAAAGCACAGAATTAACACGGGATGGATGAAATGGCGGCAGGTCACGGGAACAATCTGCGACTCCCGCATTCCCCTTAAACTTAAGGGGAAGATTTATAAAACAATGGTTAGACCTGCTGTCTTGTATGGATCAGAATGTTGGGCCACAAAAGGGATGAATGAAAGGCATTTGCATGTGGCGGAGATGAGAATGCTAAGGGGAATGTGTGGTGTTACGCGAATGGATAAAATAAGAAATGAGTATATAAGAGGAAGTCTGAAAGTGGCGCCGGTGACTGAAAAGTTGTGTGGTAATCGGTTGTCGTGGTATGGGCATGTGATGCGGAGGAATGAGGAAAATGTTGTGAGGAAAGTTTTGAGTATGAATGTGGATGGGTATATGAGTAGAGGAAGACCAAAGAAACGATGGATGGACTGTATAAAGAATGATATGGCAAGAAAGGAGGTGTCGGATGAGATGACGAGTAATAGAGAAGTATGGAAGAAGAAGACATGCTGCGCCGACCCCAAATGAATTGGGATAAGGGCAAGAGAATGATGATGATGATGATCAGAAGTAGAGGTCCGAGATGCATTAAGCACATTGAAATATAACCGATCCTGTGGCGAAGATGGTGTCAGCACCGAAGCCCTTAGAATGGGTGAACCATCGCTCCTTTTTTACCTTACAAAATTGTTCAACGACATTCTTCGTACCGGTAATCTTCCATCAAATTTTTGCCATTCCAATATTATACTTCTCCATAAGAAAGGCGATAAGTCCGACATAAATAATTATAGGCCAATCAGTCTAATTTCTCATGTTTATAAAACCTTTATCAAAGTCATTGAAAAACGCATAGCTGGCCAATTAGATCTTAAACAACCTCCAGAACAAGCAGGCTTCCGTCGAGGACTTTCCACCACCGACCACTTACACGCCGTTAACCAAATAGTCGAGAAATATCAAGAATATAAAACTCCTTTGTATCTTGCATTTGTTGACTATTCTAAAGCCTTTGACAGCATCACACATTCTGCAATATTTAATGCCCTCACAAAACAACACATAGAACTTACATACATACACCTTTTGCGCAACATATACACCCATAGTACAGCTGCTATTAAGTTAGAGAGCTTAGGTCCAAAGTTTGACATCCTCAAGGGAGTCAAACAGGGCGACCCGCTATCTCCAAAACTGTTCACTAGTACCCTAGAGGAAGTATTTCAGACGCTGGCAGTCAAATGGGAAGAGAAAGGGCTTGTCGTCGGTGAAACAAGGTTGAATAATCTGCGTTTCGCAGATGATATTGTCCTTTTCTCCCCCACAGCCACAGGACTGGAACAAATGCTACAGGATCTTAGCGATGCAAGCCTTGAGATTGGACTGAAGATGAACATGTCGAAGACCAAGCTCATGACCAACAGCTCCAAAAGGAGCATACACGTAGGCGGGGAGAATGTACAATATGTCCAAGAATATATATACTTGGGCCAAGTAATCTCTTTCCAGGCAAGGCAAGATAAGGAAATTGCAAGACGAACTGAAAATGCCTGGAAGAGTTACTGGTCCATGAGGGAGTATTTTAAGGGCACGCTACCCATGTCTCTGAAGCGAAAGCTAATGGACATGTGTATTCTCCCCATCTTGACCTACGGTGCACAAACTTGGTCTTTGACTAACATCCAAAAGTCCAAACTCAAGGTTTGCCAACGTGCTATGGAGCGCAGTATCTTGGGTGTAAAATTGACGGATCATGTACGAAACACTACGCTGCGCTCCAAAACGCAAATCGTTGACGTGGCTCAAAAGGCTGCCCAACTTACATGGGACTGGGCAGGACATGTCTGTCGTATGCCGAACGAACTGTGGGCCCGTAAAGCTCAGGATTGGTGCCCTGAAACAGTGACACGGGGTCGCGGTAGACCACGAAGGAGATGGCGGGACGACCTGGATGTCTTCCTTGAGAATTGGAAAGAAGTAGCACAGAAGCGCGAGCTTTGGAAGGAGTGGGGGGAGGCCTTTGCCCAGCAGTGGGACAATATGGGCTAGCTATAATAATAATTATTATTATTCTATAAATGAATACCTTGAAGAAAAATGACTGTTTTTTTTTATTTTATATTTTTATTACTTTTATTAGCTTTAATTCATAAGATTATTATTATTACAAATCCATAATTTAGTTTTTTACTCACTTTGTATTTTATAATTGTTTTTGTTTAACGTATATTTTTATTAAAGATTTAACATTAGGTAATTAGCTGTAATAACAGTACCTAGTTTTAGTTTTTATTTAAGTTTCAGTTTTTATACATACCTATAAAAAGTACCTGCACGACTAAATGTGTAGACATTATTTCTAACACCGTGTACCTACTTACTTTTACCTAAGTGTCACAAGTAAACATATTTGAATTTGATTTTGAAGTAGCTTCACTTTGGTGTTGGCTATAATCTGGAACACGTGATGTAATTGATATACCTACTTACTTACGAACTTATGGTAACCTTTGAAAACTTTGTAACACGTGTAGGTATATAGACCACCGTAATCAGGAGCGTTTTCTGAATACAGTGAGCATCTGGTGGCCATATTCACTCACACATAGCGCTTTTATTTACGAAACCATTTAGGTGTCGCGTTAGTGAAAACTGGCATAATAGTTGTTATACGAAGGTACTATAAGACTGCCTCAGTCTACCACTAGAGTGGTAGCAAGTGTAACTGCTGAGCATGAGGTCCTGGGTTCGATTCCCGGGTCGGGCAGAGAGATATTGGGTTTTTCCAACAGGAATTTCTCAGTAGCAGCCACGGAGTCTGGAATTGCGCCCGGTTGATGGCAATATGCTGGCCCCCTATTACATGTGGGTATACTATAACGCACAGTTCTGCCTAACCCTTCGGAGTTAACAGGCGTGATGTTACTCTCAAATACCCGGAAGGATCATTGTTGTTCGAAAATAAATTATGCAAGTCAATGTATGGTATCAACAAAATGGAACATGAAAGCGCTGACCCACGCTCCTCCGAGGAACGGTCAGTCGTTTCCTCAAGAGAAATCAGTTTAACCGGTTTAGCATACATCCTTAATTAATTGAACAGCGCGGTCAGTTCCTGTTAATGCATTTTCATCCGTATCATAAGAATTCCCAGGGTGGGTGAAACTGATACAGGGATTTTTTAATAGGTTCGTAGATAAATAACTTGTGATTTTTGCCAACCTAGTGTAACATCATGGCTGAACTACGCAAGTCGCAAAGGATTAGGTAGAAATATCATGAAATCTAATGGTGGCACTACACTTGACAGATCTGGGCAAATATTCGCTATCAACAATCTTTGAAACAAAGTGAACTATAACGCATTAGGCGTAAAAAACATTTTGCTTTGATCCAATGTCGCGAAAATTTTGACAAATGCGCCAAGTGAAGTGCCAGCATAATAAGAGTACACGCACCTTTACCAGTAATGTTTTAATTCTATGTTGTCATTGTGGCAGTACTAACACTGAAACGTGCAAGTTCCTATGGAGAAGAACCGGCAATAAACTCCATGGTTACGCTTTTCAAATCATTTGGTATTACAATATAATCATGGATACAGCATTTGTACTAAGTATGGGGGGACAGCGTAGGCCCGACAATAGGTCGTTGCTTACTACACAAAAAATGTAGAACAAAATAAAAAGTTAACAAGCAGCTGGAAATCTACAAAGCCTACAATGTTCACACATTCACAAACAATCGATAAAAATCCTCTTTCCCACCTAGGAAATAACTTCCGAAATAAAACACCCCTATCGAACCAAATTCATAATCAATTCACTAATATAACTTACGAACTTTTTCCGTCGTAACTAAAAGAAACAACATTTTGTCCTATAGATCCCATACAGCTGTAATCTTCCCATAACCCAACATGGGAAACTTACAGCTGTCGCCGCATTTTTATTATTTGATGGCTACCAAGAAACTTAAGAGGGAACAGGTCCTGCGAGGAATTTGAAAAATGTCTTTTAAATTTAATTAAGTAGAGTAAACTAACTAAATACATTATTAATTAAAACTATTAAATAACCTAAAATAAATAAACTAACAACAAACTATAAAAGGGCATAAAAAACTACTTATTTGAAAAACAGGTATTTGAAGAAACTATTGCCTTGCGCTGCGTCAAGTCTGCCACCGTAGAGTGCGATAGGGACAGCTGAGGATCACATCGATTATTTCACAAATATTTTGGGAATATCGACGTTTCCTAATCTGCTTTTTTCTCCTCAAAAACTAAACCGATTCAATTATTTTTGGTTCCTTACAACACGATTCCCACCGGCTTCCTTTTGAAAAATGGCACAGTCAGTATTCTATTTATCAAATTTATTTATTTACGAACTACCTACAACTACCATTACAGATCTGTGATCCAATGC
The DNA here is from genome assembly GCA_905163415.1 of Noctua fimbriata. NCBI lineage: Eukaryota > Metazoa > Arthropoda > Insecta > Lepidoptera > Noctuidae > Noctua > Noctua fimbriata. The sequence goes on along the minus strand of LR990925.1, from coordinate 15,080,097 downwards.
GATAGAGTGGCCTTACATGCTAAATCCTAAATCTACATCCTAATAATATAATCACATTAAAGATATGTACTCCGGGTTGCCTCTTACAAAAATTGACCCTTCGCTACTGCTAGGTTCCTATCAATTTCTTTTATGTAAAAAACTTTCCGAATTTGTCTGGTAGTCTAATCACGCCCATAAAAATGGGACACTTTTTGTCATTTTTGGAGGGCCCTATTTTCTTTACTTATTAGTTGCTAAAAAAAGGAAATGACAGGGACATATCTACAGTATACCTTGATTTTATGAACAATGATTGCTCTCAGAGTTTACAGGCATTATTCAAGAGGAAAAGCGGGAATATATTTGTATGGAGAATTGCAGCCCCTGTTCCCTCTTAATAAGGATTGGTCACTTCTAAGTAGCTTTCAAAGGTACGATGTTAGGTAGATATAGTCAACTTCTTCCCCGAAATAAACACAATAATCCTCTTACAAGAAACCCTAATCCTTAACTGAAAAATAATACATACTTTTTCATGAAAATATATCCGAAACTTTAATACGATTTCGTCCGAATATTTTTCCTCTCGCTACAAAGGCCGGGTCTTATCGCTGACTAACAACTACCCAACTACGTAAGTTCACATCTGATATAAGTTTTGATATGAGCTTGTATCGAATTTTTGGCCTGTTTCCATAATATTTTTGTGAAGTTTTGGGGCAAAACTGTGAAGATGTCATATTTATCAGATGGGGAACTGTGTTACTGGTTTATTTCTTTTTAAATAAAGGTTTTAGTTTGACAGCCTTTGCGTTTTTGTTAGAACTAGATCACATTCTGAGTATGGAAATAGTAAGAACAGAAAAACGTTAATTAAAACAAAAGTTGACACAATTTAAAAATAGAGTGTAACGTGCCAAACTCACTATTAAATTGTAAGGTAAGCAATTAACTGACCTACGGCAAAATTCTACACTTATAATAAAACCTGTTTTTCCCTAAGGGTATCAGAGGTCAGTCGGTCAAAGTTTTCTTCTAACAAGGAAACTGTTTGTTTATTTTGAACAAAAGAAGAAGACGAGACGAGTGACGTGATTTTATCCCAATTATTCAAAATCAAAATCAAAGCATTTATTTCAAGTAGGCCAGTTACAGGCACTTTTGAATTGTCGAAACAAAGACAACAATGAAAAGCAGCTACAGTCCCAGTCACAAATCATAAAAACTGTGAAAGTACTGTAGTTGCCCATTCCCTAACGTAGATCTTTATGGAGAAGAACGGGCAAGAAACTCCATGGATACTCTCCGTATCCATGGAGTTTCTTGCCCGTTTGTCGGTCACATTGATGAGTCACTTCGTTTCTGATTCCTATTTTGCGGAGTCAAATGATCAAGCAGAGCATGAGAGCAGAGCACGTAATTTACAGTAACTATGATAAATTCGTTTTTCCAATGTCTGAATATTGAAATCGTCTCAGTAATGTTTGAAGTTATAACTGAAACTGTACTTTATGTTGTTGGTGTCAAAGTGGGTTTTTCGTTATGTTTGGAGACTAGGTATTTACGGAACATATTTGTTAAGTATGTCTCATTATTTCCAAATGTGTTTATTATTCTGTTTAAAAGAAGATATGATTCGACCCCACCTTCTTATATAAAAACTGCCGATTATGTGCCCAAGAAAAGTAGACTTACCAAGTGGGTCAACACCAAATAAAAGATTAGTCAATAACACCGTTTATAAACGCATTTGTGTACTTTAAGTACCGAATTAATTATCGTCAGTACAGTAAAGCTTTTAACATAATTAAATGAAGAGGCACTTGACTGAAGCTTAGAAGGTAAACTTTGGCGCCAAGATTCAATATTGGATAACAAACACAACAAGAGGAAATTGTTTCACGTAGTATTTGAGTAGCCATTTTCTTGTCTAGATCCCTTGCATGGCAATGTGGTCGAGGCAGTATTTAGGTTTATTGCTTTAGTTCTCGAATGACTATTGAGGTCAAGAGTAAGCCCATTTAGTATAAAAAAGGACTAAATGCTTTTATCTGCCATTTTGATGGTAGAAACTTTCAAACTTTTAGGATTTTCCGGGCATTAATTACCTACTTGGACATCATTTTCTTTTGAATTTTCTGTTAATAACCACAAAACACTACTTGCGTCTGTATTAACAAAATTAGCTTCGTTCTAAATTTCTTATATTAACATAACGTTAATATAAAAAAATATAAAAAAATCTGGACTCATTCTGAACAGATTGGTCGGAGAGGGCAAATTGAAAGCAGGATTGAAAAGCCATGGGCCATTTCCCAGCAGTGGGACAAAGCAGGCTGATATAAAAAAAAAACATAACGTTACAGTATTTTACATTGCTTACCGGTACAAAAAAGTTTATTTTAATTTCACAAGTCTGATGGTTAGGTAATCATCGTGATATTAAACCTAAATTATTGTCACAGCCCTCCGTGGAAAATTTCACTTTCGTGACGTGAAAAAATATGATCAAATTGCCCATTATGCAGCTATTTATGGAAAATACTTCCTCAGGTTCGAAAATAACGCCTAAACCGCGTAACCCGGTAATATGTTCTATGAATCCGGAATTTTCATGCGCCATGAATCAATAAGGTATTCGCAAGTCACGATAACAAATTGCATCGAATTTATGTTGATAAATGAACATTTTCCGCGTGATTTGAGCTTTATCTTTGGGAATATTCGTCTTTGTAAAGCCTGCTTTGTTCAATGGGTACGTTAATCATAGGGGAGCGTACGTGAATTTCCGATCGTCATTTATTTTGGTTCAAATTCCTATTGCTAACGTGATTTCAATGAGATAAACCTTCCCTAGTTTAGCGGATACAGGAAAAACATACCTTAGGATTTGTAAAGTGGTTTTAAGCTTAAGTCAATAGAGGAAAAACGAATTACATGGAAGGTAAACCTTTTTCGCTTTTATCTAACCTTCAACTGGAAAATGTTTGGAAATAGGTAGCCCAAAAGTTTGCTAACGTCTTTCGAAATATCCGTAGAAGACTTCGAACAAACCTGTGTAGTTCGGTCTAATATTATTATCAGCCATTTGTGTCCATCTACAGGGCAAAGGCCTCCCTTCCCTCCCTTTCACTTATCCGTATCTATTACTAACCGTCAGTCTTTAAGAATAGAATCCATTTTGTCCTGCTTTTACCCTGAGCCTGAGCCTATCGGTGACCGAGAGTGAGAGAGTGAGTTAAAAAACAAAACATTTCGTATTAAAACTGTCATGGAAGCCTATCAAGTCAAGGTTTTCCATAGATTTTATTATCTTTGGTTTTGTCACTCACTGAACGAATTTCGATTAAATTGAATACGGATATAGGTACCTTCATAGGACATAGGATACTTTTATCCCAGTAGTACGTTCCCGTGGGATTATTTAAAACCTCGACGCGACCGAAACCGCAGGCAAAAGTTAGCAAGAAACAACAAGAGATTGATGGTCACCAAAGTAAACAGACATATGACACCAACACGCACTGTTGAATGGTTGTAAGATGAATGACCTCACAATTATGATGGACAGTAATCCGATACTGGAGAAATGGCGGGAGATAACGAGATATTGTGAGGTTCAGGTAGATAATGGACGGATGGATGTGTCAAGATGTCTTCAACGCGGTGGGAAGTCATTTGGAAAGAAAAAACGTTGACTTTTGCTGAGCACAATATTTTACTTAGAATTTTCCACTAGAAAATAATTTACCAGTTTTTTTTTTTAATTTTGATATCAAACAGGAAAAGTCAGACTTCATAGCTTGCGACGCGATGCTTGTAAAAGCTTAACCATGGAGTTTCTTGCCTGTTCTTTTCCTTTAATATGACAGATTCGAACCGTAGGTAAACTTATCTTTTGACGTTTCATAAGTGCCCATGTGTGCTATGTGCCATGGTATAAGTGTAATAAAATACTTTTATTATGACCATGACAAATTATACGACACAGCACGAACGAGGTACGTAAATAGCAGGTGTATTTAAAAGGCAAATGTTTAAAAGATTTTGTAAGACATTTTCAATCTTAACTCTTATATCACTGATGAGGGCCTGGGTTCGATTCCCAGGTCGAGCTAAGTGTTATTAGGCTTTCCATTAATAATTTCTCAGTAGCTGCCACGAAGTCTGCATTTGTGCCCGCTTGGCAATAGGCCATGGCGATGGCAATAGGCTCGCCGCCTATTACATGGAACTTAAAACATAACTGGTGAAATGTGTGTGCACTATTAGATACACCTCTGCCTTACCCATCGAGGATTACAGGCGTGATGACTCTTGTAATAAAACCGGGAACCCACATACAGCTCAGTCAAGATATTATCAAAATATCCGAATAAAACTTTTAACAAACATTGTAAACTACACAGTTTTATCCAACTCGACACAGTCAGACTAGACTAATTAAATACAACTGACACCATACTGAACGAACTAATTATTGCTATGTATATTGTATCTGTGGACTTGTGACCCTTGTTTCGGTGTAGTGAGACCGTACAATGTCAAAAGTCAAACAGAGGATAATTAATTTGGACCAAACTTTTCGTTTATAGTAAAAGTCTCTATTTGTTCTGTTAAGTGGATGTAGTTTTAATTTATGTAGTAGGTAATTAAGCATATTGAACTGAACAAATAACAAATGCAGTGGTAATGGCTGACCTACGATTGGGGGTCTTGGGTTCGAACCTAAGCTCGTGTAGTAAGAGGAACTAGCTGTGGCTAAATAATAACAGACACTCGGGTCGGTCTTCAGGTTAAACCGCGCTTACCTAGTTTGGTCTGCGGATCGGTGACCACCCAATACATACCGAGTTTCCTCCGTGCCTCGGAAAACACGTTAAGCCGTTGGTCAGGTTGGGCAGTTAGAAATTTGATATTCTGCTAGTTTCTAAACCTACTAGTCTCTACGTAAGTGGATAACTGCGACGTAATTGGGCCCCGGCCACGATCCCGTGACGAACGATCATCGGGGACACTTTCATCAATCCATCATTTTCGACAGACGGATTGGAAATTGTGCAATGAGGTTGTCAGTCAGCACTATCCTGTGATGTCAAAGTGGCTTAATGAACCATCATGAACATCGTTTCACGTTTTAGAGCGTTGTAAATTGCGATCAAAGGACAGTTTTGCGTTTGAGTTTATCTCTGATCCGTTGTCAACAGTACCTAGGTAATAGTTTAGTACTTCCTTTACATCGTCGTGATTATCGCCAATGTTTATTCACACAAGGTAACACCTATATTAATGCTTTAATAAAAGCTAACAGTTGGATTTTCAACACTCCGCTCTGCGTCGTAATTTGAAATTAACAACAGTGCAATAATACAGGCATTGTGGGTGTCGCTTAGTTTGACTGAAAACGGTTATAAGTGTCTGTCTATTCTAACATAGTAAAAAAACCCCACCCCTTAAAATCTTACCCCAGAAAACAATAAAATCGACCATAAAATATTTTATGTGGCATCCGAATATCATTGTCCCTCAAACAAGTGAATTGATTCGCTTATTCAACAAAAAGTGTTTGCCCAAATCCACTCAGCTTAACCAAATCCCTGTAGAATGCAACGCCATGACTCTCCATAATAAGTTGGGTAATAACTTGTGAAAAAATTAGGTCACCCATATACTAACAGGCACGTATGGGACATATTGTTGATTTTGCCATTTTTTCCGCAAAAATTTTTCCACTCCGATGGGCTTTGGGATATCCAATAAGGTCATGAGGAGGTCACTCGGTTTTTCATCAATTTTGGGGTAGTTTCTGCTTTCTTAATTCAACGTACTTTTAGGATACAAGACTTGAAAATAAATTAAAAACTCTATTTCGTTTCTTCGTCTTTGTACTTCAAAAATGAAGAGCTTTATTCATCCTCTTACAAGCTTTTAGATGAGACATTTTAGACAGACTTTGCATGTATAGGTATATACCCTTTAAACTTTTAGCTAAAAACTTTTACGCTGAAAAACATCAAAGTTCCACTTCGTCAAACTGCAATATCTAACTTAAAATTTTAAGTGCCTACTGAAATAATATGAGTACAACTTAGCAAAGTGAATTTTGTACAAGATGTTTTACTCTTATAGGCGCACAAGATATTTCATTTTTATTTATGCGCTGCTGCTGTATTAAATTATATTGCACTTATGCACGTTATTTCAAGTAATAATTTTAAATAATTAAAATTATAATTATAAAAATGGACTGCAATGAAAATATATGTACCACGGAAAAGAGAAAACTGTTTTCTCTGTTCCGTGATATGTACAGACGTTAAAAATAACGTTATCAAAATAATTATTAGACTGGCAACACAGCCAGACTCTGCTGTCAAAATGTCAAAGATCCAATTTCGAATTGTTTGTTGATCTGTAAATATTTTGCAAATTCTTTTAAATTCTGTGTTTTATCAATAACAAGTTTATGAGAAGTGAACGAGTGTAAAGTTGTGTGATAAATGGCGAATAAACAAGAATACAACTACACGTACTCCCCATTATGGGAAGGAAATGAGTGAGTAGAAATTCTAGTTGAATATTGTTGATTTAAAATCTATTATTTGATTTAATTTTGCGATATTCTCATTTAAAAAACACGTCACCTACACTGCCGACCGGATATCTATGCAAAGCAACTTATATTTCATTGGGTTTACTTCTTCTATTGTTGTTTCTACTTTACGTATGTTCATGGTTAAATAATTGATGTTATTAAATTATGATTTCACCTATCAAGGCCTTGATAACTATAATCGTGTTGAAGTACTAGGTACTTATTTTAACAAGTCTAGTGCCCATTAGAAATTACTATCGAAAAAAAAATATCAACACCATTAATATGAACATTCATCCCACTTTAACTTCTCTCAGGGATGAAATTTCAAAAACCTCGGTGGTAACCATCATTGTAAGAAAAACTTGTGATTCTAGACCAAATGTGCCACTTTTTAGTTTGCTAATTGGAAAGCTATTGAGCAGTGGGAAATATTGCAAAAAATTCTCATGTTCCATTTTTATTAGAAAATATGTTGCTTTCTAATGCTTGTATGTTAAGCATCCAGTCTAACTGGATGTAACTGAATACCAGTATTTAACATCGAGCGACTGCCTAACTGACCTGCACACAGCCCAGTTAGTACTGGGGAATACAATATTGCTTGTTAAGACTGGTCTGAACTGTATCAAAACAAATGTAACATCATCACTAATATTTTAAAGGCAAAAGTAACTCCGTCTGTCTTTACATTACCTGAAACATGCTTTAGTGGCTGAAAAGTTTTTAATTAAATTTGGCACAGGTCTCTTAGGTCCTCATCTAAGATAATTTTTATCCCTATATCAGATTCCCATGGCATAATTTCTGATCTCCATGTGGTTGAAGCGACAGGCAAAAGCCAGCACAAAATTTAAAACATCTTAAACAACATAACACATTTGACATGCAACTGTATGATTAATCACTCACCATGTTTACTAAGCACCAGACTGAAAATTTAATATTTCATTACTTACCTGAAAGTATAGGTACTTTCCTTCGGGCTCAATTTGTTTTTGTCACGCCAAACAAATATTTGATTACCTAATGTACATTTTTCCAAGTATGAGGCATGTTTATTCTGTCTGATAAATCATTAAGTCAATATTGGATACTAAATAATTGTTTCCCATAGTTTTGAATATTATGGACTTTACAAAAGTAATGGTTTTCAACCACTGAGTAAAAACAAGGAAGGCAAACAAATTATTCTAATTGAATGAATTATAATAATGTTTCCTTTGAAACTCAATCAATAATAGTAGTGCAGCTATTAAATATTTATTGAATAGTAATGTTAACAGTCAACAATAGCATTTTCTACAGTACACAAAAATAACATCATGCCTGAAAAACCCGAAGGAAGGAAAAGGTGTGCCTATACCAGTGGCAAAGGTTTCATAGAACTCGATTCCTACCGGATTCCCTTTGAAAAATAGGACAGTCAGTATTCTATAGACAAATAATATAATCACATTCAAAATATGTACTCCAGCTTACTTGTTATAAAAATTGACCCTTCGCTACTGGCCTATACTGCCTTTAATACAGCCACATTTTGCCAATAATTTGAAGTCCCAAGTAATAAGTTAATAGCAACAGTTATACCATGGAGTTTCTTGTTGGTTTTTCTCCATAGGAAACGACCAACCGGAACCGTGCACTTTTTCTTGATGTTTTATAAGTGCCCATGTAGGGCTATGTGAAATAAAATATTTTGATTTGATTTTGTAGCAGTTTTGACGTCTAGCTGTTGCCCGCAACCTTCAACCATGTAAAATTTTATAGCCTACAACATTCCTCGATAAATGGGCTATCCAACACTAAAATAATTTTTCAAATTGAACCAGTAGTTCCCGAGATTAGCACGTTCAACCAAACAAACTCTTCAGCTTTATAATATTAGTATAAATGATACAGAGTACACTATTTCTTCAAGTTTTCTCCTTTACCATATCTTAAAACCAACAGCATACTTAAGTTAAAAAAAGTTAAACAATATGTCATACAATCATTTTACAAACAAATTCTTGCTGTGATATGTAGCAGTGGTTCAACTTATCACTGTTTGTATATGGCTAACATAACTACCTGCTCTCAGCTCTCTGATTAAAGTTTGTTTCCATTGTATGAAGACAAATTTGAATATTTCGAATTATTATTTTTTTAAATTAAAATTTGATAGCTTATTTATTATTATCAGCCATTTGTGTCCCACTGCAGGGCAAAGGCCTCCCTTCCCTCGTTCCACTTATCCCTATCCAGTGCTGTTGTTTGCAGATCTTTTTGAAAAGAGTCGAGTTCGTCCCGCCATCTCCTTCTGGGCCTGCCGCGTTGCCGTTTGCTGCTGTTTGGGACCTATTGTGTTATTACTTTACTCCGGCATGCGACGGTATGGCCAGCACAGTTCCATTTAAGCTTGGCAGCCGTGTGACCTACATCGGCAATTTGAGTTTTGGAACGCAGTATCGAGTTCCGTAAACGATCAGTAAGTTTAACTCCAAGGATACTACGCTGCATTGCTCGCTGACAGACCCCGACCCGAGTGCGGACTTTTGACGCTTGGTTAGTGACCATGTCTGCGCTCCATAGGTGAGGGTAGGAAGAATGCACATGTCCATGATTTTTTTTTTCAGTGAGAGAGGGAGACGACGGAATTAATTATTAAGGCGAAGAATACATTTTTGTTGTACAAATTTTTTTTTAAGAAAAGGAATTTCTTTTTAAAAAAATAATGTCTTTTTAAGAAAAGGAATTTCTTTTTTTAAGAAAAGGAATTTCTTTTCTAATTCTATACTATTACAAAAAAAATACATAAACCTGCATTTATGCTTAAATCAATATCAGAGTCTCACTGTAAGATATACGCAATGCATTTTTTTATTTGGTGGTGAAATAACAAAGTTAATCTTAGTAGAAATACCTAAGCTCATTAAAGATTCTTCCCTGTCTCCTGTATCTGCCTTCAAAGACTTAGTTAAATACAGCATTTAGTTAAAACAGTAATCTATAAAAGTGAGAACAGTACACTGCACAGCACACTCACTACATACAGCTACTAGTAGACTGACTATAAAGTGTGTCATGAACACCTCATTGATATTTATTAAAAAGTGGGTAGGTGTTGGACTTCCCTTGCTTACCTAAATAAGGCTACTTCTAACAACATAGATATTATTCTCAAATTACTTAGGTAATTGGTTGCCGTGCCGTATCGTCCGAAACAATGGACCGGCTCATAAGTGGGGGGTGCAGGCCGCGTGAGTGGGCGATCTAAGTCGATTGTCGTGTCAGTTCACAGTGAGAGGCGCGGGCGTCGAACGCTGACTTGCCGGCCTCCAAATACCAACCGACAATCACCTTTGAACCTTTACTCAAACGAAACTCAACCTTAAACTGATCAATCTAAAGTCTCATTTCAAATCCCAGTTACCCGGTTTTATGGTGTAGTGACCCCGTTGCCGAAAACCAGTGAATTCAGTGTTGTGAAAATGAATGAAGACAATACCGTTTCTGATGATCTGAAAAGGCAAGCTGCAATGTTCTATAACAGCACACAAAGGTTAGTTTATAATGTTTATTGCGAAAACATGGCAATTGTTTGAAACTACCAACGGATGTCGCGAGTGTTGCATTTGGTGTTTTTTTATTGCCTTATTCCGTTTACATAAGGTTCATTTTCGTTTGGTATGCGGTTTGGTGTTAGAAATACTGATGCGGCATATGCCTGCATTATACGTGTCGTGAAAAACTGTTCCGGTACGTTTGCCATTTCAGATGATCGATAGTTCCATATAATTAACTTTTTGAATGGCCGTTCCAACTATAATTAACATACCTAATTGAGGGTTATTTTAAGAACATTTAGACCGATTTTAATTCAAAACATTGAGATGACTGATACACGTTCCTAGATTGAAAAAAAGACCTTGCTTGCAATTTTAATGGACAGTATTTTTATTCACACTATTATTGAAGTACGATTTTTTGTCTCCTCATCATCGCGGTAGTTGACAGATGGAACTGGTTTACTAAGTAGGTAACTGAAAAAAAAAAACAAATACCTACTTCATATATTCGTTCCATTAAAAACTTTTCCCGCATCTTACCATGCAAAGCCACACAGCCAATATATTTTTATTGCTATTTATTGTTGCCATTCATGTGTGGATTAACGATGTAGGTGCGAGCCTTTAACAATTCTCTATAGGTACCTACATCATTGGGTGATCTGCAGGACTATTGCGTATCTCTGTTGACGGTTCTCAGTTACGAGTTTTGTTTTACAATGAGCGTGCTTCGTCAGTTTCAACTGACGCTACCCGTGCTGAACTGTCATTGTATACACGGTGTAAACAGACCCTTCACATAGCCGTCAACACATTCTGTACATCTTATCATAACTTTACGCAAAAATTATTGCTGGGAATCGACATTTTTTTTGGGGTGAAAACTCACGTTTTACGGTAGGACTCGATGGAAAGCACTCAAAGCATTGTGCTGATGCATGGATTGAATAGTACGGGGGTCGTCGAGGTGTGTAAAGTAAAAATCTTTAACATTAAAAAAATGTATTTAAAAAAAAAATTGGATATCCCAATATCTCCGTAACTAGAAGGTTCCCAGGTATGGTCTAAAACAAAAAAAATATCGCGAAGACGGGGAGAACAAGTGCCTTTCGTCTATGTTAAGGGTCTATTTACACCCTTTATATCAAAACTCGTCACTATGGACTGTCAACAACAACACAGATACGTAATAGCCCTGCTGATAGGTATCATGATATAGTGCATCCAGGGTGGAAGGGACACCGACTCACAAACGCTTACCACGTATTCAGTTATATGAAGTTACATCGATCTGAACCCTCACACATATAAAACATCGGCCATCTAAAAACAATCGGCTGCTGCATAACTACTGCGCTAACATCAAGTGGAAATGATTCTTGATATTACTTAGCACAAGGCACCATCGTCCATGACAATATTATATTTGCATCTCACAGCTGTGTTCATTCATCTTTATCTGTGACTGTAAGAAAGTGTTTAGAATACTTATGATTTTCTTCTTCTGAGACAAACGAAGACAATGATTTTACACATGACTGGTCACTGAAAGAGGATAACCAATATAATTAACTAGTGGTAGATGAAGTCCAGCTCTAAAACTAATGCCTTCTACTTATTAGACCATAACATACGGTGGTAACACGTGGCCATTAGCAATTAAGCTCTAGTGAGTGTCTAGCCTAATGTAGTGTCGCTTACATCTAGTAATAAACCACAAGTGGTTTACTAAATACGTAATAAAAATATATAAACAAATAGAAACACTTTCACTGTTAGCGGAGCAGATGTCGAAGAATTGCCATGAATCATAATATGACCCATAGGACTGGGTAATGTAGGCCTAAACATTTATAGTACTAGAGGATTGTTCGTCGAACACACACAATGCTCAAAAAATGCTGTGAATCATTGACCCAAAGAATTCGGAAGTTCTCAAATTCGTGGGCCTATTAAGGACTGAACTGGTGCTGCGGACTCATACAAGCCGATAAACCTATTGTGCGAAACTTGGTCAACTTAATATCTGTATAGGCTTGTAATCGGACCTGGTTTTTGCACTTATACCTACCAAAGAGTATAATAACAAACTGTCGAACAATGGATGAATTAAATGCACTTTTGATAATTGTAATTACTTTAATCGAAAGGAATTTTCCATTAGCTACACCGTATAAGAAGTTTTATTTATACGTAGTGTGTTTATTGTACACTGTAGAACACTTCAATCAATACGACTTCGAAATAGACTTGTAGACGTAAAATTAATACCCAAGAACCTATTCAAGTCAATGGAAGAAACAGACATGCAACGCCGACTCCAAATAAATTGTGAAAAAACGCAGAAAGACAAAATGTTGATGATCCAAGAACGCAAGTCATAGGGTAACGAAAGCAGTAAAGTTCCTAGGTTTCGCCATTTATATTATCAGTGGCCATACTATGGATACGATTCAAGAACGAGAAGTATTTTACACTACAGAACGAATTATTTTGTAAACTACGCCTAAGGTATGTCACCTTATACGACACTTATTAACCGATATTCTATTGACTGTTTAAATAAACAAGCGAACGAGCTGAACTGACACTACTCAGAGTACACGAATTACATAATAATTATGTTTTTATTTAAATATTTATACGGCTTGCTCCGTTGCGTCTCATGCGTGACTGCTGAGTGTGGGGTCCTGCAGGGTTCGAGTTTTCGAGGGTCGGGCAAAAAGTGTTATTGGTTTTTTCCCGTCAGTAATTTCTCAGTAGCAGCCACGGACTCTGGATTTATGCCCGGTTGATGGTTATAGGCTCGCCCCCTATCACATGGGACTTAAACAGAAATGGTGAAATGTGGGTGCACTATAAGGCCTAACCCTTCGGGGATTACAGGCGTTATGAAAAGAATTAGCTGGCTTAACATTTTTCTTCCTTGACCGTATCTATTAGTCTATATTATCTTGGTAGACACACGCGAGTCTCAGGGGAAGTTGCTTATTGAATAAATTGGTCGGAGCCTCCGCTCTAATAGAGTTTTATCACCATAGTTCTTACAGCGATCAATACTTTGAACGCAGTTACTTATTATTTTATTACTCGAGTAAATTTTAATCGATGGATAGGTTCACAATAGTACGACGGAGATTCCTACATGGCTTCGCGATACTAATAGTCTGTCACCATCTATCTACCCACCAGACAATTTTTTTTTAAAGATAAAAACTTGATTAAAAAAACGGTTCATCCGTGCAGGAGCTATGATGCCACAGACAGACACACAGATACACACTTCAAACTTATAACACCCCTTTTTTTTTGGTCGGTGTTAAAAATTGCTTACAAAGGTCAGTTGCGTATCCTGCCTTAAATTCTCGGAAGTCATCACTTGATCAGTATGCCAAACAACAAAAAACAAACTTAAAAATACATGTCGAACTTTTAGTCTCACTTCTTTCTCAGAAAAAGTGATTGTTTGTTATTTTAAGATTAAAAAACACTTCATTTTACAGAAAAAACTTAGGTATTACAATACCTGAATTCATTTCCCAATACAGGGATCTTTTTGCTTTTGAACATCGCTTTAGAATGACATTGTGCGGGGCGTTGTTTATAAACATTTATGAAAAAATTTCTAAAACTGTACTGAAAATCATGATGGCGTAGTTAGTTCCGATTTTGGGGACGAGCTAAACGATTCATGTAAAAACTAGACCTACCTATGCTATTTATATCATGTCATACTTTCAGGTAATCTTATTGCAATGCAGTAACTTTCCTACAAAAACACGTGTTAGAAACAAAAGCAATCAGGAATCTCTTCAGTTTGTTAAAAATGCGATTTTCCTCTGTTTATTTATCTCTCGTCAAGGCTAGAAGCATTCGAAGTTTTTACTGTGGACATGCTTCTTCAGCTTATTGTGTTGTCGAACGGTCAACAGACGTCTGTCAAGGAGACAATGAATCACTACGCCTTCCAGAATGCTCCAATTCAATAATTAAATTAGATATTTGTCCCCAAACATACGTAAGTGGCTTTGTTATTATTAGATTTGGTAACTTGTATGCGTTACATGGTTTCTGCTAGCATTCAGTCGTAAAAAAGGGTCACTTACACTCGCTGCTTTCGGCGAGGAAAAAAATAAATTAACTACTTAAATAGTCGCATCAAGTGCAGTGAACAATAGTGACCGCCGCAGAAAATAAAACTGTAAATCATGTACTAAAAAATAATATTTAATAAACTAATGTGTTACTAATCCAATAAATTAAACTCACGGACCAAGACAAACGAGCGTTGTATATTTATAAAAGAAGTGATTTATTATTTAATCAAACAAACAACGATAAGTGGCCTACAAAGTGGTTCCAGTCTAATTATCAATATTACATAACGGAGTATTTAAATACAGGATGTAAATACATAGCGTAAATAAACGTTTTTGTGGCGGATAATTTTAGTAAGGTTTTTGTCTATTAATTTCAAAGAAACTTTGTCCTGTATCTCTGTGACGGGTGTGTGCATTTTTTCACCAATTCTTAAGAAATTCTGTGCCCATAACGTACCTACTTACTATCTGCGTCCCAGTTGTGGGCCAATACAAGCTAACATCTCAGTCGCGAGATGATGTTGGCCGATTATCACTATCAAATGTAAGTACAATGTCAACTAAGTATATTATATAATTAAGGCATATTTAGTTATTATCACAATTACGTGAACGATGTAGCAAAATGTTCAGAAACCCAACGTTATACGCAAAATTATTGTCATAAAAGCCAAGTTGTACACGAATCGCGCCTTACCCTTGGTAATAAAGATTATTCGAACTCCGTCCAAGAGTTGGAGAATAATGTGTATGCCCACGCTATGAATTCATCAACGGGCAACATTGAAGACCTGAATCGTTGAGGAAATAAAATGGTAAAACTGGCTTTTAATACTTTGAAAAAGTCTTCATGCATAGGTATTCTATACTTACTAGAGAGAATGACTGCTTTGGTCTCCCACCAACAGGAACTCCACAGTTCTTCCTACTTAGCTACCATATTTCGGAACTATAGACTATTCTGGAACATGCTTCACTGCATCAAGCATTTCATCATTATTGTTACCGACTTCCAAAAGGAGGATGTTACTTTACCTTATGCCAATTTATTTGAGGTCAGCGCAATACGTTTTCTTTCATACGTCATCTCAGTAGTCACCATCTTTCTTTCCATATTATCTTTCTCACAGGCTATCCATTGTTTCTTATCTTACTCAATAGTGGCAATAGCTTAAACAAGTAACACAGTTCTAAGTTCTATTTTAATTTTTAATCAATATCGGAGCACTAATGGCGGCAATGAAACGCAATGGAACAGCATTTCACGTACCATGCACGATAGCTGTCAATCCAAATGCATATTAAATCGAAAACAATTCTAGTCTCAATTTAACAAGGTAACCTTTTAAAAAGAAACGGTGAGGTCTTTCGTGAGTGACTATAGGAAATTTGTTTGTTATAATCTTTTCTGAAAAGATTTCATCAGTGGTAATTCTTTTGTCCAAAGTATCTGTCAAGAAGCCTATCAAGTTCACTCTCTTCTTAGCGAGTCGATGACAATTTAATTGTCATCATTCTCTTGCCTTTATTCCAATTCATTTGGGGTCGGCGCAGCATGTCTTCTTCTTTCATACTTCTCTATTACTCGTCATATCATCAGACACCTTCTTTCTTGACATATCATTGTTTACACAGTTCATCCATCGTTTTGTTTGGTCTTCCTCTACGCATATACCCATCTACATTCATACTCAAAACTTTCTCACAACATTTCCTCATTCCTCCGCATCAAATGCCCATACCACGACAACCGATTACCACACAACTTTTCAGTCACCGGCGCCACTTTCAGACTTCCTTATATACTCATTTCTTATTTTATCCATTCGCGTGACAATTTAATTGTGTCAGCGCAAAATTTGGCGACGAGTTTGGCACTTTCAGTAGCGTCCATCAGCTCCTGTGATTTGCAAACAACAGGACAGGCGGGACTCGATCATCGATTCCATTGATTTTTCACGAGGCACCAAGTTGATCAATTCCATATCAATACGGCAATTTTATAGTCTTAATAAACCCAATACAGCTGGTTTTGACCTGTGACTTGATTCCGCCTGATTAATTCATAGACCACATGACATTTACTTTTCATGTAACTATTTCCTTATGCCCTGGTTTGGAAAGAGCGCCGTCGTTGTTATTCAAGCCGTCTATAACATGAGCCTCAAATCAGAATACAAAACACACAGAAACAGACAGACACACACACAGACAGACACACAGACTGTTTTGTCTTACAGATTGAAAACAAAAGTTCCGTGTTGCCAGAACTGAAAATAAAAATAAACTTTTTTTGTCTCGGATTTTTTAATCAGTCAAGCGAGCCTTTCGGAATTTTAACAAGGTACTAAGATTAGAATTTCATTTTGACCGTCTTGTTAATATCGGAATCTTTCAAAATAATAATATTTATAATTTGGCTTTTTTCTGTGTGATTCGTAGGTACCTAGTCTTGATAATAAAGCAGTTTATTTAATGCACTGATGTTACCAGAAGGTATACTATGAGAATAAATAGAAACCCTCATATACGTAATAAAAAGCAGTCCTCTACAAAAACAAACAATGCAATTCCTGCATGAGAATTAATTTCCCACCGCATTCGTAATGGGCTATGACCGCTGTGGGCCACAAAATTAAAAATGGCGTCATCCTCAAAGCATTCCCTAGCTGCCTTCATCCAATTATCTCCAAACAGGCTCGTGAAAATTTTCAATTAAATTCACATGAGAACCGTAATCAAGTAGCTGCATACCGCTGGTACGCCAACTAACTACGTTATTATATTGGATATTTAATTACTTTTTAATCATTAGTTAATGTTTTCTACTATATGTATTGCCTACTACGTTAATTTTCCTTATTCATAGTTTATTAAGTTATAATTTTGATGTGGAAATGGAACCCACGTCCCACAAGTGATGGTACATCATATCATATCATATCATAATCAGCCTATAATGTTCCCACTGCTGGGACACAGGCCTCCTCTCTATGAGAGGGAATTAAACAAATTAGAATGGCGTAAAGTGATGCAGTTTTAAACTTCATGATCTCTTGGCTATGGTATTCTGTCTGTTTTTCGCACAAGAAATCGCCATTCGCTCTTCGTCTTCTAGTGTTGAACTCAAAAGAAGAATCATATTTCTTTACTCTTTATTAGACGGGGCCTAAGTTAAGTTTTTGCGTAAGACCTCTTGGCATTGCTTAGGTCATCGACTCTACACGCTCGATATTAAAATGATGATCTCACTAATATTATTCTACATCATATTATTACATTCGCAAGTCATTTGTATTAACTTTGATTACTTTTTGGCGCTCAGATATAAAACTGTAGTGCTACTTTATGATATAAAATTTACATCCTGA
Source organism: Noctua fimbriata (assembly GCA_905163415.1). NCBI lineage: Eukaryota > Metazoa > Arthropoda > Insecta > Lepidoptera > Noctuidae > Noctua > Noctua fimbriata. The sequence goes on along the minus strand of LR990925.1, from coordinate 15,062,498 downwards.
AAGGTTTCTTGTAAAAAGCGCTTAATGCCATACAAGAACACGATTTCGTTCGCAATAAAATTAATTTTATGGATTTTCTGAGGCACGCGAAGAATTATTACGTCATAAGCGTAACCTTTCGTGAAAAATGCTGTAATGGCACGGTAGTGAAAAGTATAACCTTGAGATAAATTCGAGAAAAAAATTTCGATGTGGAAATATAATATTTTGAACCCGCGACGCAAAAAGAGGGGTGTTATAAGTTTATCTTGTGTATTTGTGTAGACGTAACACCCAAAAGGATTAATAGATTTTGTTCTTTTTTTGTTTAAATGGTCACTCGTTCAGTTCTTTTATTAATATTCATAACTTCCAGTTTATCTATTCTTTCCACAGCTAACCTCGGTTATAACAGCAGGAAATAGCATACATCTGGTACTTACACTAATCACCCTCATTATTCCATGGAATGACATGGTCGCTGATCGTAATTTCGCCATTTATCGTAAATAATAACATAGGTAACTGCATCAAACGACAGTTCTACCCATAAAGATATACGTAACGCGTTCTTACATCATTTATGAACATAAATTGGAGTGCCCGTCTGTTTTTGTTTGATAAATGGTAAACAGTTTGGCAGGTGGTCGTGTGTTTTACATAATAACACATCATGTGTTGGTCTGTTAGTCCGTAGTAGCTGATTTCTTGTACTGATACTTTATTGATTTGTAATCATCAGGGCAATATCCCGATTCCGTGCTTCCAAATTTATTGTCTCCCCAATCTCATGCAACAAATGATGTAAAAATAAAGTAAAGTGCTTGAAATCACCCTCTTGATTAATTTTAGTTATTTTTCTTAGTCCTCCTCACAGTCTATGAGAGCTATCAAAACTATGAGATCATAGTAATCATAACACCTGTTGTCAATAACGTATAATGAACCTATAGACCTAGATCATTGTTTACACAGCTTGACAATACTCTACTCTCTAGGCTAGGTCACACATAATATAATAATAATGATTAGGAATTAATTATGAGCTCTCATAACTTAGTTATCGCTATTAATTTTACACGTATCAATAATGGAGTCAAGCTGACCGAAAATATACGCGTACGCACGACGGCCAATCAAGCTATACAAAACCAGTTTATGCGGATCATTGTACAGGAAATCTATACAAAGCAAGGCCAAGTTATACTGGAAATGTACAGCTTCATGTGCCGCCGTGTGTACAAATCTATGAGTTAAGTACCAATTTGAATGTATGAAAAGAGTAGATCATCATCTGCCTAACCTTTTCCCAACTATGTTGGGGTCGGCTTCCAGTCTAACCGGATGCAGCTGAATACCAGTATTTTACATGGAGCGACTGCCTATCTGACCTCCACATCCCAGTTCGTACTAAGTAATACGATACCCCCTTGATAAGACTGGTTGTCAGACTTTCGGGCCACTTTGTAGGAAAAGAGGAAATAAAGTAATTAATTGAGTAAATTGACTGACAACGGCTTAGAGACAGATTATAGTCTGAAAGGCTACTTTTTTTAAAATACGTTTTGTTATTGTTTCATACAATAACACAGAAGAAATCGTGACTCTATAATAAGCGGTACAAAACCCGAAACAAAAAATGTATTGATTAATAATAAGCCAAAAAACAAACAAGTTAAAATCTACCTATTTGTTAAGGCATTTGCTGCTGAACTCCTTTCGGAAACCAGTGATTAGCTGATGAAGAAAGCTGGAACATAAAATAAGTTAAAACATACTAGTTACACAATTATTATTACAAAGTCATGTTGTTCAACAGCAGTTTTGTTTTTCATAATCGTGAGTAGAATATTAAATAAATATTTAAAAAAAACCTATCACGAACTCTGACTACCGTTAACTGTATGTATGATAAAAAATATATATAATTACGAAATGCTAAGGCCATGTATTACTTTGTATAAGTACTTATTGTATATTAACAATTTCCTACTAAGGTTTTTATAAAGTGAACGGTTAATTCTTTATTATTAAAATGTTTCCTGATTTGACATAGCTAAATGGGGTTACCTAAATATTAATTAAAATCTTTGGTTGAAAATTAAACTTCCTGAATTGATTTTTTTGCCACCATCAGTCACTTATAAGCTCGTGGCTAAATAATAACAGCCCCTCGGGTCAATCTTTAGGTTAAGCCGTGCTTGCCTAGGTTGGTCTGTGGATGGGTGACCACCCATTACATACCGAGTTTCCTCCGTGCCTCGGAAAGCACGTTAAGCCGTTGGTCCCGGGTGTCATTTGTAGATCTTTGGCAGTCGTTAGGTACCTAGTCAGTGGCCCAAAAAGTCTGACAACCAGTCTTGCCAAGGGGTATCGTCTTACCCAGTACTAACTGGGTTGTGGAGGTCAGATAGGCAGTCGCTCCATGTAAAATACTGGTATTTAGTTGCATCCGGTTAGACTGGAAGCCGACCCCAACATAGTTGGGAAAAGGCTAGGCAGATGATAAGTCACTTATAAGTTCCTGAGACACTCCTTTTAGTTTACTATTTCAACATCTATGTATAAGTGCATGCATAATCACCCTATAATGTCCCACTGTTGGGACAAAGGCCTCCTCCCTATGAGAGGGAATGGGCTTTAATCCACCACGCGAGCCCAGTGCGGGGTGGTAGATGTCACATGTCTTCGAATTTTTGGTTCTAGGATATACTGGTTTCCTTGCGATGTTTTCCTTCACCGTTATGAGAGCAGTCATGATGAAATAAATCATCATGAACGGTGATGAAAACACAGTAATTCGCCTGCTTAGGTTCGAGCCCACGACTCACTGCTCGTAAGTCGGGGACGCCAGCTCTGGTCCACCGCTCCTCCACACACATTTAGAAGTAGTTATGATTAACCCAAACTATGTCCGTGACGTCTTTCGGCTGAAATGATGATCATAATTAACCCAAATGAGATCATTAATGCAACATCGCTTAGTATTCAATAAAACTGGCATAAAACTAACAGGAAATAATGAGGAACCCATCTTACATTTCAACCGCATTGCTGAGATATCTCATATAGACAAATAATTCAGTTGAAAGTCAAAAGGGTCTAAGTTACTATTTATTGTTAATAAAGGTAAGGTAGTCAAGGTTGGCAACCTGTCACTTGTACAGCGTCTGATACAATTTGTGTTTGTTCAGCAATGTTTGATTGTTTACTAATAAACACTCTACTATTAATAAATAAACAACATCAGCACGCGTAGCATGACCACGGTAGATCGGGTTTTGTCGATTCTTCCGTCGACAAAACCCGTTTCTACGTACGCGTTCAGGTGGAATAGTCGTGTTCTTCTTAACATTCATAAACGGTACAGTAAGTATGGTAAACATCGGTCGGCAAACATTTGTTTTTTTTATAATGACTAGCTGTTGCCCGCGACATTCGTCCGCGTGAAATTATTATAAAAATATTTTTTTCCAGTTTGAATCGGATTTAGTTAACAATTTCAAAGGTTTTAATTCTTTTACACGAAACCCTAATACTTTTTCAAAAATAAAAGTAGGCCTAACTAAGCCTAAGTTACTCCTTATAACATCTGCTGTCTGCCAGTAAAAGTCCTGTCAAAATCGGTCCAGCCGTTTCGCCAGAACAAACAGACTGACGGACAAAAATTTAAAATAATGTTTTTTTGTTATAACTACCATATTTATATACTTTCATATGCATTCAATTTTATTTATTTGTATAGATGTATGGATAAATAAGGCAGATTCTCAGTATCTCAGCATTTCCGAAGAAATGTTGAAAGACTCGCTAGTCACTACTCCATCTTTCATATCTAATCAAAATCAATCAAGCGCCGTCTTTTGGGGAACATTCTTTCACCACTGATAAACCTCAAATAAAAATAGCCTTTTCGCAGTCTCAGCGGACATGCCTAATAAAAATAAAAATTCCATCGGCATTAATAGGTTACTCAGACACATTCAAAATAATCTATCAAGAATCATTTAGACCTGTTTTTGTTATTCAACACGACGTGTTTAGCGCTTTGGACCTCATTAATATTTATTTCTCTCACTGAGGTACAAGTTTCTGTGGCCTTCGCATTTACTACTTATTTTACATGATCGGTAAGGTATTTTAAGCTCATTATTTAAATAAACTTATACTGTCACTTACGGGATATCTTCCGTGATTGTAAACCGTGAAAGCTTAAAACAGTGTTCATTACTTAAATTTTCAAGTCCTTGCATACCTACTGCCTTCGTAACTGAAACTACGGTAACTAAAATTTCTATTACATTCAAGTTACTGTGTTTTCAGTATAGGCCAGAAGATGGACGTCCAACAAAAGTGGACTCCCTTATTTCCTTTGGGAGTGCTTTCCAGTTTTTTTTTTCAGAAAAAATGCTTCTCATCTTAGGACTAAAAGATTATGGATATAACCTTACCTGCTAAAATACCTACTTAGAAAAGAATGAGTGGATATGCCTCCAAATCCCTTTATTTTTCCCCAAAAACGAATACTTGGGATTGCTAAAGCCAGAAATGGCAGTTCTAGCAAAATAAATGTGAGCTTTAAGCGCCAAATTAGTTTTTACTCGGCTAGGAAAATCTTTTCATTCCTAAATAGATTATGTTCTTACTTTATCTTATTTTTTACTATTTCTCACGTGTAATTAGATGTTGTACATGGTTCAGAATCAGTTTTTTGATACTTGTTTTTATGTATATCAAGGAATCAATTCCATTACTTGATTTATTTTCTGAAAAAATTCACGTAAAAACTGTATAAATTAATTCACTGGTATTTCCTATATTATGTTTCTTGACTCATCACCACTAAATAAATTAAGATAAGCAATTATTTTTACGTATTATAAAGCAAAGCAAACTAGTTTTCGTAACCGCGATCTCAGTGACTAACAAAAGTACATAAAAGACGTAATTCTCAGTAGTTATGCGAAAATGAACACAATACAAACGCCGGAAAACCAGAAATATTTCGCTAATGGCGTAATGACTCCGTAATGTTGTTTAATAGCCAGTTATTAAAGTTATCGCAGACGGATTAAAAATCTTCCCAGGGAAGAACGCTGATCGCGTGCCTCTCACATAATTGGCCCCATTAGTTTTCCATCAGTCCTTTTAATCGAGGACATGGGTTCTCTATCCTTGGGGACATCTACCCTCTCATTTTTATTAAGTCTTTGTTGCTTTTTGTTACAATCACAGTAGACTTCCATTTTGCTATTTCGGTACGGAATGCGAATGCTGCATTCCCGTGCAATGGCTTGCGAAATTAAAATCGGGATATTTACTTTTATCTGTAGTTAACACAGAGTGCTTGTTTCATGCGAATTGTTATTTCTGGGATTCTTAACAACAGCAAGCCAATTGTTATTGTGCAAATATTGTTGTTGTCAAAGGGTGTAACTGTAATGCTGGTATCACACGAGGACAGAACAGTTTGGAAGGACAGTGCCGTTTAAATATAGGACAGTCCGCGAGTGAGAGCGATGAAGCGTGGACGACGGCGACGGCAACATTTACGCTACTTACTCAAAATTGCATTGCTTTGGAGGGGCTAATTGAAATTTTTAAAAATTTAATAAATAGGAAAGAAAAACTTAAAACAAGTCAGGACGCGCGCAATCACACTACCCTGCTCTTTGCACTTTACTGCCCTCGCGTTCACACGAGTCCAGCCACAAGACAGACGAGCGAGAAAGGTGGTGAGCAAACTGATCCGAAAAAATAGACCGGCGAGCTATTACCTGTTCTGCCTTGGTTACTGTCAAGACAGTACAGCTGTGCGTTCAAACAGTAGCAGTACTGTGCTGCCCACTGTTCTGCCCTCGTGTGAAACCAGCATTACTGTTTCTAGAAGCTGGATGACAACTGCTTCATGGAATTTGCCTATCATCGGTAACCTCATCAGATTTTCAGATGACGAGTCAAACAATCCGTGCACCTACATTTTGTAAACAATATTCACACTGCTATCGTGCTGAGCCTAACCAAAACAACTCAAACTTAAATTTAAATTGCTAATGAATTCTTTAGAAGCAAGTGTTCCTACATAAACACAGACAAATCTTTATCATTCGCTTAATGCAAATTAAACAGCTATTTTAGGTGCTGAAATCTTTTTGTCCGCATGTATTCTTGCATTAATGTATGCTCATACTTAGTATTCACGGAACTGTTAAACAAGATTACTGTCAAGGACGCAATAAACTGGAACTTGGTTTACCAGTTTGATAGAAAAAGGCTCGGATCTAGTCGTAAACTTTGAAATTGGTGCTATTCAGCCACAATGATAGGCTTGTTGAAAGTTGGGAGGCGATAAACTAATCATATGCGTGGGAGTAAGGAGCTTTGATACATTTTCCAAAGAAAATGAATGGTTATATACAGGGTGTAACAGAAAGGGTATAGTCATATGAAAGGATATGCTGCAGACCATCAAACTGAACAACTTCCTCCATTGGTCCAATATCGTAAATGCGAAAACATTTACGATATTGGACCAATGGAGTGTATAGGTGACTAGCTGTTGCCCGCGACCTTCGCCCACGTAAAATTATTATTAAAATACAATTTTTTCCGTTTTTGCAACATTTTTCATTAATGCTCCGCTCCTTTTGCTCGTAGCGTGATTTTATATAGCCTTCCTGGATAAATGGGCTATCCAACAATAAAATATTTTTTTCAATTTGAACCAGCAGTTCCCGAGATTCGCGCATTCAACCAAACAAACTCCTTAGCTTTGTAGTATTTAGTTTAGATTTTTCATCAATTTAAGCGTATTTCGACGTGACTTTTAGTTATGCTAAGCGAGAAATATGGGACCTTTGTCCAGATGAGAAGACTTTCTAATATCAGAGAGAATTTCTTGCAGTTCTAGACAAGTTGAAGAAGAATATTCTGATAATCAATTTCTTCTGTCTAACGCACAACAGGTGGGTTAACTAAGAATTTTCATGTCGTACGAATTAGGATATAAAATAAACTGCCAAACCGCGCTAACGACACGTCAAGGAGAAATCGTGATCTTCCCATTTTCTCGATATCAGTATAAATAATTATAAGTTACGTGAGCAGCAGTTACACGTGCAATAACTAGTAACTAGAGCTTCAGAAGAAATAACATTTATCATAAAAGATCTTGGATCAAGTTTAGTATAAAGCAGAGAATATTCATGACTATTGCTTTACGGTTCTCAGAAGTTTAGAGACTCGACTGAGTTATAAAGCTCCTAAGTTAGTACTTCATCAAGTTACCTAGTATTTTCGTTTACTTAAAGTCTTGAATTGTTGGCAGACGAAAGTCTGACTCTCCGTCTGCATGATTTTACTTGCTAATTAATTAAACGTATATCTATATAAGAACCATGGTTACCGACGTAGCCCGAAGAAAACTTAAGTGGCAGTGGGCAGGGCACATTGCTCGCAGAACGGTTTGCCGATGGCGCCGAAAAGTTCTGGAGTGGCGACCGCGAACCGGAAGACGTTGCGTTGCAAGGCCTCCCACTAGGTGGACTGATGACTTGGTGAAGGTTGCAGGGATCCGATGTATGCTAGTCGCACGGGACCGGTCTATGTGGCGACACTTGGGGGAGGCTTGTATCCAGCAGTGGACGTCTTTCGGCTGAAATGATGATGATGATGATATCTATCTATATATATATATATATATATGTATATATATATATATATCTGTGTACTAGTAAATAAATAAGGAAAATCGAATTTCCACATTAAGGAGCGGAAACAGCCCATAAATACAATACCTTTTTCGCTAGAAAACCTTCGCGAATTTAGATTGACGTTCGATTTTATTGGCCATAAAGTTTCGAACAAACACCGCGACGGGACGGTTACAAACGCTAGGCTAGTACAAAACTGTTTTCGCGACGTATGTTTCCAAGTTTTTCTTTTTATTTTAGTTTTACTATTGATGGCTTGGACACAGTAACAAACGCTTATAAAGAGGTATATTCCTGGAGCTGTATGTCACAAATTGCAACAAAACGTTTTCTTTGTGTGTGACAAACAAAACTGGAACATTTTATATATAGGTTATATATAAAATGTTCCAGTTTAGGGTTGCGTTGCGTTGTTTCAGAACCGTCATTTGCTAGAAGCGGGAAGCAGAGCGTGCTGCTCACGGCATCATCGATGTTGCCGCGTGCGATAGCATTCTGTTTCTCGCTATATGGAGGCATGGAAAAGTGCGATTTCGTGCTGCTAGATTAGGTTCAAACCTTACCCTACAGTGCATTCAAAAACCACCATAAGATTAACACTTGCAACTAATACCATACTGCGACTACCAAAACCGTAACGCTAAATCACTCCAGTTCAAATGTAGCTCAGGCTACTGTTAGAGATATCAAAACAAATGATCCATTTACTGCGGAACGCTTATCGCATTCACAAAGCCAGCTATAATTCTACTGGACTTTATCTTTAGGAGAGGAATTAGGATACGATATCATGACGACAGTATGTATATTTGTAGGATTTGCGTTAAAATCATGTAGGTAGATAAGCCAGCAGTACCATCAGGGGGTACCTTTAGGAATTTGACCACCTGTTACATGCTTCAAACTCAAACTTGAAGCATTTACATATTTCAAAGAAACCAGTTACGCTTTTGAATTGTGAAGGAGTCGGTCAGCCAAAAACAAGAAGTTAGCATAATGAATCTATAACGTTCCCACTGCTGGGACACACGGCCTCCTCCCTATGACGATTTAGAGGGGTTTTTTTTTTTATTCTGTATGGGCTTACTCTTGACCTCAATCTAGTCCTGAGGACAGAGATGAGGTCGACGATGGAACGAGCTAACCCAAAAGAAGCCTATTAACTCGCGATTTAAATAGATTGGGGTTATATGAACTTGGAAACACCGACGCAGGCAGGGAATTCCACTCCTTGGCTGTGCGCATAATAAATGATGTAGCAAAGCGCTTCGTGCGAATGTGTGGAACATCGACAAGGAAGAATGGACTATAATCCACCACGTGAGCCCAGTGCGGGTTGGTAGATGTCATATCTTCGAATTTTTGGTTCTAGGACATGCCGGTTTCCTCTCGATGCAGCGATGTTTTCCTTTCCAGTTTTAAAGGAAGTGGTGATGAAATAAATTACACAAAGTAATGCGCCTGCCTGGGTTCGAACCCGCGACTTACTATTCGTAAGTCGGTGCCGCCACCACTGGGCCACCTCTGCTCTCGAAAGCTATAATAATTTCCTAATCCAAGGCGCAGATCTCTATAGAGAAAAACAGGGAAGAAATCGTATACATGAAAATAAATAGTCGAAAGTATTATTGAACGATGATGACTGTTATTATGCCACAGATAAAACCGGATTAGCTGAATGCTCAAACCGAAGCTTAAGTTTGAACACTTTAAAAAAATTACAAAACCGGCCGTATTATTCTTATTACCGAACACAATGTCATACCCACTGGTGTTGTCATTATGCTATGCTAAAACAGTAAACATACATAGCGAAGTTTCTCCACCTTTGCACTGAACAGACTGTACGATAATACCACTCGTTATAGATCTTGTCTGCAGACTCGAGACTGTTGAGGTCAGAGTTCGGAGAACTGTTGGCGTGATACGAACTTATGTAACACGTTACATCATTCTTAAAGCTAACCTAGCGTGTACAAAACAAGACTTAGACCAGTCCGGTTTAATACATAAATTAACAATACGTGACTCTTTGTGGAAAGTTCAAACTTAGAAATGCATAATTATTAATTCCGGAAGACATGGAACTTTTTGAAATGGCACATCTTTAAAGCGCAGACCTCACCGCCAGCTAGCGAGCGAGGCGGGCGAGGTTCTTTTCATATTTCGTTTGGCTCTTTCGGTAGTTCGCGGTGTGAACCAAAGTATGAAACGATTCCTCGCTCGCCAGCTGGCGGTGTGGCCTGCGCTTATGTCTGACGTATTTTTGGAAACTTCTAAATCAAACTACCATTCGTACCAATGAAAGGATTTAATAGCCATATAAGCTCTAGCCCTAAGTGATCTATTAGGTACTATCGATTTATCTTAGCTACAAGCTCAACATTTTACGCCTTCGTCCGCTGCTAAACGATTCTGATCCTGACGAACTGATTAGTTGACGTTTTACGAACGTGTGCCATTTATCGTCATCGACTCAGTGCTAATGCGGGTGGCATGAACAATTTGTGTCGCTGTAATATCTACGGCACCTGGAGTTCTTGACGTCATCATTTCATAAGTGGTGGGAAAGATTATGGTTTTACTGAGAGCTTTGACGTCCTTGATAAGAATAGGATTTTGGGAATTTTAAAAGTTCTTTTGTTTGTTTTTGGTCATTTGTCGTTGGGTTCTATGACATTTTATGTATTTCATGGCTTGTAGTGTGTAGAAAGGAGGTTGTATTCTAAAAATAAATTTTACGTCCTGATAAGAACATTTATATTACTCCGCAGTATGGTAGGTATTTGTGTAAGTTATACTTACTCCATGACGAATCCATTTAAAAAAAATGCGGAACCTTTTGCGTTCGTGTTCACATGGGCTGTACTTATTATTCTTGAACAAATCGTTGATACCTGTGTACACGACTTAAAATTTTCCATTAAGTTTTTATGCATCGGTACAGGGTGTATGAAATTTCTACGATGCCGTTGCAGTCCGTTGCAGTCCGAAGTCTGGATTTGTGAGAGATTAGTAACAATAGGCTTGCTCCCTATAACATGGGGCTTTAACGTAACTGGTGAAATGTGCGCTTACGCCTCTGCCTATCCTTTAGGGGATTACGGACATGATGTTATGTGTATGTAAGTTAGTTCTATTTTCTATACACTAAAAACGATCCGTCATCGCCCCGTCCCAAAAGGGTGTAGCTATAATGTAAAGTACTTTGTGGGTGGAGGCAACTTAGGAATTATATGAAGTATATTTAGCAGCGCTGGAACTTTCATATAAAATTATACTGTTCAAGTCTCATTTCCCTAAGGGTTGCTATGTTCCCTTCTACAGCAAGCGGTATTACTAGTAGAAAAAAAACTGATACTGTATTGCTAATTAGCTCGCAACCAGTATCTTTATAAAGAGAAGTGCATTCTTAGTGCGTCAAAATACAAGATGTAATGTATTGACGCGCATACTGTGACCATGAATTCAGTACATGATTCTTTTATGTCTCTTGTAGAAAAAACTCATATATTTATTTATTAAAGCCTCGGAAATCGCGCTTGTTACTTTATTTTTATTAATACTTACCATAAAAAGATCTCTTTGTTTATAATTATCTTAGAACACCATGACAAGTAGGATTGTTTTTCACATTTCCGCATAACTCGACATTTTACGCGGTTTGCAGTTACACTGAGAACATTTATAAATGTGTGTCCGATTCAACCTCGAATGTGAAAGGTGTTGCCAATGCAGATAATTGATAATAGCGCGCTTTGAAGTGATTTATCGATACTTTATAGAATTTCGAAAATTGGAAAAGTGTTACCAAGATAATCTATCATTGCAACACTCGTATTATGTCTTATTGAAATTCTTATTCCTAAGTGGAAAAGCCATTATCGTTTTCTAATACATAACTGTATTCATTGATCATACACGTCACTGGAAATATTAATACAGTACCATACCGAAATGATTATCCAACCCACTTAAGACAGTTATCAATCGAATAATAATGGAATTGAAGAACAATAAAGTAATTGTTTCCAAAGACAATGACAGACGACTACATGGATAAAGAGCGAAGAATATGAGAACTTCACCTGATTAATATTGTATATTGTAATTCTTTATTATGTATTTCTTGTAATCCATCTTGTTCGATGGTGCGTTCAAAGAGTAGAACTTGGGCTAACTTTTCGCCTACTATCAAAGCGCTAACTAAATCATATAAATAACCAGGCTTCCCTTTTCTTCGCGATACTATCTACCATTGTGTTGAATACAATACCTTTATTAACAAAGAAGACTTAACGACCGGAACCGCGATTGATTTCAATAAAACGACGCGTCAATCTAACGAATCAGCCGATTTCTCGTAACGGGACCTTTAAAATAGTAATTGGGTCACAACCTAATTAGGTCGTAGCCAATTCGACACCCGTGTCGAACATCTTATGGTACCCATCGAATTAATTTTACCACAGGGAGTTTTCTTAACGACATAAGCCATGAGCCCCATGAATGAGGGGAAAATTTCAGATGAGTGTCCCAAAACTTTGTTTACCACGAAGATTTTACGGTCTCTCACTTTCATGGTGTTTTTCTTATAAAAGTTATTGTGTTGTTGCCATCTTTCGTTAATCGAATGACTCAAATTGATTATATTGTGTGTGCTAGGCTGTTGATTGGTTTTTCTTATTATTTGCCCACGTTCTATGTCTACGTCATTGGTGGTAATTTTATTGATGAGAGTTTGTTTATTAGTTGAAGCTGTGATCTTTTCCTTCTGTTTGTCTTCATTGGTTTTTTCTTGATTGATCTAGTTTTCTTTTGATGAATCTACTTTTGGTGATGTGTTGTCGTTGACATTATTTTACCGCTGTCAATCTATTTCAACTGGAAATAATGCTGCAGTATTTCGGTATACAGATTATGTTAAGGGATAAAATATGATGTTAAGGGTTTGAAACTCCAAAATTTCATCATCTTCCTGTCCTGGTGACGTTTTGTTTTTCCACTAACTTGTGAGTTGTCACTATTATTCACTCCTTTTTCTTTTATGTCATTCTGATATTGTTTAAATAAAGCCTTAATGTCACTGGCTTCTTTTTACGACCATTGTCGCATTTTAAATATAAGTCACGGTCATGCCGCTGAGAGATGTTTTTCGTGTTTTCTTTCTTAAGTTATTTTTAAAGGACATCTTTGCCATCTTATTTGGCGTTTTTATTTAATACTTGGTTGACTTTCATGCTGTGGTAGACACAAAATAAAATAAAACTGTAGCAGCGTTTGCCACTAACCGTGTTCAGTGTCAATTGAAAAACTGGTGTTAATAGCTACATCTAAATCTAAATCGATAGCCTTATCTTCAAGTTGTATCTAACAAACTTGAAGTCAATAGCTTTCTTCGGTTTAATGTGGATATATTCTTACACGATTTTCTTTTAAAACCTATTCACAAACTCCTTTTACTTTCCCTGTCCACATTATGCTCTAATCGTATCTGCATCCATTACATGAAAATGTCGTCTACAAAGTAAAAGCTTGTGTATAGAATAAAGAATGCTTTAAAGTATAAAAGTGGTCGCAATCTACATACTAAATGAGTTAAGCCTTCTGAAGTTCATGTTTGTTGCACCTGTTCGTTGCTTGGGATCACTTTGATCAGCTTGCGAACAGATGGTTAGGTTGCATAAATCGTTTGTCTAAGTTAATTTGTATTGATTGTGTAAGTTTGTTTATAAAGGGTGTAAAAGACCCTTAAGGAAGCCGAAAGCCACTTGTTCTCCCCGTCATTGCGATAATTTTTTTGTTCTAGACCATACCTGGGAACCTTCTAGTTACGGAGATATTGGGGGTCAAAGTTCGACTTTACTACAAGGTTTTTTTTAAATACAAGTTCTTCATGTTATAAATACACCTCGACGACCCCCGTGCTATTCAATCCACCCATCAGCACAATGTTTGGAGTGCGTTACATTAAGTTCTACCGTAAAGCGTAATTTTTCACCGCACAAAAAAAGTAGTTTTCCAGCAATAATTTTTGCGTAGGGTTACTTAGTTTGATGTACAGAATGCTTGGTTGACGGCTTCGTGAAGGGTCCGTTTACACCCTGTATATTTTTATTTGAATTTGATGTGTTCTGTGCAGTGTTTTGCTTTCCAACCATACCCATGCGCTTTGCCAGGGCGGTACTTAATCCAGGGTCATCGGCGGGATATATTGGGTCAATCCCGGATGGAACGAGGCTTACCACTGAGATTTTTATAGGAATTTGTCTAAATGTGTTTAAAGCTCCAATCGACCCAGAAATACGGGGACACACAAGATTCCGTCTACACTTTTCCTAAAATGTTTAGATATTTAGTGCGTGACCGAATCAAAACTTAGAACAATTTTGTTCTTTTAACTGACATATTCACCTATACAACATTATTTTTAGTATATGCGAAACCTGAATATAGTTTGTTCAGAATAAGTAACTGAATCGATTCCAATAATTTTTAAACCATGTTTTATTGTTTCCCAAAAATATTTAAAAAAGTTAAAAGTTGGACACCGAGCGACTTTAAGTACCTATCGCAATAATTTAGGTACCTACTGCCAAATTATTATTATCAATGAGCTCAAGCAAGACGACGCTGGAGGCGCGTACTGCGTGGTGACCACGACTTTGTGCGGACAACTAGATAACAGCACAAGCTTATAACTTTGTGATTTTTCATGATACAGTTTTGAAATTTTGTACATAGACTCTTTACATAAAAATACTAGACACGTGTATCAGGTTTCGCATATACTAAAACTAATGTTGTATATGGCTATATTACATTAGAACTTCTCTGTACCAAGATTGTATGTCAGCACTTGTCTGCGAAATTTCACTGCTTTAATTATCGCATTCATGAGAAATCTTCGGGATAAACACACCCACATAGAACTGTGACGTTCTAATTAGTATAATTGAACCAACCATACTGTCTACACTGCCATTGACTTGATATTTACCGTTGTGTATGTAGGCAGATACTGTTACTTTACGTAGCGTAGCTTAAGTATATCGCGCATTTTGTAAAGTATGTAGGTGCTAGACTTTAATAGAGACCTTGACCGCTAAGTTTTGCTTCGCGTTTTGCCTTTAGTGTTAGGCTAATATAAAACGTCAGTGATTGTGATCTGGTGCTACGTTTTTCAATTTTATGACGCGTTCGGAGAACAACCACATTAAAACCCAAGGATAATACGGCTTCAGGGCACTTCTGATGCGTTTATCATGCGCATGTCCTTATGTGTTTAGTGGTGGGAACCTCCCAGTAGTCATCGATTTCACTTCATATCTTAAGATCACAAACATACTTAAGTGTATGCTGAAGTACCACTTAGGCTTTGTAGTCTTAACTGTTGGTAGTTCACTGTCGTAGTAGTAATCCATACTAGTATTACAAAAATGCAAAAGAAACTGTCTGGTTCTCAACGGCTGTACGGATTTTGATTATTGTGTTTCACAGATAGACCATGATCAGAATTTGCGTACAGGATACTATTTATCCCGGTAGTACTACGTTCCCGTGGGATAATTTTCGACCTCCATGCGGACAAAATAGCAAGCATTTACTGAATAAATCACCTGTATATTACAAAAGAACCCTTTGTCCCTTCCCGAAGTCAGAGCCAATCAATAAGAGATTTGCCTCGCAGATTGTGCCGGAATATCGTTCACAATGGTAGGTGCCGGGTGTATTGAAGAGCTTCGTGCTCCATAGCTCCACTGATTATGTGTTTATTGTTGAAGGTAATAAAACTACGCGTAAGTTTTATACGTACCTATGTCATTAAGTATTGGTTAATCTTGCAAAGTAGTGGAGTACCATTTTAATATATGTCATGTAGAGGAGGAGTGTATAGGAAAACTCGTTGATACCAATTTTAAAAGTCGTTGATATCAAATAGTAGCTAACAGTCTATTTTTCAATCTCGTACATGCATCTAAGAAGCTTATCATGCAGTCTAAATAATGCAGTCTTTGCTGATACCCACATGCTGATTCTTCAGGATTTGACTACTTATGACGAAGTAACTTAGTTATCTCTAACATGAAACTAAGAAGCGAATCAAGCACTCATTGCTAAATTCGTAATGCATTCTGTTCTGATCTCTACATGACTATTTCTTTAGGATATTACCTGATATTACCTCCTAGTTTTGACGAAATAACTTACAGTTTGAATTTTTGACTTGCTGTGCCCCGCCACTTCCGTCCGCGTGAAATTATTATAAAAATATTACTTCCCGATTTAAATCTTATTTTGTTAACAATTTCAAGGTTCTTATTTTTTATGCACGGAACCCTAATCATTTTCTAAAATAAAAGTAGTAGTAAGGTACTCCTTATAACATCAGCTAATAATATAAATTGCCCTTTAATTCTGAATTGTTTCTGTTTCTTTATCTGTTGCTATAATATGTCCCTCAATTCAGTGTGCCTTTTGGCAAAGGCCTCCTCGTCCTCCTAACATCAGCTATCTGCCAGTAAAAGTGCCGTCAAAATCAGTGCAGCCGTTTCGGAGATTAGCTGATAACACAGACAGACAGACAATTTTTTTTTTTTTTTTTGTTTTAGGAACCTTCATATGCATTCAGTAAATAGCTGTTATTTTGAAAATACAAACAGACACTTCAATTTTATTTATTTGTATAGATGTTTAGATAACTTCTGGATTCTGTAACCTTTCACCACTGCCCATTCACTTAACGACTCATGCAGTTTGTTGACTTATAGTATGAAAATCACGAAAATAAAACCCTGATTATGTATTTTGTTATGTATAATTGGTAACCCAATTCGTTCGTAACACGGTACAATTCCACGAACGTGTTGTATTAAATATCAAAATTAACAGTTCACAACGACCTCCAGTTACATTGTACTTTCGCTTTTAATAACCTCACGTATTTGTAAGTTAAAACGAATAAGTTGTAACCCTGGTTTAATGATTATGAAGTTAAAAGTTACTTGGAACGAGCAAAATGTACTTGACTAAAAGATGGTTCTAGATTTTATAAATGTTTAACATCCTATAAGGACAACGACAATCGTCTTAGGCCTTAAGGCTTTTCTTTCCTCATAGGCACATTACCAACCATGGTTGCTTGGTGGGACAAAGCTAGCTAAGGCGCGAATTATACAGAAACGGTGTAAGGTGAAGGCGCGGCGCAGACGTAGCGCAGGCATGAAACCACTTCAAAACGTTTTCATACAAAATGTACGTAGGCGACGTGTCGTGAATTACACTCAAGCGGCGCGCCGCAGGCACGAAAAATTACTTATAAATTCCACGCCTGCGCCGCGCCTTCACCTTACGCCGTTTCTGTATTATTCGCGCCTAAGGGAACACGATTTCACGAAAGTGTTTTCAAGAATTTCTATTAGATAATCCAATCTTCCATAGGTATAACTAAGCTTGGTTTTGCAGTATCTTGTTTTCCCACGAAACCATAAAAGTTTAGTCATTATTTACTTTTTTTTTAAGTTTTACCTACCAAAAGGTTTTTGGTTATCTAAATTAAATAAACTGTTATCAAACGAAACCCACACATCAAATATTAACATTTACAACACTTCTGGAAAAAATACTCAATGACGTATTTTTCACATTTTCAACCAATGTGTGACCAGTCCAGCTGATAGTGAGTTGTGTGAAGTGGTTTGAATGAAATACCAATAAATAACGAAATTGAGTGATAAGGTGTAAATGGGTTTAGCATTGATCTTGATTATTACTTCACTATTTTGTTTCTATTCGAATATACTACGACGCAATTTTGAAACCGCAGGTGTGTATCATCAATCAGGAAAAAAATCTGCATACCATGATTATAACATCATGCCTGTAATCCGCAAAGGGAAAGGCTAAAGTTCTTCTCATATCTGTAATGGTAGACAATTGGACATACATATAATATTGGCGTACTGCCTTAGGAAATGTGTCATAATCATCATCAAATGTTTGACGGCACGGTTGGCGCAGTCGCTGAGCGATTGACTGCTGCGTTGCGTGTCGCGGGTTCGATCCCCGCATGGAACGAATATACGTATGGCCTACGGATAGTTATTCCGGGTCTGGCTGTTTGTGTATGTGAATTTAAATGTTTGTAAACACACCCACGACACAGGAGAAAAAAGGAATTTCTCCTGTGTGTGGAGCAATGTTTTTAAAAAAAAATCATGGTCATCATCTTTCTACCCTGGCCCTAGTCCCATATATGTATGTTACTTAGAGTCTTCAATTCTCCACTGTTAATCACCTCCTTCTCCGTCCTTCGCATACAGTCATTCCATGTTTCTTCATGAAGATCCCGCTATCCATAGCCATGTTTAGAATTAGAAGTCGCGATTACCATGCGAATTTCATTCCATTTCAGCGCCATTGGTGACCTTAATATACATGCCTTCCTATAAAAACATACATATAATAGGCTTCGCTTTGTCGCCAACTAAAATAACTCAGTCATGGCATTCGAGGTTTAGAAGCAGTCCGTACGGGCACGGAATGTGTTATTCCGAGGATTTTTTTATGTAAAAACAGTCGCAAGAAAGTTCTAGAGAAAAGAGGTCTACCTAACAGTGTTGTTTTTTCAAGGATATGTATGGAAACTCTTCGGAATCTGTGGAGATGAATTGTGAAGATGTTTTGTAAGTGTTTATCTGTGTAATAAAATTGTACATAGGGAAAATCGTACTTTTGTAAAGTAGAATTAATCTGAGGTCAGTTTAGGGCAAATGTAGATGTTTATTAAGTGTGATGCCATCTTGAGGCAGTGTTTCCTTGGAAGCTATAATATAAAATCCGTATGCTTTGGTTCTCTAATATTTCATGAGGATTCCTATGGATAAGACTAGTGGTAAGTTAATATTATTGCCACTTTAAAATAAATCAATGCAAAACATTTTCCTTCCGATACTTCTATTTTTTCACGGTATGTTTTTGTTTCGAGACTCTTTTGTTTTCACTTTATTACTACATCATTATAGCAGTGCATCATGCATGTCAAATAGAATGTAGCTTTGATCCGGTACAGTGCAGTCGCAGTCATACATGGGGAAGCTATTTGTTCTCGTACTTTATATCTGTTCTCGTATACTATTTTAGGATTCTGTAATCAAAGGCTATCAACGGGACCCTACTACTAAGGCTACGCTGTCTGTCAGACCGTCTGTCACAGGGCTGTATCTTTTGAACCGTAATAGGTGTAGACACTTGAAATTTACACATTGTGTGTACGTTATACCTAACAATAAAAATTAAATAATGTAACAAGAAACGTGTTTTACACTATGTCCAAAATCATCATCACATGCCTGCCCTTGCCCCATTTTACTTGGTTTCGGCGCAATATGTTTTTTTCTTCCATTTTCCGCTGTCAATCGCCACGCTATCACTTCCTCCCTACTCCTTTTTAACAATGTAAAAAATGTGCATTATTTAATATTGTACAGTGAAACCCTTCGTGTGCGAATTTGACTCGAACTTAGCCGGATTTTTAAAAACATTGAAATACCTACTTTCCTCACTACAGTACAGATCAAACAGAACTCATTCGATATATTTCTCAACCAAACCGTTATCATACAACAAACGCAATCATCCAAACAAGTTCTAACCTCCGATTCAAGCTGACTGGTTTGCCTAACCATTCTATAACTTTACCTAACAAAATAACTACTACTTCGCTACCAATTTTCCTGTTTTACAACTGCTGATTACGAAATGCAAGTTACAGTACACACGGCGGCACATGAAGCTGTACATTTCCTGTATAACTTGGCCTCGCTTTGTATAGATTTCATATACAACTAGAGATCCGCATAAACTGGTTTTGTATAGCTTGATTTGCTGTCGACTGTCGTGCGTACTTCGATACTTGTAACCGCGACCTGAATACCTTAAGTATGGAGGAAAAGATATTTGGTTTGATAGAATTGTCTGTATTTGAATTCGGAGAATTACTATTTCGACTTAGAGAAGTGACCGTGAAGTGTGTTTTTCACAGCCGGTGAATCCCAATTTCCCAAATAACTATATATCTAACTGGAAGGATATTTTCGGCCAATCGAAAACCGATTGAAGACAAAGACAAAGATATATTTTTTTGGTTTGTTAAGCAATCGATCGTCTGGTCGGTTTCGGTGATGCATTTTTTCGATTGTATTCCTACAATCTAATCTGAACTTTATCAACAATATACGAGAAGCTCGCTAAATAAGAACAGCCGCTCGGGTCGATCTTTAGATTAAGCCGTGCTTGCCTAGGTTGGTCTGTGGATGGGTGACCGCCCATTACATACCGAGTTTCCTCCGTGCCTCGGAAATCACGTTAAGCCGTTGGTCCCGGGTGTCATTTGTAGATCTTTGGCAGTCGTTAGGTACCTAGTCAGTGGCCCAAAAAGTCTGACAACCAGTCTTACCAAGGGGTATCGAATTATCCAGTACCTACTTACTGGGTTGTGGAGGTCAGATAAGCAGTCGCTCCATGTAAAATACTGGTATTCAGCTGCATCCGGTTAGCTGGTTACTGGAAGCCGACCCCAATATAGTTGGGAAAAGGCTAGGCAGATGATGGTAGGTACGTATACTTAGAAGTTTCGTCTGCCAGGTCTCCGCTCTCGGCAATCCAAGTTTCATTAGCAAACAGATCTGCTTTTAAAAGATCCTTAACCTTAATTGAAGATCACTTAAATTTTGTGGTCATGGTTGGCTTAGGCAAATGACCTGCTGCGTAAATATGCAATAATGTGCATTTGCCTTCATTTACGTATATTAAAGATTTGCTTTGCATTGCAAATACCGATGTGCAACGTCTACGTTGTTATTGTAAGGTATTGCACCTACAAAAGCTTCTCAAAGTCATAAATTGCAAAACAACGTGACACTAATGTCAATGTCAGTCGCCAAAGGTGGATGGAATGTTGCAAGAGTCGTGCGTTTCAAATGCTGATAAATATCTACATGTGAAGATTTCTTTGTAATCCTATCTAAAGTTCATTGACACTTTTTATATGATGCCTATCAGTCACTAAATATATTATTATTCAAGATACTTATTTCTATTATTCAAATCTTCAATGCCGAGTACGGTTATATTTAGCTTTTGGTATGCATACGCTCTACGGAATCGAAGGCATTTAAATACTTGAATCACTTTGTACGGAATCGAAGAAAAAATCTACGTCCCAATAAAAGGCAACGCGTGAAAAGGGTCGAATAAGGCATTCCAAAAACCCTAATAAGAACCGTTAGAAGAATTTTCGTGTAACACTTAGGTACACATTATCACGTATGTTATACCTACTCGAAAACGAACTCAATTAAAATACATTCCAGTGTTAATTGCCGTGAAATTAATGCGTGGCCATTTTCTTTTTGCCTATTTTAATTTAATACACACTCTTGTTAGAAAATGAGCGTTGATTGTAAGCAGAAAGCAGTCGTCATCGATACTTTGTTTATCTTGTTAGCTAATTAGTAATGCAGTCCGTGGATAACGAATTTGTTTAGGACACAACAAGGTTGACCACGAGACTCCTAGGTGTACCGACTCATTAGGTAGTCAAGTCTAATGTAACATAGGGCTTAAGTACTAAGTATTTAGTTCAAAAGTCGTTTACCTATTTAGATCTTGATTACTGGTCAGTTCAGACGATTAGAATGACGCTTAAATGTAAGTAAGTTGAGTGCTAATTTCAACCGTATTCAAAAGAGGCTTTATGTTTATTTCAATTGTTACCGCAAACCTACTGCGGATTTTTTTTACCAACTAATCATCCCTTTGGATTATAATATTCAGTGTGTTAACACAATACATAAACAGAATTATTAATCAGTTAATACATAATCGATACACAGTACATAATACCTACTTAGGTGTTATCGTTTAAACTTAACATAATCCAATACGCACATGTCTCCTGTCTGCCTAAGTGAATATTCAATTGAGTAGAAGTCTGTTCATCCATCAGGCATATGTATAGACAGACATACAATAGACACATGTGGTGTTCTTTGTAATGTGAGGCAGGCGTGTTATGTGACACCGTTACTTAGAACTTGGCAAATACTTTTAGTGCAGAGGTTCTCAAAGTGGAGTAGTTGTTTGAAGCGGCCTGCCATGTTTAGTCTTATCTAAAATACGGCCCACTACTGGAAGCCTACATAAATTTTAAATTCTTTACGCCTAGCCTAAAGCGCTGGATCTAAAAACATCGATTTTGCACATTAAATAGAGGATGAAAGTTTGTCTTTTTTGCCTAAACCCATAGGGCAAACGGCTGTACAATGTACACCTATCTATATCTAAAAAGAATTCTGAACAGGCCATTCTGTTCAGATTTCTGATGATTTCATACTTACCTAACTGGAGTCCCCAGTGAAGAATCATATCAGGAAAATTTAATTGTCGGATGCACTGATTTCCCCCTTAAATGTAGATAACTGTTATTTCCAACGCTGAGAATATGCCTCTGTTTAATTATGCCACTTGACTTAATTCTGTTCTAATCTGATTAACATCCATCTGACTAGGCATGATCTGATGCCCTTACATTTGAAACCATTCACTGAACATCACAGAAATGCGGCCCATGATAAAGGTTGAGCATCGCAGCTCCACGATAGTGCTGATTCAGTCGTTAAGCTCTAATAACGTACATAATTCGTACCACGGCCTTACGCATTCGTTTCTAAATCAGATTTCCCTAGTATTTTTATACCTGGCAACTTGAAGAATTAGTTCACTAAATAACTTTGCTTTTCCGGCGATTTTCACCTTATCTGTGTGAGACAGGTGAATTAATTACATGTCACTTTACTTGGAAGTGTTCGCGGTTCTTAATAAATTGCTTTGGTTGTTATCACATTTTCTATTTTGCCTTGGGCGCAAAAAGTCGCAATGACAGGGCGAACAAGCACCTTTTGGCTTCGTTAAAGGTCTTTGTAAGTCCATCAGATATAACATTCATTGGTTCATGATGTTGTGGTTTCTGTGCGTTTTATTAGTACAGGATCAAAAAATCTGCCTTGCTTTCTTTTACAAGCGTAAATGCCTAGCTTGTGGTCCTAAGTCATAGACCTCCCACATATAACTCTTATCTTACTGCGTACGTCTCAACGTACTTTCAACTTTGTAATGTTTTATTCCAAAAACTGAAAGTAACTGCCCATAATTCAAACAACACAATGACTCCATCATAGACCCAAGTCTTCACCATCATTCTCTTTTCTTTTCAGGGAACAATCAAAAGACCACGAGATGACATGGCGATTCTGGCGGCGAAGACGGATGGTGGTGGCCCTGCTGGCTTTCTTCGGGTTCTTCAACGTGTATGCCTTGAGGGTTAACCTGTCAGTTGCCGTGGTCGCCATGACAGAACCCTTGGAGACCAAGCTGGAGAATGGGACTATTGTTTTTGTGAGTATTCTTTTAAATCATTTTCCCTAATGGAAGGATTGTCCACTTAGAAACTTTAGTAACAGGATATCATCATGACGAAATGGTCAGTTGTGCTATCAATAGAAAACAATTTAAAAAATAAGGACTAACGTTGAAATAACAGAGACAGAATGAAAGAAAGAACAAACAATGAGAAGACGAACATTAAAATGTTCTTTGAAAATCCGACATAAAGGTACTCCATTCTGAAGAACCTTTATATCCAGTACTAAAAATATACCTCCCAAATTGTAACTGAAAGTCTGAAATAACAGTTCAATCTAAATTAAAGTTACGATCCCACAAATACTCGCATAGTAACTAAACTAATCCGAACTAATAGTCTCATCCTATTCTGAATTCAGTCAACCATTTTGTTTTATTGGGAACAAAATAATCGCCGATACATTTAATGCTGAGAGGCTTTTAATACTCGTACGTTTAGTATTTATTGCTTCCACTAGACTCATCTTAGAAACTAGGTTATGCCCGCGGCTTCACCCGCGTGTGATTAGAAATTATTTCTCGGAGAAGCACTATCGGGATGAAAGTTACAGTTTAAAGTCCTATAGATTTCCGGCCCAGGGTATACCTCATCTGCCTAACCTTTTTCCAAGGGGTCGGCTTCCAGTCTTAACTTAATGCAGCTGAAAACCAGTATTTAACATGGAGCGACTGCCTATCTAACCTCCACAACCCAGTTAATACTGGGTAATACGATATTGGGAAGACTGGTTGTCAGACTTTCGGACCATAGAGTACCTGTAACGACTGTCAAAGATCGCACCGCACCACACGGGTATTGGGGCTGGATGTCGTCGATGGGTCTCGGTGAGCTTGTTGAAGTGCTCGTCGCATCTTTGGTGGAGTCTGGGCCGAATGGTTGAATGGATTTAGATTATTAAAGCATGGGAGGGTAACAGACAGACAGGGTTACGTTAGCATTTATATTAGTACGGATATAGGAAGCTCTTACTTAGCAAAAGATTATGTCATTTATCTTCGCAATAATATCGTCTTGAAATGTGTTTTCGCTAAAATGTACTTAAGCCTTCTAATGCCTGGCTATTTTATTTATGCCTGAAGCGTAGAACTGTATAAAGTCATGTTTTACCCGAAGTCAGGATAGATTTATGTTCTTTCACTGTTGCTCCCTTCAACATAAGTAAACAGATCGCGACGTTCCGTTTTAGGGAAAAGTCCTAAAAACGATTACTAAAACAACATTTTAACTCAGAATGAAATCATTTCAATAATACTTAGTCATAAGGGTGCTATTTGCGTGTACCTACCCGCAGTACAAGAATAAAATTGTTGGAGTAACAAAAATAGCTGTTTCGGCGTTCTGTCCTTTGTGACTTCATCATCATCATCATTTCTGCCGAAAGACGTCCACTGCTAGAATAGGCCTCTCCCAAGTGTCGCCACTTTGACCGGTTAGAGATGGGTGAACGTTGTTATATACTAATAGACTATATTAGTTTATTGAGGATACATTTATTTATCAGCTTCATTCTTCTTTTTCAAGGAGTGTCGAAGGCGATTGTAACTAAATTGAGTGCAATGTGTTGCTGGGGAGTTTATTCTGTCAATTCTTCTCCACAGTTAATATACTAGGAAGTGGCGAAAAGCTGGCGTTTTTTTGTATTATTTAAGTACAATTTGAGGCGGCTCATTTTGCTACGAATTTAGTGCTGCCTACAGTTGCAGGACGTACTAATAAATTAATTAATTATATCGTCGTTTGTCGAGGCAGGACCTAGCTAGTGTCAACTCTTAATTATCTGTCGATACGTCACTATATTCTTCTTTTTGATTTGGGATATATCATTCTCTCTAGATCCACCCCATCAAGAAGCCTTCAAAGTACAAAAATATGAAATAATAAAATTACTTCTTACTATTTCAGATTCCAGAGTTCGACTGGAGCTCTCAAACCAAGGGTCTTGTGCTGAGTTCCTTCTTCTACGGGTACATCATCACGCAGCTACCGGGCGGCTGGCTCGCGGCTAAAATAGGAGGTAACAGGTTCGTTCCGTTTTATAGAACCATAGACAATAAGGTCGCGTCGTGGGTAAAGGCTTGCCAAACTGTGTTGGCTCCAATCATGTTTAGAGATGGGTGAACGTTTTTTGCAAGTCAAGAAGCTGCATGCCTTAAACGCTTATTTCTTAACCTTTTGAACGCCATTGTCACATATACGTGACAAGTAAGCCCTTGCCCTGTACGCCATACGTCACAAATATGTGACAAATTGGTAGGTGATATTGTGGTTTGGCTTGGAGGGCACGTGCGTGCGTTTAAGCTCTGGCGTTCAAAAGGTTAACTAAGGATTCAATACGAGGCCATGGAACACTTGCTGACCAAAATGGCCCTACAAGGAATTACCGTCTGATGTTCCCTACAATTGAGGATCAAGAAATATTAACAAGGAAGTTGATGTCCATCTTTTTGGCATAATTAGTACGTCCTCGTTGGTCTAGCGGTCGCAAACGTGACTGCTGACCATGAGGTCTTGGGTTCGATTTCCAAATCGGACAGTGTTATTGAGTTTTTCCATTAGGATTTCCTCAGGAGCAGCCACGGAGCCTGGATTTGCACCCGTTTGATGGCTCGCCCCCTATTAAATGGTACTTAAACATAACTGGGGAAATGTGACTGTAAGTAGGTACGTAATAGGGTACACCTCTGCCTAAGCCTTTGGGGATTACTGGCGTGATGTTTTGTTAGTAGGTAGACTTTTTACGAAACATCCAAGCACCTTCTTTTACCAGGCGACGTTGGTAGCATATGCTTTTTTATGCTCTCAAACGAATGTTATTGTATTATTTTGCAGGGTATTCGCGATAGGCATCGGAGCGACATCTCTTCTGACGTTATTCACGCCGCCGCTTGCGCACACCAGCACAGCCTTGCTGATAGCTGTACGAGTTGTCGAGGGACTGTTTGAGGTAACTGCTTATACAACCTTAGTTTTAGTATATGCGGAACCTGAAACACGTGTCTATTATTTTTATGTAAAGAATCTTATGTACAAAATTTCAAAACTGTATCTAAAGTTATAAGCTTGTTCGCCGTGTTCTGTTGGTTACCTGGTTGTCCGCGCAAAAACGTGGTCACCACGCCCAGCGTTCACGCCACATGCTCCAGCGTCGTCTTGAGCTCATTGATAATTGTTATTTGGCAGTAAGTACCTAAATGATTGCGATAGGTACTTAGTGTCGCTCGGTATCCAACTTGTAGCCTTTTTTTTTAAATATTTTTGGGACAAAATATAACATGGGTTAAAATTATTGGAATCGATTTAGTTACTATTCTGAACAAACTATATTCAGGTTTCGCATATACTAAAAATAATGTTGTATTTAAAAAAAAAAAGAGAAGGGATGCATAGTTTCATTTTTCAAGAAGGTCGTAACTGATGATAATACGTAATACGTAGTAACAACTTTTGGGCTTACTCGTCTCATCCTCATCCAAGATAATGCTGGCACAGGAACGTGGAGCCAAATCAAAGAGAAGTCTATACCAATAGATCTAGAGAATAAAATCAAAGAACAGACACGATCAGTCAGAATTAAGATAACAAATTCATCGTAATCAAACTGTTACGTTCCCACTGGAACATGGCCTGTGTTCCTATCAGTGAGAGGGAGGATTAAGAACCTAAATCACTGGCTGTACTGGCAACCAAATTGGATAGGGGATATCATTCGATTATGATAATGATATGAACCCCCCCCCCCCATATATATTACACTTTTCACCGGTTATTAAAAAAAATCAGCAGTCAACAGGTATGGAACAGCAGATTTTTTTAAAATAACCAATGAATAATTTCTATGTGAGGGGGCTAAGAATGATGTACTGAATACGTGGTAACCGTTTTCGCGTAGGTGTTCCTTCCACCCTGTATACCACAATTGCATAACAATAATTACAATAAATGAACCCTCAGTTCTCCTCTTCCTCCGCAGGGAGTGACGTACCCGTGCATCCACGCGGTGTGGTCGCGCTGGGCGCCGGCCTCGGAGCGCGCTCGTCTCGCCACCTTCGCGTTCAGCGGCAGCTACGCCGGGACTGTGGTCTCCATGCCTATATGCTCCTTACTGGCGCATTATACGGGCTGGCCGGGGATATTCTATGTTTTTGGTAAGTGTGGACCATAATGATTCTTCAGGTAACGTACTGTTAGCGACATCTATATGGGTGTGTTGAACTACATAAATTGCCAGCTAAAGTATAGATGTTACAAAGGTCTTTTGTCGTGTAGCCGCCATTTTTTAAATACATTTTACAAAACAGTCTACGTCCTACTAAAACAATTTATATTTTACAAAACAATTCAATTCAATTCTCATCATTCGAAAGCCAAAAGATCCATGCATGTAAAAGCAGCAACTTTACAGCTCATAATAATCTTTGGGTAGTGACGACCCACTAGACAGAACGATCGTCTGGTGAGAATAGCCTCATTTTCGATTTAGTAACCCTGAGTCTATAAAGGGTGTAAATAGACCCTTAACGAAGCCGAAAGGCACTTGTTCTCCCCGTCTTTGCGATATTTTTTTTGTTCTAGACCATATCTGGAAACCTTCCAGTTACGGAGATATTGGGGCTCAATTTCCCAACTTTTTCACAAGTTTTTTTTTTTTAATACATGTTTTTAATGTAAGATTTTTACTTTAAACGCCGCCACGACGCCCGTACTATTCAATCCATGTATCAGCACAATGCTTTGAGTTCGTTCCATTGAGTCTTACCGTAAAACGTGATTATTCACCCACCAAAAAAAAAGTCGTTTCCTAGCAATAATGTTTGCGTAAAGTTACTTAATTTGATGTACGGAATGCTTGGTTGACGGTTTCGTGAAGGGTCTGTTTACACCCTGTATTTGAGCCTGATAAATTAGCGAAATGTGTGTCTCTTCATAAAAACGTGAATTAAATCATTAAATTTTATTTAATCCCATTACAGGTCTGTCAGGTTTGGTGTGGACAACGATATGGTGGCTCGTCGTAAAGGAATCACCTGAAAAGGATCCGCACATAACTCCGGCAGAACTCAAATACATACAGGTACGGTAAAGTTTTTCTGTGTAAAAAACTGAGGCGAATGCCATGATCATTCGACTAAATAAATGGCCGGTATTCAGGGTGTCGCGTCAACTATTTCCACGAGTCAGCACATGATTCTAGACCCACCGGCATTTACCCAGTAAAAACATGATTAGCACCACCTTTACTTAAACACGAATAACGCTATTTGAAAGGAATTCACACAAATTTTAAACACCAGTATCGCAAACAGAAAGACAAAAATATCGATTTAGTCATAGACGCTCAAAACTCATCAGCTCATCACCTTGGTACGGCTGATGAAAGAAAAAGAATTGATCAAACGATCCCAGCTGCATCTGGTTAGACTGGGAGCCAATCCCAACATAATTGAGAAAAGATTAAGCAGATGATAACTTAACGAATGTTCACAAACTATCTTCATTAATTTCAGGACTCCCGCGGCACGCAAGCGGTAGAAGGTTCGAAGATCCGTCACCCGTGGAAGGCGATGCTGAGGTCGCCGCCAGTGTGGGCCATCGTCATGGCGCACTTCAGCGAGAACTGGGGCTTCTACACACTACTGACTTTCTTGCCTACCTTCATGCAAGGTATGGTAACTTGGTTATATTGTGTCTTATACAGCGTGTTACAGAATTAATTAAAAAATCAGATTCATACAAAATTTAATTACCTACTCGATCCAAATGTTGGGATAGTTGATTATTTTTTCGCGATTATGTTGTTTGTTGATGAAAAAGTTGCACACTCTAAAATATGTCTATACCTTTTTTGTTACATGCTGTAAAGGATGACTGGTAAACGTTCATCTGCCTCGTTGGTCTAGTGGTGGCAAGCGCGGTTCGATTCTCAGGCCAGACAAAGTGTTATTGGGTTTTTCCATCAGGAATTTCTCAGTAGCAGCCAAGGAGTCTGGATTTGTACCCGGTTGATTGCAATAGGCTCGCCCCCTATTACATGGGACTTAAACATAACCAGCGAAATTTGGGTGTCAGGGTGTACACCTCTGCCTAAACCTCCGGGGATTACAAGCGTGATGTTATGTATGTGTTCATCGAAAATATGGGACGTGTGTTCATGTCAGGCCCTCTGGCGTATCTAACGACTGTCTTAGCCTACTTTCACAAGGAAATAAGTATGGTATAATACCAATTTATCCAGTGCTATTAAAATTAACCCGTTTTCTACTTTTCCAGACGTATTCAAATTCGAGACATCCCAAACGGGCTGGCTGTCTGCCGTGCCGTACCTAGCGATGGCGATAGTGCTGCAAGTGGCGGGACACATCGCCGACTGGATGCTGCGGCGCGGCGTCATGTCGCGGACTAACATCAGGAAGCTCTTCAACTGTGGAGCTTTTCTGTCGCAGGTAGGTTACGGTTTTTGAGGTCCGACCGAACACAAAAGATATCAACGGGGCTGTCTACCAGAATTTGCGCAGTGACAGACAGATCGTGTCTGTCACAAGGCTGCAACTTATCCGTAATAAGTACACAGCTCAAGTTATAACATTGTCGATATTGTGGTACGAAGATCTCATTTCGATGCGATCTCTATATCCGAATATCTCGGCAACATGACGCTTAGGACACCATATCCCGGGATATTTTTTACCATGAAAAAAAAAAACAAAATGGCGACGGGTTGATTATACCCTTTTCTCCGATTTCATGTTACTATGACCTCTATCATCGCCAATAATAAAAAGAATTACATAGCGATTATTTCTTTCGACTAATAATTGCTTTATTCCAACTATTTCAGACGGTTTTCATGGTAGCGGCGGCGTATTCCACGACGGTGACGGGGTGTATCGTGTTCCTTACAATTGCCGTGGGACTTGGAGGATTCGCCTGGTCAGGATTCAGGTAAACACAATTTATTGTACTACAGACACCTTGAGAAAAATAAAGTAAAATATTTTGTTCCTCGCAAACACAACACATACTGCAATATGTAAATAAGAATGCTAAGGCAACATCTGTTTTATTTACTTATTAAAAGACTCCTTGAGTGTGACAAATAAAGACTGATTTTCGTGTATAATTTTAAAAACTAAAGACAATATTTGTTGACAAGATTGGCTCATTTCTGGCGCGAACTAAAAAAAAAGTGGCTTACAGGAAGATAGTTGCTTATGTAATATTTGTTTACAGCGATGAAACTGTTTTTATATATTTAACTATCTAATAATGAATATTTTACTCTACATTTTCAGTGTGAACCACCTGGATATTGCCCCACCGCACGCCAGCATACTGATGGGTCTGTCCAACACGATCGCGACACTACCCGGCATCATCAGCCCTCCGCTTGCTGGCTCTATCGTTACTGATAAGGTATAAGATCTTGTATTATAAGTAAATGTAACTAAACTCCTAAGATTTCGAATAACAAATAAGTGTTGGCGTTGGCAAAGGTGAAATAACTAGAAAACAATAAATACTTTGTGATAAAACTCTTCATGGATATTAGAATCATTAAAAATCATCTTTATTATATCTATTTTATTGTGGAATGGCATCCCTAAAAAAACATTTATTTTGCATCAGGCAAAATGGCCTAACATTTTGTATTATTCTTTTCAAGTCTTTCTTAGAGTTTTTCCTTTTAGATTTTAATAATAGCAACACTTTATCGTAACTCTCAGTAATAAAACCTTATTCCACCTCGTTTCAGACTGCCGAACAATGGCGCGTCGTATTCTTCATATCCAGCGCCATCTACCTAATAGGCGCCATCGTCTACGGATTGTTCTGTTCAGCGGAGCTGCAGCCCTGGGTCGTTGAACTCGACACCGACGCCAGTTTCGACACAGATGGCGCTTCCGTCACCACGGCCAGAGGGTACGACAATAAAGGATTGGATCAGAACTCGGAAATGTAAATAATATTGTGATAGATGAGATTTTAAATACCTATGTGATGGAATGTTTTTTTGAATTTGACAGGAGTATGGATGTGTTTTTATAGACTGTCGATGGTGTTTTGTTTTTGAAGTTGGACTTGAACATTTTAGTGTGATTCACTTATAGGCGATTTGTCATACTGCAGTTTTAGATATTCTTTGCATTTCTCAAGTCCTATGGGCTACTGTTACCGAGCTACAAAGATATTTTAGCCCTTGATTAACACCGACAGAGGCGTCATTTGTGAAATGGTATTGAAAATCAAAAACACAGCGTTAGTTCTAACTTTAGCTAGCCTTATGATCCTTGTTGTGTTGAAGCGTTGTGTGTCTGCATTACACCTAATTTGATAATATTTGGTGACACTACTCTCACACAGTAGTCTATAGTACAGACTTGGCTACTGTCCTTTGTATTTAACCTCGTTGTTATAAGGTTTATGTCAGTTAAATTAACTGTGTACTGTATAATTATCACTTGCTTCGGTGAAGGAAAACATCGTGAGGAAACCAACATGTCCACCATATCTCTCAGATATTTCGCAACGGCATGTGTAGTCAAGTCAGAGGCTCATGGGCGGCATAAAAACTCTGATACCAGGTTAGGCACTGACCACACGATAAAGAAGAAAGATGAAGAAGAGTATGAAACGACTAAACAAGTCTTAAGTAACGCCTCTGAAGTCTGAAAATACAAATTCAATAATAATATCAAGCGTATATCACTATTCCACTGCAGGATAAAATCCTTGTCTCATTCAGAGAATACACATTCTGTGTTCAGAAAAAAATGTTCCACTGAATTATTTTTAATGTGTTTGACACACTTGTATGATTTCTTGTATAGTATTAGATTATTTTAAACTCAGTTTAGTTTTTAAGACATATTTTTAAGTTTTTTTTTTGGTCCGTTTTTGTTTGTATAAGGTCACATCGACCACAGTTTACATCACAAAGGGCTGTAAGTTAAAATGTATGATTCATTGTATATTGCTGATCTTTTATTATATAAAGCTTTAATGTCGTCTATATCCGTCCGTGTAAAAATCATTCCATTTTCAACTGTTTTTTTTTTATTTTTTTTATTTTGAGTGAAAGATTTTTATGATAATACCTATATCCTCTTTGGTGTAAATATTTATAAGTGATAAGAATTATATTTGTTTATATACAGTGACGAGCACTAATATTTTGTATGTATACATTGAGAAACCTTTAAAAGTAAATTTCTACCTACTCTATTGTATGAACCCATTTTAGTATGACAATGGTCTTGTTACAATCGATAGTCCGCGAGAAAATTACTTCTGAATCATATATAATTTATATATAAAATATTACTGCTCGTGACGGAACCCGTGATATGTAAAATGATGTGTATATTTTGTAACCTCGCATGCTTGAATGTTATATTTGCATCTTTTATCATTTAAAGCTTATTTATCATTATAAGGACCTTGTTCACTGTACTTTTTGAAACTGACCTTACACTATCAACATCATCATCACCTAGCCTTTTCCCAACTATGTTGGGGTCTGCATCCAGGCTTACTGGTTGCAGCTGAATACTAGTATTTTTGTTCAAATTGACGTTAAGGTATAAATATTAGAAATGTGAAAACTTTGGCTTTCTGCGTTTATTTGATCTCTTAAATTGCATATATATCGATTTTCCCTCAAGCATGACTATATGTATACATTAGGTTGTGCCGCCCGACTTGTGCTGAATCAGGACGACCCGAACATGCGGGTAGCACGTCCGACATCCCTTACAAACACATGTCCAATGAAACAATGAATTCATAGAACACCTCATCTTTTCGCGTGTATATGTCACCGTTAAATTGTAAAAACCGTTAGATTATAATCTATCTAGCGAGAAATATATGATTTTGAATTTGAAACAAATATGGCGGCGCAGGGCACTTGCCGTTCAACCAATCAGCGCGCGAGTTGCGTTCCGTCGCATACCATTTCACAATGTGACAGTTTCACTTCGACAGATTATAATCTACCGAAAAGTAATGCGTAAACAGTATATTACGGTTCACAATCTTATTAATGCGTTAAATTGTAAGCAGTATATTACGGTTCACAATCTTTCGACAAATTACAATCTCGCGAGATAGATTATAATCTAACGGTTTTCACAATTTTACGGTGACATTTACAAAGCAGAATTTATGCAATTCACGTGCTCGCAAATATGTGTTTTATAATCTTCCGCGTAAGGCTTACAATAGCAATTATTATTGACGTGCGAACTATGTATACTTTCCTATGACAGGGTCCGATGTCTCCATCGTGCAAAGTTCTGCTTGTTTGTATTAAATTGATTGTGATAATTTTAGTTTTAAGTTAAAACGGTATCTTTATAATCTCCAACAATGAAATATTTCTTCTAAGTTCTGCTCTAGCTTATGAAGTTGTAATAAAGGCGAATTTTCAGTAACACTATGTGACACTTGAATGAACACGTCATAAAAACGCGCTTTGGATTTTCAATTTTTAGCGGAAAGTCTAACGTTGAAAATCCAATTGCGCACTTATTTGGATGTCTTTGATTGTGTCGAGCGCTTGTGAAAACGGTCATTTGTGTTATAGCCTCTAGTGTGTATATTTATGAGATAAAATTAATTGCCTACAGAAATACGTACTGCCGAATTCTGTTACGTCACAAAACTAAAACACGGTTTTCAAAAACGGCGACTTATTGAGCCCAAACTGATTAACTAGGACGTTTACTATTTAGTTTAAAAGCATACAATCATAAATCCCGATTACAAATATTGATATCGTGCCAATCTAATTTCAACTTTATCATCATGTTTTTAGATACTTGCTTACTTTTAGAGATTACTGAAACTATCGTTTTGTATGTAATGTCGCTTTGAATGTTACCGAATGCTGTATGTACTGATTAAGAATATAATTATTTTGTACGTGTTGTGTATTTGACATCATATTAAAGTTATTGAATTTATATGTGCGTTTAGACTATTTATTTACCCATTTCAGTAACTGAGAAACTGAGCTCCAATGTATTAAAAGAATCATTAGTATGGATACACCATGCCTTGGCCTCTTGTTCACACACGTTTTTTCGCCGTGAAAATCTACGGTTAACTCGCCGTGTTTAGGTTGTCAATGCTATATGGATCACTGGGGGAGCTTGTTGACTTAAGTTGCTTACATAAAGAAGCAGGTTTCCGGTACAAGCGGGTCGGTACCGATCGGTGCAGGTATTAATTTCTATGTTATTTTATGCGCTCACTTATAAATAAACAGATTTAAACTTGTCGGTGCCGACTACCTGGAACGAGTCATACGGGTTCAAGTTATATGGTCAATACAGACAAATTTACCTGTTTCTATATGCAAGTTAAACCTGGACCGACCGGTACCGACCCGCACAGAAAGTACCGGAAACCTGCTTCTTTATGTAAGCACCCATACACGGCGCCGTGCCCCTCGACGCGCCGCGTCTACGCACGGCGTGATTTTCATCAGTGTTGTATCGCAGTCTATGAGGGTGAGTCGACGGCGCTGGACGTTTTCGCACAGAAAAATCTCAACTGAGCCGCACCAGGTCGTCTCGACCGGTAGCTTTGCCGTGCCATGTACAAGCTTGCATGTTTTCTTAACCGTACCGTAACGGGCTAAGAAAACTTGCCGTGTAAAAGAGCCCTAACACGAAATGCTTACAGATTTTTTTCTGTGATGAGTATGATGATGCCGACATTTTCCCTTGTCATTATCGTAAGGGTTGAACATAGCGGGAGTGCTATCGCACGCGGCAGCATCGACGTAATGATCGGCAGCATGTTCCTAGCAAATGACGGTTCTGAGCGACTGAAAAGGATAGGAGCAAGGAAAAGTGCGATTCCGTGCTGATAGACGAGGTTCAACCTTGATTAGTTTGGAGTCGGCACAGCATATTTCCTATACATACTGTAGAATGGGCAGACGACATTGTTGCCATCGCGGGAATAGCCGGGTGTCGCTGGCATAAGAATGTGGAGGTTGGCACAATCAAAGAGACGCCTATGTGACCAGTGGGTGAAGACTAGATGATGATGATGATATGATGGTGGGTGATTACTGCCTTCCTGCCCTTTTTAGGTTGGTCTGAGCGTCCTACCTATAATTTCATTTTCAACATTATCCTTTGATTGTTTCTGTGGTGTTCCATCTTCGCTAGCTTACTCTTTTAAGTTATATAAATGTTATAGATTACTTACATGTGCTGTATCTAATATAGAGAATATGAAAATAACGGAAAATAATCAAACTTTGTTCAATGGTGAATTTCCCTCGAATTCCTAAAACTTTTATTAAATTGGCGCCATAACACTAGCGTCATCTATCGACACGGAACTTAATCTTGGAACGAACTCTATATTCCGATATTTAATCTAATTGTTGCATTTTAAAGCATCAGTCTGTTTTGTTAGGGCTTAAATTTTTAAAACATTAGATTTAAAACAACTTTGTTCATTTATAACATTAAGGGGAAAACAATTCTCATTACCTATTTAGTGTAACATTTATATGTTACACTAAATTTATTTGTCTGATGCTCATCAAATAGGTTTGATTAATTTAGTTTAAATTAGTTTGACAAAATAATTGTATTACATATTTACATGAAATTTTATTCTTCAATTTAGGTTTAAAAATAAGTTTATCTATCATTGGAGTTCAAACAAACGAAACGTAAAGTTACCAAAATAGTTTCATATTTCTTTTGATTATTTCTTTTGTTTATTTCCTAGTTCATTTTTTCAATTTTTTTTTTCTATTCTTTATTCGTCTATTTGTTAAACTTGTTTTGTTTTGCTCATGGATATAACGTAATCAAAAGGAAGTCGCATTCACTAATACCTACCTTTATCATACTTTGAAATACCAAAAAAGGTACTTACTCAAATTGTTACTTTTTTTTGTATTTATGCTCAAAACTAATAATTCATTAGAATATTAATAGCGTTATACAGTCGTTATTACAAAATAATAATAAATGATAACTATCTATTTCTACAAGAAGTGTTTTTCAAAAGAAACATACAAGAAATCAGCGCCAAATTCAAATCGTTTGTTACGTCATAACCGCCGCTCTGTGTTTGTCGGCTTGTGTCGGCAAAAGTATAAAGAGAGCCGCCACTGAGGTTTGCCGCTTTTTCGTTGAACGGACTTCAGTTGATTTGTAGCACGCGTTGGATCAGTTGATTGTTCTTGATTACCTATTCTGAAAGTTAAAATGGTAGAACCAGGTAAGTGTATGACGCAGAAACTTCTTGATCTGATGCAGGAGACTGGGTACCCGCTGGTGCAGAACAACGGCCAAAGGAAATTTGGGCCGCCTCCGAACTGGACTGGCCCTGCGCCCCAGAAAGGCTGCGAAGTCTTCATCGGCAAGCTCCCAAGAGAAATCTTCGAAGATGAACTAGTGCCCGTGTTCTCAAAGATGGGTAAGATCTACGAAATGCGTCTTATGATGGATTTCTCTGGCTCCAACCGGGGTTACGCCTTCGTAACGTACACGAACAAGTCCGATGCCTCCAGGGCTGTGAAGGAACTGAACGGCATCGAGATCAGACCGCGGCGACACATTGGCGTCGTCAAGTCTGTCGATAACTGTCGCCTGTTCGTCGGCAATATCCCGAAGACAAAGACTAGGGAGGAAGTGTACGAGGAACTATCGAAGCGCGTGGGTGGGATTGTGGACTTGATCATGTACAAGAGCTGGTATGACAAGAACCTGAACCGCGGCTTCGCATTCGTCGAGTTTGCTTCTCACCGCGCGGCGGCGATGGCACGACGGGCGCTTGTTCCTGGCTGCGTGAAGATATGGGACCAGGAGCTGATGGTGGACTGGGCTGAACCGGAGCCCGATATTGACGATGAGCAGATGCAAAGGGTGAGCAGATTCTAATGTTGCTCGGCGTACCTATTATTTCTTGATTGTCCTCTCGTTTATCTCTTGTTCAGTTTACAAGATCGCATTGCATTTGTTTATTTAAAATCGCGCACGGCGAGTTTGAATAGCGATGGTTAACATTTGTTTGAATTAATCGTACCAAACATTCAAAGTACCTAGTCTTTCGTCTTCTAATATTTTTTTTTGTGAATAGGTTTTCTATTCGAAAAACTGCTGTTGCCGCTTTTTGTTCAACATTTAATGTTTGCTTTAAGGCAATTATCTTAAGCTTTGCATGTCTTGGCAGGTGTCTAAAGTTGACAATTAGTGTCATATAGCGATTGTTTATTTATACCAACGTGATCTGAGGGACACCTGCCGAGTGTTTATGCAAAACATTTTAATTTATTAAATCTGCATCTTGTTGCAGGTAAAGGTGCTCCATGTTAGAAACTTCCTACCCAAGACCACACCTGAAACCATCCAGGCAGTATTCGAGGCAGCCATAAACAATCAAATTGAGCGAGTTAAAAAGTTCTATGACTATGCATTCATTCATTTCTACCAACGTGAGCATGCTGAGTTGGCCATGGCGAAGTTGCAAAATGCTGAAATTGATGGAACCAATGTTGAAATACGATGGGCAAAACCAGTTGTTCGTGAAATTTACCGCATTCAGAAGATGAACAGGGGCAATTCGAAGTTCAACAACAGTTTCAACCTGTCTCAAACCCTGTTGCTCTATAAACAGCAGTTGGAAAAGAAGGAATACATATCCTCTCCTAAAGAAGATGAAGGCATTGGGTCTGTGGGTGCAGGGGATTCGTCTTGTGGGTCTCCGTCGGATATCAATTCTACCTATCCATATGTGACTACAGAAAGTTACTCATTGGCTCCAGCTAAACTTGATTCAATGTGTAAGAGGTAAGTTAATTTTAGTTGCTTGTTTTCTATTAATCCCATATAAGCCTATTTATCTAGGTACGAATTCTTGAACTGTAACTTAATTGATTTCCTGGAATAAGGATTGTTTCATTGTTCTCCTACTGTTCATTTTGGATGCTCATAAAGGTATCTCTCTTCTATACAGGTATATGTGGGCACCTCCAGTCTACAACTGCCAAAAGTACATAGACGCTGCAAGCATGGAGATATGGATTGGAAGAGTTGAGCTACCTCACATTGGTTTGCCTCTACTGAGTGTTCCTCGAAGACTTGGACCTCTGGAAACAAGTCCCTGTCTGACCATGCAACAGGCACACATTGCAGCTGCTGAAATTGCATTGCAAGTTATTAAGGTAGGTGGAATTTTTTTTGTACCTACTAGTTGTGCCTGGCATGCATTGCAATCCACGCACAGCTCGGGCACAGGCCTTTTGCCTAACTGGCAACATAGCCAACATGGCTAACTTCAAAATCTGTTGGAGTGCAGCCTTAGGGATGCTATGAAGCAAGGACTTCGAAAATTTTCGGACTTGGAAAATGTTCTGTTTTATTTTTCTGTAATTTCCCATTTCTATTGCAGTTTTATTCAGGCCTTAGTTTATTTTTTGTAGTTTCTATGAAACGTTCGCGCTCGCGATTTCGCGGTTATTTCGAAAACTGCGTCCTAGTCAAAAAATAATCAAAAATACCTCCCGCCCTCCCGTGACACCTCCGATCACAGCAGCATCCCAACATGTTTTAATTTTTTTTAAGTTTCATATTTCTTAAACGGTGCGTCGCCGTCGGGCCTTGCTTTTCAAAATCTAAATGATTTTTATGGACAAGGTAAATAAGGTGCTGCAATCAAGGTGGCAGACTTCATCGAAAAAGAAATCTCCGATAATTTGGCTAAAGCCTCTGCCCCTAAGCGTAACCAAGG
The DNA here is from genome assembly GCA_905163415.1 of Noctua fimbriata. Taxonomy (NCBI): domain Eukaryota; kingdom Metazoa; phylum Arthropoda; class Insecta; order Lepidoptera; family Noctuidae; genus Noctua; species Noctua fimbriata. The sequence continues at coordinate 15,023,561 of LR990925.1, read as the reverse complement.
TAAAAGACCGACCGACACTTGATAAATTTCTCGTGTTTTTTTACAATATGCCGCGGGGTTTTTTTTACATCTCACGGTTTGCGACTGGAGCAACAATTTCTTTCTCGAAAAGCTTTTCATCAGAGCTATCATTTTGGAAATATAGAGCGATTTATTTGAAACAAAAAGCTGGCCACGTGCCGTGTCGGGCCACGCACAATGTAGGGTTCCGTAGTTGCCCATTAAAATATGCGGATTTGCCTCCGAACGATGATTTTTACTGTAATAATAAAAAACCAAACTACATATTATGTTATCCAAGTACAAGGAAAATGTTATCCAAATACATTTTATAAGTTGGGAGGAAAACTATCACAGCTAATTTCGTTAAACAAAAGGTGTAAGTAGTGCCTTAACGAAGCCGAAAGGCACTTGTTCTCCCCGTCTCTGCGATGTTATTTTTGTTCTAGACCATACCTGGGAACCTTCTAGTTGTTTTTAAGTTTTTTTTTTTTTTATATATATATCCTCCGTACTATCTATTTAATCTATCCATCAGCACTGTTTTGAGGGCGTTACAAAAGAAAAGAAAAAAAAGGCGTAAAACGTGATTTTTCACCAAAAAAAGGCGTTTCCCAGCAATAATTTAGGTTCCTTATCGTATCGTAGGGTAACTTAGTTTGATGTATAATGGTTGGTTGACGTGAAGAAGGTGAAGGAAGGGTCCGTCTACACCCTGTATATACTACCACTGTGAATTTTCTCACACACCCAAACACAACCGTTTAGCTCGTAGAGGGGAGGGGGGGGACACTTGAGTCAAACAAAAAAAGCACTTCAAAGCTTAATATTTCACTAACGTATCCCTAAATCGAAAAATTATTTGAACAAAGTCAATATTTTATTAAAGACCTACCCAACATCATACAGGATACGCGAGAAAAAAATCCCCACTTTACATGTATGTCCAGAAGAAAAAAAAAAATACTTCTCGAGATTTTATTTTACAACTTTATCTAATCTGTATAGTCATGCCAAATTGCAGCTTTCTGGTAGTAAGTCTGTGCTAAGCTGCAGACGGACGGACATGGCTAAACTATGAGGGTTCCTTGTTGCCTACGGAACCCTAAAAATGATCCTGATGGATCCTCAAAAACATTAATTTCTCTTGCTTAAAATCTGAAGGATTTTACTTGATAACATCTTCACTTGCAATTGATTTCAGACGCTGAAGGCAGACCTTATTCAGCAGTCGATGCCGCCACCGCCGCTCGCGCCGGTCTACCCTAACATCATGTCACCGATGCAGAGCTGCTTCAATCTACCATATGATTACAGGAGCCCGCAAACGGCCATCTACCAACCCAGACCGATGCCTGTCACCATGCCAATCTGGAGAAATGTTTGATTTCTAAATTCTAAATTAATGCTAGGTATTGATTCTCGGGATTCTACACCCTATTCCTAAGTGAATAAGGTCAGAATACTTTTGTAACCTCTTGTTGTTGCTGCTCATGAAATCTTAACGGCAATTTGATGGTTGTGCAGTTGGGATTTCTTGAACATTTTAAAGTTAAGTTGTTGGAGAAAAAGTATTTTAGGCTAAGCGACTTTTGTAGTCTGTCAAAACAAAGGTCATGAGGAAGACCTATTCGTGACTTCTTTGTTTTGACAGAGTTTAGTATGTTTTTGACCTTTTGTATATCAGACGCGCAATCGCAGCAGTTTTCTTTGACGATGGAAGTTTTAGACGTTCAGTTTTTGATTTTTGTATTTTTTAGACTCCAAGTAACTTATTTTTTGTATTTGTTAATTATTATAATTCTAAATCAAGAGTAGGTATCTTAATTGTGACCGATTGGTAGTTTAAAATTGAATTTTAAACTAATCGATCGCAATTTAGAGATTTGCTAAAGTTTGATTCTCGATTGTCAATCATTTTCGGTAGTTTTTTTTTAACTAAGGCTATAATTTACAACTGTAAAGCTGCCTATTCAGTGCTTCCTTGTGCTTATATCCTAATATATTCAGAGTGAAGGCATTGCTTTGACATTTATTTTGGTTGCTATCGACTTCTATGTATTTTGTAGAATAAATAAACATTTAGAACATAACTACGCTTTTAGTTCTTACATTACTGTCTTGTGTACCCCTAGTAAAAAATATTTGTTGAACCTACTGAATACTTCAACAGGTAGATTAAAGTTCATTCTTGTTCATTGTCTCTTGCGTCATCACCACCCAGTTAGCAGAATTTCCGTTCAAACATTCATTAACTCTTTATACACTGATTTTTATTTCTCTCGTAACATATACATAAGTATACGAGGTAAATATTTTTTGCCTTTCGCGCCGTTTCCACGGAGATGGGTAGAAACCATAGGCAATATTTCGTATCCGTCAAAACCTTTTTTCAACTAATTTGATTTACCAAATGGCAAATAAATGTACAGACGCCAGCACATCAAGCTATCCGAAACTGTAAATTTTTCCTAATCAAAGTTGAACCTAGTGCTTTAGCGATAAAGTTGAAAATATATTAAAGAAATTTGATAGATTGTAATAGCTTGATGTGCTGGCGTCTGTACTTCTTAACATATTGTCAGATTGAAAAGATTTATATATATGATTTCAGATTTAAAACAAAACTCGATTAAATAATTCATAGCATGATTTAATCATTTTTTATAAAATTTGACGAAGTATACAATAGGCGAATTATTCCTAATAGTCTCCTCTAGCCCTGTCCTCCGGGGTGACAATTTGTGCCGACTGTTCACTTTGAAAACTGACTAGAGGGGACAAATGGGAAGTCTGTATTTAATTACCATAGATTTCAGCTTTTTTTATTTCTTATGCTACATAGAATCAAATAAAAAATTAACAATGTCAACACGCTTACATTAAATATTAAGTAAATAAAAATGTCAAAAAAGTTATACATATAGAATCAAATAAAAAAAAAATCATCGTTTCCTTTAATAGGTACAATCACAGATTATTAACTTATATTAACACTTAATGGTGACAACTGGGAAGACAATTCCCAGCTGTCACCCCGGAGGACAGGTCTAGAGGGGAATATTGGGAATAATTCCAATGGGCAATCACGGATTCTGGACTTTAAATAATCTTTTCTTCAAATCATCGTAGCACATCCATATACCATCACCCCTATATGAATGCGCCATATAGTGCCCAAGTGCATCATAATTCGAAATTAATCTTTAAGGTCCCATATAAAGTAGGATGTTATGGGGTATGTATTCAACCGTTTGAATGGGCTTACATCAATTTCGATTATAATTACTGATGATTTGAAGCCAAGTTTAAATCGTAGTCCAGAAATAGTGATTGCTACTTGTATACTTGATGGTCAAATGTTATAAAATTGATTAAATATTTTTGGTCTAGGAATGATGACTGATTCTACAAATAACCGGCTCTAAAATTGACAGATTCTAAAATTGACCGATTCTAAAATGACCGATTCTACAATTGACTCGCTTTACAAATGACCGATTTTTTAAATGTATGAACAGAAGTACTTTGATTTATTTGCTATTTGATTGATCAAAATAAATTTGATTGGTTTAGAATCGACCCGCCATTCTAACGTCAGGGTGCCGGCTCACGTGCGTTTTACAGTATCAGCTTTATATAAGATTTAAGAAGTTTTTAAAAAGTGTACCTATATTTCATTCCTAATTTCAAATTTGAAAAAAGTGAGATCAGGATGGCGGCTTACTTTAAAATGATGTTTGATACGTATACAGTCACGTACATTTATACTTATTTTAGTACGAAAAACGTACATGTATAAACTTTGTTTATTATTTGAGTTATACACCCGCGATTCTGGACACCAGTAATTCGAGTCTCTAAAAAAAAAAAGTAGTTGAGAAAAACCCGACTGAAAAAACTGAAAAGCATAAAACAAGAACATTTTAAATTAAACACAAACACAATATAAAAATTATGAAAATGGAATGGGCCGCCTGTTTAAAACTTTTTGTTTAATTTGAAATGTGCAGCAGACTAAGTTATTACATTATATTTACATGTACATATTTTAGGGATTCGGGTATACACAATTTATTGTAGTACAGACCTTGAGAAAAAACGAAAGTAAAATATTTTATTCCTCGCAAACACAACACATACTGCAATATGTTAATAAGAATGCTAAGGCATCATCTGTTTCATTTACTTATTAAAAGACGCCTTGATTGTGACAAATAAAGACTAATTTTCGTGTATAATTTTAAAACTAACTTGAGGTCTGAATCTTTATCTATATTTTTTGACAAGATTGGCTCATTTCTGGCACTATGTACTTATTGGTTTACAGCTGCTTTTTTATATTTAGCTCTTTAATAATGGATATTTTACTCTACATTTTCAGTGTAAACCACCTGGATATTGCCCCACCGCACGCCAGCATACTGATGGGTCAGTGAGGTCTGTTCAACACGGTCGCGACACTACCCGGCATCATCAGCCCGCCGCTTGCTGGCTCTATCGTTACTGATAAGGTATGATAAATATAACATAACATCAGGCCTGTAATCGCCCAAGGGTTACGTTAGGTTAGATACAGTCATAAGATCATTTACTAAAAGAAGACTTAACACTTCCAATAAAACAAAAATGTTGGGAAGGATGAAGCAGCCAGTAAATAAGAATATTAGATAAATTCAAAAACACTTAAGTTCCACATAGTTTCTCCATTTATACATTTTAATCCATACCGAGTATTTTATTATTTAAATTTAATTGTGACTTTCATAAGAACATTTTATTATAAAGTAGTCAAAACTGTCGAAACATTTCTCAATAGGTACTATTTATTATCTTTTTCTAATCTTTCAGACAGATGCCTTCAATTTTTGAATACAGCTATATTGTATCCCAACTCACAGCAATAAAACCTCATTCCACCTCGTTTCAGACTGCCGAACAATGGCGCATCGTATTCTTCATATCCAGCGCCATCTACATAATAGGCGCCATCGTCTGCGGATCTGTTGTTGTGTTCAGCGGAGCAGCCCTGGGTCGTTGGACTCGACACCGCCGCCAGTTACGACACAGATGGCGCTTCCGTCACCACGGCCAGAGGGTAGAACAATAAAGGTGAACGCACACTTATCCGAGCCGAAAGAATCGACCGCGCCGAACAAAACGTTCTGCCATACGTATAACGTTATTTATACGTCCGATTCGGCGCGGGTAAGTGTGCGTGATTACATAGGATTTCATACAAGTAATTCTAAAATTCGATTCTTTCGGCTTCTGCGCTTGTTTCGGCTCTTATAAGTGTGCGTTCACCTTTAAGGATTGGATCAGAACTCTGAAATGTAACTCATATTGTGATTATTTGTGATAGATGAGATTTTAAATACCTATATAATGGAATGTTTTTAAATACCTATGTGATGAAATGTTTTCTCAGAAACTTTGGTGTGTATGAGCCCAAACTGAATAACTAGGACGTTTAGATACTATTTTGTTCAAAAGCATACAATCATAAATCTCGATTATACATATTGATATCGTGCCAATCTAATTTCAACTTTCATCATCATGTTGTTAGATACTTGATTACTTTTAGAGATTACTCAAACTATCGTTTTGTATGTAATGTCGCTTTGAATGTTACCGAATGCTGTATGTACTGATTAAGAATATAATTATTTTGTACGTGTTGTGTATTTGACATCATATTAAAGTTATTGAACTTTTTTGTGTATTTTGACTATTTACCCCATATCAGTAACGGAGAAACTGGGCTCCATTGTAACTAAAGAAACATTGGTATGGATTCACCATGCTTTACACGAAATGCTTGCAGATTTTAATCTGTGATGTGTGGGATGATGCAGACATTATCCTCTTGTCATTATCGTAAGGGTTGAACATAGCGGGAGTGCTATCGCAAGCAGCAGCATCCACGATGTGATCGGCAGCATGCTGTTTCTCGCTCTAGCAAATGACTGTTCTGAGCGATTGAAAAGGATAGGAGCATGGAAAAGTGCGATTCCGTACTGATAGATGAGGTTCAACCTTAATTAGTTTGGAGTCGGCACAGAATATTTCCTACTATCTATACTACATATAGAATGGGCAGAAGAAATTGTTGCCATCGCGGGAAGAGCTGGGTGACGCTGGCAAAAGAACGTGGAGCTTGGCACAATCAAAGAGAGGCCTATGTGACCAGTGGGTGAACACTGGGTGATGATGTGATGATACTATAGAATCTATTGGTCGCCATCTTAGTAGGTGATTACTGCCTTCCTAGCTATAATTTCATTTTTAACATTTTGATAGTTTCTTTGGTTTTCCATTTCTGTACTTGATTCCCATCTTCGCTAGCTAGTTTGTAGGTAGTGTAAAATTGGTTCCCATTTCACCGCCAACGTACACAGAACGCGATACCTCGCCAGCGCCAAGCTATACATGTATAACGAAGTATACAGTAAACAGTAGTGATGAGGGCATCGTCATATCTATGAATTAGATTTACACGCCTAGTTAAGTTTGATTTATAATTTTACGAATATAAATAAAACTTGATTAAATATTTTCATAAATGTTTTATTTAGCATTATCCCTAGTAAGAAATACCAGTATAAATTATAAGTACCAAAGAAACGAAAACATAACTCCATTAGAGCTCTAAGAAATGAGGTACAAGTCTATTTGTTTTATGACGTCATTCCTTGACTTCATTTCAAGTCCTTGGCACTCAGAGCACGATAAATTCAATTGTGATTAGGGATGTGGTCTGTGGTTTTTCTTCCTTCTATTTTTGTCTACTCACGTTTTTTAATGTTAAGTCAACGTTTTTTACCGCGCCGAGCATTCCCAGGGATCATCCCATAAATTCGATCGGACGGGCAACGACAGCTCATCCGAACCCAGTTCTTCATTCATTTTTCACTATTGTGTACTTATTAGTAAAACTAAAACAGTGTATAAGCAAATTGAAAGAAGGAAACGTGCGCGTCCAGATTGGTGCTGCACTATGCCGGGGCACGGAAATCCAATTGTTTTGTAGGGATGGGAATATAATGATCGACAAGGATTGATAACAACTATTTAATTCCGGATCGGCAACTATCTGAAGGTCGAAATTCGTCTATTTTCCTTTTGTTATAAAATAGTTAACCGAGTTCATATTTTACTGACCTCAAATTTTTCAATAGTAGTATTTATAAATATTTCAACGGGCCAAATCAAACAGTGAGTACAGTACAGTACATTGCACAGTGCAGTGTACAGTGCGGTACTGTACAGTGTGGTGTGATAACTTTCGCGTCCGTCACTGGCCGACTATATATCAAGTCCATTATTATTACTATACTCTTTGATCAAGTCCTTGGCGTTCTGGGGACATAAAACATTTTCGGAGTTTTTGTTTTTGCCGATTTTAAGACAAATAAGGGCTTTACTTCTGTGTGGAAAAGTAAAAAACAGTAATATATTAAATATCGCCAACCCGCCTGCCAAGCGTGGCGATTATGGCAAAAACCCCCCTTTGGGGGAGGCCTGTGTCCAGCAGTGGACGTCTTCCGGCTGAAATGATGATGATGATGATGATGATATTAAATAGGTAATAAAATGAAACGAAGCTGTCAAATACAGTAAATTTATTTTTAATAGGTAGTTAAAAATTAAGAGCTTCTAATGAAGTCGTGGCGCTGGTGGCACGAAATCTGAAACTTCTATTGAAGTCCGTGGCGGTGAAAAGGTTAATACTGCATGTACTGCTATAGAAAATATGAATACGGCTCTGAGAAAATAATTAAGCTTTTATTAAATGGGGAATTCCCCCTCGCATTCCTAAAACTTGGAATTGGCGCCATCTATCGGCACGGAAATTAATCTTGGCACGAAATTACTATATCTTCCGATTATTTAATCTAATTGTTACATTTTAAAGCATCAGTATGTATTATTATTGGCTTGAATTTTTAAAACATTAGATTTAAAACAACTTTGGTAATTTATGACAAAGGATTTAATGAGATAACAATTTCTCAATATTTCTGTAAAACTTATTGATTCTCTGATGCTCATTTAACTAATTTTGTATATCAAATAGGTTTTATAAAATAATTGTTTTAAATAGTTACTTGAAATTCTAGTCTTCAATAGGTTTAAAATTATGTTTATCTGTGATTGGAGTTCAAGCAAACGATACGTAAAGTTACCAAAATAGTTTCATATTTCTTTTGATTATTCCCTTGTATATTTTTTTCAATTATTTTTCTATACTTTATTCGTTTATTTGTCAAACTTGTTTTGTTTTGCTCATTAATATAACGTAATCAAACGGAAGTCGCTTTCACTAATACCTACCTTTGTCCTTCTCTTTGAAATCCCGAAGACAAGTTACCTACTCAAATTTTTACTTTTTTTTGTATTTCTTCTCAAAACTAATAATTAATTAGAGTATTAATAGAGTTATACAGTCATTATTACAAAATAATAATATGTGATAACTATCTATTTCTACAAGAAGTGTTTTTCAAAAGAAACATACAAGAAATCAGCGCCAAATTCAAATCGTTTGTTACGTCACAACCGCCGTTATGTGTTTGTCAGCTTTGTCGGCAAAAGTATAAAGAAAGCCGCCACTTTGGTTTGCCGCTTTTTCGTTGAACGTACTTCAGTTGATTTGTAGCACGCGTTGGATCAGTTGATTGTTCTTGATTATTCTGTAAGTTAAAATGGGAGAGCCAGGCAAGTGCATGACGCGGAAACTTCTTGATCTGATGAAGGAGACTGGGTACCCGCTGGTGCAGAGCAACGGCCAAAGGAAATTCGGGCCACCTCCGAATTGGACTGGCCCTGCGCCCCAGAAAGGCTGCGAAGTCTTCATCGGCAAGCTCCCAAGAGAAATCTTCGAAGATGAACTAGTACCCGTGTTCTCAAAGATGGGTAAGATCTACGAAATGCGTCTTATGATGGATTTCTCTGGCTCCAACCGGGGTTACGCCTTCGTAACGTACACTGACAAGTCCGATGCCTCCAGGGCTGTGAAGGAACTGAACGGCATCGAGATCAGACCGCGGCGACACATTGGCGTCGTCAAGTCTGTCGATAACTGTCGCCTGTTCGTCGGCAATATCCCGAAGACAAAGACTAGGGAGGAAGTGTACGAGGAACTATCGAAGCGCGTGGGTGGGATTGTGGACTTGATCATGTACAAGAACTTGTATGACAAGAACCTGAACCGCGGCTTCGCATTCGTGGAGTTTGCTTCTCACCGCGCGGCGGCGATGGCACGACGGGCGCTTGTTCCTGGCTGCGTGAAGATATGGGACCATGAGGTGATGGTGGACTGGGCCGAACCGGAGCCCGATATTGACGATGACCAGATGCAAAGGGTGAGCAGATTCTAATGTTGCTCAGCGTACCTATTATTTTTCAATTGTCCTCTCGTTTATCTCTTGTTCAGTTTATAAGATCGCATTGCATTTTGTTTATTTAAAATCGCGCACGGCGAGTTTCAATAGCAATGGTTAACATTGGTTTTATTTAATAATAGCAAACATTCAAACATTAAAGGTATTCGAAAAAACTGCTATTGCTGCTTTTTGCTCATCATTTATTGTTTGCTCTAAGGTAATTATCTTAAGCTTTGCATGCCTTGGCACGTGTCTAAAGTTGACAATTAGAGTCCTATAGCGATTGTTTATTTAAACCAATGCGAGCTGCGCGACACCTGCTGAGTGTTTAGGTATGCAAAACATTTTAATTTATTAAATCTGCTTCTTGTTGCAGGTAAAGGTGCTCCATGTTAGAAACTTCCTACCCAAGACCACACCTGAAACCATCCAGGCAGTATTTGAGGCAGCCATAAACAATCAAATTGAGCGAGTTAAAAAGTTCTATGACTACGCATTCATTCATTTCTACCAACGCGAGCATGCTGAGTTGGCCATGGCGAAGTTGCAAAATGCTGAAATTGATGGAACCAATGTTGAAATACGATGGGCAAAACCAGTTGTTCGTGAAATTTACCGCATTCAGAAGATGAACAGGGGCAATTCGAAGTTCAACAACAGTTTCAACCTGTCTCAAACCCTGTTGCTCTACAAACAGCAGTTGGAAAAGAAGGAATACATATCCTCTCCTAAAGAAGATGAAGGCATTGGGTCTGTGGGTGCAGGGGATTCGTCTTGTGGGTCTCCGTCGGATATCAATTCTACCTATCCATATGTGACTACAGAAAGTTACTCATTGGCTCCAGCTAAACTTGATTCAATGTGTAAGAGGTAAGTTAATTTTACAGTTACTTGTTTTCTATTAATCCCATATAAGCCAATTTATCTAGGTATGAATTTTCGAACTGTAACTTAATTGATTTCCTGGAATAAGGATTGTTTTGTTTGCCTACTGTTCATTTTGGATGCTAATAATGTTTTTTCTTCCATACAGGTACATGTGGGCACCTCCAGTCTATAACTACCAAAAGTACATAGACCCTACAAGCATGGAGATATGGATTGGAAGAGTTGAGCTACCTCACATTGGTATGCCTCTGCTGAGTGCTCCTCGAAGACTTGGACCTCTGGCAACAAGTCCCTGTCTGACCATGCAACAGGCACACATTGCAGCTGCTGAAAGTGCGTTGCAAGTTATTAAGGTATGCGGACATTTTATGTATTTTTTTTTTTCACCTTCCCTTGTGTGTGTAGAGCAAAATTTCATCAAAATCCGCCTCTTAAGAAGACTCACTGACCAAAATCTGTGCAACAGTTAAGGACATGTATGTTAGGGTATGAACAGACATTGATTTTTATTTTTATAGATTTTCTTCAAATATTTTGATTTTTGCTAATGCTGTTTACGTTGTATTTGGTACATAGATACACTCACGCTTTTTTCCTATGCAGGTTGACATAACGTATGTAACGGTCCATGTTCATACACATACATGCCAGTTGCGAGTGCTACATGTTCTATTTGATCTTTAATACCCAGCCTAGAATCCGTTTCTCTGCCTAGAATGCTCTTTTACATCACAACGGATTGTAAAAAATGATCCTGATGGATCCTCAAAAATATTAATTTCTCTTGCTAAAATCTGAAGGATTTTACTTGATAACATAATATTTAACTTCACTTGCAATTGATTTCAGACGCTGAAGGCAGACCTTATTCAGCAGTCGATGCCGCCACCGCCGCTCGCGCCGGTCTACCCTAACATGTCACCGATGCAGAGCTGCTTCAATCTACCATATGATTACAGAAACCCACAAACGGCCATCTACCAACCCAGACCGATGCCTGTCACCATGCCAATCTGGAGAAACATGTGATTTCTAAATTCTAAATAAATTCTAGGTATTGATTCTCGGGATTCTACACCCTATTCCTAAGTGAATGAGGTCAGAATTCTTTTATAACCTCTTGTTGTTGTTGTTGTTGCTCATGAAATCTTAATGGCAATTGGGTGGTTGTGCCGTTGGGATTTCTTGAACATATTAAAGTTTAGTTGTTGGAAAAAAAGTATTTTAGGCTAAGCGACTTTTGTAAACTCTGTCAAAATGAAGTCCCGAATGGGAAGACCTATTCCTGACCTCTTTTTTTCGACAGAGTTTAGTAGTATGTTTTTGACTTGTTGTATATCAGACGCGCAATCGCAGCAGTTTTTCTTTGACCATCGAAGTTTAGACGTTCGGTTTTTGATTTTTGTAATGTTTCGACTCCCAAGTAACTTATTTTTTGCATTTGTTAATTATTATAATTCTAAATCAAGAGTAGGTATCTTAATTGTGACCGATTGGTAGTTTAAAATTGAATTTTAAACTAATCGATCGCAATTTAGAGATTTGCTAAAGTTTGATTCTCGATTGTCAATCATTTTCGGTAGTTTTTTTTAACTAAGGCTATATTTACAACTGTAAAGCTGCCTATTCAGGGCTTCCTTGTGCTTATATCCTAATATATTCAGAGTGAAGGCACTGCTTTGACATTTATTTTGGTTGCTATCGACTTCTATGTATTTTGTAGAATAAATAAACATTTAGAACGTAACTATGCCTTTGATTCATACATTACTGTATCTTGTGTAACTTTACCCCTAGTAAAAAAACATTTTTTGAACCTACTGAATACTTCATTCTAGTTCATTGTCTCTTGCATAATCACCACCCAGTTAGCAGAAATTACCCTTCAAACTTTCATTCTCTTTCTAAACACTGACTTTCATTTCTCTCGTAACAACGTACTAAGCAGAGGTAAATATTTTTTGCCCTTAAAGAAATACATGAAAAATGTACGTTTTTGTACTAAAATACTTAATTATAAATATCTGTGTATGTATGCGTACCAAGTGATTTTAAAGTGAGCCGCCATCCTGATGTCAGGTTGGCGGGTGAATTTTAATTCTATTACCCTTTTTTCAAATTTGATAAACCAATCGAATCTATTTTGATCAACCAAATAGCAAATAAATGTACAGACGCCAGCACATCAAGCAATCTGAACCTGTAAAATTTCGTGGTGTTTAGTCTAGGAATTACTAATTCGCGAAATGACTACGGTCTATTTCTTGGAATGGACAATTCTATAGATGACATATTCTACAATTGACTGATTCTACAAATGACTGATTTTTTTAAATGTATGAATGGAAGGGAAGTACTTTGATTTAAATCATATTATGAATTATTTAATCGAGTTTTCTTTTACAGTCTGACAAGAAATTAAGACGTACATTTATTTACTATTGATTGATCAAAATAGTTTGATTGGTTTAGAATCAACAACCCGCCATTCTGACGTCAGGGTGACGGCTCACGTGCGTTTTATAATATCGGAGATTGTATAACATTTAAGATTTTAAATAGTGTTCCTATATGTACTTACAATTGACGTTCATTTCATTCCTAATGTCAAATTAAAAGTTATTTGAATTGGGTAGTTGACACCATTAAACAATAATTTCAAGACACAAATTCTCTAAAAAATACTTCATTTTAGACCTGAAAACCAGATTAATTTTCAATTAATTGCAAAATTAGATTTTTAGTTGCTTTGAAATCAATAAATAGTTGAGTCTTTAAATAGTGACGTCATAGCATGCTATTGCCATTCAAAATATAAGGGGGAATCACGTTTTGACAACTCTTAAAAAGTATGTCTTTTGATTGGTTTGTCAACTACCCTATTAAAATTCACCCGCCAACCCGACATCATGATGGCGGCTTACTTTAAAATGTTTGCTACGCTTACAGACATTTTACGTACATTTATCAGTTATTTTTGATTTATTTGGAAGTCATACACCCTCGATTCTGGCGCGACACCAGTATTTTGAGTCCGAGTTCTTAAAGTATTTTATAAATAAAATTCCCAAGTTTGCACAGGATATTTATTATTGTTGTAAACTGCTTTAATAACCTAGTAATTTGTACAGGTAATACGAAAGCTTTTTACCGGTATACAAACACTCCGGCGAATCCTTCTTCTGGGGACATTCGCAAATCGGTAAACACGGTGCATTTTCCTCAATCCTGAAGTATCCGTCCTTGCAAACGCATCCCAGATTGCCGCATTGTTCTTCACTGTCGCAGATGGATGGATTCATGAGTGCAGAGCATGTATCGTTCGAGCATGATTTCTTGCATTCCGTAAAGACTTCATTTTGGCCACACTTCGGGATTGCTGGAAAATAACGTGATTAAGTAAATTAAAACCTGGAATTCGCTAAGAGAAAGTCGTGTCGGTCTAATTAGGCACAAAATATAAAATAAACATTGGCGCCGAATCAGGCCGAATCGAACATGTAGCACCCCGTACTGCAATGCTGCGATTCATAGACTGGACATGGGATTAGCTTTAAGTTAGCGACTTATACGAATATAAACTTTTCGCTTTAACGAATATGGACATCACATCCGTGAGAAGGTCCTTAGTTAAGTACCTAATAGTCAAATAAGTGTATTCAGGGAGTCTCACTTTCAGCCTCTGAAATCAAGAATATGACCATATTTTGTATAGTTAAATAGTACTTAGATATCTTCGAAACTAATACTCACGGCATTCATGTATAGGTATGCAAACACCGCTAGCGTCTCTTGCATATCCATCATCGCAGTAGCAGGATGGATGACAGTCTCTGTCGTTGTAACCAGGACAGCTTCTCTTGTTGTGTAAATGAAGCGTGTGGCAGATGTTATCGCATGGACCACCGCATGCGAAGTGTTCGTTGGGGCCCGGACATTTGTCTGAAAATTATAAAGGTTAGTAATAAGCAAGATTGTTTATTAATACAACCATAATTAACCACTCGCAAGATATACCTAATTCTCGCTTATGGACCCAATAATATGTCCAGCGTCTTGGCCAGTTGTCCGGACTTTTCGGCTTTTTGAAAAACTAGTATTGTATTGTGTAACGGGCTGGAGGCCTACTATGAACTATTATTGCGATTCAATTGACGACCTAAAATAAACTGCTTTGCTATTTCATACCACGACGTCATTAGAGCGATCCAGTTTAGGTTGACTCCAAATCAAGTCTGCAATTGGATCGCAAACCATTTTTGTTCATTCATTTTTCGTACCATGACGTGACATTTCAACTTAAATTGGATAGCTTAAGTGTCAAATTAAGCGATCCAAAAAAAGTTGCTACTTTCTTGGCGTGAAGTGAATCGTTTTGTTAATAACTTTTAAAAAATAGTGAAAATATACGTAATTCAAGGTATTTCAATTGAATACTTAGTGTGTTAATGTAAAAAAGTGATTTCTAGAGCTATTTTTATTGTAATGTCTGACTAATTAGTCATTTTTGAATTCTTAGAAAATGATAATGAAATAAACACAACACGGCGACAAAAAAGACGTCTAACACGGGAACAATCAGACCCCTTTGATTTGGAAGATGCAGAATTTATAAAGCGATATCGGTTGTCTAAAAAATTGGTATTAGAACTGTGTGATGAGCTGAGGCCATTGTTGAAAAATCCAACAAAATCAACTGATTTATCAGTAGAGACAAAGGTAGAAGTCAAATTATTCACAAAACAATAAACATTATATGGCACAATATTATAAGTTATCTGGATAGATGCACCTACTCATTTAGTATCATTTTTTTTTAGGTTTTAACTACACTATCGTTCTATGCGACAGGGTCATACCAGAGACCCATTGGAGACATAAGTGCTCACTCTATAGCTCAGCAAACATTTTCCTCTATAATAGCTAAAGTAACGGCATGCATTGATTCTCCTGAGATAAGAAGGAAATACATTACTTTTCCCAAAAATTTTGAAGAAAGAAATAAAATAAGGGCAAGGTTAATTATTTTGTTATCTATATTCCTTTCTATATATATTATAAACCAGGTAAGTCTGTTGTGTTACCACTTGCATAATAGTAACTTTATTTTAGGTTTTATCAAAAATTTAACATCCCCGGTGTACTGGGATGTATCGACTGCACACAAATAGCAATAGTTAGACCAGTTGAAAATGAAGAAAGATATTTTTGTAGAAAGCACTATCATTCATTAAATGTTCAGTTGGTAAGTTTTTGTTAAGTTACTGCATTGTTAATATACAATACCTGTATGTTAAGTATATTGAACACTTTTCAAGTAGCAAAAATGCTCAGAATGACATGCAAGTATTTGTAGCAAATAGTTACAACTTTAAGATGTAATTTACCATGTTGTAATCTATATTTTGTATACAGATTTGTGATGCGGACATGCAGATCACTAGTGTAGATGCTAGCTATGGTGGGGCAACACACGATTCATTCATTTGGAATGTGCACCCATTAAAATCACATTTAGAAAATATAAATGAATGTACATGGTTACTAGGTAAGATTAGAAGTATATTTTTTTAAATAAATTAAACAAATTATAAACTTAATCACTTTAATCTTAAATTCTACAACTATTGATAAAATAAATTTAATAATTTTCCTTGGTAACAAAATACTTTGTAATTGGTCATATATTTAACATTAATAATCACTAAAATATAAAACCTTTGGCATCATTTTAGTCTTATAAAAATAATTATTTGGCTTACAAATTCTAAAATAACAAAATATATTTTAACATGAATTAAATTTTCCTATTTGCAGGTGACTCGGGATATCCATTGAGAAGTTATATGATGACACCCATTATCAATGCAAATCCTGATACACCAGAGAGCCATTACACAAATATGCATGTCCAGACTAGGAATATAATTGAGAGAACAATTGGGCTACTTAAAGCAGGTTTTCGTTGCCTTCTGGTACACAGAGTTTTACACTACAGACCAAAAGTTGCCGCCTCTATTATAAATGCTTGTGTGATTCTGCATAACATTTGTAATAGAGCTAACATTCCTGTGCCAGAATTAAGTAACGAAGACATACTTCAAGAAACCCAGATGCAGGTGAATTTGACTGATACTCATAATGAAAGTGTCAGCAGCAACAACCAAGCTCTTCAACGTGGTGTAACCATCAGAAACACCCTCATTCGCCATCTGTGGGATGCCCGACTGACCTAGAATGATAATTTGACAATTTAGTATTATAGAATAATTACATTCGAAGACACATGATGTGTGATTATGAGAATAGTATAGTATGCTTAAAATATCTTTTAATTATTATTACTTTTTAAGCATATTAGACTTGTATGATATTTTAATATAATTTCTCCTAACAAATGAAGATTTAATTTTTGTTTATTAGATTCTATAATTATTATGTTCTTAGTTAAGGTTGTTTTTATGAATCTCTATGTAATAAAAATATAAATTTACCTTGACCGCAATATTTCTTTCATTTCCTTCATTTCTTGTAGAATGTTTTTCAGGGTTTCACTGTTTTGTTCCTCTATGTTGGCTCTCCTCTCAGATATGCGAATAAGAGCCCGGCGAGCCGCGTCCTGTGTCATTGGTGGCTCTCGTCGCGTGTGTCGTCGGCGGCGTGGTGAGCGCCGAGGAGTGCTCTGCAGGTCTGGCGCACCAGTGGAGGAGGTGATGGTGGTGGTGGTGGTGTGGTGTGCTCGAGAGTGGGTGGCGACGCAGGTGTCACTCTGGTTGATGGCCCTGCTTCCATGATTTCTGGGCTCATCCCTTCATGAAGATAGACTGGACAGAGAGTCAGTATACTCTCAGAACCCGTCTCGCCTTCCAGAACTGTGGGCACACTGCTTGTACCAATATTTAATGGCGTGTCCAAGCCACTCTCTGTTCTTAATTCCTGCAAATCATAATTAATTCTCTTCCTTCATTTACATCACTAAAATGACATGCAACTGTGCAAATATTTTTATACAATATGAACGAATGAGCAAGTATAAAAAATAATACTCACTTGTTCAAATGGCTCTACCCGCATACCAGGCAGGCCGGTACCAAAGTCATCTCCTAAGATCTGAAGGAATTTTTTTTCAATGTCTGTCATCTTTTTTATCTCTGACGGACCTCCTCCAGTCTGCTGGTGAGATGCTCTAGTAGCTGCAGCCAATTTCTTCAATTTGGATTTATAATCATTCCAATACTAAAAAATATATATTATCTTGTTAAGTTGCACGGAAATATTTTTTTGACAAAAATAAATTATTAATAGTTAATTTATTCTTTTCACTTACTTTGCACCATCCTTTCCAATCTTTAATTGCACCATTACCATGGGAATTTAAATTCTGGGCTATATTCTCCCACATATTCCTTGAAAATTCCCTAGCTTGGGATGTTTTATTATAGCCCGTTGCTATGGCTTTATTTTGGTTTAAAAATTCCCAAAGCTGCTCAAGTTGACCGTAAGTCACTCTTCGACGCGATACATCACTGTAAAAAAAAAACACTTAAAATACTTTGGCACACTTAAAAAACTCTCAAGTACGCTTTTGAGATAAAGAAGTTTGTAAGTTTACTTTATGAAAATATTATATTCACAAACTCCACAAGAATACTTACGCCATTATTCGTATTACCAATTATTTTACCTCAGTGAAACATTAAAAATACTAACAATAACACCTATGTTCTCTCGATAATAATTTGAGATACTTAAACTTTCAAAACAAATCGCAACAACAACAACCGCTTCCTGTCAAATCAAATATGAGTGGAGGTGCGTTCTAAACTCGTCCTATTCAAAATTATTTTTACGATAACATTAAGCAAATCTTTAATTTGTAATTTAAAGAATTATATAAATTACTATTATTTAATGAGTACTAAAAAGGGCTAATGGCATATAATTTGACGCATAGAAGTGCAATTTTAAAATGTATTTGTTGTAATTTTTACACAAAATAACCGTAACTTACCGCTATAATTTCATCAACTAGGTTTCGAAACGCAACGCATATGGTTCGAGTAAACGAGACAGACTTATGCAACGACTGCACAGCGTCATCTCTTTCTCACACCGCGGACCACAGACAAATTATGTTCGTTCATTCCTCCGTGAGCAATTCAAACGCCAGTTAGTTATAGGCACTTCATGGTACCAATCTTAGCGATTCAGTTTAGGTACCTAGACTGGATTGCCTCGGAATTGAACGGCTAACTAAAAGTTGATGGTAGGCCTCCTGGTGTCCGCATCTCCACGTCAAAACGCAAAAAAAAAACAGGTATGTCCGAAGTTCCGGACTATTCGACATGGTAAGTAACTCTTGATGCATCCAATAAAAAAAAAGCTTCGGCTTCAGCTTCGGCCACTTTGGGCCAAAGACATAACCTTCAGCTTCGGCCAAAATTGGCCGAACTTTTACCCGAAGCCGAAGGTATCTGGGAAGCGCCGAAATTCAACGAATTGTTAAGAGAGTGCGATGGAAGGGGTGACACGTGGGGTCAATGTTCACACATTACGAAGTGTTTTTATCTTTGGCAAAGTTGCAAGGTAAATTTTAACCGACTCCTGAAATAGGAGGAGGCTATGTATTCCACAAGCATATTTGTTTTCATGTATTGATCCAACTAATGGTTGAAATAAATTGAATTTAATATTGTAATGAATTTGTGATTATGATTGAATTTGATTTATTGTTATTAATAGTAAATTGGTGTTGATTTGTATTTTTTTATGCTTTGTATTTTTATTTATTTTTAATTTTTGTTTGTTTTTGTAATTATGTGATTCTGTATTTGATTTAATAATGTTTCCAATATGGGTTATGTACCTGAAATAAATGAATTTGAATTTTGTTGGTCCGATTTCTCCGTGATTACTAGTTCGATTTAAGCGATTCTTTTTTCGAATTGGTAGAGGAAACTCGCGTGGTTGTCCCATATACATGACGGAGGTTCGTTATCAGTGGGTCGCGACATCGGAAATAAAACTCACAAAACCTTCTAATGAAAATCATAACAAACTCTTTCTCTCAAAGCTGACATGTCGATCAACACCCATACTCATTCAAATAATAGGAAACTCATTAAAATGTTGCAGTGCTCATACTCTGACCTCCATCCGGTCTTCAACATCACACTTATAACCTCCATCCGGTCATAAGCATCAAACCAATCGACCTCCATCCGGTCTTCAACATCACACTTATAACCTCCATCCGGTCATAAGCATCAAACCAATCGACCTCCATCCGGTCTTCAACATCACACTTATAACCTCCATCCGGTCATAAGCATCAAACTAATCGACCTCCATCCGGTCTTCAACACGTAACCTCTATCCGGTTACCTCCACATGTAACCTCCATCCGGATACAAACACAACAGGCAACCTCTATCCGGTCACCTCCACATGTAACCTCCATCCGGTTACAAACACAACACCATCAAGACAATCATTTCGAGCCTCTAACGTTACAGATTATAAGAAAACTCTTACTATGCTAGGTACTTTAAATGTTAAGTTGACTACTTAGTATTCAACCAGTCTTGTCAGCGTTATCATTTTCGTCATGGCTAGTCTTGTCATCGTCACCTACGTGCATGTCAACGTCAGTTATTTTTCGCAGTCGGTCATGTGCGTACTTGTACGTCCGGGCGGAAGAAAGGGACTTCAAAACATAACGGTTACCATCAAGAACCTCGATCACCCTGAACGGTCCCCTGTATTTCGGATCAAGTTTCGTCTGGTTTCGCTCATTTTGCAGCAAAACAAAGTCACCTACAGAGAATGATTGTACTTTAGCCTTTGTAGAGTCAAAACGTTTCTTGTCATAGGCAGAAGCTTTCTCCATGTTCTCTACAGCCATCTTCCTCACCTCAACGATGTCAACTTGAGGCTCTTCATCATTTGCCGTCATAATATCAATGGGTCTAGCAGCCTTACCAATCAGCAGCTCAAGAGGACTAGCTTTCGTGATTCTACTTACAGTGCAGTTGAGAGCAAGCTGAACGTCGGGCAACGCATCTTGCCATGAACAATTGCTTGTCTCTACAGCAGTGAGCATGTTTTTGAGCGTGCTCATTACTCGCTCAACCTGTCCGTTGGCACGAGAACTACCTGTAGCGATCAAGTGCAGCTTGATATTAACTGAGGCACAGTACTCCCTGAACTCCTTGCTGGCAAAGCATCGTCCTTGGTCGGCGATCAAGCGCGATGGAGCACCGAAGATGCTAGAACGGACACTAACCTTCAGCGCTTCGATGCTGCTTGCTGTATCAATGTGCAGGGTGTGATGCAGCATAACGAACTTGGTGAAGGCATCTATCATGACGAAAACATACTCCTTTTTGTCGTTTTTGCCACTCAGCTTCCCGGTAGCATCGACGTGCAGTGTGTGCCATGGTATAGCTACCTTTGGGATTGGGTGCATCTCCGCCTGGGTCTTACCTGTGTGTGACTTTGAGATCTTACAGGTCACGCAGTTCTCTACGAATTTCCTCACAAACTTCGACATGTTCTCGAACCAGTAGAGGTCGTAGAGTTTTTCCAGCGTTTTCTCCCATCCCAAATGCAGCAATCCCTCGTGGACGTTATTAACCACGGACCAGCGAAATGAACGGGGAACAATAGGTAACCAACGATTCTTACCATTTCGTTGCACTTTTCGGTGCAGGACACCAGCTCGTCGCTCGTAAGTTTTGACAACATCAGCAGGGAGCTCATTGTTATCGATGTCAGTCAAGAGCTTTAAAATTTCAGGGTCCCGTTGCTGTTCCATCATCAGCCAATTCTGCGAAAGCTCTGCGAGGTTTACGTCCTTTTGTACTACCTTTTCACTAACCTTATTTTTAGTATCAGGTTGCGGTAACGGGTTCCTGGAGAAGAAGTCAGCGTGGCACATGTGCTTACCTTCACGATGGACGATGTCAAAATCGAACCCTTGAAGGCCCACCATCGGTGAACACGCGGCGTCAGGTCCAACTTCTTGCGCGTGGACTTCAGAGAATTACAATCGGTGACTACTCTGAACTTGCGACCATGGAGATAACGCCTGAAATGCTTTACAGCATTGACCACCGCGAGGGTCTCAAGTTCATATGAGTGATATCTCGATTCAGCATCAGACGTTCGCTTACTGTAATAGGCGACTGGATGTAGCTTACCTTCTTTTCTTTGCAGTAAGACCGCACCGTAGCCAATGGCACTGGCATCCGTGTGGACTTCAGTTTCAGCACCGGGGTCGTGAATCATGAGCACTGGCTCATTTGTGAGAGCGGCTACAGTCTTCTGCCTAACTTCCTCGTGTTCCGGGTTCCAGGTCAACTTACCATTCCCAGAAGTCAGAGCATATAACGGCGCCATCACCTGTGAGAACCGTGCCACGAACTGGCGAAAGTAGGATGCCAAACCGATAAATTGCCGTAACTGTGTCACAGTCTCAGGCGTGGTAGAGCCGTCAATGCCTCGATCTTACGCGGGTTAAGACTAATCTTCATCGGTTCCGTGTCGGCTGACGCGGTAGGTATACCTGTAGTGAAAGACTTCTCGAAGGACTGCAAGATACTCACTAACTCTGCTCTACGTTCCGCCGGTACGTCAGTATCGATAGAGTTCCAGTCAATTTCAGGAGTTCGCTCTACCTCATAAGAAGCAATAAAAGGATACCTAAAGATCTTAATTCGGTCAGTAGTCATCTGAACAGTCAAACCATGTTCTAGAATCTCACGTCCAATCATAATACCATAACGTAGAAAATGATCAGGCAATACATGAAAACAAATCTCAATACTAATGTCATCGATCTCTACTTTGGTAAGTGGCCAACATCTGTATCGTAGAGTTACGAAAGTCTGCCCTATCCCAGTCATAGTCACAGTCTCATCAATACGCTTTCCTTTAAATTTACAGGCTACAGATTCTTTAATTAAAGAACACTCGGCACCAGAGTCGTAATGAAATGAAAATTGCTCACCGGAGTGACGTAGAGTCCCAGTCGGCGCGTTCAGGAGGCACAGGTTAAACCTCTTTTCATTGACAGGCTTGGATGACCCGGAGTCGGCGCTGCGCCGTGGGCAGCTCGATGCGTAGTGGCCTTGCGCGTGGCAGTGGAAGCAGGTGATCCCGGATGCATGAGACTTCGCAGTTGTCGATGAACCCCTTCCGTTGCCATTGCCGTGGTTGTGGTGCTTCGGCGTAGCTTGAGTATCCTGTTTCACGTCCTTGCGGTAGCAGTGCACGGATTTGTGACCCAGCTTGCCGCAGATAAAACACTTCAGAGGCTTCACAGTACTATTCGCTTTGTACCACTTTTCAGGGTCATCGCGGTCATCGCTAGGTAGCTTTCTCTTCATAAAAGAAACCGCTTGCAGCTCTTGCTGTAGCTGGCCACGTGTCTGAATATCGGTCGTGAAAGATAGGCGTTGCACACGGGGATCGAATTGAGAAATGTGAGCCAATATAGTAGCAATAGCCAAACGTTCGGTACTAAGGCCATTCCATCTCGCCATGATCGATGTCATTAAACTAGCAGCGTAGGAAGCAAGACACTCGTTTTCTTTGGGCCTGCTACTTTGCAAATCAATCAGAAACGAAGCAATAGTAGTGGAATTATCGTACCTTGCAATAAAAAGTCTCTTAAAATCGGTCCACGTCATCCCAGGAAACGACACGGTAGATAGCCAGGTAGAAGCTCATCCCTTCAAGGCGCGGCTTAGAGCGACCATAAGCGGGGCGCCATGTTGGTCTTGGTCCGTCAAGCACATCTCTGCAGTGATCACCCAAGCACGTGCATCCACATCTTGTTTCTCAGGATCGAAAACCGGTAAACGACAGCCATGTGACGACGTAGTGGGTGTTTTCATGGCTTGAATCAGCGTCAGAAAATTGCGGT
This sequence comes from Noctua fimbriata, assembly GCA_905163415.1. Lineage (NCBI taxonomy): Eukaryota > Metazoa > Arthropoda > Insecta > Lepidoptera > Noctuidae > Noctua > Noctua fimbriata. The sequence continues at coordinate 15,000,353 of LR990925.1, read as the reverse complement.
TCTGTTGTTCCAACAAACGCATCCATTTTTCGTCGCTAGCGTCTTCATTTTGAACATGTGGGTCGTCGTGGTCCAATCCCACTTCTGATGACGGAGGTTCGTTATCAGTGGGTCGCGACATCGGAAATAAAACTCACAAAACCTTCGTTTACACTTTTAATTACTTGCTAACACGCACTCAATACAAAATAATCAAGGATGCCTGAGATATGGCTCGATTAAGAATTTAGGAACGCGGGAAGTTTAGCGCGGAGTAACGAACGTCTACCCAGACTGCCGGACCGATTCAAAGTGCCCTCTCTCAACTGTCACCGCACACGTGTACTACCCCCGTTACAGGTTAGCCAACCTACCTGTCAACGTCAGTACCTGTCAGTGTCGAATACCTGATTACACTTCCGGATCGACATTTGACTCGATTATTCGCTCAGTGTCGCCATTACTCCACGCTAACCATCCCCAAGTTATTACTTGACGTTCCCAAACATTAGTTGTCAAATCTAACTACATAGTTCCTCCAGTGAGAGATAGATGGCGCTGATCCAAACCGACTGATATGCGTCGACGCTTCGACATACATATTTATTAACTTATAACTTCCAGTTACAATGTAAAATTGATATTTACTTGAAAAAGATTTGTGTGAGATACCACAACTAAAAAGGGTAAACAAAAACTTTTTTGAAAAAAAAAAATAACCGACTTCCAAAAAACATTAAAAAATGTAAAATTACTTTTAGAAGTCTGTTACTTTTGTTTGTTTCCTTGGCTTTTTTGTCACAGACTTCTGCCGATTAATCGGCTTCGTCTTCGGCCGGAAATCGACCTTCGGTTGGACATTACGTATTATGGACATGTCTCTCCTGATGGTTGAAGTTTATGATTTCAAATTATATTTTTCTATTGATAACTTACCACATGTCTTTTCTGTTATACAAAAGCCGTTCTCAGTATTTCTGAAGAAACCCGGCTCGCACACACATTTGTCTTCACAAGATCGCTCTTCGTCCAGACAAGGTACCGTTGTTACTTGTTCTCTGCGGTCTCTACAAGTTAGTTCAGGAGCGCATGTGTTTGTGCATTGTAATATTTCGTTTGACGCGCAATCCATATACACTGAAAACAAAATAAATTAACCTTTAAACAAAAACAAGCTTTTATAAAAATGAAAACAAGAAGGTTATCTATCAACATTCAACATTGAACGCGTATTTCGTGTCCGTGCTGGTAACTGTTGAGGAGCTCTCTCGTGAGGCGATCCTGGCTGCAGGATCAAGTCATGTCTGTCGAAAGAATGTATTGTCACCAGACCCAAAAAAAATCTGCTCAATCGGTCGGGGAGAACTGGTTTGAAATTTTGTTGCAAAATTAGACCAATACACAATACTAACTAACAAGACAAGATACGTTTTTAAACTGGGATGGTCACTAACATTATCATTAACACTAGATCACGGATAAAATATTAATCCGTGATCATGGTGCTTGTAACAGCGCCGAAATATCGGGAACTCAAAACAAACAGTAAACATGTTAGTTTTAGTTAGTTTCTAGTGTTAATGATTAGGCAAGATAAATATAAAAACATTTTTTAATAAGCTTAATTATCAAAGCTAAGCTAAAAAATTAGAGATTTAATTTACAGCTTACAGCTTAATTATTTAAAAATGTAATTATCTGTCAGTGTCAACGTCAATGTCCTGTCTTGTCAAGTTGTCAAGAGTCAGGTGTTATATCAACAATAGTCAACATTGTTTGTCGAAGGGCCGATTTGAAAACTTTTAAACAAAAAGTAAATACGGTACATACATATATAGGGTTTAAAGTGGAATACAAGGAATGTGAGTTAAGTGATTACGTCTACAATAAATACCTATCTATAAAAATAGTATCCTGCTTTACAGTTTGTTTCAGAAGCAAAAATGTTTGCTAGAAACTTGTGTTCATATAAAAATTGTGTGAAGTATTGTTCAATATCTTCACACTGCTTAAAAAGCAAGCACGTAAATCAGCAATATCGTACTATTGCAAACGTTAATTGTGTTTTAACTCAACATAAAAACATAACCTCAAATAATTTTTATTTTGTGAAGAAAAAACTGCATGAAACTAAACAACGCGTGAAAGAAGAACGGGAGTATCAAACTTGTAATACGTTTACATATAGAACACATTCATGTGGAGAACTAAGACCTAAAAATGAAGGAGAAAAGGTCACACTTTGTGGTTGGGTTCAATACTCAAGATTATCCAAGTTTCTTCTTCTCAGAGATGCATATGGCCTAACTCAGTGCGTTGTAAGCAACAACAGTATAAATCTGTCGGACATTCCGTTAGAAACAGTTGTGAAAATTAAAGGTACTGTAGTTTTAAGGCCTAAAGAAATGGTCAATACAACTATGCCAACTGGTGAAGTTGAAGTGGTTATGGACAAGTTGGAAGTACTTAACACAGTAGATAAGCTACCTTTCAACCTTAGGAACTACCAAAAGCCTAAAGAACAGTTACGGTTGCAGCATAGGTATATTGATTTGCGGTGTCCAGAGATGCAGAATAATTTGAGAGTGCGTTCACATATGCTCCATAATATGAGACGGTTCTTGATTGAAAATCATGGATTTGTGGAAGTTGAGACTCCTACATTGTTTTGCCGAACACCTGGTGGTGCAAGAGAGTTTGTAGTGCCTACACATCATGAAGGACTCTTCTACTCATTGGTGCAAAGCCCACAGCAGTTCAAACAAATGCTAATGTCTGGAGGTGTTGATAGATATTTCCAAGTTGCAAGATGTTACAGAGATGAGACAACTCGACCGGACAGGCAGCCAGAATTCACACAATTGGATATTGAACTATCTTTTACTAACCTAGATGGTGTCTTGACTATGATTGAACAGTTGCTCTACAATACATTTGTGAAATCACTTCCAAAACCACCGTTCAAAAGAATGACCTATAAAGACGCTTTAAAAAATTATGGCACTGATAAACCTAATTTAACTTACGACTTAAAATTTGTAAATCTGAATAATCTGTTCCCTGAGAAGTCCAATGATAATAACTTTGGTGCTTATGCATTACCATATAATAAAGAAATTGGAAAGTTAACTACAAAATACAAAGAAAAAATCAGAGAGTTTGCCAAAAAGCATTCATGCAAAGTTGTTTTAAATGAAAATATTTCAAAAGAATTAGGAATTGAAATCAGTGAAAAGATCCAATCTACAGTTGGGGACTTAAACGCAGCTATAATTGTTTTAGGTGATGATGAAAACTCTTGTTTATGTCTAGGAGAAATAAGGGAGATGATGGCGTTGTTGTTGAAGTCAAATAATATGCTTCAAGTCAAAGCAAATGTACAACCATTGTGGGTGATAGATTTCCCTTTATTTGTCAAAGGTGAAAATGGTTTAGAAACCTGCCACCATCCATTTACTGCACCTCATCCAGATGACATGCATTTACTGGACTCTGAGCCATTAAAAATGAGGTCTTTGGCCTATGACATTGTTATGAATGGTAATGAAATTGGTGGCGGTTCAGTTCGTGTGCACAATGCTGAATTACAGGAGAATTTATTGAAGGTTTTGAATATTGACACTTCAAAGCTATCACATTTCTTGAATGCTTTGAAATGTGGGTGTCCACCACACGCTGGGATTGCCTTAGGTATCGATAGGCTAGTGACAATAGCTTGTGATGCTGAATCAATTAGGGAAGTTATAGCATTCCCTAAATCACATGATGGGAGAGACCCTTTATCTGGTGCCCCCAATAGTATAAGCGAAGAAGACAAAAAGTATTACCATATTTGTACTGTTAAGTAACATTTATTAGATTTTTAAATTATATTAACTGTTTCTAAAAAAAAACTGTTTTTTTTTTCATTTTCGATTATTTAACTTAAGGAACTGACATTTAGAAAGCGTACATAATACTTAAGAATTTAATTTGCATAAAATCTCGGTACGTTGCACCCGTGCGAAGGACTGGACGAGGACAACTATTTATGTAGTATAATAGGTAGGTAGGTAATAGTACGCCCGCACGCCGTACGTCAGTGGTAACTAAACAAGTATTATGCTGTTTAAACATGTTCAATAACCTTTGCTTCTGCGGTCCGTGAATCAATAGCATTGTTTTTTAGATTAACCAGTTTTTATAACGTTTTTTGCATCCGTTTCTGTACCAGTCTCTCCAAACCGTTGTAAGTTTTTCCCCTGATACAATGGCGCAATTGATTACAAAAAATACCATATATTTCCTCATGGTGATGAACTTGTAAACAACATATCTTTTGAACTTTAAAAGATATATGTTCTGTTAATTAATTAACTTTAACCTGATCATACTATCTTGTTTGGCCAATTGCAGATACTGTGCGTTTCAAATAGGTGTGTAACGTTTGAAATAATAACAAAAGTTCTAACGATCAGATGACCTAATTTCATTTAATATACTTTTTTTTAATATAACGATGAAATTATATAATGAATTATTGATATAATTTCATTTTACCTAATTTTATATAGTTTAATGAACATTTTCTATAATGCACATTTGAACTAATATTCAATTAGTAATATTCAGTTACTATAATATTAAAAATCTATAATAACGTTTAATATAATTTAGAAACGATCGAGACGACCGAAAGACGTCGTCGATAATTTCCTGAAAAATAAAGAGGAATACTCTGAATATAATTCCTTCGCACTGTGGCCACTAACTTAAAACTAAAATAAAGTTAGTGAACCTTAGCATAGCATTGTCATGTCATCTGGTAATAACATTGTTATATGAATAAATAAATACGTATTAACTTGTAGCGTTTTGTTATCTCCTTATAAATATACCTGTGTCAAATTATTTGGTTAGGTTAGGTTAGAACAGTGACCATTAGCGATTCAGCCAAATCCCCTCTATTGTTGGTGAATAATTTGGGCTAGATAAGGTGATAACAGCATGATGTTTCCTGATATTTACTTAATCATTACAGAATTTTGAATAAATATGAAAATTAGGTCAACTGATCGTTATATATATATAAAAATAGCATTATACTTATTGAAAATTATATGAAATGAACGTTATACTAAGTGTTGTTAGAGCAAAAAAAGATTATATGAAAAAAAAAATAGATCACATGAAATTAGGTTATTTGTATTATAGCACATGAAAATTATATCATGTGAACGTTATTTCAAGTAATATTATTCTTGCTGTTATAATACCATGTATTACACACCCGTTGCAAATGATCACACATTTACATATACCTATGTCAATGAAAAACAAAGTTAGCTACTGCTGCAGTTTCACGAAAAAGTCGCATATCTCACTTAATATCAAATCTTATTTAAACCAGTTTTCATTGAAAGTTTTCTTGTACTACAAGCCCACATATTTTCAGGATTTACCTTCTCTTATTTTAAAAGATAGAAAGGTGGGAGGGGGCACAATTTTTACGACTTTAGAAGTGAATATCCCATCAACCATTGACTTAAAAAAATAGTATTTCTATATCATTTTCCAAGAGCTGCCGATAGTCAGCCCACACAGCTGATGTTCGAGGTGTGCAAAAATAAAATTTCTACATTTAGATATACGTAGAAATATATTTTTGCAAACCTCAGTTACATGTATGGAGGGCGTTCACTTCACTGTTGTGTAGCAGTGGTTCATAGAAAACACCTACTCTCAATATTTCAACTGTGTGGTGCCAACAGTCTTCGTCGATTATTACAAAAAAAAAACTGCTGTTCCATACGTTTGACCGCGTATTTTGTGACTGTAATTTAATATCTAAATTTATAATTTATAAACAAACATCTCTTTTTGGAAAAATTACTTTAATACCCACTGAGTTTATTTTGTGCCATAGGCTACAAATTCCAAAATTTCTGTGACTTTATCATTAGTTCTAACTAATAAGTGAAGTTAATTTAATTAACACTTGCATATTAATTTATACTGATTTGTTTGAATGAAAATAACACCAGTTGAAAACTGATTTGCATAATTTCTAGTATTGCACTTTCGTATGAAACAGCTCATTCTTTCAAATATTGTGGTAATATTATATTAAGACACTTGCCGCTTGGTGGAGTAAACATATAGTCCGGATACTCTGTATTATGGTATTCATCGTCTATGAAGTCGTAATGCTCAGTAAAAATAACCTGAACCGCACTGAACCCCACACAGAAAAAAAACAACACGCGGAATGATTTGAACATGTTGACGACACGATGTGAATTGATAAAATTTAGACTAGTCTCTGTTTATTTATAGAGTTTTTGGCGATGATTCATGCAGGCAGTAGCGTAGCTAGTCCTTAATGGGCCCCTAAATCCAAATCATGTTAGGGGGGGGGCCCTTTGGGCCGAAACGGTGGTAGTAGTGCAGTTTTAATATTTAGTTTTTTAGCTACTTATTTTAGAAAATCTGCACGCTGTGATTCCATAATTTATCTAGACGCAATCTCACTAACACACTAGAGTATTGACTATATGCCTGTGCGAATTAAGCAGGTGGCAGTTTCAAATATAGGTTGGCACTTTCTTTTAAAACAGATCATTCTTAAAAAAAAAGTTAGGTATAAAGGATGTAACAAGACCCTTAACGAAGCCAAAAAGGACTTGTTCTCCCCGTCATTGCGATCATTTTTTTGTTCTAGATCATATCTGGAAACCTTCTAGTTACGGAGATATTGGGTAAAAGTTCGGTTTTTTTCACAAGTTTTTTTTTAAGTACATATTTTAATGATAGATTTTTACTTAAAACACCTCCACGACCCCCGTACTATTCAATCCATCCATCAGCACAATGTTTTGAGTGCGTTACATTGAGCCCTACTGTAAAAAGTTATTTTGCACCCAAAAAAAAAGTCGTTTCCCAGCAATATTTTTTGCGTAAAGTTACTTAGTTTGATGTGTACATAATGCTTGGTTGACAGCTTCGTGAAGGGTCCGTTTATACCCCGTATGTTACATTATGAATGATAAAATGAGACACTTACTTGATAAACTACCAGGAAACATATAGTCGGGGTATTCTGTAGTAAAAATATCATCTAGGAGAATTTCGTAGTCCTCAGTAAAAGTCGCCTGAACCACACTGAACCCTACACAGCAGATGAACAACACAAGAAATGAACTGAACATGTTGGCGACGCGATGTGAATAGATAAAATGCAGACTTGTCTCCGTGTTTTTATAGATAGTGCGTTTTCGGGCATGATTCTTGCAGGCAGTGGTGTAGCTAGTCCTGAGTGGGCCCCTGTATCAATTTTTTTGTGGGGTCCCTAGGCCCAAAAGGAGGGTAATATCGTTTTTTTACAAAATAAACAAAAACGATCGCATAAACAATAGGTTGAACTTGGATCCAAACAATATGTTAGGTATGTACTACACTCAGCGGCATGGAATGTGGCCCAAACATAAACAAACCGATAACAGGCGATTTTAGTATCGCGTATGAGAATTTCGAATGGCAGTTTTTCAGGACATTGGTTTTGGTTAATTTAAGAAGGTGTGGCGTACTTATTGTGTCACAACACTATTTTATATTTTAGTTGGCAACACTTAATGCTTCCGGTAAAAGGAATATCAAGTGCGGCCATATTGAAAGACTCAGTGTGTCGCTCTATCCAACATTATTACTAATACGAGTGATAGTGAAGATTAAACTGTTGTTCCCTTAAATAAAAGTCGTGGAGACTTTTATTTAGGACAGTGGGTCTCAAGAGCCCACCTTTTGACCTTTAGGAGACCCAAACCTCCAAAGGGTAAGCACAAATAAAAAAACATTATTTTAGTTTCTGTGGCACTTCCCTTACTGCGGTCAAAATACGGTAGCGGCTACAATCGGCAATGGGGTTCAATGTAAGAGAGTGAACAATAAGAAAAAGAATCGAGGAACGGGTTCTGCGTGTTCGATGACCAGAACTGCTCCGGCACCATCGCATAGCCTGACTTCGGTTCCCTCGCGATTACGCAAATTGGGCTCACGAGCAGTGGAGTAAAGTTCTGTGGACTGACGGACTGACTGAGATCCAGACGGCCGGAACGTGTGTCGAGAGGACATGGGGGAGGTTTCGGCCAATTACTAACAGGCAAACCGTTAGTTTCCATGGTAGATCAGTTATGATTTGGGGAGTGATCTTTTCAGATGCACGCACAGAGTTGGCAGCAGTTGCAGGTCGTCTAACGGTAGGGCGATACATTTAAGAGATCGTCCAAGAACAAGTTTTACCAACAATTAGTGGGATTAATCGGTAGCGAAAATTTCTTAATGCAAGATAATGCCCGACCTAACACAGCGCGAAGCCCAGACATGAATCGTACATGATTAGAGCGCGAGAGCCATAGAACATGACTGGGAGATGCTTAAAAGATGCATCAGTCCCAGCCCTCCAGAGACAACAACAAAAACCGCTGCGTTGAAAACTGCTGTGGTGGCCGCCTGGGAAGAAATATCCCATGAGGACATTAAAAACATAATCCACAGCATGCCTGATCGCATGCAGGCGGTCGTCAGGGCCAGAGGTGGAAATACCAGCTATTAATTTTACGCACCATAGCTTAATTTAGTAAATTTCTTTCAAAAACATTTTATCATTTTGTAAATAATATATATGTCTAATAAAGTTAACTTCTTTTTTTAAATTATTGATTCGAATAAACATTTAAGTTTTAAAACAAAAAAAAATCTTGTTTCGCGTTTCATTTCGATAATAAACCACATTATGCGCTAGGGCCACATTCCGTGCCGCTGAGTTTATTTACAGGCATTGGAATCAAAGCTAAGTTTTTAAATTGGTAGTACGTCCTACATTGACCATTTTACTCACTCTACACGTACACTTCGATTTTTTTTATCGTGTTTGTACTTCTGCTTAGATTGATTTAAGTCGGTAACTAACTATATCTTAAACTTTTAGCCATAAATAAAATGAATTTAATCATTATATTTTTTCAGCCTTCAATCATTAATCACGACCTCTCGTCACAAAAAATAGAGATTGTGCATATTATTTTACGACTTGTTGCTCGGGGGCCCCTGTCGCCCGAGTGCCCCGTATCATTCACGCGGTGGTAACTACGCTCCTGGATTCCGAGGTCCTTCAACATCCTTATACAATATTTTTTTTCGCTTTTGTATTTAATTTCGCGATAGCAGCTCGCTGTCCGCCGGCCGCACTATTCATATTTTCCTCACCGAGTTTTTTATAATTTCGATTTTTTATTTTACTATCCTGAATGTTGAATGTGACTTTTACCATCGTATTACCCAGATCTAACTGGGTTGTGGAGGTTAGATAGGCAATCGTTTCATGTAAAATACTCGTATCCAGCTGCATCCGGTTAGATTGGAAGCCGACCCCAACATAGTTGGGAAAAAGCTAGAAAGATGATGATGTCTCTCGCTGATAGAATGTCACTTTGTCAAGGCATTCAGAAAATTCTGGAAGTGAATTACCTACTTCTTCATCTACTTTACCTCATTTACTTGATAAATAATAAAAAAAATATATAGTTGGGAAAAGGCTAAGCAGATGATGATATCCTGAATGTTGGATTACTTTCCGGACAGCCTAGGCCTACTAACTACTCAGGTAGGTACTCAAAAACTAGGATTTTTTAATAAATAAAATAAAACTGTTACATAGATGTTTATTGCGTTACATTGCTTGAACAAATAGTAATGGTTTAGGAAGGCGTTGCCATACAACGTGGCAAAGCTGCCAGTCTCTTGGGCACATTACCAGTACAGCGTTGAGGAGGAGTTTTTTGATGGCATTTTTTAGTTTATTGTTACTTTATAGTTAAGGTGTACCTACCTGTATATTTCAATAGAATTCGTTATAATACGTAAATCATTTAGAAAATTATCCAAGTACTGGTGTCCAAGATGAACCTGGTCCACCTTTCATCCCAGGACAAAAACAAACATGTTGGCACCACGACTTTTCAATTGCTTTAATCCGAGCTAGCAAGTGCATCCCGGGGTGGATGGCTCTTTCTTTGGGGCAATTCGATCTGGATTCACTCCCGATCAATCATAGGATGTAAGCAAAGTTATCGACGTGAACCTTTGATGAGGCCTTCCTTACAGACACATGCTGGTCGACATGGTATGAATACGCCTAGGCAGCTTAGAGAACTTTATCGTGATCTAACACGATTTTTCCGGAGAGCTCTCAGGAGAAATGATAATTATAACAGTTAATGTACCAAATACGCATGGTATTAAATAACTTCACCTTAACACATAGTGCAGTGCACACTATTATGTACTAGTCGACGCAGCTTTTTTTTTACTGTTGTACATACTTAATATAACAGCGATTGCACCGCTGTCATAAGAGGCACGATCATTGACGAATCGTAAAAAAGGCAAAAACAATCGAAAATTACCTATCGAAGGTCACTTGTTTTATATCTCACGCCATATTTGTTTGCACATCGGTAATTCCTCCTAGGCAGATGCTATTATAAGTTATGAATGTTTTGACATGATAGATACCTACTTAGTTTAAGATACGAACAATTATCAGTAAAAAACTAGGGGGCTCCCATGTTCCATCAAAAATAAAAGTCCCTCGATCAATAAGGTAAGTACATAATAGAAAAAAATCTAACACATCTTTCGGTGTAGTTGTTTTTAGGGTTCCGTATTCAACAAGAAACCCTTAGTTTCCCCATGTCCGTCTGTCTGTCTGTCCGCAGCTTAGCTTAAAGACTCTTAGTACTAGAAAGCTGTAATTTGGCATGAATATACTACATTAGTTACGCCGACAAAGTGGTAAAATAAAATCTCGAAAAGTATTTTTTAGGGTATCTTCTGTACGCGTAGTACATAACGTGTGTACACGTTAAGGGGGGGATTTTTTTTTTTCGCATACCCCATTTGTTGGATAGGTCTTAAAAAAATATTGCGAGATTGTTTAAATAATTTATCGATTAACGGATTCGTTTGTGAAATATTAAGCTTTAAAGTGCTAACTTTTGTTAGACTCAAGTATCCTCCCCTCTACCAGCTAAACGGTTGTTTTTGGGTGTATGAAAAAATTCACGGTGGTAATATATACAACATTAGTTTTAGTAAATGCGAAACCTGAAACACGTGTCTAGTATTTTTATGTAAAAAATCTATGTACAAAATTTCAAAACTATCAAGAAAAATCACAAAGTTATAAGCTTATTCTGTTACCTGGTTGTCCGCACAAAAGCGTGGTCACCACGCAACGCGCTCGCGCACGTGCCTCCACGTGAGCTCATTGATAAACATAATTTGGCAGTAGGTAACTAAATTATTGAGATAGGTACTTAATGTCGCTCGGTGTCCAACTTGTAACTTTTTTTAAATATTTTTGGGACATAATATAACATGGTTTAAAAATTATTGGAATCGATTCAGTTACTTATTCTGAACAACCTATATTCAGGTTTCGCATATACTAAAAATAATGTTGTATAACGAAGTTAAAAGGAAAACTATCACAGCTAAGTAGGCTTTACAAGTTTACGGGTAATAGTCGACCAACTTATAAAATGTACTTGGATATCATATTTTTCAGCACAGGTTTTTCAACACCAAATGTAAGTTTGTTTTTTTTTTTATACTGGAATTTAAACATTTTAAACCCTAAATGAACACACGTTAGTCTATTTTCGACACCTGCATGGAATATGCCTTAGTTTTTGTCAATTTTGCGTTCTAATCTTCTTAGCGTGTCAATGGCAAAATTTTATTAAATATGTTTGGCCAAAAATTCAGCTATGCGAACTCCGCTCGCTGATGCAGTCATAAGATCGTCAAGTGCGCAGGTGTTAGGGCATGCAACGCAAGAGGGAAGTTGGGCTAATTTCTGTGGAGACACGCCGCATACATATTTGAGATCTGAGCCGTCCATGTCACCATCTGACGGCATTTAAAAAAGCCCTCTTCTTATTTTATTTCATTTATTTGTTAGTTTGATGTTACAATTGGTCTTAAAATTATCACAATGTCCAAATTATTCCACCGTTTTCGGCGTACAAATATTTATACATTACGGAGTACTAACAATTATTCTATTATTGGTGGTAGATCGATCAGAGCGGCGCACAATGATTGTTGACATAACGGTCCCGCATGATGAGAACCTCGTGAAAGCCGAGAAAGATAAGAAAATCAAGTATCTTGACTTGGCTTGCGAGGTTGTCGACATGTGGGATGTGGACTCAGCGATCATTGTGCCGATAGTCGTATCAGCCCATGGCTTAATTGCCAAGAGCCTCGACCAATACCTGAGGAGGCTCTCGTTAGGCAGCTGGATCAAGGGCTTGATTCAGAAAGCGGTACTCCTAGACACGGCTCGTATTGTTAGGAGGTTCCTCTCTCTGGAGCCCTGACCGCCGGTAGCTTGGACCCTGTTCCCGATACCGGTGGGCTACTATTTTTTATATTTTTAAATGTTTTTTTTATATGGTTTTTGTTATGAAATATTTAAAAATGTAATTAGTAAGTAAGAAAATAAATAAAGGAAATAATAATTCTATTAAAACACGTCAATGTTCTTAATTTAAATTTAAATTAAATTTAGCGAATCAGTTTAGTTAATTCGCATATTTTGATGGGCAACTACGGAACCCCACGTTGTGCGTGGCCCGACACGCACTTGGCCGGTTTTTTATTTATCATTGCAACTCATGTAAATATGTTTAACAATTAAATTCTGTTTACCTACTCCTTCTGGTTATGTATCTCCTAAATAAAGAACATACTCTAGCTAGCAATTTGTTTTGTACGGGATCCAGGAAAACTACATCATTGGATTTTTGAAAAATAAATATTCCTAGTCAAGAATCAAACGAATTAAAAAAAAAAACACACTGTATTATTACACTATTCAATAGTGTCGCTATTAAGGATCATATTCTGGGAAGCAGTAGCGAAGAGTCAATTTTTATAAAAAGTAAGCCAGAGTACATATCTTTAATGTGATTGTATTATTTGTCTATAGAATACTGACTGCTAATTTTTCAAAGGGAATCCGGTAGGAATCAAGTTGTATGAAACCTTCGCCACTGCTGGGAAGTAATGACACACGGCACAAGCGTATCCAGTCATGACTCGGATTAACAAAATGTCGCTGCGTAACCACAATGTCATCCCGCGGTTTTGTATCAGTCACTCTATTGCACAGTTGTTAATGACGCAACCATGTACGCCCCAATTTGTTTTTAGGACAAAGCTCAACAATAGTAAAGTTTTCATCTAAAACAATTTCAGGATAATATTTTTCTTTCCTTTTTGTTTCTGTACTCTTCAAATTAATTAATCATTTTTTGATGTTTCTTAGAATATTGGATATTTTTATGATCTTTTCCTTAAATCTGGTTGAGTAACCCAGTTTTTCTGTCTCTAAAAACAGTGTATGTTTGTGTAGTGTATGTGTGTGTGTAGTGTGTCTGTCTGTGTTTCTTTTAGTCTTTTTCCTTTTCTCCGGGTTATCAAGAAAACACAATTATAAAACGATTTTGTCAAGAATTCTCTTTTGCATTTTAAAAGCCCGTCCTTGGAATATTCTTCTTAGTGAAAATAGTTTGAGATTTTAATGGTTTTTCAAATATTTGAAATTCTTAAGTATACTTGTAGATGTCGCTTGATTTTCATCTGCATTCTACCGTACTGTTTTTTTTCCTAGACATCAGATTAGGTACAGACAAAGTAGTTGCCATAAAACATTGTATTTATTTTCAAGAACTGTTACTTTTAAATAAACAGATCTAGGTTAATGTTTATCTATTGATGGATGTTTCGCCTTGTTTTAAAACAAAGAATTTTAATTAAGCGAAATGTCATTTTGAAGGGCAATTTAGAAGAAAAAAATGTAATAGGTACCTATTGAATTTTCTCTTACGACCTTGCTGTCAACGTCATTTTGCTATAGTCGGGAACATGCTGAATTGGCATAATTAAGTATATCATTAGAATAAGTTAAATGTATTGACCTGGGTTGTGGAGGTCAGATAGGCAGTCGCTCCATGTAAAATACTGGTATTCAGCTGCATCCGGTTAGACTGGAAGACGACCCTAATATAGTTGGGAAAAGGCTAGGCAGATGATGAATGGTTTATTTCGGGTCCATATTGGCTCACCTAAAGTTCTTTACCCGAAATTGTTCTTCCTAATGATTTGTAATCCGAATGATCACTCTTCCTAAAATTTTTCATCCTAAAGTTTTCATTCATACTATTTGTAGTGCTACCGGCGATGTTCATAACACTCATGTTTCCGAAAATTGTAATTAATAATATCATTAATGTAAATATATTTAAACTCCTACTTTTTTTTATCATAACGCTTTTATCCCTAAACATAATTACCATAGTATTTTCACTCATACTCAGAAAGAAACATTTACCAAGTGTAATAAAAAATATATGTGGGTAGTATGAAAAAAATACTTAGAAAACTTTCGCGACCAATTTCGAGGTAGCGCTCGCCGGCCGCTGCCGCGGCACCGCTCGCTTCGCTCGCTCGGCTCGCGCGTAATTGGTCACAATTCTAACCTAACCTAACCTATGGATCCCTTCCACATCGTTTTTACGACAAACGGTTAGTCGGAGACAAAAAACACCAAGACACTTTTAGCCCTATATATAGGTGTTTTGTACTATAGAATCGAGAAAATAAACGATTAATATAATAAAACGAATTAGAACGAAACAAAAAAGATATGACTTTGAATAATAGTGTAAAAGATGGTTATGTTGAGAAAATATAGGAAAACAAATAAAAGTATAATAGATATTTATTGCTACTGACATTATGAAGTTGAATGCTTCGGAATTATGAACATTAGAGACAGAGTAGTTAGGAATTGTGATTGTTAGGATGAAAAATGTTAGGAAGAACATTTTCGTATTTCCAATTATCGGAGTTGAAAATTTAGGTGAACTTTGGCGCACCCGTTTATTTCATACATTTTGAACTTGACGCTCACTTTAGACGCCTGACTATAAACTTGGTGTGAATGCAGCCCAACGATCTTGAACACATATCTTAATTCTGTTTAGCACCCCCAACAACTTCTTCCATTTCAAAAACCTAAGGCCACATTCTGATCAAAGAATGTGAGCCGAAAACTAAGTTTTTCTTGTAACTAAGATAACCAAAAACGTCTGGAACAAAACTAGTAGCAAAGTATCTAACACGAATGCGTAATTATCTTTGTATATAGGATTATATACTTCGGACATAGTTTTGGAGGAAACTCCAATCTTGCGTGTACCAACGTTATAAGAATTTAATTTTGTATTGTAAAAAAAAAATGTTTTCGCTATCCTGAAGACGTCCTATAAAATTTTCAACATGTTTTATAAAATTATTTTCCAAGTTACCTTTTGAATTTATGGTCAGTCCTAGTAGGCAGATTCCAAAGTTCACACCTTTTCTGGGGCCTTAGACTCTACTTATTAAATTCAAAATGTATAATTGAGAGGGAAATTAATTAACTTGTAGGTATTTGAGTTTCTTGGAAGCTTTTGTATAGTCCTCATAATCTGTAGTATATGTAAGTACCTACTTTACTTATGTTATTATCTTTATTTCAAGCTAGCAATCTCAAACAAGGCTTTTCTTTGAGCCTGCCGCGAGATGGCTTGAGGTAACTTAAGAAAACATACCATATTATACTTAGATATACTATTAAGTACTTAGACTCGTACATAATGGCTTCAATGTCAAGCAGTTTTCCGTAATTTCTACTCGACATTATGACAGTTTTTTTAGAAGCGGTAAACTTTGAATTGAAATAAAACACGCTAATGTGTATAATATCCATGAAATTGACTTTATTGACTGATAATTTTAGGCCACTTAAGTTCGAATATGATTGCGGGCATGTGGCCACTGTGCCTGGCTGTGCTTTCATTTTAAAAATATACACAGCACTATGTATTTTATTGAAATCCGCGTTCTCGATTGAGTAGATCATAATAGATGTTCGTTGAGCTGTCAAAATGAAAACGATTGGGAATGTTTTCATTTTTAAAGCGTTACGCAATTAAGTTATGGTTATCATTTCGAATATTTTAAAATGAGAAATCATAACATTCCCACTGCTGGGATATAGGTCTTAACTTTGTGAAAAGGAGGGGGCCTTAGTTCACCACGCGAAAATATACAAGCCCCATGAAAAATATTAAAAACAAATCTTTTTATGAACCGTGTCCTCATAAATAAATTCTTTAACCATAGTTTTATGATGGCGTATTTCTTCAGGTAAAAGTAAACACATAAAGTTCATACTTTATAGACCGCGTATAAAGTTAACAATGTGAAAAATAGACCTGAAACTTTATGTAGATTTTACTATGACTCTTCAAAGATAGTTGAATATTTTCTAGTAGGTATTTAGTGTTTCGTATATAAGTCTTGAAATCGTTTACTTAAAATTTATTGATTGAAAATTTATATTCAGGAAACGCCCTCTTTTTTTAAAAAAACAATATTTCTGTAACCATGAATTTATTTTTTTTTTAAATTAAATTGTATGAATTGATAAAGTTGAACTGAAATGTATAAATAAATATTGCATCTCTTCTCATTAATCTAGCTTATAAGTTACAAAAGAAAAGCGAAAGAAGAAAAATAAGTGTCTTTAAAAAGTACCGTTTATTTAAAAGCACCCTGTATAATAAATTATCGCCATTCTCTTTTGACTTGAGTCGTACGCCAACAAAATCCTGGTTTAACTTGCTAAGAAACTAATTTGTATCAGTATGTCTCACACAACTATTTACTGAGACTAAATGTTGCCATTTATTTAGTCTTGGTGACTTGTATTTAGTTACTGGCAGGTAAACATGCTGTATATCATTTTTCTGAATAATGGAGAAGATTATTCTTAGTTACTGGTATGTTTCTTTTATTTTTATTTAGTTTTCTTTTGTTATACTCGGATTTGTGAAGAGTTTTGGTGGTGGCGACTTTATTCACTGAAGGCTTTAGCTTTCGAGTAAATATTACTATGGCCTAAATGTGTCGTAAAGGTGTTTTTGTCTGTGTCAAGTTGTATGGCTATTTGTTTTACCGCCAGGACACAGAAGAAAATCTAGGTTATTACATCGTTTTAAGAAAAAAAAAACACATTACACGTGTATTAAGCTACGCCTCACAACTAAAAATAGGCAACCTCAATTTCCGATAATGAAGCCTCAATTATTTTAGCCTAAGAATTAAATTAAGGTAAGAAACTCAAATCACATTATTTTGCTAAAATAAAACGGCTTCCTAATTTACTTTGTAAAAAATAAAGAAGATTTACAACAATTTCGGTATAACAAAAAGGGAAACTAGGTAAAGGCCTTCACCACAGATATCAAAGGTGACTGACTGTCCCAATAAATATTCCACGCAAATGTTTTTACTTGACGAGTCGATTACCATAATAAATGCGTTCACCCTACTTATGCCGCACTTTAATTTATGCAAGAACCTTGTTTCGGAAACAACGAATTTAGCCAATCCACAGACAAATAAATAGGAATATTATACACAGTAACTGAATAATTTTGACATTATAAGTAAATTGTCTGCTTGTTTAATTTAGGTTTTGGTTTGACTGTTCGTAGTCTGCTTGAAATACAGACTTGTAGACGACTAACTTGATACATTTTCTAATAGTAAATCACTCGCAGAGCACTCGCTTTTCTTTTCAGTGCTTTTTCAGAGTAAATGAAAAATAGTAAATTAATTATTGCAAAAAGTAAAATGCAGAACAAATTTATTTTTTAAAACTTCACGCACAGGAGTGGTACGTACGCAGAATGAAGTTCACAAGGTATTCTCAACTTTAGAGTTTCAAAAGGACAACTTACCTTACCCAACTTGACTTACTTAACGTAAGTACATAGACTTGATTCTAATTAATTAAAAGAAATCCTACACAAAGGACTACTCACAAAAATACAACAATCCTGACGATGTACCTACTCAATCTTAGGAACCAAACAGCACTATCCTCAAGTGACCTATGTACCTCATTTTACGTGAAACCTGGAGACTTTCCAAAACATTCACTGAATCGATTCCCAACAAAATTGTCCTTAGTGGTCTTGTAAATTGTTCCCATGGCGATGTAAAGGAGTCAAACATGCGGTAAATTCGTTCCCAGTGCTTTCCTAAAGATTTACCGTGTGTTACGAGTGCGAGCATGACATTAATCAAGTGCGCGCGTAAGGGAAAGCGCGCCTTAAGTTTACGCTTGTCGTGTGTGTTCATGAATAAACTAATGGTTGTGCTTGTAGTGTTGTAAGTGGTGAAAAACAGGTTTAGCACGTTTAAAAACAGAATGTATCTTCGTTTTACCTTTAGAAGAAGAAACCATTTCCTATTTGATGTATACTATTTATTAAAAAAATTAAAGATAAGTACGTTATGTAATGCATTAACAAACATAAGCCCCTGGAGGTAAGACCCTAACGTTATTTAACTCACCCAATACCAAATCATTTATAGAGTTTCTTTTGACAGATTACAATTAATCCAGTATAATATAACTTTTCCACCAACTCCTCTCGCTTAAATCCTTGGTACCGGACAAGACAGCTATGGTATGAAGAATCGTTTCTGGCACTAGAATCCAGGGAGCAATTAAAAGGCATAGGAATCTCAACTCTTCAAATCCTTAGACGAGATACCGAATAGAATCTTGTCATAGTCCGGATACCACATTTTTATGCTAAATGCAACTCGCCTAATGTAAAGCGATGACGCAGCCTAGTCCCCTCTTTGAGGAGTGGCTAGAGAGGCGCCACGGCGCCCTCACCTTCCGCCTGACGCAGGTCCTCACCGGACACGGTTGTTTCGGGAGGTTCCTGCACCGAATCGGGCGGGAGGAAACGCCCGGGTGTTTCCACTGTGAGGATCGTCCGGAGGACACGGTGCAGCACACTGTGGAGGCCAGCCCTGCTTGGGCGGAGCAGCACCGTGTCCTCGTAGAGGCGATTGGCGGCGGCGACCTCTCGCGCCCGGCCCTGGTTCAAGCCATGGTCCGGAGCGAGAGGGAATGGGAAGCCGTCACCTCCTTCTGCGAAGCAGTCATGCTAGTGAAGGAGGTGGCGGAACGTGAGAGGGAAAGAGCCTCACGTCCCAGCCGCCGCGGGAGACGCCCTGGGCGTCGGGGGTCACGTGGTGGCCCCCGGCCACCGTAGGCGCGGGCCTGTGGACGGCGAGTTTTGGGCTAGCTCGCCGTCCGGCCGTCTTATGACGACAGGCCGTGTCGACGGCGAGTTCGTGTTCCACGCGCGCCTCAAAGAGATGTCAGCAACCACGTAGGGGTCCGCACGGGCCGATGCCTGCCAGGGCTGCGGGACTGTTCGAAAGAGATACCGCGGCCCTGGAACACAAAGGGCAAAGAAGGAACATGGATGGGTTTTAGTCAGTACAAGTCTGACACTCCCTTCCGCTCCGCCCAGAGCGGGAGGGGTCATTTGATGATTTCCCACCCTAAAAAAAAAAAAAAAAAAAAAAAAGGGTTTACATTGAAATTGAAAAGCCTTTGGGGCGATGGGCCGCCCATTCCATACCGAGTTTCCTCCGTGCCTCGGAAAACACGTTAAGCCGTTGGCCCCGGCTGTCATTTGTAGAACTTTGACTGTCGTTACTGGTACTCAATGGCCCGAAAGTCTGACAACCAGTAAACCAAGGGGTATCGTATTGCCTAGTACGAACTGGGTTATGGAGATCAGATAGGCAGTCGCTCCATGAAAAATACTGGCATTTAGCTGCATGGTTAGACAGGAAGCTGACCCCAACATAGTTGGGAAAAGGTTACGCAGATGTGATGTCTCTCGCTGATAGAATGTCACTTTGTCAAGGCATTCAGAAAATTCTGGAAGTGAATTACCTACTTCTTCATCTACTTTACCTCATTTACTTGATAAATAATAAAATAATAAAACTCTTGTTGAACATATTAAATGTTATTGTTTTTATTATACTTGGGTATTGTATTACATATATTCAATGAAATAATCGGTTAGGTACTTAAAAACTTAAAAATTGAATCTCAGTACCAGCAAACCTTAAAAATTCGAATAATAACGGGTGGATCGCTCGTTCAGAAAATTACCCGTGGAGTTCTCGATCACACACAATCGGCCGTTTCTTCGAACTCAGCACATGTGCAGCGATGTAGACAAGGCGAATCTTTATCTGCCCTGTAATATCCGTCTAAGCAAGTGCATCACGGCGTGCAGGCCTCTTTATCGTCGCAATTCTGTTTCACTGGATTCGTGATTGAAGAGCAGGTTTCGTTCGCGCACTGTTTGCATTCTGTATACTCTTCAAATATATCACAAGGAGTTCCTGAAAAGGAATGTTTTAAACACTTAAGTTTTTTCTCCCTTTTACCTCTGTTTTATTTGATGAGAGCGTGGAATAGTGAGAGGGAGATACTTTTACCCTGTAGCGGGATACTACTGGCTAAATATACAGATAAATATAAGCAATGACCCCTTTTTAGATTTGGGGTAAAAAAAAAACAAGGGTTGTACCTATATTTTCATAACTAACCACATTCTTCGTTTGGTATACATTCGGTGTCCAGAGTCTTTCTGATGAAGCCTTCCTTACAAACGCATGAGGGACTACAAGGTAAGATTACAGCTAGGCAGCCAATCTGGTAACGATCATAACAGGAATCTTCCGGAGGACACCCCACGCATTTGTATATTTCGTTTGGTCCACAATCTGAAAAATAGAAAAGAAATTGTAAATAAAAGTAAATTGTTTTATTGAGCTACCAATTGCACATGGTCCTAGATGCCCCAAGAAAAATTATAATCACACCTACAAAGCGATTTAGTATTGAGCTCAGCCAGTTGATCCTCAGTAACAGCTGTCTGGACCACACTCAACACTACACAGCAGACAAAAAGCGCAAGAAAAGGTCTCAACATGTTGACGTCTCAATGGGTATTGATGAACGGAAGCTTTGCCTATTCTTTTTATATACATACGTATGTTCTAGGTAAAGTTAGTTTTTTTTTGCAACGATCTAGTATGATTTAATATTATTATTGAGAACATGATCCTTCTCGAGAAAAGTAAAGAAAGGAAGGATTTGGACAATGTAATTGTATTTTCCATTGGGAATTTCTCAACCCCATTTCTTAAGTCCCCTTCTCATCTCTGACCTTGTCATTAACCGTCAACTGTTGTCGTGGATCCGAGTTCTGGGAGTATTTATGGGACTTGCGCGGATCCACGTTCCGGCCATACTAAAGGTAAAGGGGCTTTTTACACCCATTGTGCAATCGTCGTCGTCTGATGAGATGATGAGTAATAGAGAAGTATGGAAGAAGAAGACATGCTGCATCGACTTTTAATAAATTGGGTTAAGGGCTGGAGAATGATCATGATAATGATACAATTTTTTGGTTCTGCGCCATGCCGGTTTCCTCACTATGTTTTGTGTGTGAAATATATTACACAAAGTAACGTTCAACTGAACAGGCCTATATCCAGCAGTGGACTGTTGTAGGCTGATGATGATGTGTCTGCCTGGGTCCGAACCCACGACCTACCCCTAGTAAGTCGTAGCCGTTACCACTGTTCCACCACTGTCTGTGCGATACCTTATAAAAGTCCAAAACCTTTATTTACACGACGGCGACAGCCCCAAAAAAACAGTAATGTTGACTTTTTCATCTTCATCGTAATCGCTTATAAAATGTCACTTTGTCAAGGCCCTGAGAATATCTTGAATGTGTTACGTCTCCAACTACTTCACTTCGTTCCCTCAATAAATTAAATAACACGTAACATCACGCCTGTAATCCCCGAAAGGTTAGGCAGAGATTTTTTTTATTTCCATGTAAAACGGAGCGATAGATTAAATAAAACACTGTTATACACTAGTGATAATTCTTTATATTCTATTACAATAACTTCAACATGGTGATAGGTTCCTAAAAACTTAACAACTGGATCCTAGTACCACTAGACCTTCAAAATTAGAATTTATGAATGCTGAGTCTTCTGTTTAGGAAATAACTCGAGGAGTGGACCTCTCCACCACACACAATAGGGCGTATCTTCCAACTCGGAACATGAGCAACGATACTGACAATACGAATTTTTATCTGCCCTGTAATATCCGTCCCAGCAGGTGCATCCTGGGGTGCATGACTGTGGTTTTTCACCATCGCATTTTACCGGATTCGTTATTGAAGAGCAGGTTTCGTTGGAGCACTCTTTGCATTCTGAATACTGTTCGAATATCCCACATGGAGCTCCTGAAAAGAAACGTTTCATTAGTACACAAAGTAGTGGACAATTGCTATAAGAAAGTTTCACGTGGGTAGGAAGTTCGAACGAGAGTTGATTGTTCATACAACACACCGCATTGTGAGGGCCACCAATTTGTTTTTGTTAACCTTAAGCCTCAAATACGTCATTGTTCGTACAATACATAACTTTTACGAAAAAATCTACGAAATCTTTTTCTATCAGACTACGCTAGAAAGACATTACTTACCACATTCTTCTTTTGGTATACATTCGCCATACAAAGTCTTTCTGATGAAGCCTTCCTTACAAACACACCCGTTGCTACAACCCGAGAAAACAGCAGCACAGACTACCTGATTACGATCATAACAGGTATCTTCGGGAGGGCACCCAACGCATTTCAATACTTCGTTTGGTCCACAATCTGGAAAATCGAAAATAAATTGGTAAAAAACAGAGGATTGCTATAATAAACTACAAATATAAAAACCGGCCAAGTGCGAGTCGTACTCACACGCACACAGGGTTCCGTAGCACCAAACAATATAATAAAAATATTTTGAAGGCTCATTCATATATTGTATTACATTTAACAGCAAAACTAAATTTGTTTTTCATAGTATGCCAATGAAAAACAAAGTTATTGCTCCAGTTTGATGAAAAAGTCCCATATCTCAAAAACTAAACATCAAATCTTATTCAAACCAATTTACGTTGAAAGTTTTTTTTTTTACGTTCTACAATCCTTACATTTTTTCTGAATTTTCCTCCTCTTACTTTAGAAACTAGAGGGCGGGGACACACATTTTACTACTTTGGAAGTTGGAACTTTCAAACGATTGAATTTGAGAAAAAACGGTTTTAGGAACCTCAATGTCATTTTTAAAGACCTATCTATAGACACCCCGCATTTGATATATTTTTTTTTTAGTTTCAGTTCCATGTATGGAGAGCCCCGCTTAATCTTAATTTATTTATATATATATATATTTTTTTTAAATCGTAAAGCAGTTCACAGAATACATCTACCTACCAAGTTTCAACTGTGTAGTCCTAATAGTTTCGGAATTAAGTGGCTGTGACATACAGACGGACTGACAGACAGACAGAGATGGCGAATCTATAAGGGTTCCGTTTTTGCCATTCGGCTACGGAACCCTGTGGTAGGTGTGACCTATTTAATTAGACTGTGTCGAAGATAAATTATTATCAATAAAATTAATATAAACACCTACGTAGAGATTTTGAATGGAACTCACCCAGTTTATCCTCAGTAACAGTTGTCTGGACTACACTCCCCACGACACAGCAGATAAACCACACAAGAAAAGGTCTCAACATGTTGACGACTCAATGTGTATTAATAAATGGATGCCTGACTATGTTTATATAATAGTTCGTTCTTGTTTGATTTAGAGATCCTTCCAGCTTAAATTGAAGAGAAAACGCTTTTTTATAAGCCTGGCATCTAAATTTGTGCCCTTGTCATTAACCGCTAACGAATGAAAGTTTGGGAGAAAGTTATTGAAAAGCGACTGAGAGAAGAGAGCGAAACACGACATTAATTCGGTTTTGTGACTGGTCGAGGAATGAGGGATGTCATTTTTGAAGCAGAACTTGCAATTGTTCATTGACCTCGAAAAGGCATACCACCACCCGGTCGTACGCCTTTTCCCCATGAGGTTTTGTGGTGGGTCCTTAAAGACAAAGGTGTGCCCGGGAAGTATGTGCCGAACGATGTAGTACCCAAGTTCAAATTCGGTCTTCAGTGGGCAGCAGCTTCAATGTGGCCGTCGGCATGCACCAAGAATTCTTCATTTCTTTACCTCTTCCTGGAGCTAAAGAGCGCTCTTACGAAGGACATCCAGGAAGGGGCTCCCTAGTGTACGCTCTTTGCCGACGATATTGTTCTTGTTGCTGAAGAGGAGGACTCTAGAGGTCTAGAGCAGATAGGAGGTGTGGTGGTAAAGCCTGGAGAATGTTGGCCTGAAATTGAGTAGAAACAAAACAGAATACTTGTTTTGTGATTTGCCTATACCGCTGTTCCTATTTCAGGAACCTCGTGTCGCTTGTCCAAGGGGATGTCGAAGTAAATCAAGACGTGAAATGGCGACAGGACCTAGGGATGCCCTTCAAGTTAAATACAAGCCCGTGATAAGACCTGTTCTACTGTATGAATCGGAATGCTGGGCTGCGAAGAAGGTGAGTGAAAGAAGATTGCGTGTAGCGGAGATGAGAATATTGAGGTGGATGTGTGCAGTGACAAGAATGGATCAAAGTTAGAAATGAGTATATTAGAGGAAGTTTGAAAGTTACGTCAGTTACAGAAAGTTAATAGGAATCGTCTGTCTTAGTATGGATAGAAATGAAATGAGGAGGGATAAATCGTATGTGACTAAAAGAGAGTTGAATACAAATGTTGATGCATGGAGAGGGAGAGAAAGACCAAAGAAACGATGGATGGATTAATAAATAACAAAATCTATAATTTCATAGTGTTACAAATATCTTTTAGGCTATATTTTTCACTTTATAAAAGAATAAAACATCTGTAGCCGAACTAGGCAAAAGCTTGTATTGCAGCAATCGTCGCCAATCCCCTCAAATAATTAGTAATTAATGGCAGTCATGAATGTTAACCATAGTGGGATTTTTACAACAAAATTTTTGAAAAAATTACATAGTAATCTGAAAAATAGAATCATTAAAGTTATAAGAATTAAATAAAATAATAAAGGAAAAAAAAGAAAGGAACGTTAAAATAAAATCGTTAAAATCAAATAATAAAATATTAAAATCAAATAATTGAAAGCAAATAATAAAATCATAAAAAAAACAAATCCTTAAAATAAAAAAATAAAAAAAATTCTCGACTTGGCACACGAGGTTGTCGCCATGTCATTGCGTAATGTGAACTGGAGTATTATGGTGCTGATAACCGTAACGGCCAATACCTGCTGGCCAAGAGCCTCGACGAATATTATTTTATTCGAGACTCTTCTTCTTCTTAAGGGCATTACATTGCTCGATGACCTTGATGATTTGATCCCTGTACTGGTTTTTGTTGACTTGCCCCGCACATTTCGCAAAATTTCGGTTTTTATTTATTATTTAAAAATATTAAAAGAAATAACAGAAAAAAAACAATACAGATTGTTAAGTATATCATTACGTATTTGTTGTTACAAAATTCATGCCGATCTATTCAGCCGTTACAGAGATAATTTACAATTAAGGTTGAAAAAGGACCTATTTTCTACGATTAACCAAAAAAAATTGAGAAGGTTTATTACAATTTTAAACAATACAATTTATTTGTGATGAACTTAACTAACACACACACACTCTCTACTTTTTTTACACGGAAAACGCACGAAGGGATTCATCAACAAATTTCTTTGAACATACGCTGTTTTTGGGGTTTGAGCCACGTAATGCCCTTAAGTAATTATATAGTTGTCTGACGGTCAGTAGGTACCTCACAGGTCTTGTAAAGTTGAGCAGTGGGAAAAAAAAAAACATTTAAAAGTGCTTGCCTTGAGTAGGTACTGCACGCTGGGCAATTTCAAAACTCTCTAACGGTGTTTTACAGGAGCCATCCCAGGAGGACATACAGTACGACTGACAAAGAGCACAATACTTAGATCTGCTTCAGCAGTTGTGGATCAGCGACATGCCGTAAATTTTTGAATACAAATATTAATTTACGATTCCTTCTATTTACAACTTTTATGTGTTCTTTGAAATTGAGACTACTGACAATAAATTTTTACGCCTAGGTATTTAATCGCCTGCGCACGCTCAAGAGCATGAGCTGATTGATGTTAATTGATACTCGTGTGGTACGAGTGTCAGGAAGACACTACACTTACATACATTCCTAATATTTGATTGTGTGAGGAATCATATGAAAGAAAAAGGAGTCAAAGATAGTAGTGATGGTTGACAGGGGGATTGGAAGAAAACAACGTGTTGCGCCGACCCTAAGTAACATGAGCCTAGGGCAGGAAGATGATGAATGAAAAACACACGAATTTTAATCATCATAACCACTGAGGATACTGTAGGTGAAGAAGTTTTTGATAGGTAAATTTTTCAAAGGAATCTTTCCAGTATAAAATTCTTGGCAAGCGTAGTTAGATGTTTCTATTAAATTTTTCTGTACATTTATTCTTTCTTATACACATGTAAGTATTTAGTAGAGTAAACTAACTATGATTATATGTCGGATCCGGTCATTGGTATGCGCATAAAATGAATCGCAATCGCGCTGGTGGTGACGTCACGCGACCTACTTACAAGTCTACCCACACCACAGCGTGCTTCTACAGAGCCCTGGTGTTCAACGCGAGGCGAGGGTGACATTCAATGTCTGATCGCGGCGGAGTTAAGACATCTTGGAAAAGTATCCGATTCATTGTGCCCCGTGTTTTGTGTTAAGTTGTAATCTCAAGTCTATATTAATATTATAAAGCTGAAGAGTTTGTTTGTTTGCTTGAACGCGCTAATCTCAGAAACAATCTGTCCGATTGGAAAAATTATTTCTGTGTTAGATAGCCCATTTATCGAGGAAGGCTATAGGCTATTTATCATTACGCTAAGATCAATAGGAGCGGAGCACTAATGAAGAATGTTTCAAAATCGGGGGATTCCTATTGAGAGATTCCGCTGCGTGCGCTGCGTAAACGGATAAAGTTTCGCAAAAATTATGTATGACAGAATTATTCCTCTTTAAAAGTTCTAAAAAAAAGTCCACGACAGCATATGTCTATATTTTAAGGTTAGCTCACTATAACCTATTTTATGCTAACCAAATTTGTTCTAAAATAATTCATTATTTACGAAGGTGTTTTTATAAACATGATATTAATGTTTATTCAAATAAATACGTTATTCAAACATTGCATTTATTATTACTTAATTCAATAAAAAAAAGTTAGGGACCTAAAAACTTAAAAAACTGAATCTTAGTACCAATAGACAAGCAAATCTAATAATACGAAGGTTATTCAGTATATTGTGCGTTGAATGGAGTTCTCCACCACACACAATACGGCGTATCTTCCAACTCGGGGCATGAACAACGATACTGACAATATGAATTTTCATCTGCCCTGTAATATCCGTCATAGCAAATGCATCCCGGTGTGCAGGCTTCTTTATCGTCGCAATTCTGTTTCACTGGATTCGTGATTGAAGAGCAGGTTTCATTCGCGCACTGTTTACATTCTGTATACTCTTCAAATGTATCACAAGGAGCTCCTGAAAAAAAAAATTGTTTGATGTGACATACAATAAATATTATGAACCGCGAGCATGCTAAAGTTCCTGACTTCCTGCTGACAGGTGTAGGATCGTCTCGAAGACACCTTCAAATAAAAAAGAATTATGGGTTCACAAATATTGGAGTCAATATAAAAAATGGGTTCACGTTGTATAAACTCATAACTCACCACACTCTTCTTTTGGTATACATTCTCTTCCCATTGTTTTTCTGATGAAACCTTCCTTACAAATGCATGAGGGACTACAAGAATCGATAAAGGCTGGGCAGAGAGTCTGACCACGATCATAACAGGAATCTTCGGGAGGGCATCCAACGCAATCATTTAATACTTCGTTCGGCCCACACTCTTCTGGGAAATATAAAAGAAAGTGGCAGTTAACATAAGATTGCTTATAATAAGCCACAAATTAAGAAAAAAACTAAAATTCCTTCTATTTGAATATAGTTATAATTATGAAAATGGACTGGGTCCCACCTGATTCCAACTTTTGATTAATTTAAAATGTGCTTGTTTTAATGCTTTCCAGTTTTTTCAGTCGGGTTTTAAAACTTTTTCAACTGCTTTTTTATTTCCAGCTTTTTAGTTTAGTAACGTAAAAGATTTCGCGATCTACGGCTATGCCACACGGAAGGAATTTGTTTATAGGAAATTTTACTAAAAACAAGAAATAAGACTTAATTTTGATTTAAAAAATAATTAGAAGTGCGTTCAAATTTTTTTAAATTATTATCTGCCTAAACCAGGAACCAAAACCAAAAATAATGTGAAAAAAATCACTTGTATTTTATGATAACGGTCGAAAGGGTTAAGACCAGGATATTCGAGCGCAGTAGGCATTTAGTGCTAAAAAATCTACGCCCGTGGCAAGTCGCTGCGGACGCTATTTGAATGAACTCGCTGACCCCGCTGTGCAAAAATTTCGAGTCACAGTATAAAATAGTAACAGAAGGTACTGTCTACTTCGTTTTACGGAATTCATGTAAATTTTTGGGGGTTTAGTTTTTAGGGAAATATAAGTACGGTAACATAATTTATTTTATTACTACCTACAATTGTTTTTATTTTCACCGAATCTCCTTTACTTATTTTTGGACTTTTGTCAGTAAACTACTGGAGTTTTTGTTGGGAGTTTCGGTAGTTTGTAAACTAAGTTATTATAGACCACGCGTACATAAGTTTTAACCGTAAATTCATCACAATAGAATACACAGGACAATCTATTCTTTAGTCTTAGGTAGTAGGCAGGTAGTAGGCAGGTGGTAGGTAGGTGGTAGGTAGGTGGTAGGTATGTGGTAGGTAGGTGGTAGGTAGGTGGTAAGTAGGTGGCAGGTAGGTGATAAGTAGGTAGTAGGTAGGTGGTAAGTAGGTGGTAGGTAGGTAGGTGGTAGGTAGTTGGTAGGTAGTTGGTAGCTAGATAGGTGGTAGGTAGGTGGTGGGTAGGTGGTGGGTAGGTGGTGGGTAGGTGGTGGGTAGGTGGTGGGTAGGTGGTAGGTAGGTGGTAGGTTAGGAAAATCCAAAATGGCGCCGACGAAAATATTCGGTTTTTTCGTCATGGGTGTCATTTTCATGGTTTTGGTGTCCTTAATAACGAAACTGAGGTCAAAATTAAATTCATGATGGCGCCGATGAAAATATTCGGTTTTTTCGTCATGGGTGTCATTTTCATGGTTTTCGGTATCACTGATAACGAAAATGAGCTCAAAATTAAAATTCAAGATGGCGCCGATGAAAATATTCGGTTTTTCGTCATGGGTGTCATTTTCATGGTTTTCGGTGTCGCTAATAACGAAACTGAGGTCAAAATGAAAATCCACGACCCCGAAAACCATGAAAATGATACCCATGACGAGAAAACCGAAAATTTTCGTCGGCACCATCTTGGATTTTCATTTTAACCTCAGTTTCGTTACCAGCGACCCCAAAAACCATGAATATGACACCCATGACGAAAAAACCGAAAATTTTTGTCAGCGCCATCTTGGATTTTCATTTTGACCTCAGTTTCGTTACCAGCTACCCCAAAAACCATGAAAATGACACCCATGACGAAAAACCGAAAAGTTTCGTTGGCGCCATCTTGGATTTTCATTTTGACCTCAGTTTTGTTATCAGTGACACCGAAAAAAATAAAAATGACTCCCATGACGAAAAACCGAATATTTTCATCGGCGCCATCTTGAATTTTAATTTAGACCTCATTTTTGTTATCAGCGACCCCAAAAACCACGGAAACGACACCCATGAAAACAGAACAGAAAAAAAAAACAAAGCATAAAATGCAGAGGAAGAATAATAAAAAAAAATAATTGATTTTATCTTAAATATGTAAATAAGTCAACAAAATAAAAAAAAACTGGCAACACGGAGATAAATACAACAAATCGAAAACCATGAAAATCGATCCAGCCGTTCTCGAGTGTTCAAACAAACCCGACTTTGTTTTATATATATATACCATAGACCTAGTACCTACCTACGTTTATGATTAATATTTAGCATATAAGCATAATCAGCCCATTAATGTTCCCACTGCTGGGACGCAGGCCTCCTCTCTATGAGAGGGAATGGGCTATAATCCACCACGCGTGCCCAGTGCGGGTTGGTAATTGTGTGATTAATATTTACTGTACCAAATTATAGTATTACATTTGTTGATTTTGCTGTGTCCAGTTCTAATTAATTATTTCATTTCAAAACAGACTTAACCTACTGATTGTACCTAGCTGCTGCATGCACGTTGCATGCGATACACAATAAAAATATAACGAAGGTATATTTCTATCGATTAGCGGGCGAACGCAGCGAGCCAGAAAAAGCGACACAGGTCCTACCTCGGAGACGCCCGGCGGGCTACTGAATCGACTCGCGCGGGCCGCTTTGTTATATAATATCTAGTTACAACAATAATAAACTTTTCTGAGAAAAAGTAACCGGAGGATTTTCTGCTAAACATCATTGCCAATTTTTTTATATGTTTTTTGGGTGTAAAAGTTTGGTCTACTTCAAGTACCATTTGAAAAGATATCAGCATTTTAACGTTATTAACGATTTTTTGTGATCGGGCGAAGTTGTATATATTGTGTTTTGAACCGGAGAATAATCAAGAATGTTTATTAAATTACAATATATATTTTTATCAGATCAAAACAAACAACATTTGACTGTTTACTCTTGAAGCAAAAATAGGTCGATCCTGAGGAACCTGGCCTTAATCATAAGGATTACTTTTTCCTGAATAACACACCATATTAAATAAAAGGTAGACCATGAAATAACTCGTTTTATTTATCTTCTTTTAGTAAAATTTCTTATATACAATACTAGCTTCCGCCCGCGACTTCGTCCGCGTGGAATAGTTACTTTGGGCTAACGCTAACTTTAACCCGCGACTTCGTTTATATAGGTGAGTAAGTACTGGGTCTTATAATCTTATAATTACTCAAAAATTAATTGTTATACGATAAGATATCGCCTATCCACAGTAAAAGAATTACGAATTACTCATGACTGCCCGCCGGCTTTGCACATTGTGCGCCGCGCAGTACCCGATCATTATTTTGCTGTGATGTTATTTTAAAACTGCGATAGCTCCTAAGATATTCATTTAAATCGAATGATGGAAAGGGCAATTTTGTTTTAAATTAAATACTTGTGATGAATAACGTATTTATTTGGACAAGGATTAGTATAATGTTTATAAAAAAACCTTCGTAAATAATGCATTATTTTAGAACAAATTTGGTTAGCATAAAAAAGGTTATAGTGAGCTAACCTTAAAAGATAGATATATGCTGTTGCGGCCTTTTTTTTAGAACTTTTAAAGAGGATTAATTCTGTCATACATATTTTTGCGAAACTTTAACGTTTTACGCAGCGCACGCGGCGGAAGCTCTCAATAGAAAAAAAAATCTTCCGATTTTGAAACATTCTTCATTAGTGCTCCGCTCCTATTAGTGTTAGCGTAATGATAGCCTATAGCCTTCCTCGATAAATGGGCTATTTAACAATGAAAGAATTTTTCCAATCGGACAGATAGTTCCTGAGATTAGTACGTTCAAGCAAACAAACAAACAAACTCTTCAGCTTTATAATATTAGTATAGATTTAAGGTGCTTTCCTTCCGTGTGGCATAGCCGTGGGACGCCCTGTATACGATTTATCACTTTGAATTACTTTTAAACATATAAGTTGTATATTTTTGTAACCAGCCTTTAAAACCCTTCATTTTTATACCCAACTCGATGGCATTGGAAGAAAAAACTAAATTCTAACTCCACGATATGGCAGCCGAAATTCGCCATTTTTCTTTGTCTTTTACAGTGACACTCGCGCCACCAAAACAAATCTAACGACGTATAATGTTATCCAAATCCGTTCATCCGTTTAGGAGTTACGAGAAAAATAAAATCCACTTTTCACTTTTTTTGTTTTTTTTTTTTTCAAAAAATTTGGAAAAAAAAACAGACTTCAAAAACACAAAAAAAGTGAAAAGTAGATTTTATTTTCGTATACAAAACGGCAATTTCATGAATAAACACCTAATACTACAGAAAGATTTAGCATTGAACTCACCCAGTGTGTCCGCAGGGTCAGATGTTTGGACCACATTGAACATGACACAGCAGATAAACAACACAAGAACAGGTCTAAACATGTCGAAGACTCAATGTGTATTGACTGATAAAATAGATGCTTGTCTCTGTTTTTAAACAGCTTGTTCTTGTTTGATTTAGGGATCCATCCATGATTAATAAAAGAGAAAACTAAAGGGTATCGTAACTACTGGAACTACCAGGAGCAAATTAAACATGGACTTTAATAATAGACCTATATTCGGAGACTGGCTGTAAGCCGCGCGCTTACAAATACGGCACTATTACAAATATATCGCACCTCCACCACAATACAACTTTATAACTATATGATAAGACAATAATAAATACAACTAACACAACAAGAACAACAATATCAACCTAATGTAAACTGATAATAATTCTTAACTAGTTAAACAATTTTAAATTTGTCTAGTGGTTTACGTGTTCGCTTAAGGGAACGGTTCATTAACCAGCGAATTTTCAGGAGTAATTATATCTGGATTCGAATTTCCCTCCTTATTCCTGGTAGTCGCCTCTAGTGAGGCTACCTTTACTACCCGTACGACCCCCTTGCTAAGTGGCTCGCACACACTCTCTCTACCATGATCTGTATTGTCCACAGTCTCTGGACAGGTAACATCAGATAAGCGTGACCTGCGGCGCATTGATCTACATTTCTTTTTAGTGATTGACCATTATCCTTTACCACTGAGTATCTACGGGCATTGTCTACCCGTTCCACTGTACCTTTCACCCACCTATCACTCACCATACTCACGAGCCCAAACTGAATCACTCTCTCTGAAACTGCAGTCTGTTCCGCCCGCGAATTCCGTTTGTCGTCTCTGGGCTTGATGGACTCTGTCTTTGGTGACCGGTTTGGTACGCAGTAAATCAAGTCTGGAGCGTAATGGACGTCTTTGCAGCAGCATAGCCGGGGTTTCCCCGGTAGTGCTGTGCACGGTGTTTCGGTACGCTAACAAGAAAATATCTCAACATGTTGACGACTCAATGTGTATTGATAAATGGAAGCCTGACTCTGTTTATACAACATTATTTTAGTATATGCGAAACCTGAATATAGGTTGTTCAGAATAAGTAATTGAATCGATTCCAATAATTTTTAAACCATGTTATGTTTTGGCCCAAAAATATTAAAAAAAGTTACAAGTTGGACACCGAGCGACATTACCTATCGCAATCATTTAGGTACCTACTGCCAAATTATTATTATCAATGAGCTCAAAACGACGCTGGAGGCGCTAGCGCGGGCGCGCTGCGTGGTGACCACGTTTTTGTGCGGACAACCAGGTAACAGAACAAGCTTATAACTTTGTGATTTTTCATGATACAGCTTTGAAATTTTGCACATAGACTCTTTACATAAAAATACTAGACACGTGATGTATTCGACCTAGGGATCTTTCCATCCTTAATTGAAAAGAAAACGCCCTTTTAAAAAAGGCAATATTCCAGTTCTCGTGACCTTGTCATCAACCACCAGCAAATGAGAAAGTACGTAATAAGTTAGTAATGTAAGTTACACGGATTTGGTCATCATACAGGGAAATGTGGGTGAAGAAGTTTGGATGGGTAAACTTTTCATGTATCTTCTGGCGTACGGCTCGTCCTCTAGTCTCTTTATCGTCACACTTTTATTCTGTTACACTGGATTCAGTAGATTTAGTGCGCGCACAATCTGTATACTTTTCAAATGCATCACAAGAAGCTTCAGGGAAAAATCTTTTGAACTGTGAACGGGCCGAATTACCTGACCCGATTGAGTTTAGACCTCTTACCACATTCTTTTTTGTGGTATATATTCGCGGCATAAAGTTTTTCTGCTGCGGCCTGGACAGACGCACGCGGGTCGACAAGGCGAGATGGTCGATAGGCAGGCAATGTGACTACGATCATAACAAGAGTCTTCGGAAGGGTATCCTACGAATTTGGATACCTCATTTCATTCACAATCTCGGAAATAAGAACGAAATGGGCAAATATAACAAAATATTGACTGTCAAGCCACCACTCGATATAGCGTTATCTAAAACAGTGTTTCGCAAAGGGTGTGCCGCGGCACACTGGTGTACCGTGGTCATTATTTGGTGTGCCTCTTAAAAATAAGGTTATCTCGTGAAGCTAAATAGACAGACGGAAGAAAAAACCTACTTAAATAGGCCCAAAACTTTAATAATAAATGCTGATTAATATTATGTTCAAATTGATTTTTTGTTTATGGTATACCTACAAAATTTTCTGATTTCCCATGAACACAAAAACTTTGCGCAACACTGATTTAAAACTAAATATTCCAATCAAGTCGATAGCATTAGACTGACGGACGAAGTTTCTCAATTTTCAAACAAAAAACGGTAGTTTAAGCTGCACTTTTGTACATTTTGTATTAGCAATAGCGCACTACAGGCGGGCAGCATCGCAACGGCCGCTAAATTACGCCTGTCAAGCGATACGCCAGTAACTTGTGCGGCGGGTGGTTGCAGCGGTGTGGTCCTCCATAGCCTTTTTTTTTGTTTCGGGGTGGAAAATCCGGACGTTATCACTGGGCCACCACTTTCTTTCCGGTTTCCACCTTATATAACTCCAAAACCTTTTTACACCCACATTGCGCCAGTTATGTTTTAAGTCCCATCCCTTGTGATAGGGAGCGACAAACTAAATAAAACACTTGTGAAACACTAGTAAATATTTTTTATATTATATTCCATTGTATAACTTCAACTATAGGTTATTATGCCCTGTGTCAAAGCATAATAAACTACTGCATCACAGTGTGGGGTGGGACTCCCAAGACAATCCTCCTGCCTCTGGAACGAGCACAGAGAGCTGTTCTCAAGGTTATGACCTCGAAGCCTTTTAGGTATCCCATCACGGCTCTCTACACCGAATGTCAGGTTCTCACTGTGAGACAGCTCTTTGTCCTTAGTACTATTTTGCGCAAGCATCCCTTTGTGGTATACGATCCGAATGCTACCAAAAAGCGTAGACACTTCGAAGTATGCTCAACTCACGGATGTAGAACGGCCCTTGCTCAGCGTCATTTTGGTATACTGTCAAACCATTTATATAATAAAATTAATAAACTTTGCTACATTGCTCCCATGTGTCTAAATGGATGCAAAACCAGGGTGACGAAGTGGCTTTTGACAGTGTCTTACAAAAAAACTGAAGATTTACTACAAATATCAATTGCTTAAACTAATGTAGTCAATATGTTTGTTTATAATTATATTTTATTTTTTACAAAAACACAAGTTTTCACCATATCTATCTATCCCTCACACACTTATACACACCCACACATATACACAGCCACACAGAGATATGTAAATAGGCCACATCTTGGTTGCATTAGCTAGTTATTAAATAATATTGTAATTTAATGATGATAAACTATGTTCGACTTATAACTAATGTTACATGTTCAAACCATAGGCGAGGACGCTGGCACCCTAAACACAAGTTAAATCTTACATTGGGTGCCAGAGCCCATCGAAACCACTCTTTTCCCTAGTTATAACGCTGCATAGTGCTTAAATAAGTGTTTCTTGTACAATTATTTAAGGTAATAAAATACTTTTTTTTTTTTTTTATAGGTTAGTTTTCTAAAAACTTAATAACTAAATCCCATTATCAGTAGACCTTCAAAATTCGAATTTCTTAATGTTGAGATTCTCGTTTAGGATAAAACTCGGCGAATGGAGCTCTCCACCACACACAATGGGGCGTATCTTCCAACTCGGAACATGAGCAACGATACTGACAATTCGAATTTTCATCTGCCCTGTAATATCCGTCGTAGCAAATGCATCCCGGTGTGCAGGCCTCTTTATCGTCGCAATTCTGTTTCACTGGTTTCGTGATGGAAGAGCAGGTTTCGTTCGCGCACTGTTTGCATTCTGTATACTCTTCAAATATACCACAAGGAGCTCCTGAAAAGAAATGTTTCTTCACTGTGACTTAAATAAATATTATGAACCACGAGCATGCTAAAGTTTCTGCTGACAGGTGTAGAATCGTCTCGAAAACACTTTCAAACAAAAAAGAACTATCGGTTAACAAATATTGGAATCAATATAAAAAATTGGGTTCAAGATGTATAGATTCATAACTCACCACACTCTTCTTTTGGTATACATTCTCTATCTATTGTCTTTCTAATGAAGCCTTCCTTACAAATGCATGCGGGTTTACAATAGTTGACAATGCGTGGGCAGACAGGACCACGATCATAACAGGAATCTTCGGGAGGGCATTCAACGCAATCTTTAAATACTTCGTTCGGCCCACACTCTTCTGGGAAATAGAAAAGAAAGTGGCAGTTAACAGAAGATGGTTGTGTTTGTGATCTATTTAACTATTACTGTACTGTATACCTAAGAAAATTAATAACACATCTTTACATACGAAGGTGCCGTTCTACAATACTGGTAATATAAAGTGTTATTTATGGATTGTTGGCAAAGAATTCTAAATATTTGAACACGTTTGGCCTCTTTATCGTCGCAATCTGTTTCACTGGATTCGTGATTGAAGAGCAGGTTTCGTTCGCGCACTGTTTGCATTCTGTACACCCTCCAAATGAAGGAGAAAAGAAAAATTCTGAAATAAATGTTTGTTTACTGAGCTTTACAATAACTATCATGAACAGCGAGCATGCTAAAGTTCCTGCTAACAGATAGGATCGCCTCGAAGACACTATCAAACAAAAAAGAATATGTCGTTTATAAATTTAGGAGTCAATATAAAAAACCGGCTAGGTGCGAGTTGAACTCACGCACCGAGGGTTCTGTATAAACTTGTAGATATTTTGTTATTAAACAACTTATTATCGGTTTTCAGATTTTTCTTTTACATGTACTGTAAGACATTGCATGATTCTAGGTCAACGGAAAGTTTTGAATTCCTTGCGAAATCGCAAAATAAGCAACATAAACGGTCATATCTTTTGATTGCGTTTATTAATAAGTTTGATTTTTTGACTGCTCCAAATGCAGCAGACCTCAGTATTTGATATTAATTGATACCTCTACACATTCGTGAGAAAAAGAGTTTTGACAGACGGACAGACGGACAACGAAGTCGAAGACGAAGTCTGAACACTATCACAACAGGAATCTTCAGGCATCCAGCACAATCGTTTAATACTTCGTTCGGCCCACACTCTTCTGGGAAATATAAAAGAAAGTGGCAGTTAACAGAAGATTGTTATAGTAAGTCATACATTAAAAAAGTGATATGTGTGGCCTATTTAATTATTACTGTACTGTGTCCTAGATGCCCCTAGAAAATTAATAATAGGTCTATTTGAAGTGTAATCTATGGATTGTTGGCAAAGAATTCTAAATATTTGAACACATTTGAATCTTTTTCATCAGTATGGACACGTTAAAAATACGAGTGATTATGGAATACGAGTCCCGTCATGGGAGCAATGTGGCGCAAATGGCTTGCAACATTCGGAGTGAACACGGCAAACGTTATTACTTGCATTGTCGGTTGCGATAATAATGAATTATTTTTGACAATCGCTTAGTAAGCGCTCATTGTGTTGGTTAGACACCGGTTTAGCACCTAGGCATTGTCCCAAACGAAAACTTACGACAACTTAAGTGATGGCCACTGTTAGTTGGAAGTTCTGTGTCATCCAACATATTCACCAGACCTTGCGCCGACAGACGTCTAATTTTTCTAGAATGTGGACAACTTCATGGCAGGAAAAATCTCCATCCACTTGATTTCTTCAAGAATGTCTTTGAAAAATTACCACTGCGCTGGCAGAGATGCATCGATAGCATTGGTGCATACTTTGATTAATAGAAAAAAATACTATCTTTTTGTATACAAAACGGCAATTTCATGAGTAAACACCTAATACTAACATCTACAGAAAGATTTAGTATTGAACTCACCCTCAGTCACAGCTGTTTGGACCACATTGAACACGACACAGCAGATGAACAACACAAGAACAGGTCTAAACATGTCGAAGACTCAATGCGTATTGATTGATAAAATGGAAGCTTGACTCTGTTTATATACAGTTTGTTCTTATTTGATTTAGGGATCCTTCCATGATTAATTAAAGAGAAAACGCTATTTTAAAACAAGTCGATATTCTGGTTCTTAATAAGCATGGAGCCTAAATTTGGGTCTTACTCATTTTTTGTTACTCATCAAAATTATGTAGCATTATATTTAATAATCCTACATAGTATATAGATTTTTGTAATGAACTAGGGCTAGTAGGTAAACTTTTATCATGCATAAAATCAAGCGGTCGACTCTGGGTGGTCACATATCTTTTGGAAGATACGAAAAAGTAGTGTTAAATTTTCCAAATAAGTTTACAAGATCAAGTTTTAAGGAAGAGTTAGCTGGTGGAACATTACAGACGAGAGGGGTCGATGATAAAACAAAAAAAGCATGATTGTCTGATTTTTTTTATTTAACCCTAGACTTGGCGGGACGTCTTGGATGGCTTCCTCGCGAATTGGCCAGAAGAAGCACACCATCGTGAGAAGTGGAAGGAATGGGGGAGGCCTTTGCTCAGGAGTGGTACAATACGGGTCAATAAAAAAATAAAAAACCCTAGACTAACTAAGACCTATCAAACTAGAATAATAAGGTAATACAACTCGTTCAGTAGTTGAAAATCTATTCACGTTCTTTTTTCCAAGTCCAACATTCTTGCGTATCGTAAAGCTCAGGGCATAAGCAGCGCGGTAGGCACACCGTATCATCTTCATCCCTTAAATACCCTTCCTTGCAGATGCATCCTGGTTTGCAGGGCTCTTCGTTGACGCAGGTTGACGGTTTTTTGGTTGCAAAGCACGGTTCGCTTTGACAAGATGGTTTGCAATCAGTATACACTTCATGTCTGCCGCAGTACGGTCCTGAAAGCAACGTTATTATGTAAAGGTACGTACTCAAATAGTTATGCGTATTTGAAAATTGCGAATATTCTATCCATAATAATAAATAAATAAGGCAGGATACGAAGGTCTATAAAGTTATCAGAGAACATTTTCCACAAATATTGTAACAGCTAAATAAGACCGATTTTAGAATTTCCATAGACAAACTATCTTCTTTTTTAAAAGACATTTTGAAAATGCTATAAACTAATTCGACTTGTAACTTACCACATTCTTCTACTGGTATACATTCACCACCCTCAGTCTTTCTGATATAGCCTTCTTTACAGTGGCATTGGAATTGACAAGGCACAACAACAGCTAAACAGTAATAGTTTTCACGATCCTGACAAGTCTTCTGAGGAGGACATGGATTTATGCATCCCGCTGCTACTTCATTTGGCCCACATTCTGGAAAAAAAAAGATTTATCAGTACGG
Organism: Noctua fimbriata; assembly: GCA_905163415.1. Lineage (NCBI taxonomy): Eukaryota > Metazoa > Arthropoda > Insecta > Lepidoptera > Noctuidae > Noctua > Noctua fimbriata. Next base: position 14,960,800 of record LR990925.1, on the reverse strand, counting down.
ACAGATGTTTGGCAGTATATCCCGATTACTGAAAATCCGGCCTCTATAATGGCCGGATATCTATCCGGCCAGAAGCACCCTTCAGGCCGGATTTGCCTACGCTACGTAATTGTCTAGTAGTCTTTAAATAACATGATTCAGTATGTTTGTTTATCAATAACTCAACTCGTCGGGTTTTGTCAAGTTGTTTTTGTGTACGTCACGAGCCAGTGTCGGCGGTTGTAAGTACTTCCCCTGATCTACATCTTCAATTGGCTTTGAAAAAAAAACCGCAATAATCTTTCCTTATGTTGGTATGCAACACAAGTTTTTGTTGTGCTTTAAGGCGCAAACCCACCGCAGCGCACGGATAGGCTACGCACTTGTGTTAAGCTTCGCTTTGCAAGAAAATGTATGTGATTGTGTCCACTGCAAACCACGGGCACGCTATGCATCAAATGACTTGTTCGAATAAGTTGTTGTGGCTTGCTCGAATAAGGCGCTCACATAGCTCAACGCTGTCAACGAAATGCTCGCTGTGCACGCGGTACACGCTATACACGAATATTAACCAATGACTATGCCGCGGTGGGCCACGCACGCTACAATTGTATTTAGTTGTGGGTGTGTAGGTTGTACTGTTGTGGAAACGTAGACCCACGTTGTCAAACAAATGAATCCACGCAGCTCAAATGCGCCGCGTACCCGTGCACAGCGTGCACCGCGGTGGGTTTGCGCCTTTATATTCAAATGCTATTTACCTGTCATAAACAAGCAAGGCAACATTTATAAAACAGTTAGGTATGTATGTACATAAATTATTATCGTCTACGAAAAAAAGGTGGCAGTTTTGAAGTTAATTATTAGCGCTGCAAGAATCTCTTGGCACTTGAATGACGTTGCATTGTCAGTGAAATGAAATGTGTTGAAGAAACAAGATGGCGATGTTAGCTCCGATTTTGGTCACCCACCAAAAGATCCATGTATCCTGGTAGACTAAGCTAGGTCCCCTCTAGGTTATTTGCATCTTGTATAAAGCAAAGGTCAGGGTTTATTGGCAGTTGCGAAAATAATCTCGTTGTTTTCCGCAATCGGATGAGTATTAGTTAAAGTAAACCTATTAGATGCTGGTGATAACCAGATTTGAACACAATTATGTATTTCGACTTTTTAATATATTTTTTTTTTTTACACCCTCCACAAGTCCACCTACCACAAGACAGGGTTATCTATGTTTTGAATTTTAATAATTCAACGAAGCTCACTGCTGTATTGTGTCGAGCAAACGATTTTTTTTTCACGTTTAAAGCAATGGATTATGAATCCCTTCCAAATAAGGGTAATGCGATTATGTGACCAATTAGAGTGCCTGCTACAACTTACCTTGTTTAAAATCAAAATCCAGATCGTAGGCCACACTGTACCCCACACAGCAGAAACACCACACAAGAAAAGGTCTCAACATGTTGACGATTCAATGTGTATTGATAAATGGAAGCCTGACTCTGTTTATATATACCTTGTTTGATGTTTTCGACCTAGGGATCCTTCCATCATTAATTGAAGAGAAAACGCTCTTTAAAAAAAAAGCAATATTCCAGTTCTCGTGACCTTGTCATCAACCGCCAGCAAATGAGAAATATAAGTTGCACGGATTTTACCATCATACAGGGAAATATGGGTGAAGAAATTTGGATGGGTAACCTTCTCATGTATCTTCTGCCATACGGCTCGTCCTCTAGTGCTGGCCTCTTTATCGTCACAATTTTATTCTGTTACACTGGATTCGTGATTGGTGAGTAGATTTCGTACGCGCACTGTTTGCAATCTGTATACTTTTCAAATACATCACAAGAAGCTCCTGGAAAATATATTTTGAACTTTGAACGGGCCGAATTACTTGGCCCGATTGAGTTTAGACCTATAACCACATTCTTCTTTTGAAATATATTCGCAGCCTAAACAGACACACGCACGCGGTCGACCTGCGTGCGTGTTTCCAGGCTGCAGCAGAAAGGCGAGATCGTCGATAGACAGGCAATGTGACTACGATCATAACAAGAGTCTTCGGAAGGGCATCCTACGCAATTGGATACCTCATTTCGTCCACAATCTCGTAAATAGGAACGAAAAAGCCAAATATAATAAAATATTGACTGTCAAGCCACCACTCGAGATAGCGTTATCTAAAACAGTGTTTCGCAAAGGGTGTGCCGCGGCACACTGGTGTACCGTGCCCAAGTAGCATTTTGTTCTCTTTAATAGTTCACATTTAGTTCACCGGAGACCTCTAAGCATTAACATTGGGCACACATGGTTCATTTTTTGTATTAAAGTGAACAAATTCACTGATACTTGTAAAAGGCATGTATAGAAGTGCAAAAGTGGCCTATTAAGTAACTGTTGGTGTTATAATAGGGTAACATTAATCTTTATGTCAGTATTCATTTTAAAAGCCAAACAAGAGCTATTTAAGAGGGGATAAATACGGCACGGGCTATTTAAAGGTCCACATGTACGGTCTTATATTGCTATCATTAAGATGGTAATAATGTGAACCTTTCTAGAGCTCACGAAATTATAATGGTACACATGTGAGACTTTAAATTAAAGAGGTCACAACTTTAATTTAGAGTTACAATGGTTCACTGTAGCTGGAGACAATGTCCACCATTTTGTTCACTCATAACCTATAATATTTCTAAATTATTTACGATTTTATCACATACTACGGAGCTTTTGTATAAAAAAAACCAGACCGCTGTTATTGCCATAAAACACAACTATCAAAAATTTAATTGTTTACCTCTGCTTATTTAGAATTATTATTTTGATAAAACGTATTATTCCCGAGGTGCGTGAAAATTTTAACTCTAAATATGTATATACTTTACAATAAATTTACATTACCCATAATTTTAACACAATAGATTATAATAAACACAGAGTACTTACCAGTAATAATAAAGTCACATTAAAAAATATGTCTGTTTAGACACTCGCGAGCGAAATACGTAATATATATTACAAAATGTAGTTTTTAGGGTACACTTATGAGCTTAACGAGATAGAGGCTGTATAATTGTTCACTCGTTACTTTTTATAACTCTCTTGTCTGTATGAAGAAATGTGAATCTTTATGGTGCCGTTGAACAGCTTTAAGACCACAGGTTCTCTTTTTAACTGCCGTCAAAGTGCTGCTATTCAGATACTGTGTAAATATTGTGAACTTAAGGCTGCATAATTTGTGCCCAAACCGGTGTTATAACACACACACAGATGCACACACCACACACTACACACACACACACCAAACACACACCACACACTTATACAGATTACTTACACATCTTAAAGAATAAATGTGTTCCATTAGTCAACCGTTATAGAACCCTCAATGCTACTTGGGTGGTCATTATTTGGTGTGCCTCTTAAAAATAAGGTTATCCCTTGAAGCTAAACAGACAGACGGAAGAAAAAAACCTACTAAAACAGTCCCAAAACTTTAATAACAAATGCTGATTAATGTTATGTTCAAATTGATTTTTTGTTTATGGTATACCTACAAAATTTTCTGATTTCCCTTGAACACAAAAACTTTGCGCAACACTGATTTAAAACTAAATATTCCTATCAAGTCGATAGCATTAGACTGACGGACGAAGTTTCTCAATTTTCAAACAAAAAACGGTAGTTTAAGCTGCACTTTTGTACATTTTGTATTAGCAATAGTGCACTACAGGCGGGCAGCATCGCAACGGCCGCTAAATTACGCCTGTCGAGCTATACACCAGTTACTCGTGCGGCAGCCGGATGCAGCGGTGTGGTCCTCCATAGCCTTTTGTTTTGTTTCGGCCTGGAAAATCCTCATGGATATCCTCCGCCCTGAGGCGGGCGGGAGGATCTGTCAGACTCTTACTGACTAAAAACCACCCCGGTGTTCCCATCCCACACTTGCACCGGGGATCATGGGAACTAGTGCGCCTTCCACGATCCCCGGTTAGTGCCGGATCGCTTCTGCGGGCCTCCTCAAGTCCGCGGGGAGAGTGAGGTGTACGCTCGGCCAAGCTAATTAGTTTACATCGCACACAGCGGTAACTGTCATTGTACGAGCCGGTAATGTTCATACAGTCGCTCATTATTATTGTGTGCGTATACGTAGTCTGCCCTACACGGGCTTTATTTTTTTTATCTTTAACCGTGTAGAGTACACGGGTAAAATAAACGGCTTAACAATAAGACCAACATTTTATAAAAGTGTAACATGGTCACCATAGCTGATTGGTGTAAGCGCTTGCGTGAGTTAGTGATCTAAGCTCGACGATGTGAGTTCGATCCCAGCTGAGGAGTTATTTTTGCTACTTTTTACTTTTCGTTCTTTATTAAATTAATTTTGTGACCAATAAAATCACTCAAGCAAAAATTAAAAAGTAATTAAATAAAACCAATAATATAATTTGATTTTTTATTAGATAAACATTGGTATTTGGTTTGAACGAGCCTTTTCCTTCCTTACATTGTTTTTTTTAAGGTTCAATTTGGTGGGGGCTGTAGTTTTTTTTGCTGTTAGCAAAAAAAACTTGTGTGGCTGATACAATGATTTAATACGAACTGGTTTTAAACATATATAGGCTATAGCTATCCATACTAGACATTCGAATGAGTTAAACACTGTTGTTTACCAGTTTTATTGACAAAGGCAAAGTTTTTGGTGGTAAGGATAGGAAGTAAATAATTTGTCAAAGTAGGCAGGTATATAAATTGAATCAAAGTAAAATTAGAGGTGAAGTGAATCAACATGTTAGATAGTAAGAAATTATGACAACTTCTAACCGCATAACAATAACATCACTTCACCATACTTTCAATACTTTACGAGTTGTGGTTTTAAAAAGAGGATTAGAGGAGGAGATTATTAACATTTAAACCTAATTATTGCTAAGATTTATATTTGTTCACATTCGCTTAACAAATATGAACATTATTTGCATAAAAATAAGATTCATATTCGTTTAATTAAAATAAATTCGACTATTATGAGTCGGTAAACTTTCGTTTTCTATTACTTCTTGTAACCTTCACATCATGCTGCTAACCATATTCGCACATATGTTACTACTTTACGCCCATCCTTATCCGACTTAAACGTTTTTTCGTCGCTATAAATCAGCACATTGTTCTCCCAATCAAAATTGATCTATGACCTAGCAAAATGTAGTCGGTTTTGTTGGTGCGCAGTGGACAGCAAAGGTGTGCACTGGCTTGCTGCAACGTAATCCAGCAAAATGAAGGTGATTTCTCACAGTTTGTAAGCACATATTGTGTGCTGTTGCTTTTACGCGGGTGGACAAGAAGGGATCAGCCTTGTGCCTTGCCGCGATGTCGTGGTGTCGAGCCGATGAATTTGCCTTTGGTTTTGGCCTAAGATGTTCTACGTCTCCAAAATCCGGTAAATACGTCCCAAAATTTTACTCCTTTTGAAGAGACATAATTATTTACGTCTTTACAGCATAAATATTTTTTGATTATTTATATATTGTATAAATAGAATATCATAAATATACATTATTATTTATACAATTATTTACTTTTATGAACAAATTAACATTTATTTGTATTTTAAATTAAAAAAAATATATATTTTATTTTAATATTAGGCTGTTTTACGGCTTCGTACATTTGCGTGGGAAAACAAAACAAATTAAATCGCATTAATTTATTTTGTGGTAGTAAGTCGGGGCCGTTACCACGGGGCCACCACTTTCTTTCCGATTTCCAGCTTATATAAATCCAAAACCTTTTAACACGACTGTGACAGCCCAAAAAAAACAGTGATATTGACTTTTCCATCTTTTTCGTAATGTCTTATAGAATGTCAATTTATCAAGGCCCTCAGAATATCTTGGATGTGTTACGTCTTCACCTACTTCACCTCGTTCCCTCAATAAATTAAAGGACACAGAACATCACGCCTGTAGTCTCCGAAAGGTTAGGCAGAGGAATACCTGACTGGTAATACACCCACATTGCGCCAGTTATGTTTTAAGTCCCATCCCTTGTGATAGGGAGCGACAAACTAAATAAAACACTTGTGAAACACTAGTAAATATTTTTTATATTATATTCCATTGTATAACTTCAACTATAGGTTAGTTTTCTAAAAACTTAACAACTAAATCCCAGTATTAGTAGACCTTCAAAATTCGAATTTATTAATGTTGAGACTCTCGTTTAGGATAAAACTCGGTGAGTGGAGTTCTCCATCACACACAATAGGGCGTATCTTTCAACTCGGGACATGAGCAACGATACTGACAATTCGAATTTTCATCTGCCCTGTAATATCCGCCCCAGCAAATGCATCCCGGTGTGCAGGCCTCTTTATCGTCGCAATTCTGTTTCACTGGGTTCGTGATTGAAGAGCAGGTTTCGTTCGCGCACTGTTTGCATTCTGTATACTCTTCAAATATACCACAAGGAGCTCCTGAAAAGAAATGTTTCTTCACTGTGACTTAAATAAATATTATGAACCACGAGCATGCTAAAGTTTCTGCTGACAGGTGTAGAATCGTCTCGAAAACACTTTTGAACAAAAAAGAACTATCGGTTAACAAATATTGGAGTCAATATATAAAATTGGGTTCAGGATGTATAGATTCACAACTCACCACACTCTTCTTTTGGTATACATTCGCTTTCTACTGTCTTTCTAATGAAGCCCTCCTTACAAATGCATGCGGGACTACAAAATTCGTCATCGCGTAGGCAGAGAGGATGATCATAACAGAAATCTTCGACAGGGCATTTAACGCAATCTTTAAATACTTCGTTCGGCCCACACTCTTCTGGAAAATATAAAAGAAAGTGGCAATTAACAGAAGATAGTTGTATGTGTGGTCTATTTAATTATTACTGTACTGTGTCCTACATACCCTAAGAAAATTAATAATAGGTCTATTTGAAGTGTAATTTATGGATGGTTAGCCAAGAATTCTAAATATTTGAACACATTTGAATCTTTTTTGTCAGTATGGACACGTTAAAAATACGAGTAATTATGGAATACGAGTCCCGTCATGGGAGCAATGCGGCGCAAGCGGCTTGCAACATTCGGAGTGAACACGGCAAACGTTATTAGTTGCATTGTCGGTTGCGATAATTATGAATTATTTTTGACAATCGCTTAGTAAGCGCTCATCGTGTTGGTTAGACACCGGTTTAGCACCTAGGTATTGTCCCAAACGAAAACTTACGACTAGAAAAGTGATGGCCACTGTTAGTTGGAAGTTCTGCGTCATCCAACATATTCACCAGACCTTGCGCCGACAGACGTCTAATTTTTCTAGAATGTCGACAACTTCATGGCAGGAAAAAAACTCCATCCACCTGATTTCTTCAAGAACGTCTTTGAAAAATTACCACTGCGCTGGCAGAGATGCATCGATAGCATTGGTGCATACTTTGATTAATAGAAAAAAAATACTATCTTTTTGTATACAAAACGGCAATTTCATGAGTAAACACCTAATACTAATATTTACAGAAAGATTTAGTATTGAACTCACCCTCAGTCATTTGGACCACATTGAACACGACACAGCAGATGAACAACACAAGAACAGGTCTAAACATGTCGAAGACTCAATGCGTATTGATTGATCAAAATGGAAGCTTGACTCTGTTTATAAACAGTTTGTTCTTATTTGATTTAGGGATCCTTCCATGATTAATTAAAGAGAACATTATGTATGTTCGGAAAAACATACATCTTTTTAGTAAAATAAGCGACAGGCATAATGTTAATACTAGAAATAAGGACAAATTAGACCAGCCACGTTTCAGATTGTCAAAAGTACGCACTTCTTTCATGGGATACTGTGTAAAATGTTACAATAAAATACCATTTGACATTCTACAATTTAATGAGAAGAAATTTAAAACATGCATAAAACGCACAATATGTAAGCGAGCATATTATAAGTTGGAAGACTATATTGTAGATAAATTGCTTGGCTTAAAGCTGGTCCTGCTCCACAGACACTTGGGCTCACGAACTAAGATTATAATGTTTGGAAGAGATGCTCCCCCTCTAGTTCTTTAATTTTTTTTTTCATTTTCCCTTTTGGAAACTTAGTTACCTTGATTACCATTGTTTTATATAAATTAGAAGCATTATTTCAGTTTTTGTAAATGTGAGTACCACCATGTAGACTTTCTATTATGGTTAGTAGGGCTTATCCTAATCTTTAAGGTTTTAATTGTTTTTCTTTTCTTTTCTATCTCTACATTGTGTTCACATATAGAAGCAACAATTTGCTACTCCACAACCATAGGGGCAAACTAATTGATTACCATGATAAATTAAAAAAATATCCTTGCTTTGTATAGATTCCATATGCTAGTATTATATAATTGCATATGACATGAGTGAGTACTATGTACTGTAAGGCTACAATTTACATTTTGTTATCTTTCATTGACTTGAATGTGCCTTGGTGGCTGAGAGAATGTCATGCTCACTCAAATGTCTCGCTGATGGTGGCGGGTGTGTCGGGACATTTAGTTCCCTTCAATATGGTTGAGTTGATTGGCGCTGATCCATGCGTCATGTTCGTGAACGGGCGCTGTCAGTTGGGACTGGTCATCTCTTAGCTGCCACGGTTTATTCTAATTACTTTATTTTTTCATTGTTGATTTAATCTTTTACCAGAGTTAAAGATTCGCTCTTAATGTGCACGTCTTTCTACATCGTTTTCACATATATGTATAATCTCAACATGAACGATGTAACCAAGATTTTGTAAGAATATTTTGATTTAAAAGAGTGTCCATGGAGTTTCTTGCCCATTCTTCTCCATAGAGATCTACGATTTGGAATGTGCAACTACAGTACTTTCTCAAGTTATTATGCCTTGTGACTGTGACTTTGAGTTTTGAGTTTGAGTAGACGATCTTTTAAAACAAGTCGATATTCTGGTTCTTAATAAGCATGGAACCTAAATTTGGGTCCTTGTCATTAAACCACCTACGAATGAAAAACACAAGTCATCATAACCAGTGAGGGTAATGTGGGTGAAGAAGCTATAAATAAGGAAACTTCTCATAGAAATCTGGCGAACTGCTCGTCTGGTAAATAAAATTCTTGTCATAAGTAGTAAAAAGTAGTAGAGAAGGAAAAAGAAAAGGAGAAAAAGGTGAAGCTGGGAGGTGGTAAAGGAGTAGTTTCTCGCATAATATTACTACTTCAACAAAATTATAGTTTAGGGATCTTAAAACTTAGAAACTGTATCCCAGTACCAGTGGACCCTCAAAACTCTTATAACAATAATAAGAAGGTTGTTCAGAGCTAAGAGAGTGTGCTATTCGTGGATTCCAGTCCTCAGATAATTTTTCACGGTGGTTTAGTGGTCCACCGCACACAACAGGGCGTATCTTTTAACTCCTGAGTTGACATATGCAGCGAGGTGGACAAGTCGAATCTTTATTTGCCCTGTAATATCCGTCCCAGCAAGTGCATCCCGGAGGCAGGCTTCTTTATCGTCTCAATTTTATCAGCGCATGGGTGAATTGTAGGTTTAGTTCACGAAATCTAGATGTAGTGGTTATGTATCTGCCACATAATGGTGTGACATTTGTCATTTTTCAGGATTTTAGGGCCACCATGACCATGTCGTAGTCGACAGGATTAACTTAAACTTTTGGGTCCCTCATTATCGCTGATGGAATGTTACTTTGCTGAGGTCCTCGTATTTTTCTGATTAGCTACTTCCAGTAAAAAAAACTCTTTTTACACAAAGTTACTTGTTTTTATTGTAGAACATACCTTAAACAAATAAGCGTACAGTAGAAATGATTCCTTGTACCAGTAGACCTTCAAAATTCGAATAATTAACAGGTTCAGAAAATTATCCGAGTCGTGGATTTTTCCAAGACTCGCAGTAGGTTGTATTTTCCAGCTCAGGACAAAAGCAACGATGTTGACAAGGCGAATTTTCGTCTGCCCTGTAATATCCGTCCCAGCAAGTGCATCCCGGAGTGCATGACTCTTTACTTTCGCAATCAGATTTCACCGGATTCGTGATTGAAGAGCAGGTTGCGTTCGAACACTCTTTGCATTCCGTGTAGTGTGTAAATATCTCACAGGGAGGTCCTGAAAAGGAAGGTGCTATTAAAGAACTTCCACTACTTTTATAATAAATGCAACACACCATCATCTGCCTAGCGTTTTCCTAACTATGTTGAGGTCGGTTTACAGTCTAACCGGATGCAGCTGAATACCAGTACTTTACATGGACCACCCTAACCTGCGCTAGCCTTCAGACTTGTCCAACTTACCACATTCTTCTTTTGGTATACATTCGCTGCCCAGAGTTTTTCTGATGAAGCCTTCCTTACAAACGCACCCTGGTCTACAACCTAAGAATGCGGCTGGGCAGGCAATCTGATTACGATCATAGCAAGAATCTTCGGGAGGGCACCCAACGCATTTGTTTACCTCGTTTGGTCCACACTCTGGAAAATAGAAAAAAAAATTACGAAATCGTAAACAATTTGCGATTTGAACAATTGAATACAACCTAGATTATATTTAAAAATAAGGAAGATGTATGTCAGACTGGTCCGCAACGCAGAAATCCAAAATGTTTAAAAGTCTTAGATATGTGCAGTACCTATGGGAAAGGCAAAATAAGATTCTGCTTATGAGCTCAAAAATAGGAGCCTGCAATTCATCAGTAGGTAGTCTGGTCAAGGTTGATTTAACGGACGCAGTATGTGTGATTGCATCACCGCCTAATTTGGGAATGCCGTTTGTCATCGCGACTTTTCTACGTGAGACAGCAGAGTGAGTGAATTCCCGTGGCTGGTGTCCCAGAAAATCCTATCAGCTGGCTTTTTTTCCCAACTCTGTCGTGGTCGGCTTCCTGTCTTTTCAGACGCATCTGAATCCTAGTATTTTAGTCCTAAAAAATTATATCCTGTAGGTAAGTACCAGCGCACTAAATACTTTTAACATTCGCAACATAAGAAGTGAATTTTATTAAATATCTGAGACTTTTTGGAAATAAATTACATAGAAACCAAATGACATTGGACAACAACAAAAACAACAACAACAACAACAACATTACATTTATTTCCAGGCAACTTTGGCCCATAGATGCCATATACCTTACAGACTACATACATATGATAAAAGACAAGATAAGATAAGATAAATAATTATATTACATACCTATACATATGTACGTAGGTATGCAATTATGCAGATTTAAGTCTGTCTTACTTAAAATAAAGAAATACTAGAAAATCGATAAAAACTCACCTGGTTGTTTTACTTCCGAAAATTGCAAAAAATCGGGAGCCTGCGCCACACTGAACACGACACAGCTGACAAAAAACACAAGAAATGATCTCAACATGTTGACGACTCAGTGTGTATTGAGAGACGGCCACTGGACTCTGTTGACATAACTATTTATACCTAGTGACTAGTTTGCTCAGTTGTGCACGACTGTTTGGGGTTCCTTCCTACTTTTATAATTATAATGTTAATCTACGCGTACACTAGTCATCAATCTACTCATCAATAATCATACATATATATAGATTTTTGTGATGAACTAGGGCTAGTAGGTAAACTTTTATTATGCATAAAATCAAGCGGTTAACTCTGGATGGTCACATTTCTTTTGGAAGATACGAAAAAGTAGTGTTAAATTTTCCAAATAACTTTACAAGATCAAGTTTTAAAGAGTTAGCTGGTGGAACATTACAGAAAGAGGGGTCGGGAGGGTTTATTCAAATAAACAAAAAATGAATGATTATCTGATTTTTTTATTCAACCCTAGACTTGGCGGGACGTCTTGAATGGCTTCCTCGCGAATTGGCCAGAAGAAGCACACCATCGTGAGAAGTGGAAGGAATGGGAGAGGCCTTTGCTCAGGAGTGGTACAATACGAGCCAATAAAAAACCCTAGACTAACTAAGACCTATCAAACTAGACTAATAAGATAATACAACTCGTTTAGTAGTTGAAGATCTATTCACGTTCTTTTTTCTCAGCCAAACATTCTTGCGTATCGTAAAGCTCAGGGCATAAGCAGCGCGGTAGGCACACCGTATCATCTTCATCCCTTAAATACCCTTCCTTGCAGATACATCCTGGTTTGCAGGGCTCTTCGTTGACGCAGGTTGATGGTTTTTTGGTTGCAAAGCACGGTTCGCTTTGACAAGATGGTTTGCAATCAGTATACACTTCATGTCTGCCGCAGTACGGTCCTGAAAGCAACGTTATTAGATAAAGTAGTTGTAAAGGTACCTACTCAAATTGTTATGCGGATTTGAAAACTGCGAATATTCTATCCATTATAATTAATAGCGTTTACGATTTACGGCATTTCATACAAACTTTCAAGTCCTTTTTTTTCAAAATAACTAACTGATTTTAATGAAACTTCATACGCATAAGCAGGATACATAGGTCTAAAACGTTATCAGAGAACATTTTCGAGAAATAGTATTACAGCTAAATTAAACCGATTTTAGATTTTCCATAGAAACAGAAATTTTCAATTATCTTCTTTTTGAAAAGACATTTTGACATTCAACTACTTCGACGTGTAACTTACCACATTCTTCTACTGGTATACATTCATCACCCTCAGTCTTTCTGATATAGCCTTCTTTACAGTGGCATTGGAATTGACAAGGCACAACAACGGCTAAACAGTAATAGTTTTCACGATCCTGACAAGTCTTCTGAGGAGGACATGGATTTATGCATCCCGCTGCTACTTCATTTGGCCCACATTCTGGAAAAAAAAAGATTTATCAGTACGGACAGATGTTTGGCAGTATATCCCGATTACTGAAAATCCGGCCTCTATGATGGCCGGATATCCGGCCTGAAGCAACCTTCAGGCCGGATTTGCCTACGCTACGTAATTGTCTAGTAGTCTTTAAATAACATGATTCTGTATGTTTGTTTATCAATAAGTCAACTCGTCGGGTTTTGTCAAGTTTTTTTTGTGTACGTCACGAGCGAGTGTTGGCGGTTGTAAGTACTTCCCCTTATCTATATCTTCAATTGGATTTGAAAAAAAAAAACCGCAATAATCTTTCCTTATGTTGGTATGCACAACAACTTTTTGTTGTGCTTTAAGGCTCAAACCCACCGCAGCGCACGGATAGGCTACGCACGTGTGTTAAGCTTCGCTTTGCAAGGAAATGTATGTGATTGTGTCCACTGCAAACCACGAGCACGCTATGCATCAAATGACTTGTTCGAATAAGTTGTTGTGGCTTGCTCGGATAAGGCGCTCACATAGCTCAACGCTGTCAACGAAATGCACGCTGTGCACGCGGTACACGCTACACGAATATTAACCAATGACTATGCCGCGGTGGGCCACGCACGCTACAATTGTATTTAGTTGTGGGTGTGTAGGTTGTACTGTTGTGGAAACGTAGACCCACGTTGTCAAACAAATGAATCCACGCAGCTCAAATGCGCCGCGTGCCCGTGCACAGCGTGCACCGCGGTGGGTTTGCGCCTTTATATTCAAATGCTATTTACCTGCCATAAACAAGCAAGGCAACATTTATAAAACTGGTATGTATGTACATAAATTATTATCGTCTACGAAAAAAAGGTGGCAGTTTTGAAGTTAATTATTAGCGCTGCAAGAATCTCTTGGTACTTGAATGACGTCGCATTGTCAGTGAAATGAAATGTGTTGAAGAAACAAGATGGCGATGTTAGCTCCGATTTTTGCCACCCGCCAAAAGATCCATGTAGATTAAGCTAGGTCCCCTCTAGGTTATTTGCATCTTGTATAAAGCAAAGGTCAGGGTTTATTGGCAGTTGCGAAAATAATCTCGTTGTTTTCCGCAATCGGATCAGTATTAGTTAAAGTAAACCTATTAGATGCTGGTGATAACCAGATTTGAACACAATTATGTATTTCGACTTTTTAAAATTTGTTTTTACACCCTCCACAAGTCCACCTACCACAAGACAGGGTTATCTATGTTTTAAATTTTAATAATTCAACGAAGCTCACTGCTGTATTGTGTCGAGCAAACGATTTTTTTTTCACGTTTAAAGCAATGGGTTATGAATCCCTTCCAAATAAGGGTAATGCGATTATGTGACCAATTAGAGTGCCTGCTACTACTTACCTTGTTTAAAATCAAAATCCAGATCGTGGGCCACACTGTACCCCACACAGCAGAAACACCACACAAGAAAAGGTCTCAGCATGTTGACGACTCAATGTGTATTGATAAATGGAAGCCCGACTCTGTTTATATATACCTTGTTTGATGTATTCGACCTAGGGATCCTTCCATCATTAATTGAAGAAAAAACGCTCTTTAAAAAAAGGCAATAGTCCAGTTCTCGTGACCTTGTCATCAACCGCCAGCAAATGAGAAATATAAGTTGCACGGATTTTATCATCATACAGGGAAATGTGGGTGAAGAAGTTAGGATGGGTAACCTTCTCATGTATCTTCTGGCGTACGGCTCGTCCTCTAGTGCTGGCCTCTTTGTCGTCACAATTTTATTCTGTTACACTGGATTGGTGATTGGTGAGTAGATTTCGTACGCGCACTGTTTGCAATCTGAATACTTTTCAAATGCATAACAAGAAGCTCCTGGAAAATATCTTGTGAACTGTGAACGGACCGAATAACCTGGCCCGATTGAGTTGAGACTTCTAACCACATTCTTCTTTTGGTATACATTCGCGGCCTAAAGTTTATCTGCTGCAGCCTGGATAACACACGCACGTGAGTCGACAAGGCGAGATGGTCGATAGGCAGGCAATGTGACCACGATCATAACAAGTGTCTTCGGAAGGGCATCCTACGCAATTGGATACCTCATTTCGACCACAATCTTAAAATTAGGAACGAAATAGGTAAATATATAAACACTGGATTCGTGATGGAAGAGCAGGTTTCATTCGCACACTGTTTGCATTCTGTATACACTTCAAATGTATCACAAGGAGCTCCTGAAAAGAAATGTTTCTTTATTGTGACAATAAATATTATGAACCGCGAGCATGCTAAAGTTCCTGCTGTCAGGTGTAGGATTGTCTCGAAGACACTCACAAAAAATAATTATGGGTTCACAAATATTGGAGTCAGTATATAAAATTGTGTTCAGGGTGTATAGACTCATAACTCACCACTCTCTTCTTATGGTATACATTCGCTTTCTATTGTCTTTCTAATGAAGCCCTCCTTACAAATGCATGCGGGACTAAAAAAGTCGATAACGCGTGGGCAGACAGGACCACCATTAGAAGCAATCTTCGGGAGGGCATCCAACGCAATCTTTAAATACTTCGTTCGGCCCACACTCTTCTGAGAAATATAAAAGAAAGTGGCAGTTAACAGAAGATTGTTAGAGTGAGTTACAAATTAAAAAGGTGATATGTGTGGCCTATTTAATTATTACTGTACTGTGTTCTAGATGCCCCAAAAAAAAAATAGGTCTATTTGAAGTATAATTTATGGATGGTTGGCAAAGAATTTTAAATATTTGAACACATTTGAACTTTTTTATCATGTATGTACACGTTAAAAATACGAGTGATTGTGGAATACGATTTCCGTCGTGGGGGCAATGCGGCGTAAGCGGCTTGCTACCTTAACGACGTATGCGGAGTGAACACGGCAAACGTTATTAGTTGCATTGTCAGTTGCGATAACAAAGAATTGTTTTTGACAATCGCTAAGTAAGCGCGCTCATCGTGTTGGTTAGGGTACGTATTAAAATTCCGAAATTTCATAATAACTATAACTGAAATACCGACGTCCAAAACAACGAAATTCCAAATTCCGAAAGTTTTAAATGCCGATAGCCGTTATATCGAAACATAACATACCGAAAGGCTGAAACCCCGAATGGACGAAATCCCGAATGGACGAACGTTCGTAACGGCGACGTAGTTCCCGCGATTACTCATAGATGGCACTACAACACAATTTCAGTTTACTCTTTTTTTTTTTTTTTATTCTGTATGGGCTTACTCTTGACCTCAATCTAGTCCTGAGGACAGAGATGAGGTCGACGATGGAACGAGCTAACCCAAAAGAAGGCTATTAACTCGCGATTTAAATAGATTGGGGTCATATGAACTTGGAAACACCGACGCAGGCAGGGAATTCCACTCCTTGGCTGTGCCCATAATAAATGATGTAGCAAAGCGCTTCGTGCGAATGTGTGGAACA
The DNA here is from genome assembly GCA_905163415.1 of Noctua fimbriata. Classification (NCBI taxonomy): domain Eukaryota; kingdom Metazoa; phylum Arthropoda; class Insecta; order Lepidoptera; family Noctuidae; genus Noctua; species Noctua fimbriata. The sequence continues at coordinate 14,944,576 of LR990925.1, read as the reverse complement.
TCGACAAGGTATGGGTGATAACCTGCGGGACGTCTGGACTCCCGATGGAAGAAAGGAGATGGTGGAATGAGTTTGTGGAGCTCTTGAGCACACTCACCGAAGTACAATCTGTAAAAGACCGACAAACATGCAACTTTGCGCCGATGGGTTGACCAAATTGGTTAGGTTAGGTTAGAACTGTGACCAACTACGCGCGAGCAGAGCGAAGCGAGCGGTACCGCGGCAGCGGCCGGCGAGCGCAACGTCAAAATATATTTTTGATATATTTTTTGTAATAACGTGCTACTTTTTTTTCCCAATTATACATATACAAACATATTACAACACACACATACATACACACATACATTACACACACATCACACATTACATTACATACATACAACACACACACACATTACATTACATTATTTCCATTAACATACAATCATCATATCACATCATCACATCATATCATACAAACCTATTATGTTAAGCTCCTTTTTTGTAATTGTCTTAGATATTTTAGACTTTGGGATGTAATTTCAGAATTTTGAATTTCGGGATCTGGATTTTCAGGATTTTAAGCTTTCGGGCAAATGAACTTTCGGGATTTAAAACTTTCGACCAAACAATCAATTTTTCGGGATTTCTTCCATAGGTATTTTAAAATACGGTCTTTTAAATTTCGGTATTGTAATACATACCTGTTGGTTAGACCCCTTTTCAGCACCTAGGCAATGCCCCAAGCGAAAACTTACGACTAGAAAAGTGATAGCCACTGTTAGTTGGAAGTTCTGCGTCATCCAACATATTCACCAGACCTTGCGCTGACACACTTCTATTTTTCTAAAATTTTTGAAAACTTCATTTTTTTTAAATTTTTTGTTACAAAATGATCCTGCTCTTGACTTCGATCACGCCCGATGGAAAGCGATAGATGAGGCCTATGATGGGACGAGCGTGCTCAGAAGATGCCTGTTCATGGCAGCAAAAAATCTCCATCCACCTGATTTCTTCAAGAAGGTCTTTGAAAAATTACCACTGCGCTGCCAGAGATGCATCGATAGCATTGCTGTATACTATGATTAATAGAAAAAAAAACTATCTTTTTGTATACAAAACGGCAATTTCATGAGTAAACACATAATACTAACATCTACAGAAAGATTTAGTATTGAACTTACCCAGTGTGTCCTCAGTGACAGCTGTTTGGACCACATAGAGTTTGATATCCGTGGATTCCAGTCCTCAGATAATTTTGCATGGTGGTTTAGTGGTCCACCGCACAATAGGGCGTATCTTTCAACTCAGGACTTGTGCAGTGAGATGGACAAGTCGAATCTTTATTTGACCTGTAATATCCGTCCCAGCGTTCATCGAGTGCAGGCTTCTTTATCGTCGCAATTTTATCTCTGCACGGGTGAATTGTAGGTTCCCGCAGTATTGCTGATGGAACGTTACTTTGCTGAGGTCCTCAGTTTTTTCTGATTACTTACTTCACGTAAATAAAACAACTCTTTTTAGACACAGTTACATGTTTATATTGTTTATCATAACTTCAACAAATAAAGAGTACAGTAGAAATGAAACCTTGTAAAAGTAGACCTTCGAAATTCGAATAATTTAACAGGTTCAGAAAATTATCCGAGTCGTGGATTTTTCCAAGACTCGCATTTTCCAGCTCAGGACAAAAGTAACGATGTTGACAAGGCGAATTTTCGTCTGCCCTGTAATATCCGTCCCAGCAAGTACATCCCGGAGTGCATGACTCTTTACTTTCGCAATCAGATTTCACCGGATTCGTGATTGAAAAACTTTCGAACACTCTTTGCATTCCGTGTAGTGTGTAAATATCTCACAGGGAGGTCCTGAAAAGGAAGGTGATATTAAAGAACTTCCACTACTTTTATAACAAATGCAACACACCATCATCTGCCTAGCGTTTTCCCAACTATGTTGGGGTCGGTTTACAGTCTAACCGGATGCAGCTGAATACCAGTACTTTACATGGCGCGCCCTAACCTGCGCTAGCCTTCAGACTTGTCCAACTTACCATATTCTTCTTTTGGTATACATTCGCTACCCAGAGTTTTTCTGATGAAGCCTTCCTTACAAACGCACCCTGGTCTACAACCTAAGAATGCGGCTGGGCAGGCAATCTGATTACGATCATAGCAAGAATCTTCGGGAATCTTCTTCATTTGGTCCACACTCTGGAAAATAGAAAAGAAAATATAAAATCGTAAACAATTTGCGATTTGAACAATTGAATACAACCTAGATTATATTTTAAAATAAGAAAGATGTATATCGGAATGGTCCGCTACTCAGAAGTCCAAAATGTTTTAAAAGTCTTAGATATGTGCAGTACCTATGGGAAAGGCAAAAGCAGATTATGCTTATGAGTTCAAAATTATGAGCCTGCAATCCATCAGTAGGTAGCCTGGTCAAGGTTGATTTTACGCACGCAGTATGTGTGATTGCGTCACTGCCTAATTTGGAAATTCCGTTTGCCATCGCGGCTTTTCTACGTGAGACAGCAGAGTGAGTGAATTCCCCTGGCTGGTGTCCCAAAAAATCCTATCAGCTGGCTTTTTTTCCCAACTCTGTCGTGGTCGGCTTCCAGTCTTTTCAGACGCAGCTGAAAACCAGTATTTCAGTCCGAAAAAATCCTATCCTGTAGGTAAGTTCTTGCACTTTAAACCTTCGCAACATAAGAAGCGAATTTTATTAAATATCTGAGGTGTTTTCGAAATAAATTAATAGAAACCAAATACCATTTGATAAGATACATAATTATATTAAATACCTTTACATATGGTAGGTATGCAATTATGCAGACTTGAGTACCTACATAATTATGTCGATAAATTATAATTAAATAATTCGATAAAAACCCACCTGGTTCTTTTACTTCCAAAAATTGCCTAAAATCGGGAGCCTGAGCCACACTGTACACGACACAGCTGGCAAAAAACACAAGAAATTTGTAAATTAATATTTAATAAAGGAATTACATTGATAAAAAAACACAGTGTTTTTATATTAAGAAACAAAATCAAACCGTTCTTATAATAACAGTATCTTGGCAACGATACATTTTAAACCATAGACATATTGGTCTGCCATAGACACTTCACGTCCTCTGAAGTTTTAGAAGAATATTATGGTAATAATTATATTCTTTAATCCTGCTGAACTTGAACTATGCAACCTAGGGCCCAACAGTGGTTTGGTTAACATATCAGCCAACTGCTGCTCCGAAGGAACATGCGTGACGTCGAAGTGTCCGTTGCTAACACATTCTTTTACAAAAAAACGTTTCAGCTTGATGTCTGGTGCGTTCGTTACTTTGGGTTGTGCGCAAGTTTTACAGCTGATTCATTGTCCAGATTCAGTACTGGTTTCCCAATTTTTATCAAGTTGTTAATAAAGTGATTCAACCATAAAATCTCTTGTGCAGATTCGCTTACTGCTATAATCTCCGCTTCAGTCGAAGAGATGGAGACTGTCGTTTGCTTCTGGCTTCTCCAGCTAATAGCAGCTCCTGAGAATAAGCACACCTGGACTGAAAGTTTTATCATAATCAACTCCAGGTTTCTGGGAGTAACCTTTGATAACCATTCTTTATACCTATCGACTGTACCATCAGGATTAATTTTTACTTTATACACCCATTTTCAACGAAGAGCTTTTCGTCCTTTGGGTAAATTAACCAGATCCCAGTTTTGGTTGCCATTCAGTGAAGTTATATCACTGTGCAAGGCATCTTGCCATTTTGCTTTGTAAGGAGATTCCATCGCTTCTTTGAAAGTCTCAGGCTCTTTAGGCTTGTGAAGATTTTTGATTTTTTCAGCTGCTGCCAAAATAAAATCATTGTAGCGCTTAGGAGCTGTGATCTTTGACCTGTCTCTCAAAGACCTCGTTTGAACTGTCGCATTTTCTTCTGCATCAGCATCAGGTTCATTATCATTGACATCGGTAAAAGATCCGGAAAGAGATTCATATTCACTTTCATTATTTCTTGATTCCATTTTTCGATCGTCATCAGTGCTATCGACCAAACTTTGCTGCAGCGTTTTATCTTGATCATCTGCCTCAAAATCACTATCATGTTGCTGATCATCTCCTTCATGATTGTCAAGCCCTCTCGCATGCGTGTTGTTTTCTGCGATGACGTTTTATTAGGATATTCTTGTGAAAACTCTGAATCGGTGAGCAGTGTATAGATAACATTTTTATTCGATTCATCGTAGAACATAGTAATACCCTAATATCTTTTGAAATTAAGATGCTGTTCTTCGAAGGTATGAAGATCCTGAAGGCTTTAGATGTTTCAGAGTATCCCGCAAACATGCCAGGAATTGCCTTTGGTGCAAATTTGTGACCGTTAGTGCCTTTCATCAGAACGTAAGTCTTGCAACCGAACACGTATAAATGATTTATACATGGCTTTCTCCCAATCCATCGCTCGAATGGAGTTTGGTTCTGAATAGCGCTGTTTATACTCCTGTTTGATAGGTAGTTTGCAGTGAACACTGCCTCGCCCCAGAATTTTAATGGTGCCTATGCGTCAATCATTATTGCTCTCGCTTTCTCCACAAGAGTACGATTCTTTCTTTCAGCAATTCCGTTTTGGTTGGGGTATAGGGTGCGGTGAGACGTCTCTGTATCCCGCAATGATTTAGATAAGCGTTGAATTCTTTGTTCACATACTCAGTACCATTATCCGATTGTAAGAATTTGAATATGTTCCTAGTGTGCGTTTCCGCTAAGTCCTTGAACTCTTTAAACTTTTCTAAGACTTCGTTCTTGCTTTTAATCATGTAAACTCGACTGTATCGGACTGAGTCGTCTATAAAAGTAACGAAGTTATTGTTTCCGCTTACTGTGGGCGTTCTGATAGGTCCACATACATCGCTATGAACGATTTCTAAGCGTTCTGTTGTTCGTTGAGTTGTTTTCTCACGAGGGGCAGGTACTCGATGAAGTTTTGCTTGGATACAGATTTCACACTCTTCCAAGGTTTCAGAAGCATCAAAGTTCAAGCCGATCAAATTCTCGTTTTTGAGTGCATGTTTCAGATCTTTGCCGTTCATGTAACCAAGTTTTCTGCGCCAGTCGTACATATTTGATGAATTCGCTTTCTTTTTAGCATTTGTCGAAACAGTGTCATCATTATGATTGGCCAGATTGTTACGCTCATGATTATTTGATTTGATGTAATAAATACCATCTCCTTGTTTGAAAGCGGTGAGAGTTATTCCATCCTTTGGATCGTTCACCGTCGCTTTAGTCTTTATGAAGAGGACAGAACAGCCAGCATCTGTCATCTTACTAACAGATAGCAAGTTGGTGCATAGGCTAGGTACGTATAAAGTGTCTTGTAGCTTTGTAAGGGCTATGCCATTACCATTCTTTGTTACAAAGGAGATTGTATCTTTTCCGATTATCTCTGCAGTTTGTTCATTGGTTGCAAAGTTCAATTTTGCGGATGTTCTCTCTGCAGTCTTAAATAAGTGTCTTTTATGAGTCATGTGAGACGTACAACCGCTATCCAAAACTTAAATGCTGTTTTCAGATTTTTCGTTATGTGTAAGGAGGCACTGCATAGCAAAATTGTTCTTATGAGAATCGTTATTATATCTATTAGGATTCTCACTGTTTTTCTTCCAGCAATTGGTACAAATTTTGTGAGTCTTACGTTTAAAGATATTACCACTACGTTTGCAAATTTTACAGGACGTGTATAGGGCTTCTTCCTGAAAAGAGGATTCAGGTTCGTCGTTATTAGTCATGTTTTGGCTATGACGTGCTTCACATTCTTCTATTATTTTAGTTTGAAGCTCTTCTGGCTTCCGGAGAGTGTCTCCGATTCTATAGCGACTCTGAAGTTCTCGAATTCATTTGAGAGACTGTACAACATCATGATTGTTAACAAGTCCTCATTAATAGCTAACGTCCATGTCTGCTAATTTGTCAACTATATCCATAAACTTGTTATGTATTTTTACATCGTGTCCCTCTAATTTTGTTAGGATCAGTTGCTTTAATAAGGATGCCTTTCGCGCAGGTCCCTTACTGGCGTAAATGTCTTTCAATTTTTCCCATAATGCTTGAGCAGTAGTTCATTTTTTAATTTGTTTAAGCGTAGAAGGAGCGATTATAAGTATGAGTTCAATTCTCGCCTGTCTATCGCCTTCTTAATCAGTCACTGCAGTATCAGTCTCGATGTATTTCCAGAAATTGTGTCATACGTGTTAAAACGCTATTGTAAGTTAATAAAAACTATTTGTAAATCTGGTTGACTGAATTGAATTTGTGGATATTTGACTATTTTAAACACTGTTATATTTTTGTTTATGGTAACAATTAACAGTGCTGTTATTTTGTACTTTTTGTTTACATTGTTATAATTAGATAATATAACTATAGAAGAAGATACGGTTTATTTATAACTAATTAATTCGAACTATGTATTTTTTTCTCTGCATAGCTAGTTGTTTTTTTTAACGGGCGGTCTGCCTTGTAGCTCGTACTTAAAAAGGTCGAACAATCCCTTATTGCCGTGATATTTATTACTTAGCGTATTATCTATGGTGATGGTGACGATGACAGTTTTAAATAAGAAAAAAACATATTGATGTGTGACAATATAGATATATTATTGTTTAAAATTAAATAAACTGATAATACGTAAATAGTCCACAATAGACTTATTTTAACCAGCTACCTAACATACGAGTACAGCTTCAGCCTGTACCACCCAAGTGTCGTAGTTATCTCTATTTAGAGGGTCAATTTTCGTGCTCGACATTTCGGGAAGGTACTCAAAATTTATTAATACGTACACGCTCTGCTACCATGTTAAATCAATATTTATTAAAGGAAATACATTGATAAAAGAACACAGTATTTTTATATTAAGAAACCTAAATCAACTCGATCTTATTAAAACAGTGTCCTTGCAACGATACGTTTTAAAGCATATACATATTGGTCTGCCGTGGACACTTCACAGAAATGATCTCAACATGTTGACGACTCAGTGTGTATTAAGAGACAGCCACTTGACATTGTTGACATAACTATATGTAGCTAGTGCACGACTGTTTGGGGTTCCTTCCTACTTTTATATAATTTTAATGCACGAGTACTCTGGTCATCAATCTACTCATCAAAATTATGGAGGATTATTGAATGTAGCTTTTCTAATGAAATATGACTAGGAGGTAAACTTTTGTCTATACAAATAAATAATATTGAAGCGTCACTTTGTAATATCCAAATAACATCTTTTTACTGAATGCATGTGACATTCGTTCGCGTGAATTTTTTACATAAAATCTATCGGTCGACTCTGGATAGTCACATGTCATAAATTTTCCAAATAAGCTTACAAGATTTGAGTTAGCTGGTGGAACACAACAGACGAGGGAGGGTCGATGATAAAACAAAAAAGCATATTTGTCTAAACTTTTTTTTATTTAAATAACTACTGACAGCTGTCCGCATCATAAAATATTGCCTTTGCATTGTTTTTCATGAATATGGAAAATAATTCCAGCAACACAGCACCAAAACATGTTGCGTATAAACAATTTTTTTTTAACTGAAAAAATCGCCTTTAGATGTTTATTGATTGCTTATATTTGGTGATGCTTCAAACAAACAATTCTAGATTAGGTAAAACTGAACAAATAATGACACTAATTGAAGATCTATTCATGTTCTTTTTTCCAAGTCGAACATTCTTGCGTATCGTAAAGCTCAGGGCATAAGCAGCGCGGTAAGCACACCGTATCATCTTCATCCCTTAAATACCCTTCCTTGCAGATACATCCTGGTTTGCAGGGCTCTTCGTTGACGCAGGTTGACGGTTTTTTGGTTGCAAAGCACGGTTCGCTTTGACAAGATGGTTTGCAATCAGTATAAATTGCATCTTCGCCGCAGTACGGTCCTGAAAGCAACGTTCTTGGATAAAGGATTTTGTTAACAATTTGGGTTTTAATATTTTTGCGCGGAACCTTAATCCTTTTTCTAAAATAAAAAGAAGCCTAAATAACTTTTTATAACGTCAGCTATCTGCCAGAAAAAGCCGCATCAATAGCGATCCAGCCGTTTCGGAGATTAACCGGAACAAACAGACCGACAGACAGACAAAAAAAAATCGTTTTAAGTACTGTATATACTTTCATTTGCATTCAGTAAAAAGCTGTCATTTTGAAATTACAAGCAGACACTTCAATGTTATTTATTTGTATCGATACATGGTTGATGCCAACATTCTGTCTGAATTTTTGGCTGAGTCATTCATCAAATCGACACAGAAAGAGATCAATGTTTGATCTTTGAAACTATTGAGACTTGTAACTTACCACATTCTTCTACTGGTACACATTCACCACCCTCGGTCTTTCTGATATAGCCTTCTTTACAGTGGCATTGTAATTCACAAGGCACCTCAACCGTTAAACATCCATAGTTTTCACGATTCTGACAAGTCTTCTGAGGAGGGCATGGATTTATGCATCCAGCTGCTACTTCATTTAGCCCACAATCTAGAAAAATAAAAAAAAATATCAGTTCGGACAGATGTTTGCCCGGATATCCCGGTTACCGAATATCCGGCCTGTATGATAGTTGACTATCCGGCAGGTATAGGATGGTATTTATGCAATTTGTACTCAACTGCCACGCCATCGTTTATATTTTATACACTGTAGTGGTAATTGGTGTCACGTAAGTTATTTTTACTCATTACATCGTTACACAAAATCCTTAGTTATTAATTGTCAAGCAAATAGTACCAAATACCAAATAGTATCTACAAATCAGTACCGTAGGGTCAAATTTTGAAAGAGGTAAGCCGGAGTACATAATCTTTAATGCGATTATATTATTTGTTAATGGAATACTGACTGTGCCATTTTTCAAAGGGAAGCCAGTAGTAATCGAGTTGTATGGACCCTTCGCCACTGCTACGAATACATACACAACTGTCATTCGTTGACAGTTGTTTGAAATGGCTATAGCACAGCAAACATAAATTGTCAATTTGCTTAACATTTAAATTCCCTGACGGTGTGTAAACTACATAATGACACTAAAAGTAAATGTATCCTGCACAAATACGATTTATTCCGACCGACCTACGCTACGTAATTGAAACGCTACGTAATTATAAATAACATAGTCCAGTGATTGTTTATCAATAGTCAACACGTCGGTGTTTGTCAAGTTTTTTTGTGTACATCACGAACCAGTATTGGCGGTTGCAAGTACTTCCCCTTATCTACTAAATCTCCAATTGGATTAGAAAAAAAACCGCAATAACCTTTCCTTATGTTGATTTGCTCATTGGCTTTTTAGGGTTCCCGTAGCCGAATGGCAAAAAACGGAACCCTTATAGATTCGTCATGTCTGTCTGTCAAAGGCATTAAAAAAAAAAAAGGACTACGCAGTTGAAACTTCGTAGGTAGATGTTTTCTGTGAACCGCTTTACGATATTTAAACAAAAAAAATGATATTATGGAACTGAAACTAAAAAACAAAATTTCATCAAACCTATACGTGCCGATGTCTATAGATAGGTCTTTAAAAATGACCTTGAGTTTCATAAAACCATTTTTTTTCAAAGTCAATCGTTTGAAAGATAGATACTTACAAAGTGGTAAAATGTGTCTATTTTCTAAAGTAAAAGGAGGAAAATTCTCAAAAATTTTTGGGTTGTAGAAAGTAAAAAAAACTTTAATTTAAATTAGTTTGAATAAGATTTGATGTTTAGTGTTTGATATAAGAGACTTTTTCATCAAACTTTGTTTTTCATTACTTCATTACATACTATGAAAACAAATTTAGTTTTGCTGTTGAATGTAATACAATACAACATATTATGAATGAGCCTTCAAAAAAATTTTATTATATTGTTTGGTGCTACGGGACCCTGTGTGCGTGCGAGTACGACTCGCACTTGACCGGTTTTTGTTGTGCTTTACGTTCAAATGCTATTTACATCTATCAAAACTAGCCAGGTAACTTTTTATAAAAATTTAGGTAATCAATTATTATCGTCTACTAAAAAAAGTTGGTGGTTCTCAAGTTAATTATCTGCAAGGATCTCTTGGCACTTGAATGAAACGGTTTCATGCATTGTTACTGAAATGAAATATGTTGAAAAAACAAGATGGCCGCGTCAGTTCCGATTTTGGTCACCCGCCAAAAGATCCATGTACAGACGCCAGAACATCAAGCTACCCGAAACTGCCTAATTTTCCCAATCAACCTTGAACCTATATCTTGCTTTAGCGATAAAGTTGAAAATCTGTATCTGTAATCTGAAAGAAATTTGACAGATTGTAGAAGCTTGATGTGCTGGCGTCGAGGTACATCTAAAGAATTAGGTAGAAGCATGCTGCGCAGACTGCAGACAGTCAGACTAAGCTAGGTCCTCTCTAGGTTATTTGCATCTCGTATAAAGCAAAAGTCAGGGTTTATTGGCAGTTGCGAAAATAATTTTGTTGTTTTCCGGACTCAGATTATTATTAGTTCAAGTAATAACTTATTATTAGCTGGTAATAACCAGATTTGAACACAATCATGTACCTATTGGAATTTTTAATCATTTAATCATTATTTTTCATAAACCTAGCACAAAACAAAGTCATCTATGTTTTAAATAATAATTCAACGAAGCTCACTACTGTATTAGGTATGTCGAACAAGCGATTTTTTTCACGTTTAAAGCAATAGATTATGAATCCCTTCCAAATAAGGGTAATGTGATTATGTGAGCAATTATTTATTGCCTGCAACTACTTGCCTTGTTTAAAATCAAAATCCAGATCGTAGGCAACACTGTACCCCACACAGCTGATAAACAACACAAGAAATGACCTCAACATGTTGACGACTCAATGTGTATTGATAATGGAAGCTTGATTCTGTTTATATACTTACTATGTATGTGGTAGCTACTTTGTTTTGTATACATATGTTTTTTCCCGCCCGTTGGTCTTGTGGCTGTAAGCGTGGGGTCCTGGGTTCGATTACCTGATCGTGAAAAGTGTAATTAGATTTTTCCATTTGGATTTTTTCAGTATTACTTGAGTGGACCATGTGGTGGAGGTTGAACAGGCATTCACATCATGTAATGTTCTGGTATTCAGCGGAAAGACTAGAAGACACCCTAACATAGTTAGAAAATTTCTGAGTTTAAGTAGCGCTTTTAAGATTTATCCAAATAAAAGTGCTTTAGAGAAGTCAGTTGATACGTTAATTTCTTTAAAACTAATAAGTTTTTTATTTTTTTTACACCAAAAAAACGGTGGATGGATTATGTAAATGATGAAATGACTGGAAATGAGGTGACTGCTAAGATAATAATAATAATAATAATCGACGTCGCCAACACCTGTACGTCGGCAGGGGAGAGGCCGGCCACCGAGAAGCTTGGGACTTAGGGGCCATCCGGCCCCGAGCCGGGTCCCCGCTGCCGGTGGTTGTGTGCAGCGCATGAGATGGACTCATTCCATTAACGAGAACGTCATGCGCGCATACTACGGGTCTACAGAGGGGGGAACTAACCTCACTGCGTACCGTGTTGGGATGCTGTCTCTGTTCCAGGTACTTGAACCAACCGTCAACGTTTCGGCCCAACGACTGTCGGATCAGGTGCGGGTCATCCAACGCAATCACATGTTGGACGACGCCGTACTTGATAGGCTGCGCTCAGAGGTACTGAGCAACCGTATCGTTTTAACTCCGGCACAAACCGCGGTGCAAGCGTCAGTTATTGACGCAACCCCGCCGCGGTTCAACCCAGCTGTTGTAGAGGAAGATGATAAGGTTGCTGTGGTAAGTAGCCAGTGCAACGACCGATTGAGGAGCGCTCTGGAAGATGCGCTTCGTGAATATCGATCCACTCCTACCGAACTTAGGCCCCGATTACCACGGTTACCCATGCATAATAAAAATAGGGCGCTGGTGTGTGCCTTGGACTCGCAACTCGAGAATATATTCGAGAGTAGCGAGAACCTCGTTGATACACACTCGATCCTGTACTGTGGGGCTGTTGCGGCATGTCGTTTAGCTAACGTCAAGTTCCCAAATTGTGACGTAGCTACTCGACCAAAACCAGCTGTACCAGCCTGGCAGCGCAGGATCGAGCGCCGCATCGACGGGGCCAGGGTACTCATCGGCAAACTACACTGCTTCAGGGAGGGCAATACACGACCACGTGTGATGCGCTTTGTGAGGCGGGCATTCTCGGGGACTGGAATCAGTCCTCAAGAATACATGTCCCGTGCCACAGAGCGCATCGACTTCCTGAAGCAGAAAGTTTATGCATGGGCGAACCGTATTCGGAGGTATAAGCGGCGGGTTGATCGGTACTCACAGAATCGCATGTTCCAGAGCGATGAGAGGTGGGTATACAGAGCTTGGGAGCGACCCGAGCTAAATATGACAGACGTGTGCCGCCCGGATGATGCTGCTACGAGTTCTTTCTGGCGCAGCATCTGGTCGGTGCCCGTCTGTCATACTGAGGCTGACTGGATGTGTGATGTCGAACGAGTGTGTGAACCTATCCCAGAAATGGAGCCAATTTTGATTACACCTTTAGATATAGCCAGAGCAGTTCGTCCGTTACCGAACTGGAAGTCACCGGGACCGGACGGACTGCACAACTTCTGGCTCAAATGGCTTAGTAGTTCACACACTTGCCTGGCATCCCAATTCCAGTCATCCTTAGAGTCTGGGTCCTTACCGCAGTTTTTAACAACAGGCGTTACCCACCTGCTCCATAAGTCAGGTAGTCCCGCGGAACCCAAAAATTATAGACCGATCACGTGTTTGTCTACGGTCTATAAACTTCTTACATCCATTTTGAGAGCTAAAATTAATACACACATTGACAAAAACTCCATTATGTCTGCCTCTCAAAATGGATGTAGGAATGGGTCCCGCGGCACTAAGGAGCTACTCCTCATCGACATGGCCATTAGCCAACAGGTTCGTCGATCCCGCAAGGATCTGTCTACATGCTGGATAGACTATAAGAAGGCCTACGACTCGGTGCCACATACATGGCTCATGAGGGTGCTGGAGTTGTACAAGATAGATGCAACTCTACGCGCCTTCCTTGAGTCGTGTATGGGGCAATGGAGGACGGTCCTTCGATATCCAGGATGTCGACAGATCCAGGGGAACGATGAACCTGTATGGATTAAACGGGGAATATTCCAGGGCGACAGTCTGAGCCCACTTTGGTTCTGTCTAGCCCTGAATCCTCTGAGCACATTGCTGGAGGATTCAGGTCTAGGCTACCGGTTGAGGAGAGGTGGTCAGGTCATATCTCACCTTCTTTACATGGATGATCTGAAACTCTTTGCCCCCAACGAATTGCGACTGATGGAGCTACTGAAAGTAACTGAAACTTTCAGTAGCGCCATCAGGATGGAATTTGGTGTGGACAAATGTGCAGTCATGTATGTAAAGCAAGGGGAGATTATGGAATCCGAGGGAATTCAGCTCTCGGATTCCATACACCTGAGAACCCTTTCCTCAACCGAAAGCTATAAGTATTTGGGTATGTCGGAAGCGTTAGGCATTAACGTAACTGACATGAAGCAATCGTTGAAGGAGCGCTTCTTTGGACGCCTGAACAAGGTATTACATAGCCTTCTTTCAGGCGGAAACAAGGTGCGCGCCTTCAACGGTTGGGTCATGCCGGTTTTAATGTACTCTTTCGGCGTACTCAAATGGACTCAGACCGAACTCGATGCCCTGGATAGGAGAGTTCGTACACTGCTTACCGCAAACCGGATGCATCACCCACGATCATCGGTGATGAGGCTGTACATACCGCGGAAGTGCGGGGGTCGAGGGTTTTTAAACGCGAAGTCCCTTCACAACCGCGAGATGTGCAGTCTCAGAGAATATTTTTTAAAAGTCGAGGTGGGTATGCACCGAGATGTGGTCGCAGTGGACAAGGGACTCACCCCGCTGTCCATGGCTAAAGAGAACTGGCGCAAACCTGAAGTACTTACTACCGATGACCGCAAGGAAGTATGGCAAGGCAAGGAGCTTCACGGGCGCTTCTACCGAGCTCTTCATGGGCCCGATGTAGATTTTCTAGCGTCCGTGTCCTGGTTACGTTTCGGCGATCTCTTTGGAGAAACTGAAGGTTTTGTCTGTGCGATTATGGACGAGGTTATGTTGACGAACAACTACCGGAAATATATTATGAAGGACGGGACGGTTGACGTGTGTCGGGCATGCCACCGTCCGGGTGAGTCTATCAGACATATTATTTCTGGTTGTTCTCGTCTGGCTAACGGCGAGTACTTGCACAGGCACAACCAAGTAGCCAGGATTATTCACCAGCAACTTGCCTTGAAATATAAACTTGTGGAATCTGAGGTTCCGTACTACAAGTATGTGCCCGACCCAGTTCTCGAGAAAGACCATGTCACGCTGTACTGGGATCAGTCTATCATTACTGACAGGACTATTGTCGCCAATAAGCCTGACATAGTAGTGATAGACCGATCAGCGCGCCGCGTAATGATAGTCGATGTTACCATCCCGCATGACGAGAACCTCGTGAAAGCTGAGAAAGAGAAACAAATAAAATATCTCGACTTGGCACACGAGGTTGTCGACATGTGGAATGTGAACTCGGCTATCATTGTGCCGATCGTCGTGACGGCCAATGGCCTTATAGCCAAGAGCCTCGACGACCATCTTTCGAGGCTCTCCTTAGGCGGTTGGATCAAGGGCCTGATTCAGAAGGCAGTACTCCTCGATACAGCTCGTATTGTGAGGAGGTTCCTGTCTCTGGAGCCCTAACCACCGGTAGCTTGGACCCTGCTCCCGCTACCGGCGGACCACTATTTTTTATATTTTTAAATGTTTTTATATGGTTTTTGTTAAGAAATATTTAAAAATGTAACTAATGTGTAAGAAGATAAATAAAGGAAATAATAATAATAACCCTGGCAACCCCGTACGTCAATCACCGGTTTCATCATCGAACAATTTTATTTTATTTTATTTTAATATTAATATTCGTTTTAATACAAAAGTATTTATATTAGTTATCTAAAGACTAACAAAGAAATACCAGAATATAAAAACAGAAATTTGGAAACCAAAAGGAAAAAATTCAGTTGATGAAAAAATGACGCCTGTCAAAAATGTCAAATACTAAAAATTACATGTAAGATACAAGATGATAACCGAAAAATGATTACGAGAGCAGCCTACCGACGCGCACGCCTTACAACCCCGGACTCGCCGCTCAGCTCCGCCTCACCGCCGCCGGATCCCGGATCACCTGTGTTACCGGCAGCGGCAGTTGCGTCGAGCTCGAGCGACGAATATTTCTCTCCGCCGACGTCGCCAACACCTGTACGTCGGCAGGGGAGAGGCCGGCCACCGAGAAGCTTGGGACTTAGGGGCCATCCGGCCCCGAGCCGGGTCCCCGCTGCCGGTGGTTGTGTGCAGCGCATGAAATGGACTCACTCCATAAACGAGAACGTCATGCGCGCATACTACGGGTCTACAGAGGGGGGAACTAACCTCACTGCGTACCGTGTTAGGATGCTGTCTCTGTTCCAGGTACTTGAACCAACCGTCAACGTCTCGGCCCAACGATTGTCGGATCAGGTGCGGGTCATCCAACGCAATCACATGTTGGACGACGCCGTACTTGATCGGCTGCGCTCAGAGGTACTGAGCAACCGTGTCATCTTAACTCCGGCACAAACCGCGGTGCAAGCGTCAGTTATTGACGCAACCCCACCGCGGTTCAACCCAGCTGTTGTAGAGGAAGATGATAGGGTTGCTGTGGTAAGTAACCAGTGCAACGACCGATTGAGGAGCGCTCTGGAGGATGCGCTTCGTGAATATCGATCCACTCCTACCGAACTTAGGCCCCGATTACCACGGTTACCCATGCATAATAAAAATAGGACGCTGGTGTGTGCCTTGGACTCGCAACTCAAGAATATATTCGAGAGTAGCGAGAACCTCGTTGATACACACTCGATCCTGTACTGTGGGGCTGTTGCGGCATGTCGTTTAGCTAACGTCAAGTTCCCAAATTGTGACGTAGCTACTCGACCAAAACCAGCCGTACCTGCCTGGCAGTACGGGATCGAGCGCCGCATCGACGGGGCCAGGGTACTCATCGGCAAACTACACTGCTTCAGGGAGGGCAATACACGACCACGTGTGATGCGCTTTGTGAGGCGGGCATTCTCGGGGACTGGAATCAGTCCTCAAGAATACATGTCCCGTGTCACAGAGCGCATCGACTTCCTGAAGCAGAAAGTTTATGCATGGGCGAACCGTATTCGGAGGTATAAGCGGCGTTTTGATCGGTACTCACAGAATCGCATGTTCCAGAGCGATGAGAGGTGGGTATACAGAGCTTGGGAACGACCCGAGCTAAATATGACAGACGTGTGCCGCCCGGATGATGCTGCCACGAGTTCTTTCTGGCGCAGCATCTGGTCGGTGCCCGTCTGTCATACTGAGGCTGACTGGATGCGTGATGTCGAACGAGTGTGTGAACCTATCCCAGAAATGGAGCCAATCTTGATAACACCTTTAGATATAGCGAGAGCAGTTCGTCCGTTACCGAACTGGAAGTCACCGGGACCGGACGGACTGCACAACTTCTGGCTCAAATGGCTTAGTAGTTCACACACTTGCCTGGCATCCCAATTCCAGTCATCCTTAGAGTCTGGGTCCTTACCGCAGTTTTTAACAACAGGCGTTACCCACCTGCTCCATAAGTCAGGTAGTCCCGCGGAACCCAAAAATTATAGACCGATCACGTGTTTGTCTACGGTCTATAAACTTCTTACATCCATTTTGAGAGCTAAAATTAATACACACATTGACAAAAACTCCATTATGTCTGCCTCTCAAAATGGATGTAGGAATGGGTCCCGCGGCACTAAGGAGCTACTCCTCATCGACATGGCCATTAGCCAACAGGTTCGTCGATCCCGCAAAGATCTGTCTACATGCTGGATAGATTATAAGAAGGCCTACGACTCGGTGCCACATACATGGCTCATGAGGGTGCTGGAGTTGTACAAGATAGATGCAACTCTACGCGCCTTCCTTGAGTCGTGTATGGGGCAATGGAGGACGGTCCTTCGATATCCAGGATGTCGGCAGATCCAGGGGAACGATGAGCCTGTATGGATTAAACGGGGAATATTCCAGGGCGACAGTCTGAGCCCCCTTTGGTTCTGTCTAGCCCTGAATCCTCTGGGCACATTGCTGGAGGATTCAGGTCTAGGCTACCGGTTGAGGAGAGGTGGTCAGGTCATATCTCACCTTCTTTACATGGATGATCTGAAACTCTTTGCCCCCAACAAATTGCAACTGATGAAGCTACTGAAAGTAACTGAAAATTTCAGTAGCGCCATCAGGATGGAATTTGGTGTGGACAAATGTGCAGTCATGTATGTAAAGCAAGGGGAGATTATGGAATCCGAGGGAATTCAGCTCTCGGATTCCATACACCTGAGAACCCTTTCCTCAACCGAAAGCTATAAGTATTTGGGTATGTCGGAAGCGTTAGGCATTAACGTAACTGACATGAAGCAATCGTTGAAGGAGCGCTTCTTTGGACGCCTGAACAAGGTATTACATAGCCTTCTTTCAGGCGGAAACAAGGTGCGCGCCTTCAACGGTTGGGTCATGCCGGTTTTAATGTACTCTTTCGGCGTACTCAAATGGACTCAGACCGAACTCGATGCCCTGGATAGGAGAGTTCGTACACTGCTTACCGCAAACCGGATGCATCACCCACGATCATCGGTGATGAGGCTGTACATACCGCGGAAGTGCGGGGGTCGAGGGTTTTTAAACGCGAAGTCCCTTCA
The DNA here is from genome assembly GCA_905163415.1 of Noctua fimbriata. Taxonomy (NCBI): domain Eukaryota; kingdom Metazoa; phylum Arthropoda; class Insecta; order Lepidoptera; family Noctuidae; genus Noctua; species Noctua fimbriata. The sequence continues at coordinate 14,926,688 of LR990925.1, read as the reverse complement.
CAACCGCGAGATGTGCAGTCTCAGAGAATATTTTTTAAAAGTCGAGGTGGGTATGCACCGAGATGTGGTGGCAGTGGACAAGGGACTCACCCCGCTGTCCATGGCTAAAGAGAACTGGCGCAAACCTGAAGTACTTACTACCGATGACCGCAAGGAAGTATGGCAAGGCAAGGAGCTTCACGGGCGCTTCTACCGAGCTCTTCATGGGCCCGATGTAGATTTTCTAGCGTCCGTGTCCTGGTTACGTTTCGGCGATCTCTTTGGAGAAACTGAAGGTTTTGTCTGTGCGATTATGGACGAAGTTATGTTGACGAACAACTACCGGAAATATATTATGAAGGACGGGACGGTTGACGTGTGTCGGGCATGCCACCGTCCGGGTGAGTCTATCAGACATATTATTTCTGGTTGTTCTCGTCTGGCTAACGGCGAGTACTTGCACAGGCACAACCAAGTAGCCAGGATTATTCACCAGCAACTTGCCTTGAAATATAAACTTGTGGAATCTGAGGTACCGTACTACAAGTATGTGCCCGACCCAGTTCTCGAGAAAGACCATGTCACGCTGTACTGGGATCAGTCTATCATTACTGACAGGACTATTGTCGCCAATAAGCCTGACATAGTAGTGATAGACCGATCAGCGCGCCGCGTAATGATAGTCGATGTTACCATCCCGCATGACGAGAACCTCGTGAAAGCTGAGAAAGAGAAACAAATAAAATATCTCGACTTGGCCCACGAGGTTGTCGACATGTGGAATGTGAACTCGGCTATCATTGTGCCGATCGTCGTGACGGCCAATGGCCTTATAGCCAAGAGCCTCGACGACCATCTTTCGAAGCTCTCCTTAGGCGGTTGGATCAAGGGCCTGATTCAGAAGGCAGTACTCCTCGATACGGCTCGTATTGTGAGGAGGTTCCTGTCTCTGGAGCCCTAACCACCGGTAGCTTGGACCCTGCTCCCGCTACCGGCGGACCACTATTTTTTATATTTTTAAATGTTTTTTTTTTTTATATGTTTTTTTAAGAAATGTTTAAAAATATAATTAATATGTAAAAAAGTAAATAAAGGACATAATAATAATAAGTTTATTAGTACATAATAACAACATCACAGCACATAGCATATGGAAACAGTGGGTTGTACTACCAAGTTTAAAATTATTGTCAGCTTTCCGGGCTCCTAAACTAGGTACGCAGACCTGTATCTTAGGAGTCGGAGATTTTGCGGCTTCAATTTATATAATACAACCGTGACTTTTCTATTTGTTTGTAGCGATTGTGAACACAGCAAAAGAAGTGAGTGATTGTGTTTGTGCTTCGGGGTGTATATGTGAGTGTAGAGTGTGTGTAGAGAGGTGAGTGTGTGAAGTGTGAATGTTTTATTAGCTTTCTTTTTAAAGTAGGTTTGATAAAGTTATGAGTCTATAGCCAATATAGTTTCTGTTTCATCATAAGATAAGGACAAAAGCCATTTTTTTAATTTATTTTTTATTTCGTATAAATTATGTCTGTACAACGGAATTATTTTATTTATTTTATTATACATTCGTGAACTTTGAGCTAACAGTTGTCGACTAGTAAATGCAAAACGACAAGGGTATATTTTGCATATAGGAAAACCATGGCGTCTTAGAAGTAGATTTTTATCTAATGGAAGGTTTGAGTGTTTGCGTAGGACTGAATGAAGAACATATAGTTGCCTTACTGTGAGAACTCCGGCTTCAGAATATAACTGATCAGAAGGGTAATCTCTGGGTTTAAATAGCATCACTTTAAGAACTGCCCGTTGTGCACGCTCCGCTGGGACAATTACGGTTTTGTAAGTACCACCCCACACCGGGATGCAGTACGTAATGATGGACTGACAAAGGCTGAGGTACACAAGAGTCAGTGTTTCGGAATTGGCAGAGTGCCTGAGTTTTTTAAAAATATATATTAGTCTTCTGATTCTAGTGCAGAGTACGTCTATATGCTCGCGCCAGCTAAGTTTTTCGTCAATAATAACTCCCAGATACTTAATATTGGGGACTATGCTGAGAGCAAGACAGTTACAACCTACTGACTGACGAGGGTGGCACATGTGAGCTTTAATTTTATGAGGGAATGAGGATGGGGTTAATGAATGTGGGCGATGGAACCTGATTAGTTTCGTCTTGTCTAAATTCAACGTCAGCAAGTTATTTGACAGCCATTCCATTATTATCCGAAGCGAGTATTCTGCTCTTTCTCCGGCTTGCTCCCAGTTTTTGTCAGACACTAGAAGTGCAGTATCGTCTGCATAAGAGAATATTTCGCAATTAGAGATGGAGAGCTTGCATAAATCATTTATGTATATTTGGAAAAGTGTCGGTCCTAGAATACTACCTTGTGGGATGCCATATGTGAGCTTTTCATATGAACTTGTGACTGAATCAATGAGAACACACTGGGATCTATCGCAGAGGTAGTCTTTAAATAATTTGAGGGTTACTCCACGCACTCCTAAGCTTTCCAACTTTGAAATAAGTCGAGGGACAGAGACCGTGTCAAAAGCTTTGGTTAAGTCTAAGAAGATGCCATAGCAGTTCAGTTTATTATCTAATTTATTTACCAAACTGTTAGTGAAGGCAGCAACGGCATCCTCTGTACAAACTCCGGACCTAAAGCCGTACTGGTTTTGAGCTATTACTTTATGTTTTTCCAGAAAGCTGACTAAACAATTGTTCAAAATTCTCTCCAGAACTTTTGAAAGCGCACTCAGAACAGAAATAGGCCTATAGTTTGTGACTTTGTCTCTGTCCCCGCTTTTATATATAGGATGCACGACGGCTCTCTTAAAAGCTTCGGGAAAGGTTCCAGAGTCTATGGACAGTTTACAAATATGAGTTACTACGGGGATTAGGGTAGTGCGCGAACTCTTGATAACTCTGGCTGGAATATTATCCCACCCTGTAGCGCACTCATTGCGAAGATCATGGATTATTCTACCTACTTCTTCCTCATCTACAGGGAGGATTACCAGAGAGCTAGATAATTGACTGGGTGGTGGTGTAACCGCAGTGGTGATGGGGCTTGCTCCAATTTTTGACGCTAGGTTTGTACCTATATTAACAAAGAACTCGTTGACTTTGTTTGCCGATGCTTTAACGTTAACTGAATCACGCAGAAGTTCACGAGGGGGTCGGGTTTGGACATGAGTATTCGTGATAGATTTAATCACTTTCCACGTCGCCTTAGGATTATTTTTGGCTTTTAGAAATTCTTCTTTTTCAAATGATCGCCTCAACTTACCTATTAAGGCATTACAAAAGTTTCTATACCGTGTGTATGTTATTTTAAGTATGGAGTCATCAGGCTTTTTCCTGACCTCGATATGCATGCTATCTCGGTTTCTTAGACAACGTACCAGGCCAGTACTCATCCATGGTTTTAGAACTCTGAGTTTTTTTTGTGTTTTGGTTGTACGGGTGTGATTGGTAATTACACGTTGTATGTTGTCAATCAAAAGATTTGTTGCTTGATTGGCGTTAGTGCAAGTTAAGATGGGGCTGAAGTCGGTGCTGTCCAGTTCACTACGAATAGCTTCATAATCATACTTTAATGAGGTTATTTGCCCATTATATCCCGAACTAGGATTGAGGGGCATAAATAAACAGACAGGCTGGTGATCAGTAACGTGAGAGTCTAGGACTAGCACAGTAGAGGTCTTCTTAGATTTAATCATTACATGATCCAGACAGTTGTTAACTCTGGTCGGTAGGGAATGCGCAGGAAGTAGTCCGAGAGTGGCGGTGACAGTTAAATAGTCGTTAGCGTGTCGGTCACTAGATCCTAATTTGATGTCAACATTCATATCACCTAATAAGATAATGTTAACGTAGGATTGCAGAGAAGATATTACACCTTGCAGACTGTTATAAAAGTTTTCTAGATTTTGATGGGATGGGGAGCGATAGACTGAAACTATAGCCGTAGATCCTAAGCAAGATACAATGCAGTTAGCGTCCTGAAACGAAGGTTCTGTCGTTGCACATTTTAAACTTTCTTTAATATAAACTACTACGCCGTCATTTTTTAGTACATTATCAACTGTCGCGAATGATGAATAACCGTGTAATATGGGAATAGGTCCAGAAACCTGCAACCAACACTCTGTCAGAACTATTACATCAAACTCAATTTTCGTAGATGAAATCATTGTAAGAAATTGATCAACATTTTTGTTAATACTTCTAATGTTGATATGAACTATTTTTAAGTTATTATTGAGCATCGGCACTAATTCAGGGCATTTTTCAGGGAAACATGGGAATGATTGAGCGACCGAGATGTTATCCAATTCCTTGAAGATTTGATTTAAATTAGCCATTAGTTACCGGTAAAGTTGAGTACAGCATACAAAACACGGGGTTGGGTTGGGTGATATGAACATTAGTGATTGATTTGACAGAGAACTTTTTGTAATACAAAAGATGACGAGTAATAGAGAAGTATGGAACAAGAAGACAAGCTGAACCGACCCCAAATAAATTGGGATAAGGGCTAGAGAATGCTGATGCTTAATTTAAAAAGACGTTGGGACTAACGCAAAGCAAATCTACTGTCTGGATTTAGGAGTATATCTGACACTAGAAACATTTCGAATTGTTAATAAAATGGAGTCTGTAAAAAAATTTTATATTTGTATGGCGTTTGTTCTTTAACATTGTTTTAATCAATTAATACTAATTCTTCCTTTTCTTCTCGCCACATTCTTTTTCAGGTATACATTCGCCGCGTTCAGTCTTCTTGATAAAACCGTGCTTACAAACACATTGGTATTCACAATTTTGTACTTGCTCCGTACAATAAAATGTTTTATCACGATTAGCGCAAGTCCGTTGAGGTGGACAGGGGAACTCGCAAACGTATACTGCGTTTGGTCCACATTCTGGAAATAAAATATGAAAAAAACAAGATCAACCTCACTTGTTGTAAAATACCTTCTCATCATTTCTTATTTTTTAGCTGTAAAGAAGAAATGGCGCAACAATGTCTTTGTAAACAGTTGAATGTTATATTAATTTGGATTGATATAAAGGGTGTCAAAATTAAATTAAAAAAAAACCCCTAAATTTGAAAAGGCAACAAAATGGCTGAGCCGGTTTTGATAAAACATGTCGAAATATACACATCATGCCCTTTCATTTGGTACCCTAATTGGGGATATTTGAAAATATTCTATTTTTCATACCCACTTTCATCCCCCATAACTAGTAAATGGCTGCACTGATTTTGATAAAACGTATCTAAGAACCATCGCCAAGAAACAGCTCTCAAAAAAAAACTGCATCCAAATAGGTTCACTCGTTTAAGAGCTACGGTGCCAGTAACATACACACACACATATTGCGGTCAAACTTATAACAACCCTCTTTTTGCGTCGGGGGTTAAAAAGACCCTTAACGAAGCCGAAAGGTTTTTCTCGTCATTGAGATCATTTTATTGTTGTAGACCATACCTGGGAACCTTCTAGTTACGGAGATATTGGAGGTCAAAGTTCCACTATTTTCACAAGTTTTTTTAAATATTGGTTTTGTATTGTTATAATTTTACTTTAAATACATCCTAGACCCCCGCATCCATCAGTACAATGTTTTGAGTGCGTTACATACAGTCTTAAAGTAAAATGTGATTTTTCAGCCCAAAAAAAAAATGTCTCCCAGCAAAAATTTTTGCGTAGAGTAACTTAGTTTGATGTACAGAATGCTTGGTTGACGGCTTCGTGAAGGGTCTATTTACACCTTGTATATTATTAATTACTACTTGCCTGAATGTGCTGGCTTGATATTCCGGGAATCCCCTATCTTAGGTAAATTCTTCTGAGCTACAATCACCCCCACACAGCAGATAAATAACACAAGAGTAGACTTCAACATGTTGACGACTCAATGTGCATTGATGAACTAAGGCGGACTCAGTTTATATATAGTTCGTTGTACCAATAAGGGCGCTCTACAGTCATATTATGATGCACATAATATCATAGAAATATGTCTTAATTGTGACGATTCGTATGCAATACATAACGCCTCGTTCTCGAACTCAGGCGTTGGGATTTGAGAAAGAACACGCGCGTGTGGCTGTTGTCTCTTGCGCGCCAGTCATTTTCTTTCTTTCGCGTGAGTATAGGCGCAACGCAACCACTCGGGCGCAGCGGCGCGGCGGGTCGTGGCTTGCTCGAAGCAATTTCATTCATTTGATTTGCCTGCAGATGCCATCGTAACACGCGTGTCGCTTAGCTGTTTGTCGTGGCCAAGAGGTTAGAACACAGAATAATGACCAAGATGTGATTTTCCGGGAAGGTAATACAATCAATATTATAAGCACTGCTCTTCTGAGTCAAACCTAGTTCAGTTAAGATTGGTTCGGCTGTCAGTTCTCTCTTGATCATTCAACATTCATTAGATCTTTGGTCGCGTTACGAGTAGCCAAGAGTCCAGAAGACTGAGAACCAGTCTTACTAGAAATCACGTATTACCCAGTACCTGGATTGTGGAGGTCAGATAGGCAGAGGTTTTATGTAAAATACTGGTATTCAGCTGCATCTTGTTAGACTGGTAACTGACTCCAACATGTTTGAGCAAATCAAGATGATGACGTCTAGAAAAAAAGGTCGAAGACTTGTGACGTTTACCGACTCGTACTGGATCTGTGTTGTTGTCAAATATTTTTTAAAAACAACACACTTTATTCTTGAGGCTTAAGTACCAGTAATTGCGAACATACGCTATGAGAATGCTGATATTGAAATATTTAAAACTAAACTTATTTAGAAGCCGCGGGCATAAGCCCGCGGCTTCGCCCTCGTGGAGTGCGGTAATAGTCCGACGGGATCATACTACTGGGATAAAAAGTATCCTATGTGTTAACCCAAGTTATAAACTATGTGTGTGCTAAATTTCATACTAATCCGTTCAGTAGTTTTTGCGTGAAAGAGTAATAAACATTCATCCATCCATCCTCATAAACTTTCGCATTTATAATATTAGTAGGACTATACCAGGATTTTCTAGATAATAAAAGTAAGATAAGTATTTATAAATATTTAATGCTTGACTTAGTTCTTATTAAATATCAGTAAACATAGAGACTGCCGCGGACTAAAAAAATTAAGAAAGTTTTAAATCAATAAAATTGAAACTGCTTCCGATCTTTTTCCTGTTTGTATCGAGTCAGCCAAGCTGAGCAGTCTTGCGATTCTTGTGCCTCAGGGCACAAGCAGAGTGGTATGCACGGATAGCCTTCCTCTTTTCTGAAATATCCTTCCCTGCAGATGCATGCTGCTTTGCAAGGCTCTTGAATCTCGCAGTCCCTCCGACCAGCGATTGAAGAGCAAGTGTCGTTTGAGCAAGGCGGTTTGCAATGGGTGTACTGTTCAAAACCGCCACATTTCAGTATAGGTCCTGAAATGAAACGTTGTTTAATTTTAGTGTGTAGGTAAAGAAGAATACGTTGGGTACATTTTGGTCACTGTAAGGGTCATCACACATAATTTGGGCACATCTGACAAAAGATGCGTCACGTAACATCGGTCGCGTTATGCCAGAACAGACAAATAGATCGTAAAACATCTAACCTTACAAACATAAGCGACCATTAAAATGCGTTCCGAAGGCCCTATAGGAGGAATTCAATGGATGTCCCCATTTTTACCAATAACCTAATTTTCTTTTTACTCAATTTGGAATTCGAACCTCGGTGTTCCCACCCACAAATCAATACGGCAAGTTATGTTACGAGAAGACTATTTGAAACTTACCACATTCTGCTTCTGATATACATTCACCGCCCTCAGTCCTTCTGAAGAATCCTTCTTTACATACACATCGGAACTGACAAACTTGGTTCGTTGAACAAGTTATGTTAAGGGCACGATCTTCACATGTCTGTATAAGAGGGCATGAATTTACGCATTCGTATACTTCGTCCGGCCCACATTCTAGAAAAGAAGAATATAATATACAGTAATCACAAACACTGACTGACTAAAAACACTTCGGAATGATGTACTGAGCACGTGGTAACCGTTAGTGCGTCGGTGTCCATTACACCCTGTATACTTAAAAATTCAAATCGAAGCGCTCTATTAAATATCCATCCATAGGTAATGTTATTGATCCATTTTTTTACCTTTTTTGAGATAGTTTTGGATCAGGGTTTATGTGTTTATTATAGTGCTTTTTATCTCTAGTAGGTACCATTATACCATTGTATTACACATGTGTTTGTGTCTGCGATTCAATAGCTCGGGTTTTTGCAGTGCTTTTTTAGCGTCACGAACCAGTCGCGGTAAATCATTGCTAGTGCTTCCCCTTTTTGCGTCGCAGTAAAACAAGCACCCATTTTCCTTATGCTGATGAGCTCATTTAGATCTTGTTTTGTTTTTTTTTTCATTGTAATGATTAGTACTTTTTATCATTATTGTCGTGATTATTTCGTAGTAACAAATAAATATTATCTAGATGTTTCTGCTGCTCCAAAAGTTTTTAACACTAAGAATTTTATAAATGATGTTAAGGTATCGTGGCATGGGCATGTAATGCGGAGGAATGAGGAAAATGTAGTGGGGTTTTGAGTAGGTATGAATGTAGACGGCTATAAGAGTAGAGGAAGACCAAAGAAACGATAGATGGACTGTGTGAAGGATAACATGGATAGTAAGGAGGTGGCTGCAGACATGACGAGTAATAGAGAAGAAAGAAGACCACAAATAAATTCGGATAAGGGCAGGAGAATGATGATGGTGTTCAGGTATCATCATCATCATCATCATTTCAGCCGAAAGACGTCCACTGCTGGACATAGGCCTCCCCCAAAGGGGGGTTTTTGCCATAATCGCCACGCTTGGCAGGCGGGTTGGCAATCGTAGTACGGTTGTTAGGTATATGTAAATATAATTATAATAAGTAAAAACTGATGTAATAATGAATGTATACAATGATTGTAAAGGACTCTTAGAATTACGAATTAACATGCCAAGCAATTTTGTTCGATGTGTATATAATCCCTGTAGGATTAAGGAAAGGGTTGTTACTAAACACTAGCGACCCGCTTGAACCGCCTTGCTTCGCACAGCGCCACCTAGCGGGTCCAAAACTACACGGTGAAGCGGTGAAAACTGCGTTCAAATCCATGCAGTTTTTTACGTGATGCGCGTACAAACATACGGACAGAAAGACAGACAGACAGACTGCTTTAAAAAAGACCTCCATAGACAACATCATTTTTAGTATATGCGAAACCTGAATATAGTTTGTTCAGAATAAGAAACTGAATCGATTCCAATAATTTTTAAACCATGTTATATTTTTTTCCAAAAATATTTAAATAAGTTAAAAGTTGGACACCGAGGGACTTTAAGTACCTATCGCAATAATTTAGGTACCTACTGCCAAATTATTATTAACAATGAGCTCAAGACGACGCTGGAGGCGTGCGCTGCGTGGTGACCACGATTTTGTGCGGACAACTAGGTAACAGAACAAGCTTATAACTTTGAGATTTTTCATGATACAGTTTTGAAAAATTGTACATAGATTCTTTACATAAAAAATACTAGACACGTGTATCAGGTTTCGCATATGCTAAAACTAATGTTGTATATATTTTTTCAATGTCTTCAATATACATACACTGCCTGTACTGCCTGTACTGTTATATTATGTATGGATTTGTTAAATTGATTTGGAAAATTGGATTGCATTTTGGTTACATGGTAAAAAATCCTTGCAAAACTATATAACAGCGTAAGAGTTAGTGTCACCTTGACTTGCCTTCGTGCCCCAAACCAAAACAGCACATGATTAGATACCAGACCTGTATATATTAGAACCTACCTGCCTACCTGTTAGTATTGGGTGGCGTGGCTCTTGTATTGGGAAATAATCTAGTTGGGCCAGACTGGACCCCACACAACAAATGAACAACACAAGAAATGAACTAAACATGTTGACGACTCGATGTGTATTGATAAGCGAAGGCTTCACTCAGTCTATAAATAGTAATGATTTAGGGTGCCGTGTATCTGAATTTGTTTCTTTTTTATGTTAAGAATGTCAATAATGTCAATATTAATAAATTGAGAGTATCAAAAGGGGACAGCACGACGGCACGGTTGGCGCAGTGGAGTGTTGGCTGCTGCGCTACGTGTTGCGGGTTCGATTCTCGCACGGAACAAATATCTGAATGGCCTGCAGGTAGTTGTCCCGGGTCTGAATGTTTGTGTTTGTGAGTTTAAATGTTTGTGAACGCACCGATGATACAGGAAAAAATCCTAGTGTGGGGAAAGGTTATTCTAAAAAAAAAAACAGAATTGCAGGGTATAAAAAGAATATCTTCATCGCTGTTCACGGACAGCATTGCTTGGGATGCATGCAGGTTCTGGCCTGTACGTAAGTATTTAACTTCCATGTGGCGCAACTATGTCTGTTACGTTACGATGAGAGAACTAATAAACATCAAATATTGTTTCGCTATTTGTTTTGCAAAGATACTCTAAATTCTCACGATCAAATATAAACAAGCGACAGTTTGCAAAGGAAAAACTCATGAAAAAATTAAAATACCATAGACTATAAGACTAGATTATCTCTTTCTTTATAAATAAAACTGAACTCATACTTAGACCTGCCTTTATACGTGCGGGATTTACCTGTCCGATGATGATTTTTTATCAAAATTCTCGGGACATTACAGCTATCTAAAGATTTCTTCGATCATCTCTTGTGATAAAGAGGTACTTAATAAGGTAGTCCAATCATACGCCGGGAGTCGGGACATTACCTCTCAACTTTCAAGTTAATTTTTTGGCATAGTTACAGTCGATGACCGCTAAACTATTGATTTATCGAAACCAGTTCCTTTGCAAAGACTAATCACAAATTAAATACGCAAGTACCTACTTCCCACTTATACAATAGTTTATTTTAAAGTTGAAAGCTCATCCTACAAGTTTTTTGTCACCACAATGAAGCTTTAATGTGGTACGAGTTCAGTATGTTATTATTTATTTATTTTCGATACATACAATTTACATTTTTAAATATTTCTATACAAAGTAATATAAAAACATTAAAAAATAGTAGCCCACGGGCATTGGGTACATGGTCCGACCCACCGGTGGAACCTCCTAACGATACGCTCCGTGTCCAGAAGTACTGCTTTCTGAATCAAGCCCTTGATCCAGCTGTCAAGCGAGAGCCTCCTCAGATGTTGATCGAGGCTATTGGCTATTAAGCCATTGGCCGACACGACTATCGGCACAATGCGAGTTCAGTATGTTATTATTATTGTACCAGGTATAAATATATTTTCAAGATTCAGTGAGTAAATCCGCAGAAAATCTTGAGATTTTTTTTTCTCATCGACCGCCAAAATGAAGCAATAAAATTATTGATTTTTATTAGTTTGTGATTCTGTGTGCGTTACGCAATTAGGGCAGACCCTAGGTATTTACATTGGTTCAAATAGAACACGAGTAGAATATACAGGAACACTTCAGACTGTGACCAGAGAAAATACTTGTTATACTCGTACCTGACTACTATTATTTTAATGCGAGTGCTACTTTTTGACAGACGCTAGACGCGATTCGCGACGGATAGTCGTCTCTCTGTCTGTTATCCTTTCACACTTTAACAGCTCAATGGTTGGGTAATGGATGACCTCCACGCGGGTGACGCATAAGCTGGTCTGTACTAATATGCACTACTCAACAAAGTCTAGGGAACACGGATATTTTGTTCTTTCTTACAATTTGTAACTTCGGACGGTAATCTTCGGAACTACTGACCCAATCCCAAATATACTTTCACTAATTTGAAGCAAGATAAAGAAGTCGCTCGACGCACCCTCACCTATGGAGCGCAAACGTGGTCGCTTGCAAAACGCCAGAAGTCCGCACTTGGGGTCTGCCAACGAGCTATGGAGCGAAGTATACTGGGTGCCAAACTTACGGACCGCATCAGAAACTCCATACTTCGCTCCAAAACTCAAATAGCTGATGTTGGCCTTTCAGCTGCAAGGTTGAAGTGGAACTGGGCTGGTCACGTCTGCCGCATGTCGGAGGAGCAATTGCCAAAAATTACTCTAAGTGGACACCAAATAGCAGGAAACAACAACGTGGCAGGCCCAGAAGGAGATGGAAGGATGAGCTGGACTCTTTCGCAAAGATTTCGCAAGGATTGGCCTACAATCGCACTAGACCGCGAAATGTGGAAGGAGGGAAGGGAGGCCTTTGCCCTGCAGTGGGACAATATAGGCTTATAATAATATAATAATAATAATGGGAAGCTAGCTTCGAGTGTTAAACTTCATGTTGGATACTAACCCGGCCTGATAGCATATTACCAACACAAGATAAAAAAAAAATTGGTCCTTATTCACAGCAGTTCTAAACGAGAGCATGAACAAATAAAGGTATCTGCAACATAGACATTAGAACCTAGATTAAGTTAATCTGTAGGAGTTAAAATATAACAAAAGTACATCATGAAGACCATTTTTTCATTAATAGAAGGATCTCTAAACAAGGCCCAAAATTAATGATCCTATAAATAGAATCAAGCCTCAAGTATGCCAATACACATTGAGTCGTCGACATGTTGAGATCATTTCTTGTGTTGTTTGTTTTCTGCGTGGGGTGCAGTGTAGGGGAGTATGCTGACTATATGGATTATATTATGTCAATAAGCACGGAAATCTTTCCAGGCAAGTGTTTATATATTATGTTTACCGGCCGCAAAACTAAATTTATATTCCTAGAAAATAATAGGAAAAACAAAAAAAAACATAAACATAACCCATCGAAACCACTCTTTTCCCTAGTTGTAACGCTGCATAGTGCTTAAATAAGTGTTTCTTGTACAATTATTTAAGGTAATAAAATACTTTTTTTTTTTTTTTTATAACTTCACGCTTATAATCCCCGAAGGGTTAGGCAGAACAAGTGTACCTAATAGTACCTTTTTTTTTTTTGTTTTCGGGGGAAACCTTCAAAAGGCGACCGGTCTTTGGGGATAAGACCGGCGAGTGTGGGATTTTTACCGCACTAAAACCACCCCGGTGGTCACCATTCGCACATGAGAGGAGGCACCGTTTCCTCTTAAAAGACCTGTCCGGAGCCCCCTCTGTGCAACGCCTGTTAAGGCACATCCCTGGAGCGCCTATACAGAGATCTCCCCTGATCCTCGTTGTGCAAGTGTGCACGGCAGCACGTGACCACTGTGCTGCTCGGTCATCTCCGAGGTCACTCGGTGAGCGCACAGAGTCCCCACTCTGAACGCCCGTGACCCCAGTGTCCCACCTGCTTTATGTAATGCAGGCGGGGTTTCAGCGTGTTAAGCGGCGAGGCGGTTGCCTCCCCGACGACTTCTTCTCACCTAATAGTACCTACACCCACATTTCACCAGTTATGTTTAAGTTCCATGTAATAAGGGGCGCTACTGAGAAATTACTGATGGAAAAACCCAATAACACTTTGCCCGACCTGGGAATCGAACCCAGGACCTCATGCTCAGCACTTGCGCTTGCGAACACTATACGAATGAGGGAGTCAAAAATTACCCCATGTTTCAAAAACTATTGATTGAGCTTTGAAACGTGTTTATGTATTTAGCCAACTATGACCCCAACGATAGAAAAATAAGAGCCTAAAAAGTAACGATCATAAAGGGTGTAATAGACCCTTAACATAGCCGAAGGGCACTTGTTCTCCCCGTCTTTGCGATCATTTTTTTTTGTTTTAGACCATACCTGGGAACCTTCTAGTTACGGAGATGTTGGGGGTCAAAGTTCCAACGTTTTCACAAGTTTTTTTTTTCTATATATGTTTCTAGTGCAAGATTTTTACTTTACACACCTTCACGACCCCCGTACTATTCAATCTATCCATCAGCACAATGCTTTGAGTGCTTTCCATCGAGTCCTGCCTTAAAACGTGATTTTTCATCCCAAAAAAAAGGCGATTCCCAGCAATAATTTTTGCGCAAATTACTTAGTTTGATGTACAGAATGCTTGGTTGACGGCTATGTGAAGGGTCTGTTGCCACCCTGTATAAATACATAGAACCAAGCCTCCATTAATCAATACACATTGAGTCATTAATATTTTCTTGTGGTGTTTATCTGCTGTGTGGGGCAGTGGGTACTCAACACACTTCCCGTGTCCTGACTTTATACTTTACTATCCTCTCTCTTTCCAAGCAAGTAATTTGAAATTCCAACAAAACGTTTTGCTCGGACCTCGCCTACCTAATTTAAGTTTTTAACAACGACTAAAGGCGATATATTCTAATCTTTACAGGAAAAACAACTTTATATACCTTTTTTCAATGTTGCTTTTGTGTTACAGACACAACTACTTTTTTAACACTACTGCTAGGGCAGGGAGGTTCTTTGGAAAGAATAGCTTGTAAAGTTAGGAAACTGAAATAGCATTGCGCCGGTTACGTAATTAAAAGGATCCTTGATGGCTTTTGGGCAGACGAGTCCTTGATCACAGACTGTGTGTATATCGTGGAACGCCTCCTACCGCAATATGAAAATGCCTTTGTATAACAGTGAACTGAATAAACTATCATTCAATGATCAAACAATTGTTTTTATTACAGAATGCGGGCAAAACGAAATATACGTCTGCGCTACGCCTACGTGCCCCCGTCAAAAGACTTGTAAGACACGTAAAGAAAATATGGAATGCGTGGGGAACGCCTCACATTGTAATTACACCTGTTTCTGTGGGGAAGGGTTCTTTAGAAACGTAGAAGGCGGAGAGTGTGTATCAGAGCAGCAATGTGGTAAGTAACAAAGTCTAATGCCCTTATTCACTAACTCGAGGCAACATCTTAAATGCCTAATTGAAAACAAAACTCAACATCCAAGATGTTCAGCTTTGTTCACCTTAGAGCCAAGAGTTGAAAATACTCGATATTAATAAAATTTAGCTAATGCATAAGCGATGTCACTACTGTTTCTTGATTTCCAAATATAAATAAGATTTGTTGTTATACGATTTGACCAAAGAGTTTATTAAATCTCTTTGTTCAAGTCTTTGACTAGTGACTTGTGTATAAAAAAAAGAAAAATTTGATTTTGACAGTTCCCGCCAAAAAGGTATTGTTTGTAAAAAGATGAACCACGAGGTTTTCTTGGAGAAGTAATCTTTGTTAATAACGTATTGGGTAGTATATTAAGATGAGTATACCAAGTTTTGTATTCTGTTTCTATGTGCACAAGTTTAAAAAAACTTGGTACTGGAAAAGGCATATTCATTTCATTATGAAATACTAAACATAAACAGAAGTCGTATCTCTTTGAGAGTTCTTACAGTTATTCGGAAGCTGATAATCAGTCCTACCCAGTTCTGGTTTTTAAAGATCAGGCAATTGCTGCATGTAAACTACTGGTAGTCAGCTGTATCTAGTTCGACTGGTTGCAGAACCGCAGTCTAGTTAGGAAAAGGGAGACAGATGATGATTAATAGTAGTTCGCTTTAGTATTATTTTAGAAGTCTTCATAACTAATAATACTATGCCATTGTCTATAAGTGTGTGTGTGTCTAAGTAAGAGTATTTGTAAAACCTACAACCAGTGGCCATTAGCCCTGGATTGGAAGAACTGGAAGTCATAAGGCCTTTGCCAAGCCGTAGGATGATGCAGGTCAAAGAGTATCAGTGTAATAAGCAATATTTATCTATTATTTACAGAAAAATGTCCGGGTCCCAACGAACACTTCGCGTGCGGTGGTCCATGCGATAACATCTGCCACACGCTTCATTTACAAAACAGGACCAGTTGTCCTCATACCTACACTGCCTGCCACCCCTCCTGCTACTGCGATGATGGATATGCAAGGGATGATGACGGTGCTTGCATTCTTTTTGAAGATTGCAATAAAGATAACATCATTTAATACTTTTGTAATCAATTCCTTGGCGAGCATGGGTAATTAAAAAATATATAACAGGTGATTGTTAATGTTTATTATATATAATAAACCCTTAACCCATCTTTACCAACCCCTAAACTGAAATTCTTCTTCTGTTATCTCTCAAATCAAGGTCAATCAGAGCGGCCAAGTAGGTGGATTTCCTGAGCTGCTAGAACAGTTTATTTGCTACACCTTTTCCTTACAGTCCGGAGAACCTTCTAGCTGCGGACACTGGCAAATCGGTATACAGGGTGAATCCATATTTTTCCGTAAATACCCAGACTTGCAAGCACATCCCTTCATGCAAGGAGCAGCACTGGAACAATCGTAAAAGGCGAGCATCGAAAAGCATACTTCGGGTGGGCATGATTCCTTGCAATCTGTGTACATCTCATTTTCGCCGCATTTGAATTCTGAAACAGATTTGCGAATGTTTATTATCACGAATAAGCAATATTGAGAACCCTTCGTGTTTCAAAAAGCACGCTACGCCGTTAGTTGCAGCTGAAATTTGTACATCTTAGACAGGCGTTATGGTTAGTCCTAGTCACAAGCCCGAAAGTTTGATTACCAGTCTTACCAAAGAGTATTGTGTTACCTATAGACCGACCGCTTTAATGAGTCCTGCTCCTTCCCCCATCAAAGGCACATTAAGTGTCCACAAAGTCCTAACTATAGCCCACAAGTTATGTGCTTAAAAATAACCATAATCCATAATACTAATTGAACCAATACGTGATCAATCTTCAAAATATTCCATTTAAATTGTTACCTTCGCGAGGACTCATTACAGCAGTTGGTATATAGTTGATATACTAATTCGACTGCCTGTCTAGGCTGTAGCTCCTTCATTTAATATGTTATGATTTGTTAGAGAATTTTATAGGAAGGAAAACAAAAACAAAACAAGAATGATTGTTGCAGGTTTGTTTATTATATATTATACGTCTAGTTATTATTAGTTCAAATTGTACAACCTATTGAATTAGCGTCATTAATTTAAAACTGCAAGTCTACTCAAAAGGCCAATAGAGTAGATAGTTCCCTTGTTCCTCTAGGTTTTTTTAAATTCTTTATCTTGACATTCTGGTGCATTGACCATCTGGGGACATTTGCAGATCAGGATACAGGGCGAATCCATATGGTTCCTTAAGTACCCAGGCTTGCAAACACAACCCTTCGTGCAAGGCTCCTCTTCAGAACAGTTGTAAAAGGCGGCGATCGAAAAGCATATTTCAGGTGGACAAGATTGCTTGCAGTCTGTATAAACTTCATTTTCGCCAGTGCAGCTGGGTTCTGAAAAGAGTGTGGTATAAAGGTAATTAAGTAAACGTAACTATAGCCTTTAGTGGGACGAACTGGATGTCTTCCTTGAGAATTGGAAAGAAGTAGCACAGAAGCGTGACCTTTGGAAGGAGTGGAGGGAGGCCTTTGCCCAGCAATGGGACAATGTGGGCTAGCTATAATAATAATATAATAACTTTAGCTTTATCTCATGGTTGGGATAACTTTATTTGGAGTTTCTCAAAGACAAAGTCTGGATTTGTGATCGGTTTGTGGTAATATTCTCGTCTCCTATAACTATTTTCGACTTAATCATCTTAACTGGTTAAATGTAGGTGTTCTAGTAGGTACTATTCTCTGCTTAATCCTTTGGTTATAACAGGCGTGATGTGTGTTTGTAGTACTTTCAAAAGGTAAAGGAAAACTACATGAAGTTTTTGGAAATAATATTTATTGTTAGCTATTTTAATTACTCAATCCCCACTTCTCACTTTAGAGGACTAAAAATGCAACTGACGCTGGGTTTAATGTGGGTCTAGGTGGTGTAACAAGACGTACCATAGATAAAAAGGAGAAGTAGGAGATTAATTCACTTTCCAAAGTCCTATTCATTGTTACACCTTGCATTCTGTCGCATTTTTCTTCTCAGGGCACTGACATATCGGTATGCAAGGAGTGGGAGGTTCATCATCTTCCCTCAAGTAGCCAGGTTTGCAAATACATCCCTTCTGACACGGTTCGTAGGCACACTTGAACTGTACCGTGAGCGAAAAGCATATTTCAGGGGGACAAGATCTCTTGCAGTCCGTATATTCTTCATTTTGTCCACAGGTTATTTCTGTAAAGAGTAGGTATATGGTTTACTTGTAGTTAAGGAATATTTTTCTAGGAAAAAAAAAATGGACACTACTGTAAGTGACAATGTTAAATCGTTCTGATCTTCTGATTTTTCTATAAATAAAAATCAATTGCTACAATGTTTCACGGTGCGTCACTTGCTGCACTTGCTTGACCGATGTAACTGATTTTTTTATTGTATTCGAAATTGTCAAGGCAAGGTTTATTGAAGGAAAGTTTTTAGAAAATTCAACAGAAAAGTCGGAAAAATCTATAAAAAAGGTGCATGTGACGGGACGCTAGTGAAAAATGTAATGTGTTGTAATTTTTTTCCCATAAATTTTACCCGTAATTTAACTCTTTTCATCACTTTAATATTAACTAACTAACTTAAAAATAAACTTAAAAAATGGCGTCAAAAAACTCCTCCTCAACGTAGTCAACTGGTAATGTACCCAAAAGACTGGCGGCGTTGCCACGTTGTATGGCAACGCTAAGCCTTTGGCCAAGGTAATTGCCAGCCCTTGGGTCACGGGAAGAGTCAATTAAACGTTTAGAAATGTCCTTTTAATAACAAAAATAAACAACTGATAGTTAAACTTTACGGGTTAGAATTGTAGATCTAATAAACCTTTGCCTACTCCGCAAAAGTAACAATAAAAGGCGCGAATTATACAGAAACGGCGTAAGGTGAAGGCGCGTTGCAGGCGCAGTGCAGGCGTGAAATTTATAAGGAAACAACGGCGTGCCTGCGCCGCGTCACTTGAGTGTAATTCATGACACGTCGCCTACGTACATTTTGTATGAAAACATTTTGAAGCGGCATGATGCCTGCGCCGCGCCTTCACCTTATGCCGTTTCTGTATAAATCGCGCCTTATTACAGGATGGTTGTTAGCAGCCGGCAGAGAATTGCCGAGTATAGAAATTAATGATGTTCGATTGAAAAAGCCTATGTGCAGCAGTGGACTGATAATAAAAACAACCATCAATTACAACATGTTTAATTTCTTTATGTTATGGTCAATACATCTTGTCTTTTTTTAAATAATCAGTCAGCATTCTGACTTACGGAGGCGGCACGCCACTGACATGAACTCTTTACACTCTGGTGAATATAGCTCAGGACACTCACATGCATATATGCAAGTAGAGTTAGGAGATTTCCTCAAATAGCCAGGTTTGCACACACATCCTATCTCGCACGGTATGCTAATGTCACAACTGAACTTGATCAGGAGTGCAGCGCATGTTTCGGGGGGGGGGGCAAGTGGTCTTGTAGTTGGACCACACTTCGTTGTCCTTACATCTTGCATCTGAATAAATTTATGGAACTATGCGAAGACTTCATAAGAAGAGTAACAGAAGGAAAAATACTGTTTTTTAACAGTTTATCTATGAAGACATTAAGAGACGAGGCACAGAAGGAAAAATTAAATTATTTTTTTAAAAAACCAACATCGCAACAAAGAAAAGCGAAAAAACATTTGAAAAGTCAATAAAATGGCTGAGCCGGTTTTGATAAAACAAGTCTAATTGACACACATGCACATCATGCCCTTTCATTTGATACCACACATGGGTATATTTAAAAATATTCGATTTTTTATCCCTAATTTCATCCCCCCATAACTAGTAAATAGCTGCACCGATTTTCATAAAACGTATGTAACGACGATCACCAAGAAACTAGCTTTCAAATAAAAAAAAACTGCACCCAAATCGGTTCACTCGTTTAAGAGCTACGGTGCCAGAGACAGACACACACACACATTGCGGTCAAACTTATAACACCCCTCTTTTTGCGACGGGGGTTAAAAATACAAGAGATTAAACAGGTAGAATTATATTTTTTACCTATGGCATAAGACTAAAGTGATGTCCCAGTGTCATGATTTCCAAATATGAATAAGATTTGTTGTTATATGATTTGACCAAAGAGTTTATTAAATCTCTTTGGTCAAATCTTTGACTAGTGACTTGTGTTTTAAAAATAAATCATTTTGACAGTTCCCACCGAAAAGGTATTGTTTGTAAAAATATGAACCAAGAGGTTATCTTGGAGAAGTAATCTTTGTTAATAACGTATTGGGTAGTTATTAAGATTTGTATACCAAGTTTTGTATTCTGTTTCTATGTCCTCAAGTCTAAAAAAACTTGATACTGGAAAAGGCATATTCATTTCATTATGAAATACTAAACATAAACAGAAGTCGTATCTCTTTGAGAGTTCTTACAGTTATTCGGAAGCTGATAACCAGTCCTACCTAGTTCTAGTTTTTAAAGATTAAGCAATTGCTGCATGTAAACTACTGGTAGTCAGCTGTATCTAGTTCGACTGATGCAGAACAGCAGTCTAGTTAGGAAAAGGGAAGACAGATGATGATTAATAGTAATTCGCTTTAGTATTATTATTTTAAAAGTCATAATAACTAATAATACTATGCCATTGGAATAAGTGTGTGTGTGTCTAAGTAAGAGTATACAACATTATTTTTAGTATATGCGAAACCTGAATATAGTTTGTTCAGAATAAGTAACTGAATCGATTCCAATAATAATTTTTAAACCATATTTTGTCCCAAAAATATTTAAAAAAGGCTACAAGTTGGATAACGAGCGACACTAAGTACGTATCGCAATCATTTAGGTACCTACTGCCAAATTATTATTATCAATGAGCTCAAGACGACGCTGGAGGCGCGCGCTGCGTGGTGACAACGTTTTTGTGCGGACAACTAGGTAACAGAACAAGCTTATAACTTTGAGATTTTTCATGATACAATTTTGAAATTTTGTACATAGATTCTTTACATAAAAATACTAGACACGTGTATCAGGTTTCGCATATATTAAAACTAATGTTGTAGGGCATCGTTCCTTGTAGGGCTTTCAAAAAAAGCCACCGTCGTCGCCGACGCGACGCGAAGTATCAACGGAACGCATACGAAAGTTGCCGACATGCCGGACGGGTTTGGTGTGTAAGCTCCAGTAATAAACAGATAGCTACTTACCGCACCGATAATTAGTAACACGATCAACTTTACCAATGTCTGAGAGAAGGTATTGTTTTTTTTAGCTTTTTTTGATTTATTTTCATTTGATTTATTTTGATTGATTTATTTTGATTTGATTTAATTTGATTTGTTTTATTTGGTTTTAATTTATTCAATTTGACTTAGTTTGATTGTATTGTATTTAGTTTTATTTGATTTTATTTTGATTTTATGTTATTTTATCGGATATTATTTGTTCATATTTATGTGTGGCAATGGGTGTTATTTACCTGAAATAAATGAATTTATTTATTTATTGATTACCGTTCTTGAGGAATCCTGCCTTACAAACACATGTCCATTAAGCATAGTCTTTACATACAAGAAACTTCCACGCCACAATTGCTGTAAGATTCTTCTCCGGGCCACGCCAGCAACAACGGATTTTTTTGTTTGTTCCACATGCTGAAAATATAATACCTAAGTGTGAGAAAGATGAAGATTTATAATTATTACTGAAATTTAAGAAAGGTGAAGTGCGATAGGTATTTAAAAGCATCAGGTGGCCTACCATAACGTCTTAAAGCAGGAGCTATTCCAGTGTGGGAAAGAGATAGCGCTAGACGACCTGTATAGCTCTGTCTCTTTCCCACACTGGAATTACTCCTGCTTTAAGACGTCATGGTAGCCCCCCTGGTCCTGTTTAAGGAGCAACGGAAAGCAAAAAGTGAAACACAAGAGATAGTACAGTGAACACAAATAGATTAGGTACTTCCCCTTATTAAAACACCTCGTCTCTCGTAGAACGCAAAAACACTATGACAACGTGACGGCTTACACAAATCACTACTGTTTCTTCGGAGAAAACTTAGCAAAATTCAAAAGCGATTTTCTTTTTCTTTTTTTTTGTAAAATAAAGTTTTCTATTTTGAGATAAGATCTATTTTGTAACAGTATGAGTCCCAAAATACTTTGTTCGTGAAAACGTAAAACGTTAATCAATACTGTAGGAGAAAACCGTTCGGATTTTCCTAATTGTATACTTTTTTTTTTGATATTACCCCTTGCAGTACAACATCTCTAGAGGTTGTTCCTGCTTAACCGGGCTTATCCTGTCGTGGCCAAAAAATACTTTAAGGCCCCCAGCCAGGGCTTACAAACTAAGGATATATATTATTAAATGAACAGTCACTAAGGGCAGCCCTTGCGGGGTTGTGGCTAGGCTTAATTGTATACATTTCATTGCTCGTAAATGTACATGTACAGACGCCCGCACATCAAGCTACTACACACACACACACGTCACATTTCTTTAATCGATTGTCAACTTTATCGTTAAAGCATTAGGTTCAAGGTTGGTTGAGAAAATTTGTCAGTTTCGGGTAGCTTGATGTGCTGGCATGATGCTGACATGTTCACAGACAGTATTAAAATCCTATGTAATAGCGGGGTGAGCATATAGCCATGAATCGAGCACAAATCCAGTCCCGGGCTGCTTTTTATTTTCTATCTTCAGTAATATATTGCCCGACCCGGACCATCGAACCCAGCAGCCGAAGCTCAGCAGTTGAGCTTGCGGCCACGAGACAAACGAGGCAGTCAACAGGCACTTCGCAGACGGGGCAACTTTAGTTGACACAACTATCAACTATAGTTGCAGCAACAAAAAGGCAAAGGTTTTCGCGATTTTAAATAAACTTTGAATCAGCTCTACATGACTCTAAGCGTAGTGGACTAATAATAATTTAAAATCATCATCATCTGCCTAGTCTTTTCCCAACTACGTTAGGATCGGCTTCTAGTCTAACCGGATACAGCTGAATTCCAGGGGGCTTGTATTTTACATGGAGCGCCTTTTTTTTTTGCAAAGTCTTGTTGTCAGAATGTTGGGCCACTGACTACCTGTAACGACTGTCAAAGATCTTCAAATGATAGCCGAAATCAATGGCTTAACGTGCTCTCTGAGACACAGAGGAAACAAATAATAATTTGAATTAGCCTTCGGATAGATGACTCATTTTTCAAGCTTTTCGACCTTTTGATGTAGGTATGTAGCCTGTATCCATAGATTAAAATCATAGGTGTGCACTCACCGTACTTAGGTTGCGCGAAATAATGATTACACTAAGATGAGCGAGATCGCACATCCCGTATGAAACAATACGGGGTCGAAGGGACACCGACCGACGCACAAACGGTTACCACATATTCAGTACATAATTCTGAACCTCCTACCAAAAAAACAGCTGTTTCCTATATAACTGTAATACCGTGTATTACCTACACGGTCAAAATGTATGGAACACCGATTTTTTTAAATTACCGATGAAAAAATTCTGATTTAAATTACCGATGAAAAAATTTGAATTACCGATGAAAAAATAAGTGGTAACCGTCTGTGCATCGGTGTCCCTTCCACCTCGTATAACCATGGTATGCGAGAGCGAGACAATACTATTCAAATCTCATGGTTAACGAAATAGAAACGTATGTTTAGGCGCGGTACGTCTATGATTTAAATCGATGCCTGTAGTGTATTTAGTTTAATATTAAATACTTGCCTTCTTCTTTATACCCGGCACAAAGCACGACACAGGTCAACAACACAAGGTATCTGTACATCTCGCCGTCTCAACGAGTTCTGAGCCTCCACAAGCAAGCCTCCTTGCTTGTGGAGGCCTCCGGGCTTGTTCAACTTCTTACTTATACCACTTTTAGGGTTCCCTTATCTAACTTGTTCACATTACTTTTACATAATTATTTTATAAATCACGTGTTTTTTTTTGATAAGATGTGTAATGTGACATCTTGGATAAACTTTTGATATATTTTTAAATTAGGTAGATATGCCTTTACCTTGATGAGGATGCTGTACCTTACTACTTAGTTTAATTTTACGTTACCTTTGTTTTGTTTACTCTGTTGATTACTGATAAGGTCTTACGACCGCAGTTCCTTCTTTGTTTTATATCAGTTAACAGTTGTAATATCCTTGGTACTTCCTACTGAATGTTCTATTTTGATGTAAACTTTAGATATTTGTGAGTTTCAAGATTGACATGTCTATCGGGTGTTTTTGATATGGGACGCACACGACGACTCATCAAACTATTATTAAATTATTTATTAATAATCAAGTACATAATACATATTAATTTGAACGGTGATCCCCAAACTAGACGTTAGTCTGTATCTTGGGGATCAGATGGTCAGACATCAAGATATACATTCCCAATATAACATGGCTTCGCTTTGTATAGATTTCCCGCACAATGACAGATCGGCATAAATTGGTTTTGTATAGCTTGATTGGTCGTCTTGCGTACCTACTTATATAATAGAATAGGCCTTTATTTGCTTAGAACGTAAGTACATAAAAATAAGTTGTTAAATTATATAATAGGATCCATGTCCACCACCACAGCCACATGTCTCTTTTCAGTTCCGACACCGGCGGACCACTATTTTTATATTTTTAAATGTTTTTATATGGTTTTTTTTAAGAAATGTTAAAAAAATGTGAAGATAAATACATAAATAAAGGAAATAATAATAAAACGTTTATTTCAGACAGAATTTATAAAGCATAATAGTAATAAAACGTCAGCGTACAAGTATAAAAAAATTAACAATATAAAAAAATATATAATTAATAGCATATACAATTTAAATGAAGATACATAACAATTATTTAGATTCAATTAAATAATCAATGTCAGTATTAGATATTATTATGTCAATCAATCAATTTTAGAAATTGAAACTTAAGTGTAATCACTTAAATAAAATAATATGTCTGTATTGTCCAGTAGATATACACATCCATTTATGTTGTATCGGACAGTCAGTGCGGGTATAAAAACCATTTAGTGTATTTTACTATGACTATAGTCAACATACAACGTACCCAATTCCCCATTGTCTCCCGAAAAACCCAAAAACTTAACTAATAACTGGGCCAAAGGTCTCCATTTTGCAAAAGATACCAGTTACAATGGTCTTAAACAATCTCTTCAAGAAGAGGACTCATAAACTGGTGGAACAGATTAAAAAACGCAGATGTACGGAACTTTTATTTGTTAAAACACTACGTTTTAGTCTTTTTTTTAAAGTCAAGTTTTTCTGTAGGGCTCGAAACAGGTTCGGACATAAATAAATAACATTTATGGTTGCTAAAGGTACTCTCAAAGACCACAACGCCTATACATTATTTTTTTTTTAAATTGTTTTTGCTATGGATACTTTTAACGTACACATCTTGCTACATCGTTCTCACATAATGTACCATCTCAACATGAATGATGTAACCAAGATTATGTAAAAGTATTCTGATTTAAAAGAGTGTCCATGGAGTTTCTTGCCCGTTCTTCTCCATAGAGATCTACGTTAGGGAATGGGCAACTACAGTACTTTCACAGTTTTTGTGCCTTGTGACTGGGACTGTAGCTATATTTCATTGTTGTCTTTGTTTCGACAATTCAAAAGTGCCTGTAACTGGCCTACTTGAAATAAAAGCTTTCATTTTGATTTTTGATTTTGAGGGTATAAGGGACAGCCCTCTACAAAATGATGGGGTGAATTCAGTATATCATACTAAGATGATTGGGACAAGAAATTATTTCAGGAATGTTATGGGAATCCAATAAATTTGTTTTGTTTTATTTCCTAATAGACAATATATCGTTACCGTGTCAAAATGCACGTTGCGAACGGCAAGTGCGACGACGAGTTCGGTGAACTTTGTAGCTAGGCAGGAACAGCTGATTTCACGCGTCGTTCGTTAGAGTATTTTAACGTCCATTGTTGGTTGATATTTGCCGTATTATTTACATAATGGAGTGCTGCGTACAGGGAATGTAATTTTACATTGAAATAAAGGAATTGAAACTGAAAAAAAAAAAAAAAGTACTAAAAATTTGCGGAGAAAAATTCCGGTGTAAAAATAAGGAGCTGAATACACCCTGTCAGTTTGTGGAGGGCTGTCCATTACACCCTGTAGATATTTGAGATGGTTATCAGAATTCGTTTGAAAATTTATTTGTATTTAAATTGTGTCCTACTTACCTAAGAATTCCAAATTAATATGGTCTATCTAGCAAATCCAGAAACTTAAAGAGTACATAAGAAAAAACGACACCCATCCACGAACCAACCTCGACAAGTGTTGCTTAACCTTAAAGATCGACTTGTGTGGCTGTTATTATGTTGCCGCGCAAGAATCACTTATAATAATATATCTAATTTATTTTTATCTCGCAAAGAGTTCATCGCACAGGTCAACCACATTAATTTAATCAATAAGTATCAACAAAGTTTATGATTCAGAAATGTTGTTTCTAATAAAAAATAATTTTTATTTAAATAAAACAAGTATAAATGCCCGGTCGAGCCTCCATTTATCTCATAGCGAGTTTAGTCGCCAAGATGTTGAGATTTGTCGTGTTTTCCTGTTGTGTCGTGTTGTCAATATGTGCTGGTGATGATTTTTTAAGTAAGTAAACTGGACTTATTAAAAAACATAGGTTTTGTTTGTTAATGATAATTTTATTGACATTTTTTAAATTATTTTTAGTCTAAAGTGACCCGCAAGGCCTTCCCATTCCCTGCACTTCTCACGTTGTTCCGATTTTTAGGGTTCCGTAGTCAACAAGGAAAGGGACCCTTATAGTTTCCATGTTCGCCATGTCCGTCTGTCTGTCCGCAGCTTAGCTCAAAGACTCTTAGTACTAGAAAGCTGTAATTTGATTTGAATATACAGATTAGTTACGCTGACAAAGTGTTAAAATAAAATGTCGAAAAGTAATTTTTTTAGGGTATCTCCTGTACACGTAAAGTGGATTTTTTTTTTCCTCAAAGGCCTCCCCATTCGCTCCACTTCTCTCATCATTCATTCATATTTTTTTTCATCATTCTCATCTTTCTTTCATTTTTGATTTTAGTTTCTTGGTGTTAAAATAGTTTTTGTTTTTATTTGTACCTAGTGTAAATATTTACCTAGAGCACAGATATTTGTTTTTAAATTATCGCGAAGTCTGTTTGAGTGCACAAACACGCGAGGCCTCTCGCACTGATAGTACATTTTTAATAGGGTGCTTTAATTTAAAAATAATGAACAAACCATTGCTTACGATACCATAGTACTTCCAAATATAGACATAGTGAATCAAAACAAAACTGATTCGAGATAAAAAATACGAGGAAACAGATGTTTCCGCGTTCCGCGAGATAATAACTAAACAATACAGACAATTTAACGATGGGAAATACCTTATGTCAGTGTTCTATGACGTCAACGTCACTTAGTTACTAATCGACGCCGTAGCGTGAACGCGTGGAGCCGTAAAGTTACGACGGACGCAGAAGCAGCTTTAATTATTAAGTATAGCTCGATTAGTATCACCAATAAATTATACAACCTTAGTTTCAGTATATGCGAAACCTGAAACACGTGTCTAGTATTTTGATGTAAAGAATCTTTGTACAAAATTTCAAAACTGTATCATGGATAATCACAAAGTTATAAGCTTGTTTTGTTACCTGGTTGTCCGCGCAAAAACGTGTTCACCACGCAGCGCGCCCGCGCGCGCACTTCCAGTGACGTATTGAGCTCATTGATAATTAAAATTTGGCAGTAAGTACCTAAATTATTGTGATAGGTACTTATGGCGCTCGGTGTCCAACTTGTAACTTTTGAAAAATATTTTTGGGATAAAATATAACATGGTTTAAAAATGATTGGAATCGATTCAGTTACTTATTTTGAACAAACTATATTCAGGTTTCGCATATACTAAAAATAATTTTGGATATGAATAAAGCCTTTAAACTAAGTAAATTGCATACGATATGAGTACATATTTTGAATCTATTTACGTATACTTTACTGAAAAATAAGGCTATTGCCGGGGACGCCTTATTTCTGACAAAATAGAGAATAGTCGCGGGTTCGATTTCTACGAGAAGAGTAACCATGGAGTTTCTTGCCGGTTCTTCTCCATAGGAAACGACCAACCCGAACCGTGCACCTTTTTTTCGACGTTTTATATATGCTCTAGGCCTATGTGAAATAAAAGATTTTGATTTAAAATATGTCCACAATATTTTCTTGCAAGATACCAAACAACTCCCCTTCCCTTCGGACCTCTGTTAAGAGTAGACGTGCCACAAAGTTTTTACCATTTTTTAATGTCTGAATATCTTAATTTAAAGCAAAATAATACTCGATAAAAAATAGGAGTGCATAAGGTCGTAGGAGTCGAATTAGCTGCAATCCGTGAGTACGCTCTTTTACGCACGCTATTTCACGTGTACTTAAACGTCACCTGTGTGACAACAACATCAAGGCGCGCAAAGGATAGAACTACATCGTGTCAACGTGTGAAAAAGAGATAGATAGATTTCTGCCAGCTACTCAGGAAAAAGGGCGCTTATTGTTAAAAACATAGCTCTCACTACACTGGACGGAAAGGCAAAAACTTTGCATTCCTCGATTGCGGCTAGATAAGCTTGACCTCTGACGGGACCGTGAAGAATCTATCGCTTACAACGTATGTTGTCCTGGTACTTGTTGTAACGACTTAAAGACAATTTCATTTTTATCATGTCACTACAACAAACTTCGCCCGTTTCACCTTCCCCCTCAACATCGTTGGATACTGCAGAGGACATCCGGGGCACTGCTCTAACATTCGCTAAGGCATCTGTTGACTCACCGTTGCAACATTGTGAATCTGAACCAGATCTCCACTCACTTGCGATCAACATCACGGAGCGAAAAAAACGGAAGTATGATGGTGAAAATACCGACATTATGGCCCTTATCAAAGAAATGTTTGTATCGTTTTCAAGGGAACAGGAAAAACGCTTCCAAGCCCTAAAAACAAGTATGGATTTAATGTCTAATAAATACGACGAATTTTTGTCAAAGATAAATGCGCTTGAGAAGGAAAGAAAGGCTGATAAACTGCTGATTAAGGATTTGGAAGAAAAACTAGAGACGATGGAACGAAAAACTCGAGGAACTGGCTTTGAAATTCGGAATATACCGAAACAAAATGGAGAGACGAAAGAAACTTTGTGTAAAGAAATTATGCAACTGGGTAAAACGATTAACATCGATATCAATGGGTCTTGCATAAAAGATATCTATCGACTAAAGTCAAAAGATGACTCTAACCCGGTAATCGTGGATCTAACCACAGTACTACTGAAAGACAAGTTTCTTAAGGCCGTCAAGAGTTTCAATAAACCGAAAACTAAAGGTAACAAATTGAATACAACTCATTTGAACCCCAAGTACGTGGCTAAACCTTTATATGTAGCGGAAACTCTCACGTACAAAACTCAAAAACTTTACTTTCTGGCGAGACAATTTAAGAATAGCCATGGCTTCAAATTCTGTTGGACAACTAATGGGATTGTGTACCTCAAGAAAAACGAAGACTCCGCACATATTCGTATCATCGATGCGGCGGACTTAGAAAAGATACGAAACACAGTATGACTATTCTTTGTTACGATCTGTCTCTTTAAATGGTTTGAAGTTTTTTTAATGCATGCTTTCCTTTATTGTTTTAATGTAAGATATTTTTTTCCTGCTTTTTGTAATACACATTTTAGAACACACTTACATTATACTTTTAACTTATTAACACAACTCTCTTATCAGTGTAGGTGTATTCCTAAAACAACTCAAACACATATAGTACAAAACACACTACAAATCAACATACACAAAAACATACATATAAACATACCTTACAAACACTTCCACATAAATACAATACACATTATAAAAACAACTTACTCCGCTACACTTATAAATGCTTTCTATAATAATGTTCAATCCCCGATAAATTGTCATTACAAAATTATACTTTGTACTAAAATTCAGTGATATAATCGACCTTTCAGCTAACATTGATAGCTTATCTGTATCCCATTCTCAGACTGCTGACATAGAAGAATGTCACACGATCATCACTAGTACTACCAATCAAATACTTATACTAACACAGAACATTCGTAGTATAAACTGCAATATGTCAGGCTTTGAGATATTATTAAGCAGATTAAAACTAGAATGTGACATTCTAATAGTGACAGAGTGTTGGCTCTCTTGTGCATCGGAAATTCCAAAACTAGACGGATATTGTCATGTAGCAACAAAAAATAACAACAAACAAAATGATGGTGTAGTTATTTATTATAAAGAGAATCTTAATGTCCGTATAGAGGAACCTGACTTTCAAAACTGTAATTGCCTGGTGGCTATTGTAGAAGAGCAAGTTGCTATTGCAGGTTTATACAGATCGCCATCATATACCAACATAGATCCATTCCTCTCTTCCCTTGACAAAATACTTCAACTAGTATCGATCTATAAACACAATGTTTTAATGGGTGACATAAACATACCAATAAATTCAAACAAAATAGACATACACGGGGAACGGTATTTAACTTTAGTTGCTTCACACGGCTTACTACCGGCACATAGCCTGATAACTCGTAGTGACAGTGAAACTTTCTTGGATCACGCCTTAATAAAAACTATAAGTACTGCCACTGCAATAGTCCCATTTTCAACGTTAACAGACCACTATCCGGTTTTACTATGCCTACAGCTAAAAAAAACTTGGCATTATACAACTAAAACTATAACTAAAGTTAACAATGAGGGAATAGTACAAGACCTATTACAACTTGATCTTGATCCCATTTATCAGTCGGCAGATCCTAACCTCACATTAAATTATTTGATGCAGTCCCTTCAAAGTATTATTAAAAAAAATACACAAACAATAACCTTACCAAGACGGTCAAAAATCATAAAGCCTTGGATAACTCCGGGTTTACTGAGGTGCATGCGAAACAGGGACAAGTTACATAGAAAAGCTAAACTATCACCGAAAAACGAAAATTTTCAAATTACATACAAACGTTACAGGAATTTTTGTAACGCGCTGTTACGAAAAATAAAGAGAGAGTACGAAAAAAACTTAATTCAAAGTGCACAAAAAGACAGTAAAAAATTATGGAAAGCCATTCGAAACATCGCTAACACAACAAAACCAATGCAACGCACAAAAGAACTCCTAACATTCTCCACTTCTCCGGAGCAATCTCTAAATAAAATAAATAGTTATTTCATTAATGTTGGAGCCTCTCTGGCTGATAAAATTTATCAAAAAACAAACACACCAGATGCACATTCTCAATATCGTATGGACGAGTGTAACCGGCAGAGTAATTCATTTGTTTTGATAGACACGGATGAGCAAGAAGTTGAACAAGTTCTAAATGGTCTAAAAACAGATTGTACATCAGGCGGTGATAAGATTAGTACTAAATTTCTAAAATTGCATAAAAATATTCTTATACCACCTATTTCAAAAATTATCAATGATAGCCTACAGTCGGGCTTATTCCCTGATTCCCTGAAAAGGTCGGAAGTGTGCCCAATCTATAAGAGCGGAGACAGAAACCACATCAATAATTATAGGCCAATATCCATACTACCGGCACTATCGAAAATATTGGAAAAAATCATTAACACTCGCTTGGTAATATATCTGGAAAAAAATAATCTACTGTCCAAAAATCAGTCTGGTTTTCGGCATGGTAAGTCCACAGAACAAGCAGTGAACAATCTCATCAGGTCTATTAGCACAAATTTGGACAAAGGAAAAAAATGCATTTCAATATTTCTCGATCTCGCCAAGGCATTTGATACGATTTCTGTTTCCCTCTTATTGTCTAAGCTCGAGAAGATAGGAATCAGAGGTACCCAGCTAGAACTCTTTAAAAGTTACTTGTCTGGGCGTAATCAGTGTGTCCGTGTGAGTAAATACAAAAGTACCTACCTTCCAGTTACACATGGCATACCACAGGGCAGCATCTTAGGACCTACATTATTTCTTGTTTATATTAATGAACTCACGAGTCTTAAACTCACCCAAGGCGAAATCATATCCTTCGCAGATGACACTGCTCTAGTTTTTGCCGCCAGTACTTGGGATGAGGTATTTGATGCTGCTCAGCAGGGCTATAATATCGCTAGAAGCTGGCTTCAGGCGAACATTCTGACATTAAATGTGGAAAAAACCAAGTACATTTCGTTCAGCATCAAAAATTATGCAAGTCTCAGTGACAGCCACAAAATTATCTCTCATGAGTGTAATCTGGAAGTCAACTGCGCGTGTTCTTCTCTGGAACGTGTTCACACTATCAGGTACTTAGGTGTTACCATAGATAGAAATCTAAATTTCAAAGAGCATATCAAGCTGCTTGGTGCACGAGTACGCAAACTCATATATGTTTTTAAAAATTTGCGGCACGCTGCTGAACCTTATCTCCTAAAACAAATTTACTATGCCTTAGGTCAGTCATTATTAAATTATTGCATCTCATCCTGGGGCGGTACTTTTAAAACCACCATGAAGTCCATTGAAATCGCACAGCGCGCAATTCTCAAGGTGTGTATTTTTAAACCTATCCTTTTTCCTACTGTCTTTCTATATCAGATTTGTGGGGTTCTGACCGTAAGACAACTTTTCATCCTCAACGTCATTCTGAAACAACACACAATTCTACCTTATGACCCACTCGCGCAAAAACGAAGAAATAAAACGGTATGTATGGAACGAATCACGTCTAAAACCAAATTTAGCGAAAGATTCATTGAATTTCTTGGTCCGTTCCTGTACAGCAAAATTAATACAAAATTAAATATTTACCCGCTTACTAAATCTAAATGTAAACAAATTGTAAGTGAATATTTGCAACAACTAAATTATGAAGAAACAGAGCTATTACTGAACGTTCAACAGTAAATTGGAATGTTAGGTACGAATCAAAATCGAATTAGTTAAAATAATCTTAGATACAATCATGCTCAAGCACTTCAATCTCACACAATCACCCCTCCACTCACACACACTCACCCTCACATATCTACATACACCAACACACACATGCACCCACATCACTTACACTCCACATAAATCACCTACTGGTCCACACGCACTCATAAACACTTCTCACTCACGTATAGATCCTATTTAATTTTAAACAATGTAGCATTTAAGTTAGTTATAAGTCATGTAAAATTTAATTAGTAGTTAGAACCAACCATATTTCCTCTGTTGGCATTTTATTGCTAAAATATCCAGGGAAAAGGCGCTGAAAACTGAAATACAGGCATTGCCTAGTTCGGTTGCAGTAGCTACATCCACTTATTAGAAATAAATACTGCCAAATTATTTTTCTGTAAAATATTACTAAGCTTTTTTGAGAAATAAATTATTATATATAAATTATTATATAACTTTTTCCACTTGATTAATATTATTGCAGTTGGGTTTTTCATCGCTACATACTTACCTGAATCACCATCCTGTGTAGGCTTGAATTTATAATTGTTTTTATTTTTTATTTTTCCTGTTCAAATGTAATCGTAAGGAAACCAGTATTAATAAATACCGGTTTCCTTACGATTACAGTTTAGCACAAATATGATATGGATCGGGGAACAGAAAATACTGTTCCAGGATAATTCCTGGAACCAATTGACGACGAGATCACTCCTGACTTCCAACCACCCGCACTGGGCCCGCGTGGTTATTTACGGTATTAACGGCCCACTTCCCATAGAAATGAGGCCAGTCTCTCAGCAGTGGGAACGTAATAGTCTGTTTATAATTAACTCTCTTTCATTTTTAGATTGCGGCAAGAATGCAGAAATGAAATGCGTGCACCCGTGTCCCCCTCAGAGGACTTGCAGAAATCGTGGCATACAATTTAGATGTAGGGAACCTGACCAGCCTTGTAATAACATATGTACTTGTAAGCTAGGATACTTTAGAAATGCAGTGGGAGACTGTATATCCAATGAGGAGTGCGGTAAGTACAGTTACATTGAAAAGGATACGTCGTAGTAATTGCTTAACACACTTATAATCGCAATGGCTTTCATTTTGACTATTCAACAACATTCATTGAGTTATTAACATTGTCGAGTCGACAAATTCAAACAAATGAAGCAATGGATTATATATATTTTTTTTAAATACTTTTTTTTTATTGAAAGAGTGTTACACAATATGCAAGAAATACATTTTTTTTTATTTCTTAAAATGCCTTGTATTGACCCATAAAACACTTGTTTAATTTTCTAACAATATTTATTTTACAATTTAATATTTTATGAAGCGTGTTTTTGGTGAAACGGAACGCAAAACGCATCGTCCTCGATAAAGCCGGTAGTGACGTCAAACACTATATTATTATGTCAAAAAACACCTTTATTTGAAAGGTACTTAAAGTTTTACTAAGATTTTATTATAATATTGTTATTGCAATTTTTGCTTGAATAAACACCTCACAATTACTAAAATTATTCTATTATGGGCAAAAAATTTGATGTAAATAAGGCAGATAGAGGTAAATGACGTCACATAAAATTACATGAATGGCCGCGACAGTCACGGACGTTTGAACTGTCGTAGAAAATTTGTAGAAGTTTAATATTTTTTTTTGAGAAAATGAATAATGTACCTAGTTTGGATTTTTGTCGGAGAACTC
Organism: Noctua fimbriata; assembly: GCA_905163415.1. Lineage (NCBI taxonomy): Eukaryota > Metazoa > Arthropoda > Insecta > Lepidoptera > Noctuidae > Noctua > Noctua fimbriata. The sequence continues at coordinate 14,892,034 of LR990925.1, read as the reverse complement.
TCAGTACCTGAGTTGATAACTCTGACATATAAGATTAAATACGTACTTTTGTATAGGTAGACACTTTATTACTTCAGCCAAATTATTCACAAAAGATAATTTAAACATTTTGGGTAGCCAATTATTCACAAAAGATTATTTAAACATTTTGTGTTTTTATTGCATCTTGGTAAAAAATTACCCGTAGTTATTCATCCTTTAATTCCCTTTTTTAAAAATCATCCTCTAGAAGACATTCAGGATTTTTCCAACATTTCCAGATATGTGCCAACGCGAAAACGAATATTTTGCTTGTGGCAGTGCATGCGACAACGAGTGTGCCACAATTGACACACAGAATAAGACACATTGTCCTATTAAGAACATCGTCTGCAATCGCAAGTGCTACTGTGAAGATGGATTCGCAAGAGACGACAAAGGAAACTGCATACCTGTTGAGAAATGCCGTATGTATTATTTATTTATTGATTTGTGTCCTACTGCAGGGCATAGGTCCCGGTGTTTCCATTGTGAGGATCGTCCGGAGGACACGGTGCAGCACACTGTGGAGGTCTGCCCCGCTTGGGCGGAGCAGCGCCGTGTCCTCGTAGAGGCGATTGGCGGCGGCGATCTCTCGCACCCGGTCCTGGTTCAAGCCATGGTCCGGAGTGAGAGGAAATGGGAAGCCAGCGAAAACGTAGGGGTCCGCATGGGCCGATGCCTGCCAGGGCTGCGTGACTGTTCGAAAGAGATACCGCGGCCCTGGAACACAAAGGGCAAAGAAGGAACATGGATGGGTTTCAGTCAGTACAAGTCTGACACTCCCTTCCGCTCCGCCCAGAGTGGTGGAGGGGGGGGGGTCATTTGATGATTTCCCAACCAAAAAAAAAGGGCATAGGTCCCCCTACCACCCTCACACTTATCCCTATCGATTGATGTTATTGCCCAATCTTTTAGAACAGAATCGAGGTTCTTCCCGCCATCGCCATCTACTTCTGGGCCATTGCGGTGTGGTGCTATTTGGGACCCATTGTGTGGGTACATTAACTCTAAGCTCCTCTCAGCCTCTTATATGCGACAGATATGGCCAGAACAGTTATATTTGAGCTTGAAGCCGTGTGACCCAAATCAGCAATTAAGTTCTGGAATATTAGAGTGGTTTATACGATTAGTATGTTTAGCTTCTAGGATACTACGATACATTTCTCAATGACATTATTTCAATGTGTATATGTGTCAGATATTAGTTTTGTAAAACAGGTGCTCATAAATTGTACATCTCGTTGGTTTAGTGGTCGTTAAAAATCTACCGTTGACAACCAGGTTCATGACCAACTAAATATGCATCTAGGTATTCATTTAAGAATTGCTTTATCATTCACAGATAGAAAAAATGTTGAAGGTGGTTCGTCTAAACTATCTGAAGAGGGATCCCGCGTGCGTCGAACCTCTGACTTAGCTGGCAAGTATATTATGAAAATGGTTATAGTTTTTGGGGTTATTTTTGGGAGGGATAAAGTATAATGGGCTTGGATACAAGGCTAGTTTGCAAGTTTGTTCAGTCAGTGTCTCACTGGCCTTGTGTACTAACATATTAATTTTGGAAACTGTTCAGTGCTAACTGGCTTCGCGTCCACTGAACTCATTTACAAACTGGCCGCTGAACTGATTGAATTTTGACACATTGAGTTGAATACGTCAAAATCACGGATTAAGAGGAATCTCATCTCACTCGAACCTCGGCCGAAAGTCTAATTTTCCCACTTAAAATGATAATAATATAGTGGTCTCGCATACAGGGTGCCCGGTAATTAATGGATAACCTTGAAATGGGTTATCATAAAACTAATGGCCTATCAGAAAAAAAATAAACCATAACAGACTAACCAATTTGTATTCGTTAAAATATTTTTTTGGCGAATTTTAGGCGTAATCTGGTTTTAAACAGGCTTTATTTCATGATTACTATGCAATACTAAGGTCTATTAATTTTATTTAAACTCCAATGATCAGGGATCAGGGATCACAATAAATATTCCAATATTGCACTAACACCAAATATCACTCCTTTTAAACATGAATAGCAATGACTAACTTTTCACGTTAGGTACAATAATGAATAACACCATTTTGAAATCAAGTTTAAGCACATATTATTTTTAAATTATTGGTCACTTTGGTTTCGATACATTTTTTATACTATGGACGCTTAAACTTTGTCAAAATGATTTAATTTTAAAAATTTTCAACTAGAACAGTAATTCAAGTGTATTTTTAAAAAGCCGTGACATAGCAGTCATACTATTTATTGCTTATCTGTCAGGTCAGTTAACGTTTGTTACTATATAAATAAAAAACCGGTGGAATTCATTAATTTGTGATCTTGGTGTACAAGAATGTAAAATAAGGTAACAAAAAACGTCGATTAATTTATGTTTAAAAAAAATATCTTTGGTACTACTTGGTTTTTTTATATTTGTATTTTACTCCCTGAGGAAGGCATGTAAAATTATGAACCAGCCAATAAACCCAAAGCCACCTCTACGATTAGAAACAAACAAGTGGGTCAGAACGAAACATTTCCTGTTTCGTTCTGACCTGAATGCTTTCGCTGTTCACCTTGCCAAAGTATTTGTTCCTAACGAAGCCAGTCCTGGCTCTAATGAAGCTGACATAGATGACTTTCTCCAACAAGCCTTCCAACTTAATTTGCCTCTAAAAGTAGTGACACCAGTAGAAGTGACAAGAACCATCCGCCAACTAGGCAATAAAAAAACCCCAGGACTTGACCTCATAATAGAAAGATCCTGTATGAACTGCCACAAAAAGCAATAGTATATCTGACTACGTTATTCAATTGCATTATTAGAACATCTTACTTATGGAAGGTCTCACAAGTGATCAAGGTCTATAAACCTGGAAAGCCAGCACATGAACTATCTATCATCTTATAGGCCAATTAGTTTATTGCCTATAAAATCCAAGGTCCTAGAAAAGATAACACTCCGACGACTATCACGTGTTATGTACGAAAACTCCGTATCTCCAGACCACCAATTTGGGTTCAGACCACAGCACCATTGGACAAATACACAGAATGTGCAGACGCATCAGTGATAATCTTGAGAAGAAAGAATATTGCTCTTCGGCCTTTCTCGACGTTCAACGGGCCTTTGACCGGGTATGGCATAAGGGATTACTCTATAAAATGAAGTTGCTGCTGCCTCACAATTTCTATCAAATACTAGAATCATATCTCCACAACAGAATATTCCAAGTCAAAGAAGATGACTGCTCATCAGGTTTTCACGAGATACTTGCTGGTGTGCCACAAGGCTCCGTTCTCGGCCCGGTTTTGTTCACCATATTCACATCAGATCTGCCACAAACACCTGGAGTTATTATTGCTACCTATGCAGATGATACGGGAATATTAGCTTCTAGTAAAGACCCTGCAGATGCCACTGCGAAACTTGAACAAAGCCTTAATGAAATAAGCAACTGGTTTGACAAATGGCATCTAAAAGTGAGTGCTAATAAATCAGTGCAGGTCATTTTTACACTGCGAAGAGAAACTTGTCCCTCTGTTAACCTTAGTAGAAGGGAGTTGAATCAGAGTGATACAGCTAAATACCTCGGACTACATTTGGACCGCAGGTTGACATGGCGGAAATACATTGAAACAAAACGTAACCAGATCAACCTCATATACAAGGGCCTCTACTGGCTCCTGGGTAGAAACTCAAAACTGTCACTGGACAACAAGCTCCTAATTTACAAGGCTGTCATAAAACCAATCCGGACCTACGGGATCCAGTTATGGGGAGCCTGCTGTGATTCTAACATAAATATAATCCAAAGAGCTCAGAACCACATTCTTAAAAAATAAGCAATGGTTCATTAGAAACAGTACACGAATAACTGAGCATGCCAACAATGAAGGATGAAATAAAGACATTCTTAGGCAAATACAAAACAAGACTGGACAACCATCCTAACCAGCTCGCTGTCCAGCTCACATTGCCAGACTGACTAAATCGCCTGAAACGGCGCTGAACCTTGGATCTAGGCGGCGCTGACTAAGCCAATATATTAATATGGAGGATGTTCCTATTTGGGAATATCTCCTTATGAATAATGATCGTTCAACTCATCTGCTCATAGTCAGAAGGACTGATTGCATGATATAATAAGAATAATAAAATTCAAAATTTGTATTTTTTTTCAGAATGGCCCTTAGTTCTACGATGACCCATTTCAAGGTTATGCATTAATTACCGGGCAGCCTATATAAAGCATTGTTCCGCAAACAGAAAAAATACTTCTAGGTTTTACGATTACTGTTTGTTTTACTAACCGTAATACACTTTACAGATCCAATCTGCACTGGGGAAAATGAAGTTCACACTGACTGCAGGAAGTCCTGCCCACCAAACACATGCCTGTCCCTCGTGGCTCGGTTCAAGTGTGACAGCAACGAACCTTGTAGGAAGGGATGTATTTGCAAGCCAGGGTACTTGAAACAAACGCCGACCTCCCCTTGCGTACCTATATGTCAATGTACCGAGATGAAACATTCACCAGACTGTAAGAGTAGCTTTATTAACAAAGAATAGGATTATACTTTCTAATAGACTGAAATGCATCAGGCGCGGGATACTTGACTCAAACAATATGGATAGCAATTACATCCCGCGTCTACTGTTGAAAATCAATGTTGGTAGTTTAGGTTTTGACGTTTGTCTATGATGGTTAGGTCTATGATATTCGCTCCAGAAATCAGTGGTTTTAGAAAATTCTTGTGTCAATTAATAATGTAGGTAAAAATGTAACTGCTATCAACAAATAAATATGTTACGATAACTTTTTGTTTTTATTTTCAATAAATAATTACACATACACTTAGGACGGTCTAACGCGTTCCATTAACACACTATCATTTTTTAAATGCAAATATTTAATAAACTAAAATGCTTGCGAGAAGTGGAAGGAGTGGAGGGAAAGAAATGCTTATCATTATCCTTATTCACTGCATTACCTTAATTACATAATTATGCACAGCGACGTCAAGGAACATTAAATAATGAAATTACTCCACAAAATAAAGTTGGTACATTTTTAGACATGCAAATGATAAACGAAAGAAGAAAAACTGGTTAATTCACATTGGCTTGCCTAGATCATGAAAGCTAGCTAAAATAATAACCGGGTAAAACTGGGTGAATAGAGGACGCAGGGGAACATTTTGAAAAATATTTAAAAGTCAAATTACTACATAATATCCCCAACAAGATTTTATTGACTGAATTATACTTAATTAAATAGAGACCTTCATGGCATCATACCATATTATTTCAACATTAAAATATCTTTTCAATATTTATCTCGATCCACAACTGCGTGTCTATTCATCAATTTTTTTTATTCTTTGTCGTTATAGCGGCAACATCAATAAATATTTTGTGAAAATTTCAACTCTCTACCTATTACGGTTCATGAGATACAGCCAGTGACAGACAGGCGGACGGACGAACGGATGGACAGCGGAGGCTTAGTAATAGGGTCCCGTTGGTTACCCTACGGGTACGGAACCCTAAATATGAACACTTTTTCCTGAACAACAAATAGCATTTACACAGAACTCGAGATATATATATACAACATTATTTTTAGTATATGCGAAACCTGAATATTGTTTGTTCAGAATAAGTAACTGAATCGATTCCAATAATTTTTAAACCATGTTATATTTTTTCCCAAAAATATTTAAAAAGTTAAAAGTTGGATACCGAGCGACTTTGAGTACCTATCGCAATAATTTAGGTACCTACTGCCAAATTATTATTATCATTGAGCTCAAGACGACGCTGGAGTCGCGCGCTACGTGGTGACCACGTTTTTGTGCGGACAACTACGTAACAGAACAAGCTTATAACTTTGTGATTTTTCATGATACAGTTTTGAAATTTTGCACATAGATTATTTACATAAAAATACTAAGACACGTGTATCAGGTTTCGCATATATTAAAACTAATGTTGTATATATATCACTGATCACTGATGCCGTTTTTAACCTGGCCACCTACTGAGCCCAGCTGATCTTAAAAGTACCATCAACTCGAAAAGATGAAAGTTCTTTTTGAGAACTGATTTTCATTATCACAGAAAAAAAAACTGGTAGTCGGGAATTTTTTTCTGCCAACGAGCTATGGAGCGAAGTGTACTGGGTGTCAAACTTACGGACCGCATCAGAAACTCCATACTTCGCTCCAAAACTCAAATAGCTGATGCTGGCTTAACAGCTGCTAGGTTGAAGTGGAACTGAGCTGTTCACGACTGCTGCACGTCGGAGGAGCAATTGGCAAAAATTACCACTCAGTGGATACCAAATAGCAGGAAACGACAACGCAGCAGGCACCGAAGGAGGTGGCGGGATGAGCTGGACTCTTTCGCAAAAGATTGGACTACAATCGCACTAGACCGCGAAATGTGGAAGGAGGGAAGGGAGGCCTTTGCCCTGCAGTGGGACAATATAGGCTTATAATAATGTTGTTTCCAGTTTTCTCAATCATGTTTAAAACCATCCTTCAAAGGGTTATAGCTCCAGGAATTTCACAATTCGAGAAGTCTCATCCGTATCGGGTCTACTATATAATTGTTTTTTTTTTAGCCTGTCTTGAGTCCCACTGCTGGGCAAAGGCCTCCCCTTCTCCTTCCAAAAGTCTCTATCGAACGAACAAGATAGAGACTTTTGAACAAGATCAGATCTGGTCTATAATACGGGGTGTAAACGGACCCTTCACGAAGCCGTCAACCAAGCATTCTGTACATCAAACTTACGCAAACGCAAAAGTTATTGCTGGGACACGACTTTTTTTTTGGGGTGAAAATCACGTTTTTACGGTTAAACTCAATGTAACGCACTCAAAACATTGTTCTGATGGATGCTTTGAATAATAAACAGGTCAAAATTCAACAGGGTAATTAAAGTTAATTTATAACCTTAAAAACAAGCATTAAAAAAATAATGTGAAAAAATTGGAACTTTGACCTCAAATATCTCCGTAACTAGAAGGTTCCCAGGTATGGCCCAGAACAAAAAAAATATAGCAATGACGGAGAGAACAAGTGCCTTTCGGCTTCGTTAAGGGTCTTTTTACACCCTTTATAGAAAAAAACAAATTGGACTAACAGTTTAGTATGTATTAGAAACACATTGCGACAGTTTTCCATGAACTAAAAAGTCATATCTGTCTATTTTAAATTTCTACAGCTATCAGAAATTGGTTAAAAAAAAGTAAGAAAACAACTCGATTAACTAGTATAAATACTTAGACAACTTTCTTTTTATGCCAAAACGAGTCGATTCATCAAGATGTTGCTTTTTGTCGTACTCTCCTGTTTTATTGTATCGAGTGTCGCAGGCAAGTGTCTATATCTATCAATAATAATATTATAAAGACGTAAAGTTTGTTAGTTTGGATGAAGGGGGTGATCTTCGGAACTGCTGATCCGATTCCAAAAAATATTTCAGTAATGCGATGCTGGTCTGGTTAAAAAAAAGCGGGTAAAATGTAGTAATTACCTCATAAGAATAACTGTTTTAGTGGTCTCAAGCGCAATTGCTGAGCATATGGACATAGGTTCGATTCCCTGATGGGACAATATTTTTTTGTGCCCGGTTGATGTCAATAGGCTTCCTTGCTTTTAGGCTTGTTTTGGTTGTAGGCTTTGAACATGAAACTACAATAAAATAATACCTCATTTTACCCCGTTAAGATAACCACTATGGATGCCCGTGCAAGCGAAGCAGATCTGAAAGTGGAAGCGCTTCATCTCTTGGTAAGGTTTACTTAAGTATGTTTAAGTATAGTGAAACAGACTTAAACTACCAAAAATTAAAGAAACCCCCGATTCAAAAAAACCTCTAAAAACGAAAAAAAGTTTCTAAATATTGTCCCTTTACGTTTAATATAAGTAGAATATTTTAATCCAAGCGTCGTTGCGTCGGGGGACCGCTATGATTTTTATTTTCTATTATTTTGTGACGGTTTTTTTATGGCTAGTATTTAAACGAGCGAAAATAAATTTAAATTCAAGGTGTCAAAAATACTGAATATGTGCTACTGAAATAATGAACTGAACACTAAGTGGGCGACAAACACGCAAAACGAAATTTGGGCGAATACAAATGTTTAAAATGGCGTCTTGAAAATCCAAAGGTGAATGCCGATTATAGCCGATTTTTTTTTTTTTACTATGGGGGCCTGGCATTCCTCTTTGAGTTACTAGTTGTTTAATACAATCAATGTGATAATTTAAGAACTCAGACAAAAACTTAAAACAAGATTATTAACCACTAGATTTTAGTTAAGGCGGAGTCGACATAGCCGGGGCTTCTATTTCTGTTCGCTCGCTCACTAGTCCTAAAGAAGAAGAAAAGAAAGAAAGATAATACATTTATTTGGCACACGCCACAAGTGCACACAGTATAAAAATATAACAAATTAAAAAAAGAAAATTAAAAAAAAAAAATCTAAACAAAAATAAAATAGAATAGTGTGACACTGTGCCTCACGGCTGCGCCAAATAGGCCCAGTTCGTCAAAATGCCGGAAAACTAGTGCCCGACGCTGGTTTTCAACTGGACCTGAATTAGTGAGGTTACGGATGTGAAGCAGTTTTATATTTTGTGTCAATGGTGGTGGTGAATAAGATAATTAAATATAAGAAATAGATCTGCATACAAAAAATAATAAAATAAACTAGAGTGAATAAACGAAAGGGCAAAATAAAAAGAGGTAAGCGCGTGTCAACAACATTGGTTGTTCATAAAAATGTCCTTGATTATTTAATAATTGTATTGTGACGGTATCCATTTTTAGTAAATAACATTTATCGACCCAGAAACTGTGTCATGCTCAAGTTAAATTATGTAGGAAGGTAGGAACGTACATCATATTAGGGATTCATTTAGAGCAACCATATCCAGCTTACGTTGCCCTTCTAGGTGAAACTGCCGCAAACGACTTCTGAAAGTGCCTATCGTCTTAATTAGTCTTATCGGTGGTGGCAGGTTATTGCATAATTTGGAAGCCGCATAACGAAAACTGCCTCTGAAAGCTGCTGTATTATGCGACTGACCCGAGAGTTTTTGCGAACATAGTCTTCTGCCACATTCCCGCCTACTTGTTACCCAACTCAGTTTATTATACAAGTAGTCCGGTTTTTTATATTTGACCACACCGAATAAACGGCAAGCCAAGGTGTACTTTGCGTCTGGACTTAATTTTTAGCGTAAAGTGCTTGTTAAGAAAAGGTGTGACATGACTTCTACGAGGCATGTTATAACAAAATCGAGCGCACGCGTTTTGTACCCTTTGTACGAGCCGGTCTGTATGAGCTAATAGGCGCGAGCCGTACTCAGTGTCGGCGTAGTTCAACCGAGACAGGACTAAGGTTTCTACAAGTTGTTCCCGTAGCGATTCGGATAAGTAAGGCCTCATCTTGTACAAAACCTTTAGGCGATAGAAACAGTTACCGAGTCTGCTACGTGTTTCTCAAAACGAAGATCTTTGTCCATGGTTAGACCTAGATTTCGCGCCTTATACACTCGCTCAATTGGTTCGCCCATTAGTTCAAAGTCAAAGGTAGTCCAACCAGCTGCTGTCTAGTACCAAATACCATATACTTTGTTTTTGTAGGGTTGAGTGACAGACAGTTCTCCTCGGACCAACCAGCGATTCGTTGGAGATCTTCATTAAGATCCTTAATGGCGCTGTCATACTCGTCCGGTCTGAAGGAAATATATAATTGTACATCGTCGGCATATATGTGGTACTTGCATCTCTGTAGGCATCTTATTATGTCTGCGCAGTACAAAATGAAGATAATGGGACCTAAAATGGAGCCCTGTAGAACTCCTCTTTCTACTGGTATAGGTGCCGATCTAAGAGTAGTGCCGTCACTCAAACGCAGGTGCACTAGTTGTTCCCTATTACTTAAGTAGCTGCGGAACCATTGTACATCTACATGGTCGAAACCATAATATTTTTACTTTGATAATAGCAACGGTATATTAATAGCGTCAAATGCCCTGGAAAAGTCTAGTTAAACAAGTAATGTGCACATTCCCTTATCTTGGGCAGATACAATGTCGTCAGTAACATCCAGTAGAGCCGTAGATGTACTGCGCTGTTTTCTGAACCCTGATTGTAAATCAGGTAAAACGTTGTGTTGCTCCAGAAAAAGCGTAAGTTGATAACTGACGATTTTCTCTAGTACTTTAGATAAGCATGGTAATATACTAATAGGGCGTAGATCTTTTAAGGCTAATGGATTTGAATTTTTTGGCAAAGGCCTAATGGAGGCAATTTTCCATAGATCAGGGAACGTTGACGTCACTATAAAGCGGATAGACCTCGCCATCCTCTTCGAACCTTACAAGTCCCGCAAGCTCGCTCCGCTCGCTCTTGCTTCCTGTGTTCTCCTTGTCGCATTCAGTATATTAGTCGACCATTATTTTTATTTGCCCGACTAATAATTTCCCTAATTTTATGTATTTAGCGGTCCACGACGCAGCGAGGCTTAGATTAAAATATTCTTATTTATAACATCCCTCTTTTTTGGTCGAGGGTTAATAAAACCATAGTCTGTTATCAAACACAAGTCATGATTATCTGGTAGGTACTAGGCATTGATGTATCGTACTTTAAAAAATAAGTCCTATGATATTTTAATCCTGGATGACTTGTGCTAAGGTAGCCATACACGCTAGGTTATAACATGGACAGTTTTAATTGTGCTTGCAAAATAGTCATGCTTTAACCAAGTTTCATTCTACACACGTTCATGCATGCTTGCTTGTACAGTTTGACTGTACAGGCAAAGCAGTACATGCATATAACCTATCGTCTAGACTACCAGGTACAATGTTTTTATTTGAAATCAGTTTAACAAAAATGCGAAAGTGAAGTGGGAGTGTGTTTCATAATGTCCTATGCATGCTCATGATAATAAGTTTTTTTGTTCTTTCCTTTCTTTAAGGTACGCCCTCGCCAAGTGAGCCCAGTCAGGTTGGCCAAACAGTTCCACCGGTTGAGTCACAACAGGCTGATTCAAGTCAGTCAAGAATAGGTAGGCCATGGCAATCTTGGTGATACAGCATCCTTTTTGCATTAACGGAATGACTATCTAACGTTTCGACAGCAGAATAAGAATCCATCAATATTGCATTAAAATGTTACTGGCTTTAAATATGGATAAAGTTTTGCTAGATAAACAAGGATTTATAAGTGCGGAACTAGTGACACAGACGATGTCGCACTTGCTTGAGTGTCCGAAATGTCCCAACCCGTACATACACTTTAGTAGACCTAAAAGACGCCATAGACGCCGCGATTAATGTGACCAAGAAATTTAATCAAGTCTTACCATCGCGGCATCGATACGAAAGAAAGAAGAAGAAGCGACACCATATTGTTTTTCAATAAATTTAACAAAACAATTCCGCAAATTTCTAACGGCGGCGCGTAACTGTCCGTGTACTCTACTGGGGTAGAAGATACCTAGGACATTCTAAATAGCCAGCTTAAGGACTTTTATCAGTAAAGATCGGAATAGCTAGAATTTATTTCCCCAAACATCAAGGAAATAAGTACATGTAGGTAATACCACCCTCTAATTTAAGAGCTTTATTTCAGAAAAAAAAATATTCCAGGATTTTATAGGGAGGTATTATCCACATGTTATAAACTTCCTTGAAGTAATGTCAAATAAATTTTAGCTTTTTCGATTTCTGATCAGACATTCACAAATTATTTCAAAATTTTCAGGACCTATTAACTGCACACGCCCGAATGAGGTATATGCATGTGGAAGTGCTTGCCAAACGGAGTGCGCCACTCTTGGACAGCAATGCCCCATCATGAATGTTCGCTGTAACGATGCGTGTTACTGCACTGAGGGATACGCACGAGACAGCTCAGGAACTTGCATCCCTATTTCGAGCTGCTGACAGTGTTGGGGGGATAATTTTCGACCTTTGAATATTGTTTAAGTTGTTGGTTAATAACGGGATTAAGTGAAGGTATGTTAAGTTGTGTATGTAATATAGATGTCCAATTAGATTGATACGTTTACAAAGTGATCAAACCGTTTTTTATTTATAAATGTAAAACAAAACTTTCGACTTTTGAAACCATACATTTTGGCATACATTTTGCCTTTGTAGACATCAAACATCATCATCATGGTGATAAACATGACGCATACAAAAAAAAAAGAGTAGTAGAAAATATGCGTCGCATTCACGTAAAACGGCCAATGCTCAGCATCAATGCTGTGTCACTATGCGAGACGAAGACAGCCGTCAACGTGATGACGTCAGCAGGTGCAGCAATAAATAAATGCCTATCGAAAAATAAATTAAATAATAGATAAAGAAAATAAAAACATAGTAGACCAAAAATATAAGGATATAAAATGTTTCAAAATGTTGAATTACCTTGAAAAATGTTGGATGTATAGATAAATTAAAGGTAGCAAGTCAGACAAATAGAATTTAAAGCGTTTATTTGATGGTTTTCAAAGTAGGTCATTTATGGTTCCGTACCCGAAGGGTAACCAACGGGACCAAACACAAAACAACAAATAATAAAGAGAAATTGAAAATGTAAAGGGTCTCCCCTACTACGATGGTACGGAACCCATCATGCGCGAGTCCGACACCCACTTCGCCGGTTTTTTTATAAAATCGTAAATGGACCATTCTTCTTCAGAGTAAGGTGCACTTTTGTATGAAAGTGATAAGGGAAAATTGGTTTGTGCGCATCGATACTCTGGTTGGTTTGTGTTTTATTTTGCGACATGACACTATGTCAAAAGTTTTTTTCAACTGCCAAGAGTTTGAAAATTCATAGGCCATGTCGCTTGAGTGAAGCCATGGGCAGCCGAGCTCATCTTTGACACTTAAGTGTCAAAAATCGGACAAGTTCGTGTAGGACTCACACACTGAGGGTTAACCCTCAGTGTGTGAGTCCTACACGAACTTGTCCGGTTTTTTAAATATATTAACAACACGCATTTATATTGATTAAAGATAATTGTAGGCATTTAGAAGCAAGGATTCAAGCGACAGTTTAAAGAAAATGAGATGCTCATATTTGAAGTTATGCGACAAGCATTCAAAACTTTTATACGCTTGGTTCGTTGGTTCGTAACACCGTCCGATTAGTAGACTGGTAGTATATAAACGCATTCGTGCCTTTTATACACTACATATAGTATATGGAGAAAACCGATTAAGTCTCTAATAAGGTATTTCTAACGACTTGAATCATGAAGACATTTAGTTTATTCGTGTTGGCCTGTACTGTTGTGTTGAGTGTCGAAGGGCAAGGTAAGTGCTGATAGCGTTTGTATGTTATTATTATATTATGTAGTTGTATTATTGTATGGACTGCCTCGTTGGGCTAGTGGTCGCAAGATCGACCGCTGTACATGAGGTCCTGGGTTCGATTCCCAGGTCGGGCAAAGTGCTATTGGGTTTTTCCGTCCGGAATTTCTCAGTAGTGCCCGGTTGAAGGCAATAGGCTCGCCCCCTATTACATAAGACTTAAACATAACTGGCGAAATGTGGGTGTACTATTAGATGCAACTCTGCCTAACCTTTCGAGGAATACAAGCGTGGTGTTATTATGTAGTTATTTATTACATTTCTAGTTATTCAGTATTTTACTTTTAAATAAATAGCTTTATATTAGCACGTGCAAACTCGTCACTCTGTTCGGGTTACTTAAGAGATATAAACGCTTTGACACTACACGCTCAAGCGACACGATTACAGCGACGCGACGCGACGGTAATCGCACAAGCGCCACATACACGTGTCTCTTGAAGCAGTCACCTCACCTGAGTGCGTGTCGTGTTCGCCAACCCATCGCGCGTCGCTCCGCAAGTCACGTCGCGGTGAGTCGTGGCGGGCTCTAAACAACTTACGTCCTTTCTTTTGTTATATATCTTCACAGTCGTGTCGCATGATGCCTGTTGCTTGAGCGTGTAGGCCGTAGGCAAGAGCTTAGCGAGTAAAAACAAAATTCTTCAGAACTCATTCACCACATTTCCAGGATTTATAAACTGTACACGCCCGAATGAGGAATATGCATGTGGAAGTGCTTGCCAAACGGAGTGTGCCACTCTTGGACAGAACTGCCCCATCGTCACGGCTAACTGTAACGATGAATGTTACTGCATAGACGGATACGCAAGAAACAGCTCAGGAGCTTGCATCCCTAATGAGCAATGTCGAAGGTATATTTATTTATTTTATACTTTACGAGAACAAATGCACAGAGGCGGACTCAATGCCTCTGGCATTGATGATCGAGATTAGCCATTTTATTCTGGCATTTCCAGAGGCATTCTCTGCTGTCAACTTTGGGTGCACAAGATATCGGATTTGGATTGAGCTGAGATGTGAAGTGAACTCGGGAATTTTAGCATCCTGCTTCGGAGATACATAGTGTGAATAGGGGAGGAGCATACCTTTTTGGGCACCACCAAGAGCACCACCGAATTAGGCCTTCGGTGCCTTGTTGGCTTGGTAGACCTACTGGCTCGAAAACTTAGTTCCCCAAGCACCTTGGGCCCTGGTACCACTCACCACTTTGCACCATAGGTATCATGCCACTGAAGGAAGAAAATAATCAACATTTCTTAATTTCCAGATCTTAATCAAAATTAAATCCAGGAAGTGGTGACGGGTGATATGGACGCCGATATTTGTGAAAATAAAATAATCAAATTATATGTATAAGTGGTAATGGTTTGTTGGCAACAAATAAATATGTTACAATTACTTTTTCTCTTTCATTCATTGCGCTACCTATGTATATAGCTGCTCATCACTTAGTTATTTTCATAATTATGTGCAAGAAAAAACATTCAAATTAACACGTTTACTTATCAGTCAATTAGGTTCCTTCTTTTCCTTCAAAGTTTTAATCGTGCAGGTTACAACTTTCTTTTAGAACCACATTATGATAACACAAAGTAATTCAACAAAAATATATTGCATTAAAGTTACGTGATGTAATCCACAAAAAAAAAACCCGCCTATGCCTCAATGCACAGGGCACACGCACACAGGGAAGTGTGCGTGTGAGTACATACGGGGGTACTAGTTCAATATAGCGAGCCGCCAACTTAGTGTAACCGACAAAAATCAAATTTTACAGAAGGAGGTATTTGTGAAAATGAAATTTAACATATAATTATGATTTTTCAAAGCCTTTAGTTGTTACAGTTAAAATTTTCGAAACAACAATAGGTTAGGAGGTTTCTTTGGCATTTACTATATTTCTGCTGTTGTGACTGTCTGTCTCGTACTCCTAATTAAAAAATACCTTCTCCCGTAAAATTTGATTTTTGTCGGTTACACTGAGTTGGCGGCTCGCTATATTGAACAAGAACCCCCGTACGTACATTGGTATTGGCGGGTTTTTTTTTGTGGATAACATTGTCACGTAACTTTAATGCAATATGTTTTTGTTGAATTACTTTCTGTTATCATAATGTGGCTTTAAAAAAAAAATTGTAAGCCAGCTTAGCCATTTAATTCTTATGCTCTTGCACAAATTGCTGAAGCAAATGTACAGACGGGCGTAAAATCAGTGGTAGAAATATTAGACTGCAGCAAGTCGCCGCGGTCAGATGGTATTAGATTAAAGATTTAAAACATATTAAAGAACAAATTAGTCCAGTAATAGCTTATTTTATCAATATTAGTATTAAAAAATCTCAATATCCAGATAAACTTAAAAAGTCTATTGTAAGGCCTATATATAAACCCTACCTACACCAATACCTACCTATAGCTATACTTAATACGGTAAATAAAATTGTCGAAAAAATTATAGTTAAACAACTCACTAACTTTTTAGAAAATAATAATATTTTAAACGAGGTCCAACACAGTTTTAGAATCAATAGTACTGCTTCAGCGCTCAGATATGAAGCTCACAGATGAAGTCAATAATCATCTTAACGAAAAAAATATGGTTATATTATAGACTTCAAAAAAGCATTTGATACATTGGACCACGGCGGCTTGCTGCAGGCTATGAGTGAATGCGGCATTAGGGGCCCCATGAATGCATGGTTTAGCAAGTACCTAGACCAAAGATCACTTAAACTATGTATCAGAGGAACTGAAAGTGTACGGGGCGACATTAAATTCGGAGTTCCGACCAGTTCAGTATATGGGCCATTAAGATATATTATGCACGTAATCAGCATGTCTAACGTATTAAAAAAATGTAAGGCATTTATGTATGCTGACGATACTTGCCTGGTCTATAGCCATAATAATATTGATCGAATACAGCAAGATATGCAAAACGATTTTGACAGTGGGCACATTATAATGGCATTATAATTAATATTAGTAAAACTAAGTCCATGCTCATTCACTCGCCTTATCATAAAAATAAAAATAATTTGTGGACAGTGGGAGTGAAAGGTCGTTCGTACGAATGTTTACATAACAACAAACTGAATTGTCAATGCTCATGTTTAGAAACAGTTGCATCTTATAAGTACCTAGTATTAGTCATAGATAACACATTCACTTGGATTCTGCATGTCAACAATGTTTGCAATAAGCTACGATCCATTCTGGGTAAACTAAAGACTCTTAAACATCCTGTCAACAGAAAAGTATTGTATACGTTATACTATGCACTGGCTGACTCAGTTATTGAATATGGGTTGGGTGGATATGGCCTTAGGTTGCCTACACATTTAAATAAAATCAATACCTTGCAGATAAGGCTACTTAAACTACTTGTAGATAAAAACATTAAAAAAAGTTTAAATAAAAACTATTACAAATTTGTAAAGTACTTCCGGTCCATTTCAAAAGTAAGCTTAATATGTCGACTGAACAATTCCATAATCAAAATTACAAGGAAGAAAGTAGGTATATGTACCCAACTCGTTTACCGAAAAAGAAGAGGCTTGTTGTTCCCAAAGTGACAAACTACTTTGGTAAGCGCATTAGAAAATGTAGTACCGACATTAGTGAACGAGCTACCCCCACAATTCTTATCGCAATTCAAAACAACCAGCCAACTTAAAAAGGTTCTTAAAAAACACTACCTCTCATTGTGACCATAGCTAATTTTTGCATCTATTATGTAAGGGTGTCAAATGTGAGAATGTAAATACCTCCTGAATAAAATGTTACTTGTGAAACGAGAACAACTACCGACAAACTGGCTTGCAGTTTGGCAGACTTTTTATATGAAGGTATTACAGATTTTGAATAAACAAATAAAAAAAAAAAAACATAAATCGTCTCGAGGATCTGTAGGATCCGTGATTATGTTTAGTGGTCTGCATTTTGTGAAGCTATGTATGCTGCTTTTATATGTATCCTATTATAGCGTATGACAAATGATGGTGAATCAGTCGAACAATTCTCGTTTTAATTAAAGAAATTGGCGGTAAAATGTGAATTCGAGGGATTATGTCACGATTTAGTACGACACCGATTAATATGTTTAATTAAGGACGGATCACTTCGAGAACAAAAAAAGGCCGTCGAAATATGCAACATAGCTCAGTTATTGTGCGTGCAACCAGGAAATATAAAGAAAGAGACCGTGGAACACTGTGCGTATTGTGTATCACGAACAAACTGCGCGAAGAGTGATAATGTAGAAGACGAGACGCGAGAAAGTAAGTGCAAGTTGGGATTAACAGAAATAAAATATTTGGACCACAAGATAACTAATAAAGATATTTACCTGATGAGTCCTACGTTACTGCTATAAAATATGCCAATTCCAGAAAACACAAAAGATTTAGAAAGGTTTTTAGGATATTATTCATACCGAATTTATCGAAAAAAAACAACTCTTTGCGATTACTCATAAAGAAAGAAGTAGACTGGCACTTGATACCTGAACATCAAAATGCATTTAGCAAATTAAAACAATGCCTAACAATAAAACCGGTGTTACAGTATTTTGATGCGAGTAAACCAGTACTTATATCGGTAGACGCGAGCAAAAGTGGTCTAGGGACTTGTTTATTGCAAAGCAATCTTCCAGTTAGTTAGTTCTGCGTCAGGATCTCTGACTTAAGCAAAACAAAATTATGCTCAAATTAAAAAGGAGTTGCTAGCGTGTGTGTTTGCTTATGAGAAATTTTACACTTATATATATTTACGAATAATCTGACGTAGTTGACGAAACGGACAAACCCTCTTGGCAAACATAATAAATAAACCGATGGCAAGTGCGCCTGCGCGACTCCAGCGCATGTTATTACGTTTATAATTGTATTAATTCAATTTAGTATACCAGTAAAGTACTTATACATAGCAGATACACTGTCGTGCGTGGCGGAACCGGTTTCTTATCAGAGTGTGGATCTGCGCCAAGGCTCAGGTGTGCGCGGTAATAGCATGCAATCTCCTAATGGATACGCATTTTGTACAATTTTACAATAATTTACATGTTTAGATAGTGAGCTACAACAATTAATGAAGCGTAAACAGTAGGGTTGGCCAGAACACAAACAACAACTTAAGAGCGCTTGTACAATTAATTAAAACAGGTAAATATTTGACAGCTATTTGCGAAGTTGCCAACTTTCTGTACAAGCGCTCTTAATAATCATTTAAACCCGTATTGGATCTAACGTCATGACCTGTCAGTGTTGCATGATTTGGTTTGGAAAGGTAATTGTATAGTGATACCGAAAAGTATGAGGTATGAAATGTTAAAGAAATAGCTTATTTTTATGGGTTATTGAATACTATAGCATAGTATGTGTTAAATTGAAATCATTGACATCAAATGAAGTCATTTCGAAATTATAGAATATATTCTCCAGGCAATGAATTCTCAAAATTATTGTGTCAGATAACGGACCAGAGTACAATTCTAGCCAATTCAAAATATTTTCAAAAGAATGGAAATTCAATCATATTACGTCATCACCGCTATATTTGCATTCGAACGGACCGGCAGAGAGGTCAGTTCAAACTTTAAAAAATATCATGAAAAAGACTATGTTCGATAACTTAGATTATAGGCTAGGTTCGTTGGAGTATTCGAACACACCTTTAGGTAGCACACTAGCATCACCAGCACAATTACTTTAGTAGAAAATTAAGAAGTTTGGTACTGTGCTTACCAAAACTTTTAAAACCTAAAGTACAAACAAACGTCAAGTGTGAGTTAGATAATCGACAGAGTAATCAGGCTTAGTATTACAATAAAGGCGCAAAAGATATGATTTCATTAAAAGTAGGTCAAAGAATTAAAGTCAGAGTAAATAAGAAATGGATAAGTAAAATCATACAGTATAGATATCGAAGTTTAATACGTAATCGTGTAGGCATTTGATAGTAGATACAGCGTATTCCCCAACAGCTGATCACTCGCGGTCACCGTACCCGCACGCCACCGCGAAGATTCTCCGTCTTCTTCACACTCGCAGACATCTAACTTATACACTACTCGTTTTGGAAGGACTGTGGCAGCCTGACAGTCGGACCGGTAGACTTATCCGTTGTCATAAGGTTGACATTGGATGTAAAGTTAACATTAGTAATTAATTACTAATGTTAACTTTACATCCAAAATTTTGATGCAAAAGAAGATCGGCTTTATAGAGCTCTCTTAATTTCAAAGGCATTCATAAATGAAAGTATGTACATTATATGAAGCAATTACGTGGCTTTTCTTTCCCTGACATCTTTTTATTACTAAGCTGCGCAAAGTAAAAAAAAAGAAACAAATATTTTACTTAATCTGAACATCTAAACGCAATCATTTGCAATATCGAAACGTAAAACAAGAAACAGTGACGTAAGCAATTGAGTTACCAAAATCAACAGAATATGGAATTTCTATTTCTTTAATAACACTTATTAGCATGATTTTGGTGGTAGCAATAGTGAGTATAATGAGAAGTTTGCTACCTAGTATTACAAGACAAGCCGATTACATTACTGCGATAGCTCATCTGTGTAGTCCCATCAATCTAAACTATACTGGTTATCTTTGGAAACACAAGAGTTCTTTATTTTTAAGCCAGACTCTTATTCAATTCGTAACAAGTTTTATGTGACTAAATAATCATGTTTTTAAATAAATGATTAATTAGTGACTGCTGTTATAAAAACGTAAAGTATGAACGTAACGTTTTTTGGAGTATTTAGCTTAAATAGCAACATCCAAAGATATGCCGTCGTCTATCATGTCATAATTGTCATAAATATTGTCAGTATTGGCACTTGTCTTTATCAAATAAAATCTTGATGTATGGTTTTGTTGTGAATAATTGTGCATTTTATTTGTTTACCTGTCTTATTTCTTTAGTGGTGAAGTATTACAACACGAGAAATGTACAGTCAAGGTGTGAAAAGATGATAGAGGCTAAAACAATGCCGCAGATTAATAACAATCAATTAATTAATTAATTAATAACAGATGAATTATATAATTAATTTATAGAAGTAAATATTTGAAGACACGGCGTTACTTACCTTTTCAAGGCCCGTCGCGTACGCAGCAACCGTTTGGTTCTCGACCGCCAAATTTAAACCCGCAAAGTAATCAGATTTCAACCACCTACAGCGCAAAATCCAAATTATACCCCGAAACCAATGAGCGGTGTTTCACATTTCGTGTCGAAGCCACCCATCGAATTATTTACTGGGCCAAACATGTGAACTGGAGCTGGAGGATGCAGAAAAAGCCAATTGTCTTAAGATATTTTTAATTATACAGCATTATTTTTAGTATATGCGAAACCTGAATATAGTTTGTTCAGAATAAGTAACTTTAAAGTACCTATCGCAATAATTTAGGTACCTACTGCCAAATTATTATTATCAATGACATCAAGATGACGCTGGAGGCGCGCGCTGCGTGGTGACCACGATTTTGTACGGACAATTAGATAACAGAACAAGCTTTGTGGTTTTTCATGATACAGTTTTGAAATTTTGTACATAGATTCTTTACATAAAAATACTCGACACGTGTTTCAGGTTTCACATATACTAAAACTAATGTTGTATAATTGATTAATTATGATAATTGGTCGATGTGTGTACCAAGAATTAATATTTTTATAAGCTAATTAATTGCGCAGATGCATGAAACTATTGCGAAATTAGGGTGTTGTGATTCAGCGAGGCATTTGCTGAGTCGGCGCCTCGTATTGGTCGGGGTTGTGATGCGCAGAAAGGGAGCAGTTGCAGTCAGCGTTCCTTCAATTACACCGATGCGTAATAAGCGATCCCCCTGTTACACCGATGTGTAACACGCTCAGCATCAAGGCTGTGTCACTATTTGAGACGAAGACAGCCCTAGCTTCTAGCGACAACCGTCTTTGACGTGATGACGGCAGGCGCAGCAATAAATAAATGGCTGTCTAAAAACTAATGAAATAATAGATTAGTAAAATAAAAAAAAACAGTAGCCTAAAAAAAGTAATGATATAAAATATTTCAAAATGTTGCTTTATCCTGAAAAATGTAGGCTAGTTAAATTAAAGGTAGCAAGTCAGAGAAATAGAGTTTAAAACGTAAATTTAATGTTGTTTTTCAAAGTAGGTCATCTTTAGGGTTCCGTAACCAACGGGACCAAACACAAAACAACAAATAATATGAACAAATTGAAAATTAAGGGGGCTCCCCTACTACGATAATACGGAACGCTTCTTAATGCGCGAGTCCGGCTCATACTTAGCCGGTTGTTTATAATATCGTAAATGGACCATTGTTCTTCAGAATAAGGTGCATTTTAATGTGAAAGTGATCACGGAAAATTGGTCTGTGCGCATTGATACTCTGGTCTTTCTATAACACCTCAGCAGGACCAAAATAAATTTTGACTTCATGTCTGGCTTTCAGTTAGGTACTTATTAAGACTTCCTACCTAATTCAGTTTAAGCGTAAAGCAACCTACTTTGGAGAAAGATGGTACAAAATCGTGGATGGTATTGCAAAGCTAGTTCAATCGTGGGTTGGAAGTCGAAGGCATCTTGAGGTAACATTAGTTTATAGGTAACACATTCTTATCGGTCTACTCCAGGACACTATGTCAAAAGATTAAGAAGTAACATAGGCTATAATTTATTTTCAAAAAATTTAGAGATCCTAATAAAATTGCAATAATGTAACCCGAAATAACAAAATTTTGCCTATAAAATGCATTATTTGGCGTACGCTGAGAAAACTATTGATGATCCTTAAAATTATATACTCATGATTAAAGAACACATTATTACCTACAAAAAAGTCCACAAGGAAATATATCTAAATATCATAGTTTAGTCACAATAGCAGCTTTTGTGTTCTAAAATTGAATTAGTTCGCCGCGCCGCGCCAGTAGAAACAAAAGTTGGTTAAATTCGTATCGCAGTATTAATTATTATTCCACGCGTATATATATATATATTATGTATTATGTATGACCATACATAATTTTTTACACAGAAGTACGATATGTATGCTTCTTTTTTTGTGAAAAGCGTATATCTCAAAGTTGGTCCCATTTAAAATTGAAAAATCGTGTTTGGGCTCATTTCATGCACCTTGATTAGAACTATAGACCTAGATGGAGTATGACTGTAAACATAAGTAGAATATTTTAACGATTAATGCAAATATTTCCGAGAAATTAAATTGTTACCTACTTGAATCTGTATATTATAAAGCTGAATAGTTTGTTTGGTTGAACGCGCTAATTTCAGGAACTGTTGGTTCGAATTGAAAAATTCTTTCAGTTTTGGACAGCCCATTTATCGAGGAAAGCTATAGATTAAAACATCACGCTACAACTAAAAGGAGCGGAGCATTAATGAAAAATGTTACAAAAACTGGGAAAATTTATTCCTTTTGAGAGCCATTACGTGCGCTGCGTAAACGGTTAAAGTTACGCAACAATCATGTATGACGGAATCGATCTTCTTAAAAATTCAAAAAAAAATTCGCGATTGTATATGTCTATCCTTTAAGGTTGACTCTCTCTCTCTTATAAGGCGCAGACGAAGTTGCACGGGTCAGCTAGTTAAAGATAATTGGAGGCGTTAAGAAGCAAGGCGACAATTTAATAAAAATGAGAAAGATGAGCCTTTGAAGTTATGCGACTAGCATTCAAAACTTTATATTGTTGATTTTGTCGCTTGGTTCGTTGTTTCTTAACACCGTCCGATTAGTAGACTGGTAGTATATAAAAGCCATCGTGTCTTTTACATACTACATACAGTTTATAGAGAAAACCGATCAAGTCTCTAATAAGGATCTATCTCACGACTTGAACCATGAAGATGTTGAGTTTATTCGTGTTGGCCTGTACTGTTGTGTTGAGTGTCGAAGGGCAAGGCAAGTGCTGATAGCGTTTGTATATTAATATTTTATTATGTAGTTGTATTATTGTATGGACTGCCTCGTTGGGCTTGTGGTCGTAACCTCGACTGCTGACCATTAGGTCCTGGGTTAGACTCCCAGGTCGGGCAAAGTGTTATTGTTTTTTTAGCAGCTACGGAGTTTGGATTTGTACCCGGTTGATGGCAATAGGCTATTACATAAGACTTAAACATAACTGGCAAAATATGGGTGTACTATAAATGCAATTTTGCCTATCCCTTCGGGGAATACAGGTGTAGTATTATATTATGTTGTTATTTTATTACATTTCTAGTTATTCAGTATTTTACTATAAATAGCCGTGCAAACTCGTCACTGGTTCTGGGTCAATTAAGCGGTATTTAAGGGCATTACATGGCTCAAATCCCAAAAACAGCGTATGTTTAAAGAAATTTGTTGATGAATCCCTTCGTGCGTTTTCCGTGTAAAAAAGTATGTTATAGTTAAGTTCATCACAAATAAATTGTATTGTTTAAAATTTTAATAAACCTTCTCAATTTTTTTTGGTTAATCGTAGAAAATAGATCCTTTTTCAACCTTAATTGTAAATTATCTCTGTAACGGCTGAACAGATCGGCATGAATTTTGAAACAACAAATACGTAATGATATACTTAACAATCTGTATTGTTTTTTTTTCTGTTATTTCTTTTAATATTTTTAAATAATAAATAAAAACCGAAATTTTGCGAAATGTGCGGGGCAAGTCAACAAAAACCAGTACAGGGATCAAATCATCAAGGTCATCGAGCAATGTAATGCCCTTAAACGCTCTGACGCTACACGCTCAAGCGACACGATTACCGCGACGCAACGGTACTCGCACAAGCGCCACATACACGTGTCTCTTGAAGCTGACCCGCACCAGTGCACGTGTCGTACTCGCCAACCCGTCGCGCGTCGTTCCGCAAGTCACGTTGCGGTGAGTCGTGGCGCGCTCTAAACAACTTACGTTTTTTCTTTTGTAGTCTTCACAGTCGTGTCGCATGATGCCTGTTGCTTGAGCGTGTAGGCCGTAGGCAAGAGCTTAGCGAATAAAAACAAAATTCTTCAGAACTCATTCACCACATTTCCAGGACCTGGAAACTGTACACGCCCGAATGAGGTTTATGCATGTGGAAGCCCTTGCCAACCGAGGTGTGCCAATCTTGGACGGCCCTGTCCTCCCATTAATGGTACCTGTTACGATGCATGTTACTGCATAGATGGATACGCAAGAAACAACACAGGAGCTTGCATCGATATTAGGGAATGTCCAAGGTATGTATCTTTTTATTTATTTTACACTTTACGAGCACAAATGCACAGACATAATGCCAGAGGCATTCTTTGCTGTCAACTTTGGGTATCTGTGCGCAAGATATCGGATTTGGATTGAACTGAGATGTGAAGTGAGCTCGGGAATTTTAGCATCCTGCTTCGGATATATTTTTTTTTATACATAGTGTGCATAGGGGGGGGGGGGGAGTTAGCATACCTTTTTGGGTACCACCAAGAGCACCAAGGCTTGGTAGACCTACTGGCTCGGAAACGTAGTTCCCCAAGCACCTTGGGCCAGGGCCCAAGGTGCTTGGGGAACTTTAGGGCGCAAAGTGGTGTGTGGTACCAGGGTACCACACACCACTTTGCGCCCTAGGTATCATGCCACTGAAGGTAGAAAATAATCCACATTTCTTAATTTCCAGATCTTAATCAGAATTAACTCCAGGAAGTGGTGAAGGGTGATTTGGACGCCGGCGTTTGTGAAAATAAAATAATCATAATATATAAGTGGTAATGGTTTGATGGCAACAAATAAATATGTTACAATTACTTTTTCTCTTTCATTCATTGCGCTACCTATGTATATACCTGCTCATCACTCAGTTATTTTCATAATTATGTGCAAGAAAAAACATTCAAATTAACCCATTAGTAGGTTCCTTTGCCTTCAAGGTTTCAATCGTGTATCGATATTAGTGCAGGTAACAACTTTCTTTTACAATAAGATAGCAGAAAGTAATTAAACAAAAACATATTGCATTAAAAATACAAGACAATGTGATTCACAAAGAAAAAGATAGTAAATATAAGTACCTATAAAACAAACTAGAAAAACTCTAAACTACTGTCGCTTACGGGATATCTTCGGTGATTGTTCATTATTTTGAGCTCCCGATATTTTAACGCTGTTGCAAGCGCCATGAACTCGGGATGACTGGAGAATGCGCAAATGAAAAATAAATTGTTAGGTGCAGACAAATCTGTCTACCCTCTTTCTTTGTCTTTTGCTACGCATATTACTCGAACTCGACATTACGTCACGGCAAAATACACTCACAGTATCACTAGGTTTTGTGTCCTGAGTACGATGCCGGCTGCTAATTTATTTTGCATCCACCCGCATTCTTCAGTGATCCCGCGATCACGGCGCTTGCAAAAGCGCAGCGTCGAAATATCGGGAGCTCAAAATAATGAACAATTATGTAAGATTTCCCGTAAGTGACAGTATAAGTTTAGTTTTAAACCGTGAAAGCTTAAAACACTGTTAGAAAACCCACCACCCAGAACCCAGTATACAGATTTGTCCAGAACTGTAAAGTTCGCCTCATTGTGAATAAGTGATCATTACTTAATTAAAACTTACTATTGTAGGTCATTTGTTTTATTTATTTGAATGTTTTATTAGTCAGTAGGAGGTACAAAGTACAGTCACAGTAAAAAAATTCGTCGCCTTAAGGTCTATTTGAGTTGCTCCGTGCACGATAGAATCTCTTTACTGCTTTACCTACTCATTATTGTCACAATGTCGATGTCATGTTGAATTTTCATTTAATTGCTAGAGAAATTCTGTGACACTAGCAATGGAGACGTTACCATTTTTTTTATTAAGTTTAATATTTGAAATAAGAAGAAACAAAAACGTGAAAAAAAGCACTAAAATATCTTTAGAATAAATTGTTTTATGAACAATTTTGCCGATTTCCGTGATTTTACAGTTAAAGTACTGTTTTTCTGGAAGTTTTAATGCACAACATGAAACCTCATTTTTCAATTATGATCTATTGAATGAGCTACACTTTTTATCGAGTATTATTATAGATTGTGTAAAATAACGTCAATTTACCTCATTACGTTATTTATTCTTGATGTGTGGCTAACGGAACATATCCAAGAGAAGGTAGATATTAGTAGGTATTTACTTGGAAAGTAAAACTCCTTTTATCTCAGCGCAATAAGACGGATTTAAACAAAAAACGTCAAATACTGTCTATATTATTTGATTTGTTTATTGGTAATTTTTTCCGATTTTCTAGTTTTCTTTTTTTGTTCTTAAAAAAAGAACGTTGCCCTGGACTAGGAATTTATCCTATATCGTAGGTGCGTATACCAACATTCAAACTCTTTCTATATTATATTTAATTTCATTTAGTTAAATATGGTGTTATCAACATCATTAAGCTTCTGCGTTAAATGAAACTCGACCTCAATCTGAATTCAGACATTTCTTTGCGATCGGATAGCTACCTAGAGTAATTTATTTTATCTAACCACAGTCTTATCATTAGTTTAAACTTTTTTTTTCTTACACTGTTTTAAGCTTTTACGGTTTTAAACGAAACTTATACTGTCACTTACGGAAAATCTTCCATAATTGTTCATTATTTTGAGCTCCCGATATTTCGACGCTGCGCTGTTGCAAGCGCCGTGATCGCGGAATCACTGAAGAATGCGGGTGGATGGAAAATAAATTAGCAGCCGGCATCGTACTCAGGACACAAAACCTGGTGATACTGTGAGCGTATTTTGCCGTGACGTAGTGTCGATTTCGAGTAGTATGCGTAGCAAAAGACAAAGAAAGAGGGTAGACAGATTTGTCTGCACCTAACAATTTATATTCCATTCGTGCATTCTCCAGTCATCCCGCGATCATGGCGCTTGCAACATCTTCGAAATATCGGGAGCTCAAAATAATGAACAATCACCGAAGATATCCCGTAAGCGACAGTAGTTTAGAGTTTTTCTAGTTTGTTTTATAGGTACTTATATTTACTATCTTTTTCTTTATTATTTTTTTTGTGAATTACGTCGTCTTGGAATTTTATATGCAATATGTTTTTGTTTAATTACTTTCTGCTATCTTATTGTAAAAGAAAGTTGTTACCTGCACAATTAAAACTTTGAAGGCAAAGGAACCTACTAACGGGCTAATTTGAATGTTTTTCTTGCACATTCAGTCGAAAGCAGCTGAAAGAGTGATTGAGATTTGAATAATAATTTGTACAGTTTATGTATGATAACTTAATTAAACGTAAGTAGCCCGAGAGGTGGGGCGAGGGCAGTGACAGCCCTTCAAACAATTTTCATTAGTTCTTCTATCCTTACATCTACAACATTATTTTTAGTATATGCGAAACCTGAATATAGTTTGTTCAGAATAAGTAACTGAATCGATTCCAATAATTTTTCCCTATTGTAGTCATAACGAGAAAAAAACGGTGTCGCTCTTGTGGTCGCATTCCAACTGGATCATACTAGAAGTCCGCATTACTCATGTCATCATTCGATACCCATTGTTTGACTTTCTTGTACTCTTTAAACAAATACTTACTTCTTTATGTTGACTCAAATAAATGAGAAAGTCTATCCGTCTGTCTATCAGCTATCTGTCTGTCTGTTAAATTTTCACACTTTAACGGCTGAACGGATTTCCATGTTTGCCATAAAAGTAACCGTGACCTGCAAAGGAAAGGGTCCTTTGATCACAGGAATAACTCCGTTCTCGGGGGATAATTGAGTAACGTGGAACGTTGCAAAATTGTGGTCGTAGAAAATCTTGTATCTGATACTATTAAATTGTTTAATCTTTCATCTCTCATTAATCTAACAGCTGGTCTCTGCCCTGCCAACGAGGTGTATTCCCCCTGCATGCAACAAACATGCCGTCCGCAGACCTGCTCAAACCGCGACGTTGCCATGGAAACCTGTCCTACAATTGACGAAGCTTTGTGTCAGAGAGGTTGTGTCTGCCCGGAGAACTTCTACAGAAATGAGGAAGGTGTTTGTGTTTCGTATAAGAAGTGTGGAGGTGAGGAGACTGCTACATGAGCATCATCATTTGCCTAGCTTTTTCTTAATCCATTGTGGTGAATAGGAAGGATTTTAAAAAAAAATGTAATGACCGCTGTTCTTCAGTAAGTTTTATATCGAGACTACCACTCCCGAGTCTATATCATGCTCCAATAACACATAAAATAAAATTAAGTTGAGGTTTACCAATTCATCGCCATCTAGCGGAGAATTAGCCGGAAGTAAGGAAAAAAAAAATCTTTAAACATACGGCTATGTTTAAAGATTTTTTTTTCTACGGGGCCAACTTGTTAAATTGCACATGAAGTATGCACACCAAACTTTAAGAAATGTCCTCGTAACATTTGTAATTCTCTAGTAGTAAGATACAAGTGTGATGGGAACGAGAAAGAGCAATCAGCATGTGCCTGCGAGCCTGGTTACTTGAGGTTGGACGAAACGTCAGCCAGTATACAGATTTGTCCAGAAGAGTAAAGTTGGCCTGGTTGTGAATAAGTGATCATTACTTCATTAAAACTTACTATTGTAGGTCTTTTGTTTTATTTATTTGAACGTTTTCTTAGTCAGTAGGAGGTACAAAGTACAGTCACAGTAAAAACTTCGCCAGCGTAAGGTCTATCTAAGCTTCCGATATTTTGACGCTGTTGCAAGCGCCATGATCACGGGATCACTGAAGAATGCGAGAGGATGAAAAATAAATTAGCAGCCGGCATCGTAATAAGGACTCCACAAAACCTGGTGACACTGTGAGTGTGTTTTGCCGTGAATTTGTGTCGAGTTCGAGTAGTGCGCGTAGCAAAAGACAAAGAAAGAGGGTAGACAGATTTGTCTGCACCTAACAATTTATTTTCCATCCGTGCATTCTCCAGTCATCCCGAGATCATGGCGCTTGCAACAGCGCCGAAATATCGGGAGCTCAAAATAATGAACAATCACCTCAGCTGGAAAAACACCAACCTCCTCAACAAGCTGGCTTTCGATCAGGCCTCTCCACTGCTGACCATCTGCACTCTATAAATCAAATAGTAGAAAAATATCAAGAGTTCAATATTCCCATATATCTTGCCTTCATCGACTACTCGAAAGCCTTTGATAGTTTGACACACGACGCTATATTTGACGCTCTCAAAAACCAAGAAGTTGATCCCACCTACATCAATCTACTCCGTAAACTCTATCTAAACAGCACTGCCTCAATTAGGTTACAAACAGCTGGACCATCATTCTTCATAAAAAAGGCGTAAAGCAAGGAGACCCGCTTTCACCCAAGCTTTTTAACAGCACTCTTGAAGAAGTTTTCAAAAAGTTAACAGTTAGTTAGGAGAGAAGCGGTATTGAAATCGGTGGGGCGCGGTTAACAAACCTTCGCTTCGCTGACGACATTGTCGTATTCTCTTCCACGTTGGTAGAACTAGAGCTAATTCTAAACCAACTAAGCAATGCAAGCCTTGAGGTTGGACTGGCGACGAATATGTCGAAGACCAAACTGATGTCAAACACCACTAAGCATAGGATTAGAGTGAATGGTGAAGAATTGCAATATGTCCACGAAAACATTTACTGGGTCCAAAACAAAAGTTGCTGACGTTGCTCAAAAAGCCGCTAAGCTGAAGTGGGACTGGACTGGCCACGTCTGCCGCATGCGCAATGAGCTGTGGGCCAAAATAACCACTTTCTGGAGCCCTGACACAGCCAGAAGGCGTCGCGGCAGACCTCGTAGAAGATGGCGGGACGAACTTGATAAAACAAACGACCAGTGGCCCACATTAGCCCTGGATCGTAGCAACTGGAAGTCATGGGGAGAGGCCTTTGCCCAGCAGTGGGATGACGCAGGCTAGCAGTATCAGTATCAGTATCACCGAAGATGTCCCGTAAGTGACAGTAGTTTAATATTTTTCTAGTTTGTTTTATAGACTATTATAGATTCTTATATTTACTATCTTTTTTTTCTTTTTCTTTCTCTTGTTTTTTGTGGATTACATTGTAACGTAACTTAAATGCAATATTTTTTTGTTGAATTATTTTCTGTTATCTTATTGTGGTTCTAAAAGAAAGGTGTTAGCTGCACAATTAAAACCTTGAAGGCAACGGAACCTAATAGACGGGTTAATTTTAATGTTTTTTCTTGCACATAATTAAGAAAATAACTAAGTGATGAGCAAGTATATACATACATAGGTAACGCAATGAATGAAAGAGATTAAGTAATTGTAACATATTTATTTGTTGCCAACAAACCATTACCATTTATATATTATGATTATTTTTCATTCACAAATGTCGGCTTCCAAATACCCTTCACCACTTCCTGGAGTTAATTTTGATTAAGATCTGGAAATTAAGAAACGTGGATTATATTTTCTACCTTCAGTGGTATGATACCTAGGTTGCAAAGTGGTGTGTGGTACCAGGGCCCAAGGTGCTTGGGGAACTACGTTTCCAAGCCAGTAGGTCTACCAAGCCAACAAGACACCGAAGACCTATCTCGGCGGTGCTCTTGGTGGCACTCAAAAAGGAATACTCCCCCCCCCCCTGTTCACACTATGTATTATCAAAAAAAATGTAATATATCCGAAGAAGGATGCTAAAATTCCTGAGCTCACTTCACATCTCAGCTCAATCCAAATCCGATATCTTGCCCACATATACCCAAAGTTGACAGCAGAGAATGCGTCTAGCATTAAGTCAACCTCTCTGCATTTGTGTTCGTAAAGTATAAAATAAATAAATAGAAACATACCTTCGACATTGCCTTATAGGGATGCAAGTTCCTGAGCTGTCTCTTGCATATCCCGCAATGCAGTAACACGCATCGTTACAGCGAACATTGATGATGGTGCAAGGCTGTCCAAGTGTGGCACACTTCGTTTGGCAAGCACTTCCACATGCATAAAACTCATTCGGGCGTGTACAGTTTATTGGTCCTGTAAATATGGTGAATAAGTTCAGAAGAATTTTGTTATTACTTGCTAAGCTCTTGCCTACGGCCTACACGCTCAAACAACAGGCATCATGCGACACAACTGTGAAGACTACAAAAGAAAGAACGTAAGTTGTTTTGAGCCCGCCACGCCCTACCGCGACGTGACTTGCGGAGCGACGCGCGACGGGTTAGCCACTACGACACGCACACAGGTGAGGTGACTGCCTCAAGAGACACGTGTACGTGGCACTTGTGCGATCGCGTCGCTTGAGCGTGTAGCGTTAAAGCGTTTATACCGCTAAGTGACCCGGAAACGGTGTATTCCCGATGGCCTCACCGCCCGTGGCCCCACTAGTAATAACAAAAAATTGTTCCCGTTGGCCTCACCGTATTTTTGAGTTACAAATTATCACTCAAAAACATTGCATGGGATCGAGTAGTGTTACTACAGTTGGGTTAGTTATGGGCAGTAACCTTACGAACAGTACTAGGCTGGCATGAATCAAAGAAGGTATTATTATATTACGCGAAGACCGACCCTATACCCGGAATTATTAAAATGCACACTACCTTGAGCTCATGCCAGCCTGGTACTTTTTAGGGGAACATATGAGTCATATTATATGCCTCACTATAAACAAACGGGAACTTTTATCCCATTTGTCGCCAGGTAAAATGTACAAGACCGTGATTAGAGCTGCCCCCGTAGCATGACCACCGTAGACAAGAATTTCTTTGACGGAAGAATCGACAAAATGACGGAAGAATCGACAAAATGACAGATTGTGTCGACACAATGACAGATTTCGTTGCACAATCTGTCATTTTGTCGATTCTTCCGTCAAAGACATCCTTGTCTACGGTGGTCATGCTACGGGGGCTGCCGTACTGCATGGATCGGAATGTCTATTAATTCCCACTGACATCATTAAAAATTGTTATATTCCTTAATTTTCAATCAATCAATAATTTTATTGTCAGGCAACGGAGGCCCATAGATAAAAAGAAAATTATGATAATGATGATGATTTTATGATTTTTCTGATTTCAAGATAGTGTGGCAGGGTTGTGGGGCCAAGGATACGACGGTTTTGATTTTTCCCGTTGGCCCCACGAGTGGGGCAGGCGTGGCAGGTGGGGTCAGCGGTAATACACCGGAAACAGTGATGAGTTTTGCACATGCTAGTATTAAGCTATTTATTTAAAAGTAAAATACTGATTAACTAGAAATGTAATAAAATAACTACATAATATAACACCACGCCTGTGTTCCCCGAAGGGTTAGGCAAAATTGCATCTAATAGTACACCCACATTTTGTCAGTTATGTTTAAGTCTTATGTAAAAGGGGGCGAGCCTATTGCCATCAACGGGGCACAAATTCAAAGTCCGTAGCTGCTACTGAGACATTCCAGACGGAAAAACCCAATAACACTTGGCCCAACCAGGGAATCGAACCCAGGACCTCATGTTCAGCAGCTGAGCTTCCGATCACTAGTCCAACGAGGGAGTCCATACAATAATACATCTACATAATAATATATAAAAACTATCAGCACTTGCCTATCCCTTCGACACTCAACACAACAGTACAGGCCAACATGAATAAAATCAACGTCTTCATGATTCAAGTCGTGAGATATACCTTATTAGAGACTTGATCAGTTTTCTCTATATACTGCCATCGTGTATTTTATATAGTACCATCCTATACTAATCGGACGGTGTTAAGAAACAATGAACCAGACGACAAAATCAACAATATAAAGTTTTAAATCATTATATTATTTTAGCCTTTATTCATTTACACATTTTCAACATTTTAAAAAATATAAAAAGTAGCGGCCCGCCGGTGTCGGGAGCAGGGTCCTAGCTACCGGCCATCAGGGCTCCATAGAGAGGAACCTTCTAACAATACGCGCCTTGTCCAGGATTACCGCTTTCTGAATCAAGCCCTTGATTCAGCTGCCTAACGACAGCGTCCTCAGGTATTTGTCGAGGCTTTTGGCAATTAAGCCATTGGTTGAAACTACTATCGGCACATTGATCGCTGAGCTCACGTCCCACATGTCGACAACCTCGCGAGCCAAGTCAAGTTACTTGATTTGCTTATCTTTCTCGGCTTTCACGAAGTTCGTGGTTTATTCTGGACCTTGGGGGTCAAGGAATGTGTTGCCTATAAATTAAATGTTACCTCAAGGTGCCTTCGACCTCCAACCCAGGATTGAACTGGCTTTACAGTACCATCCACAGTTTTGTACCATCTTTCTCCAAAGTAGGTTGATGTACGCATAAAGTGAATTAGGTAGGTAGTCATAGACTGTGTTACTGTACTTCGAAGCTTAAAATACCGATGAACCGTTTACATAAAGTATGAAAGTACGACTTACGTGAGTCAGAAGGTACGCTATGAAGAATTACTTAATTGAGAATGTTCATCATCGCGATGTACGGAAGTCCGAATGTTTGCTTTTAACCTCGACTTTTTCCGTAACTAGAAGCTTCCCAGGTATGGTCCAGAACAAAAATAAATATCGCAATGACGGGTAGAAAAAGTGCCTTTCGGCTTCGTTAAGGGTCTATTTACACCTTTTATAATCTACATTACCTTTAGAGAAATGGAATTCTAAAGAAGAGTCCTAGTCATGTTAATTTTGTTCACTCAAAAAGTGAATAAGTGTAATATCTTTTTGATTAAATTAAAGACTTAATGTATGATATTTTTGAGAATCTAACATTTTTAAATTTCATAAGCAAATCAATTGCGTTTTATGCATATTGCTATCCCAGAAGTAAAGCACACCAGCGGAGGCATTGTTCAACAAGACAACATGATGGGAAAAAGAATATGGAAATTAGATTTACACAGGCGGTAACTAACGGCAGTGTAGGTATGTAGACCAATAAACTAAAGCAAACAAATTCATATTATCCACTATTTACTCAAACATACCAATTTACGTCATTTTTGAGTATTTCATTGACAAAAAAACACATTAAGGATAATATATTCCGAAAAGAATAAAAGAAATCAAAATAATTTGTGTTTCAAGTATTTAAATGTAAGTTTTTAACTTTCAAGGTTTTATGTACATACTTATTAAGTTGATGTTGATCAATGCGTTTAACGCCTTACTTTGCCATTGTAATAAGTACAAAATTCTAAATTTTCACTTTTTTAGTTTCGAGAGCCGACGAGTCTTCTTGCCACCATGGGATCTGAAGGCGATAGGCCTCGCGCGCCTGCACTAATGGCGCGCGGAGGCATGATGAGTAATGGGCTAGCTCGCCATCCGTCCGTGTTATGACGACAGGCCGTGTTGACGGCGCTTTCGTGTTCCACACGCGCCTAAAAGAGATGTCAGCAAACAGGAAGGGGTCCGCAAGGGCCGATGCCTGCCGGGCTGGGGGACTGTTTGAAAGAGATACCGCGGGCCTGGAACACAAAGGTCAAAGAAGGAACATGGATGGGTTTTTGTCAGTGCAAGTCTGACACTCCCTTCCAATCCGCTTAGAGCGGGAGGGGGTCATTTCATGATTTCCCAACCTAAAAAAAAAAAAAATCATCGATAATAACATAGTTTGTGTTAACAAATTTGTTCATTAATTATTACGTAACTATTTCGAACTTCAATCCAAGCTGCGTCACAACAACCTGTGCTTCGTCTCCTGCATCCAGTCTGATCCCGGAGGCGAATCTATCGCCGTTTAAACACTTTTACTTCAAAATTTTCCAATTAAGCCTTGCCATAGGTTCCTATTAATCATATGATTATCCAGGCTTTTAAATACCCTTCTCTTCTTACTTTAACTGCCAGGTCCGCTCACATGCGGTGCCAACGAAGTACTAGACAACTGCCCATCAGACTGTGACTCCGACTACTGTCCAACCGGGGAAGTCTCTGAGGCTGCAACATGTACCACGCCAGACGTTTGCCCTCCTCCCATCTGCAAGTGCACTGCATGCAACCATCGCCGTGCTTCCAACGAGTCTTTTATACCTACCAGGAACTGCCGTAAGTTAACACCATTTAGCAATTTCCCAACTAAATTCGGGTCAATTTCCAGTCTAACAGCGTGTAGCTGAATACCAGATTATAAGACACCACTGTGTACCGTTTGCAGAATACCGTAAGTACATGCTTCTTTTTATTGATTATTTCTTGCGAAATTTCAGTAATCTAACGTGTGCTCTTGGTTAAAACACTCAAGGATGTCCCAGGTGGAGGGCCAATGCCTGTCCTTCAAAATGACAAAAATGTCTTGAGACGGAGAGGAGAGGTTAAGCCTCAGAAAGTTTTCCTATTGTAGTCATAACGAGAAAAAAAACGGTGTCGCTCTTGTGGTCGCATTCCATCTGGATCATACTAGAATTCCGCATTACTCATGTCATCATTCGATACCCATTGTTTGACTTTATTGTACTCTTTAAACAAATACTTACTTCTTTATGTCGACTCATATAAATACGGAAGTCTATCTGTATGTCTATCGGCTATGTGTCTGTCTGGTATATTTTCACACCTTAAAGACCGAACAGATTTCCATGCTTGGCATAAAGGTAGACCGTGACCTGTAAAGGACCCTTCTGATCACAGGAATACCTCCGTTCTCGTGGGATAGTTGCGTAACGTGGAACGTTGCAAAATCGTGGTCGTAGAAAATCTTGTATCTGATATTATTAAATTGTCTAATCTTTCGTCTCTCATTAATCTAACAGCTGGTCTCTGCCCTCCCAACGAGGTGTATTTCCCCTGCATGCAACAAACATGCCGTCCGCAGAACTGCTCAAACCGCGACGTTGCCATGGAAAGCCGTCCTACAATGGACGAAGCTTCGTGTCAGAGAGGCTGTGTCTGCCAGGAGAACTTCTATAGAAATGAGGAAGGATTTTGTGTTTCGAATAAGAAGTGTAAAGGTGAGGAGACTGCTACATGAGCATCATCATAGCTTAGCTTTTTCTTAATCAATTGTGTTGAATTGGACTAATTTTTAGAAAATGTAATGACCGCTGTTCTTCAGTGAGTTCTATATCGAGACTACCACTTTCGACACTATATCATGCTCCAATAACACATTAAATAAAATTAAGTTGAGGTTTACCAATTCATCGCCATCTAGCGGAGAATTAGTCGAAGCATGCCGTATGTTTTAAAGATTTTTTTTTCTACGGGGCCAACGTGTCCAATTGCACATGAAGTCTACACACCAAACTTTAAGAAATGTCCTCGTAACATCTGTAATTCTCTGGTAGTAAGATACAAGTGTGATGGGAACCAGAAAGAGGAACCAGCATGTGCCTGCGAGCCTGGTTACTTGAGGTTGAACGAAACATCACCCAGTATACAGATTTGTCCAGAAATGTTAAGTTCGCCTGATTGTGAATAAGTGGTTATTACTTCATTAAAACTTATTATTGTAGGTCTTTTGTTTTATTTATTTGAACGTTTTCTTAGTCAGTAGCAGGTACAAAGTACAGTCACAGTAAAAAAATTCGTCGCCATAAGGTCTATTTTTAATTGCTCCGTGCACGATAGAATCTCTTTACTGCTTTACCGACTCATTATTGCCACAATGACAATGTCACAGAATTTTCGTATAATTGCTAATGATATTCTGTGAGAAATTTTGCCGATTTCGCTGGTTTACGTGATTTTACAGTTAAAGTATTGTTTTTCTAATGTTTTAATGCGCAACATGAAAGATCATTTTACAATTATGATCTATTTAATTGTTGGCAACTTCGTGGAGCCAGCGCCATCTGTATTGGCGCCCGAAACTGTAGGCCGCCTAGCTAGCCGTGACGTCAGCATCGGACCACTACGACTGCACGTGGTGGGGAGGAGACGGGCTGGTGGTTGGTTCTGGTTGGCACGGCGCGCCCGGCCTCTTTGCTGGCGAACTGTGCAACGGAACAGATTAGGAAAGTAAATACAGTGAATTCAGCGTACTAAATAAATGGAGTGAACTTAAGCGAGGTGGTTCTAGTACGAGATCTGGGAGTTATCTTGGACTTGAAACTCACATTTGTACCACATATTGAGAACATAATCAGTTGATCCCAACGTATGCTTGGATTTGTTATTCGTAATGGTAAAAGGTATTCCAACGCCCACATACTAAATTTATTTATTTATTTATTTATTTAAATGCCTTAAACTATCATTACAGGTCTATAACCTAATGCAATAGTCAATTCACACACACAATATTAACATTAAAGCACAACACATCTCATTGTTTGTAACAAAGTGTAAACAAAAGTACTTTTGCGAATTCACCCCAGTGACATGTAAATACATCTATTTCGACCTGAATACAATTGATAGTGCGAATTGCTCGAGTTAGAGGGGTTTTGGCCAGCAAGTTGGTCCTAGCTGAAGGAACGACCAGCAGCGGCGGAGGCCGTCGCCTCCACACATAACGGTCGGGAACGCACAAGTGCAACCGCTGCAACACTATCGGGTTGTGTTCTATGCCTCGGAGCAGTCTCACCATGTACGACACTAGTGTAAATTCCCGTCGCACCCCGAGTTGATTGTACCCCACCATACCCAGTACAAATAGTGTGGGATACATCAAAGGGTAAAATGGGTATACCCCATAAAGTTTCCTGTATAGGTGGCGCGTGAACTTGTTTTGGACTCGCTCCAACATCAATGAGTACTTCGCCTCATGTGGAGCCCATATGACAGCACTATGTTCCAGATGACTCCTGACTAATGCGTCATACTCTGACGGCCGTAATGCTGGTAAACTCTCGCGTCTGCCTCAGCACAAACCCCAAGTTCCTGAACGCCTTTTTGCAGATTTTACTAATATGACCGCGAAACGTCAGTTCAGGAGTGAGAACAACACCTAAATCCCGTACCTGCGTGACTCGTTGCATCGGCACTGCATCCACTTCGTACTCGTAGAGTAGAGGTGCTCGCGCGCGGGTGAAACTTATCACCGAGCACTTGGATAAGTTGAAGTAAAGCCTGTTCTCATGACTCCATTCCACGATCCTATCAATGTCCTCCTGCAAACGTCTGCAATCAGACTCCGTCCTGACCTCAAACAGCAACTTGAGGTCATCTGCGAATAACAAACAAGTTCCATTTTTGACGACTTCTGGCAAATTGTTTATCATTATTATAAATTCCAAAGGCCCCATGTTGCTGCCTTGACTCACCCCGGACCAGGTGTAATACGGATCGGATTCGCAGCCGTTGTAGTCAACGTATTGCTGTCTGTCATGCATATAGCTGGCTAAGAAATGCAATAGATGTGGTGTGCAACCGATTTCTGCTAACTTGCGTAATAATATGTCATTATCGACGGTGTCGAACGCTTTCCTGAAGTCAAAATAAGCAGCGTCAACCTGCACACCAGCATCCACAGCTGGCACTACCTGTGACATGAAGTTAAGTAGATTGGTGGCAGTGCTACGCCCCGGTCGGAACCCGTGCTGCGCATCCGATAGCTGAGCGCGGACCTGATCCTGCATGCTGCGCTGGACGGTGGACTCGAAAACCTTTGCTGGCGTCGACAACACAGCCACCGGTCTATATCTACTGATGTCCGATCCTGCCTTACCTTTGGGGACCGGAATGACACGCGTTATCTTCCATCGAGTTGGAAACGTTGCTGATTGGAGACATGTATTAAATATAAAATGCAGAGGTTCCGCTAATACCCTACTACAATCCCTGAATAGGAAGGCTGGTATTCCATCCGGGCCTGCTGAACGCTTCGGTTTTAGGCGCTCGAGTGCCTCTGTAACGTCCTTAAGACTCAGCGAGCCTAGTTGCACGTGCGACCCACTCATGGCCCCCACCGCCTTCGCCGCGGCCGTCTGTGGATCAAGTTGTGGTGGTTCCCTAGCGTATACCGACTCGAAAAACATAGCAAATTGCTTGGCACATTCAAGATCCGTTAGGTATTGACCATCCTTAATAATACTTTGTCGGTTCGCTGTGCTTGTCTTAGATCGTATATATTGCCAGAACGACTTTGGATCTTTTGCAAACTGACATTGTATTTTAGCTAGATGTCGTTTGTGTGCAGTGTGAATATTGTTTTTAATAATTGCTCTGTATTTAGAATACTCCCTGTATACAGTTAAATCCTTTGTTTCCTTGAACGTCTTGTGAAGTCTAGCTTTGGTTTTTAGATCTTGTATTATTTCTCTCGTGTACCAATTAGGGTAAGTGTACCGTGACTTCACACTACGATTTTTCAAGGGGACACATTCATCTAAAATGCTGTTAATTTTACTGTAGAAGAAG
This sequence comes from Noctua fimbriata, assembly GCA_905163415.1. Lineage (NCBI taxonomy): Eukaryota > Metazoa > Arthropoda > Insecta > Lepidoptera > Noctuidae > Noctua > Noctua fimbriata. Next base: position 14,852,341 of record LR990925.1, on the reverse strand, counting down.
TTCAATATATCTTCCAAGTCGTGCATCTCGTACATGTTATTCCATTCCGTTGCACTTAACAAAGAATAAAGCAACTGATAATTTGCCTTATAAAAGTTCCATTGCGGTCTATTACTGAGTGCGCCTGCACCAGCGCGCGAGTCGGTATCGGCGGCGGATACGGCCGCAGTCGACGAGGTAGCGGGACTAATGTCCGCGGTATGAAGGGCGCGCGCGGGCTCTAGACTCACGCTCACTTCGAGCGGCGGGTGATGCACATCGACAGGCACGAGTGGCACGTCCGCCGCAACTACTGACACCTTCCCTCCAAATCCTGAACTCAACACCAAATCTAATTGACGACCTAAACAATTGGGTACATTATTACTTTGAGTGAATTCGCAAAAGGACAAGAAACATTCATAATAATTAGTCACATTTGTAGGACACGAGTGTAAATTAAAATCACCTAACACAATTATTTGTTTAAAGTTAGTACACAGTTTTTCTATTACTGCAAACAGCATCATGTAATCAATTTCGGAACTACCCGGGGGAATATAAATAACAGAACACAGAAATAAAAATCTACTATTTAAATGTACCGTCGCACAAACCATTTCGAAAATACAGGTTTCTATCGATACGTCGGGCACAAGTACCCTCCGTAGTTCGAACCGGTGTGTGGCCACAAGAAATGCGCCTCCCTGCTTTCGTCCATCCGCTCGATCGCTACGAAGAATACTGTATCCCGGTGGGACAATTTCAGAATCTTGAATGGAGTCATTGCAACCCGATTCAGTAATTGCAAACAAGTCAGAATTCAATGAATCCATGTTATTTCTAAAATTGTCCAACTTAGTTCGGAGCCCTCTAACATTTTGGTAAAAAATTTCAATGGTACTACTTTGATGTCTTTTTGGTATAGTTCCGAAACCAAATCCACTCGTTGAATTCAGCGTTTATGGGCCATATTTCCGTTTGGTTCAATTTATCAAACCACTGCTCTGGCACTCCAATTACAAACGACGTGTAATCTCGCTCGGTCTTATGCTTTATTTTATCCACTTTTACAGGTACATCCGGCCCACATATACATTTCACGTGATTAGTGATTGATTCGAGAGTGGTTTCTGGGTGTAATCGCCAAACATGCAAGTGTTTTTTCCGTTCCGTGGCTTGCAAAGCTTTCAACTCGGTATTTGTTCCCACTTTGACATCCTTTGGCTGCCTGTTAACTTTTTTATAGTGTACAGTCGTCCAACCAGATTGATCATCTTTCATCTCAACGTTACTTGCTTCTAGATTGATACTAGCCGAAGTCATTGCCGGTAGCTCAACAGATTTTGTGGCCCCACCTTTGTTTACCTTTTGCTGTTTAGTGTTGGTGCGTCGTATTTGTTGTAATGTTGGTGACTTCTTAGACATATCTTTGCTAGATTCGTTCTGTTGACTGACGACTTCTGCAAAAGTGGATGACTGCCCGACTAACTCCTCTGTAGTGTATCGAGTTCGTTTGTCCTGGATCAATTTAGCATCAACCTTTTCTTCGACTACCCGGATTATTTTAATGATGTTCTTTAAATCGGCTTTTGTTTGAGAAAATTGATCTAACAAGAGTGCTATTGTATTTGCTTGGCTATCCATACGAGCCATCATATCGACTCGAAATTCTCTAAGTTCTTCCAGTTGAATCGTATCAGTATCCATACAACATGCCTTACTTCCCCTCTGAGTATTTACGTAATTCGTGGGAGAGGTTATGGTGTGAGGTTGGGATTTGGAGACAAGTAAAACCAATGAATGCTGATCTAATACTAAACGTTTATTCAAGGTTCTTCAGTATATAGGCTTACACACTAGCATAATATGCACTTACATCACTACATCTCCCTCGGTAAGGGAAAATAAAATAATTAACTATATTATTTTATTTTTATCTTATTGCTTATGTTATATAGGTTATTATTATTATCATTTTTTTTTCGAGTACATGGACAGAATATATTATGATTACATGCATTCATTATAGTAATATTATTAATTACATGTTTTTTTTTTTTTTTTTTAAATAACGGATAACATACAAAACAATACAATTATGATTAGTTACATGATTTTACATTAGATTATAATTATTTTTTTTTTTTTTTTTTTTTTTTTTTTTTTCACTACAATATGCGTATTAACTATTATACAGTTTGGTACGGTTCTTATGTACTACATCAATTTTGTTATTCTTTAATATTTCCACATTAGGTGGCATGTCTTTAATCACAATATAAGGACCTGAATAAATATTGGTAAATTTATTACCAGTCTCGTTCTTAACTAAGATTAAGTCGTTCTTTTTGTATACGATTGGGTTAATTCTTTGATCGTATTTTATTTTTCTAGATGTTTTTGATTGTATCAAATTATCACGAGCTTCTTTAGTGGATACTTGTAGTCTATATTTTAGCTGTAAAGGGTAATCGTCAATATTATAAAGTGGTTCCACGGCCTTGGTTACATTACTGGGTAAGTTACATTTTTTACCGTATACTAACTCAAAAGGTGAGTATTTAGTTTCGGTGTGAACTGATGTGTTATAGCTGAAACACCAATAAGGTAACCAAGTACTCCACGATTCCGGGTGATTATCTGTTTGGATTCTCAGGAATGCTCCTAAATGCTTATGTGTGTTCTCGAGTGAGCCTATGCTCTCGTGGTGATAAGCAGTAGCGTTAATTTTGTTTATATGTAGTAATTTACAAGTTTCTGTCATTGTTTCAGACATAAATTCTGCACCCCTATCAGTCGCTATTTCTCTGGGAATTCCATGTCGTAAAATGTAATTATTTACTAATTCTTTAGCAATTTCCTCACTTCTTTTTGTTTTTAAAGGATATGCCTCGACGTATTTTGTTAATTCGCATTGAAGCGTTAATATATATGAGTTACCTTGTATGTCCCTATCTAACGGACCTACAACGTCCATAAATATTTTCTCAAATGCAGCGTGCGCTGTTGAGGTTATAGTCATGGGTTCCTTAATATGGACCGAATATTTTTGTTTTTGGCATTTGTCACATCTTTTTATGAAATCAGTGACATCGCGTTCGAGACCTGCCCAATAATAGTACTTTTTTATGTTATTGACCATCCGTCTGATACCTGCGTGGCCACTTGTAGGTAACAGATGGAAGTCGTTTAGAATGACTCTAATTTCATCTTTATCCTGTATTCGTATTACGTCATCTAATATGCATAATCTTGGACCTAACCACGGGCTACTTTGCTTTATTTCTTGTGCTATTAATTTTATAAACATACTATTTTGTTTATTTTTAAGAAAATATATTTCGTCAATTTTTAATTTTCCACTAAATGTTTCCAGTTCTCTCACAAAAGCGCCTGGCGTCGATTGTGATTGAGGTTCTGGTTTTATGTATATTACCATATTTTTCGGTACGTATACAAATAATTGACTTTCTTCTACTATGACGTTTTCCTTTCTTAATTTATTTATAGTTTTATTACATGTTAATGTAAGTTCAATTGACATTTTCGGCTTACTATGAGTTTCCACGACGTTTGGCTGATCAGACCATCCATCAGTAGTAACCATAGTATCTGAATTGTCTTGTCCCGTACATAACTTCTTTTTCTGTGCCCGCGTAAGTACATTTAAAACACATTCATGCATCTCTTTCAAATCCTTTGATGTTATTGTTATTCGTGACAATGCATCTGCAGCTGCATTATCCGATCCTTTCACGTATTCCACATAGAAATCATAGTCTTCTAACAAAATCCGAAACTTCATTAATCTACTGGACGGGTCTTTAATATTAAATAAATATATTAGTGGTTTATGGTCGGTTAGGACCTGAAACTTACGACCGTACAGGTATGGCCTAAAGTGTTTTATGGCCCAGACAATGGCAAGTAATTCTTTTTCTATTGTCGGATACATTTTTTCGGCCTTGTTAAGTGTTCTGCTGGCGTATGCGACGGGTTTTCCGTTTTGATTGGCTAACACGGCTCCTATTGCATAACCCGAAGCATCTGTTTGCAAGGTGAACACGTTGTCAGATGAAAAATTGGGATATTGAAGTATTGGAGGGTTCATTAATAATTGTTTTAAAAGATCGAATGACTGTTGACAGTCGTCTGTCCATTGGAATTTAGTATTTTTCTTTGAAAGATTATTTAAGGGTTGTGCTATTGCTGCAAATTTATTAGTAAATTTCCTATAGTAATTAGCGAAAGCGACAAATCGCTTTACCTCGTCCGAGTTTTTTGGTACTGGGTAATTTTTAACTACATTCAATTTTTCGGGGTCCGGTTGTACACCGTCTGACGATATTACGTGACCTAAGTATAACATCTCTTTTCGGAGGAAATCACATTTTATGGGGTTTAATTTTAAGTTAGTTTTTCGCAATCTTTCAAACACGTCTATTAAGTTTTTAGTAGCTGAATTTAAACATTTCCCATAAACCACTACGTCATCTAAGTACACTAAACATTTTTCATACGTTAATCCGGCCATTGCCATATTCATCATTCTTGAGAAAGAATTTGGGCTCGTTTTTAGACCCATTGGCATCCTGGTCATTTGGTACTGACCGGAACAAAAGGCTGTGTATTTTCTACTGTGTTTATCGAGATTTACGTTATAAAATCCTTGATATAAATCTAGATGTGTGAAATAGATACAACCGGAAAGAGAATCAAGGATGTCCGTTATATTTGGCAGTGGGAATTTGTCGTCTTTAATAGCGTTATTTAATTTCCTGTAATCTATAACTAAACGAAATTTCTTTTGTCCCGTGGTATCAATTTTTTTTGGTACTAGAAGTACTGGGCTTGACCATTCGCTTGAACAGGGTTCTATAATATTTTGTGATAACATGTTTTTTATTTGTTTCTCAATTTCGGGTTTCTGAGAATGTGGCAATCTGTATGGTTTCATATAGATGGGACTAGCATGTTCTTTTAAATGTATTTTGTGATTGTAAATAGGTGTAGTTTTTAATGTATCCCCTGGCAAATAAAAGATGTCAGCATATTTAGCACACACGTTTTGAACCGCAATCTTTTCTTCTAAGTTCAAATGTTTTAAGTTGAGGTTTGATAACAAAGTTTTTACACGATCGGCGCCTTGTGTGCAACTATCAAATGAACATAAATTGTATTCGCTTAACTTATGTATACTTGGCTTAATTTCAGTTAAGGTTACAGTTTTTTCAGTCGTATTTAGTATTCTAATAGGGATCTTGCCATTGACCGGTGAGACTATAGTACTAGCCATAAATATACCCTCAGACAACTCTTTCGCACAGACCACACATTCTTCATTCATATTTGTATCTAAATAATGGATTGATTCAGACCTAGATGGTATATTAAACATATGTTTAAGCTGGTTATTTAACTTTAAAACTATCTTGTTGTTAAACGAAGTATAAAGAGTCATTTCTTTACTTTGTAAGTCTATACACGATCCAAACTTGTTTAAGAAATCATATCCAATGATGCCATCCGCCTTACATGGCAACGAATCAAAAACATAAAACTTGTGACTGAAACAATATGTCTGAGTTGTCAATTTTATACACGCGTAGCCTATTGCCCGTACTTTGCCTCCAATCCCGTTTATAGTTGTCGTCCATTTATGGATAGGAATGTTATGTTTACTAATGTACTCTTGTTTAATAGCTGAAATCGATGCTCCCGTATCGATTAGCCATGAATATGCTGCACCGTCTATGGATAAAGTGGCTAATAGCGAATTATTATATGAATATATAAAGTTATTTTTAGCCTCGAAAAAACTGCTGGTTGTTTTCCTCTCCGACGTTTTCCGGTGGAACTTGGGGCTCCGAGTTCCCGGTTATAACTTGTATCTGTCCGCCTCTTTGTTGTTGCCTACCACGGCTATAATTTTGATAGGACCTACCTCGATATCCTCGTGCTGTTGAACGACCTCGATATGATGTGTCAGTCCAACCTCGAGTGGAACCCCTCTGCTGGTAGCGACCTCCCCGATGGGTATTCCTCGGCCGTGAGGTGGAACGCATACCTCTCTGATTACCTCTGTAATTGCTAACAAAATACCTGTTTGGTTTCCGCATTGTCAAAATATCATTTTGGTTTACAGTTGACGAAATGTCTTCGTCCACAGCCGCCTGTATTGCATCGTTCAAACAACTATAATTTCTTGCAGCTATTATTGTGCTTAACCTACGGTTTCGTAGTCCGTCAGCAAAGCGCTTTATAGCGAGCTTTTCGTTAACGCGTTTTAATACATCGTAACTGTCTTCGTGGCCTTCGGACTGCGAAATCGTGAGGTCAACGAATAAGTTTGAAATTTCTTGACCATAGTCAGATATTGATTTTTCGCTTTGTTTTACCGACTGTAGTTTACTGGATAATGCTATGAATGATTTTTTAGGTAGTAGGTGCAACTTCATATCTCTCAGTAATTCAGATACCTTATTATATTTTTTAGATAGTTTTAATTTTGCAGATTGTGATAACCGACTTTTTAATACGAATTCTATTAAATTACTTTTCGAAGCATCCTCTAGAACAGAATCGTAATATTCGATACCATCAATTAATTGCATAGTGGTTAATTCTGTGTCATTTAGGACTGGTAATAAATTTAGCGCAATTTTTAAGTCAAATTTCGCCATTGTGACACAATCTATTGGCTTAATCTTACACAAATCAGCAATTTCTGAATGCAACTTTTCAATATTTTCGCTAAACTGATTTATTAATTTAACTTCATATTCCTTTTTCGTCTGTAGTATCCTACTTATTTCTTCTTTAAATTTCGTATACTGCTGGTATAGAGTTTTAGCTTCACTCAATTTTTTCTCACATATATTTCCTTGGCGCCTAGTGGGACCAATTTTTATTAAATAAACTCTTATCTTTATGAGTTCTTCGCAAATAGTTTTTAAAAATTCTGCCATTAAATGAACATAACTCTATAAAATTTGATATAGTGAACACAACTCTATAACATTAGTATACTAAATATAATACATACCAAACTTCTCCGATACATACTGCGTAACTTAGTGTCCATAACGTAACTTTTATAACCGTACCGCACTTTGTCGAGACCGTATTACATGAATTAATTGTTTTTTTCGCGCACTTCCTCTAATTTCCGCGCACTTCCACTTTTTTTTTTTTTAACACTTCACCAATTAGTTATTTATTTGTCGCACTCGTTATTACCACGCGTACATTCTCTGCCGTATTCTTGTTCTGCTGGTGCACGACGTCCTCTAAAAATGCTGGCATACCTCCTGAGTACTATATCATTAGCATGTCTCTCCACCATCCGTCGATGACATCTTCGGTACATACGATATACCACGATGAGCCCACCAAGAGCTAGCAACAAGACAATTGCAATTAGAACAATGTTTGTAGTGCTGGCATGGTACATTAACTGGTCAACTTGAGCGGAGTTTCTCCCTGCAGCAGCATTCTGCGCAATCACCACCTGCTCCTTATTGTTTTGCGAGTTCTACATTTTGTTGCACTTTCTCTTCACTCGAACACGTTAGTTTATAGCAAAAGCAATAAATGATATGTGACTTCATCTTAATTATTTAAACGTTCACTGTGACAATTAATTATTTGTTTAGATAGTGCTTTCCTTAAAAGGGCACGGTACCGAGGCGCGAGTGCGAATCCGAGATGGCAGGGTCGCCATGTGAGGTTGGGATTTGGAGACAAGTAAAACCAATGAATGCTGATCTAATACTAAACGTTTATTCAAGGTTCTTCAGTATATAGGCTTACACACTAGCATAATATGCACTTACATCACTACAATGGTGGTGGGTACATTATTACCTCTAACTGGAGTTTCGTTGTTCCCTCTTTTAGGATTTGAGCATACACACGCCGGGCATACCCATTTTTCCTTGTATGCTTGCGTAAATGCCTCAAACACAACCGTATCTATTTCAAGACAAGCCAAGTGGTATTGCTTTTTGCATTTTGCACTTGAACATTCCAGATAAAGGTTTGTTATCTTTGCACAACAAGCACCGCAATTGTTAGGCATTTTTGTTTTGCTACCCAAAATTCAAATCACAGGCGTAACTGCTGCACTAGTCGCCGTTCACTGTAGCACGACAGAGACGAATTATTTATTTTTCGCAGCCTGTCTCTTTCCCCCGAGGTGAGGAAGAGCTACCTCCGCGTTGACGAACTGCGCGATCACAATATTATAGTTCACTCCACTTTAGTACTTATAACACTTTATTGTCAATGCACATGAAGGATCAATATTGCATGTTATTATATTATTAGTGCTCCATAATTTGGGTAAAATAACGAAAAACACGTCTGTACTGATCGCTTGCGAGCGGTAATGGTTAAATAATATTAGTTATCTATAATAGCCTTGTAAGAAGCATCCTGGAATACTGCAGTGTGATATAGAGGCCTCACTCAAGCAACCCACTCACTGCGGATAGAACGAGTCCAAAAAAGGTTTATCCGATACCTTGGGTACTCAAAGAGAAGGCAATTAAAATATCTCTCCTATCTTAATAAATTAGGCTGCTACAAAATGAGTACCCTGGAAGCTCAAAGGAAGCTCTTGGATTTGAGATTCGCATATAAACTGCTCAATATAATAAATTACCACCTGCCCTGAGAACATTACCTATTAACAAATTTAAATTTAAAATGTTTGCTTGGCTCTTAGACATGTGTTTTTATTCGGTAAATGAATTTTTAAATCATACTTTCTGACATTATTCTATTAGTATTTTGCAATTATAATTTATATTTTGACATTAAAACTTATATTTTTGACATAACATTATTTTTTGGGCATAATGATAGTAATTTTCTTTTTTTATATACTATAATTACTATTTTTGCATTAATGATAATCATAACCAATTAATCTAAATGAAAATAGAAAAATCTCAATGTTATTGCACAATTTTATTAAGTTATTAAAATTTTTGTAGTGACTATTATTTGCATGTACTCAATTAATTTAATATTTCTACACCAGCTATGGTAGTATATGTGAAACAATGTATAATGTAAGATCTCAATGTACCATATACTTAGAAATAAATATATCTTTATCTTTATTTTTAATAACACCATTGACTGCCCACAATTAGTATGTAAGTTAAATTTTAGAGTACCCTTAGCTCCACCTCTTCGACGAAAAAAACACTGTAGTGTTTTGTGCTAATTCGCCTATCCAAACCCCACATGTGCAAACTCATAAACCAACGCAGCGACCTGGTTGACGTCCACGCAGATTCAATATCGACGTATGTCAGGCGTAATTAGTATTAGTATTAAGTATTATTATATTGTTTTTTTTTTTTTTAGGAAGTGAAATCATGAAATGACCCCCCCCCCCGCTCTGGGCGGAGCGGAAGGGAGTGTCAGACTTGTACTGACTAAAACCCATCCATGTTCCTTCTTTGCCCTTTGTTTTCTAGGGCCGCGGTATCTCTTTCGAACAGTCCCCCAGCCCGGCAGGCATCGGCACTTGCGGTTTTTGAGAGTTAACCTTATAGTTTGATTTATTGGTCAATAATAGTTACAGTGTTCAACTTTTAAAATACCTGCATATTTATAATTGTGTAGTAATACCTATTGTCTTTGTTTTTAATATAATGAGCTACACCTTTTGTCGAGTATTAAATATTTTGTCGAGGTTATGTAAAGTGACGTCAATTTACCTCATTTCGATGTTTATTCTTGATGTGTGGCTAACGGAATATATCCAAGAGGGGGGGGGGGGGTTAGTTTAAGTTTTCACCTCGTTTAGTGGGTTTCATCGATTTTCTAGTATTGTTTTTTTTTTTTTTAAATAACGTTGCTCTACACTAGGAACTTCTCAAGCATTTAATTACCAACATAAGTGAAGTGTTTTTCTAACACTGTTTTAAGCTTTCACGGTTTAAAAGTAAACTTACACTGTCACTTACAGGAAATCTTCCGGGATTGTTCATTATTTTGAGCTCCCGATATTTCGACGCTGTTTTCTTGCATATAATTATGAAAATAACAAAGTGACGAGCAGCTACATATACATCGGTAACGCAATGAATGAAAGAAAAAAGTTATTGTTACATATTTATTTGTTGCCAGCAGACCATTACCACTTATATATTATGATTATTTTCATTCACTAATGTCGGCTTCCAAATCACCCTTCACCACTTCCTGGAGTTAATTTTGATTAAGATCTGGAAATTAAGAAATGTGGATTATTTTCTTCCTTCAGTAGCATGATAGCTAGGGTGCAAAGTGGTGTGTGGTACCAGGGCCCAAGGTGCTTAGGGAACTACATTTCCGAGCCAGTAGGTCTACCAAGCCAACAAGGCACCGAAGGCCTAATTCGGCGGTGCTCTTGCTGGTGCCCAAAAAATGTATGCTCGCCCCCCTATTCACACTATTTATTATCAAAAAAAAATGCAATATATCCGAGCCAGGATGCTAAAATTCCTATCCGAGCCAGGATGCTAAAATTCCCGAGCTCACTTCACATCTCAGTTCAATCCAAATCCGATATCTTGCGCACAGATACCCAAAGTTGACAGCAAAGAATGCCTCTGGCATTATGTCTGTGCATTTGTGCTCGTAAAGTGTAAAATAAATAAAAAGATACATACCTTGGACATTCCCTAATATCGATGCAAGCTCCTGTGTTGTTTCTTGCGTATCCATCTATGCAGTAACATGCATCGTAACAGGTACCATTAATGGGAGGACAGGGCCGTCCAAGATTGGCACACCTCGGTTGGCAAGGACTTCCACATGCATAAACCTCATTCGGGCGTGTACAGTTTCTAGGTCCTGGAAATGTGGTGAATGAGTTCTGAAGAATTTTGTTTTTACTCGCTAAGCTCTTGCCTACGGCCTACACGCTCAAGCAACAGGCATCATGCGACACGACTGTGAAGACTACAAAAGAAAAAACGTAAGTTGTTTAGAGCGCGCCACGATTCACCGCAACGTGACTAGCGGAGCGACGCGCGACGGGTTGGCGAGTACGACACGTACACGGGTGCGGGTCAGCTTCAAGAGACACGTGTATGTGGCGCTTGTGGGAGTACCGTCGCGTCGCGGTAATCGTGTCGCTTGAGCGTGTAGCGTCAGACCGTTTAAATACCGCTTAAGTGACCAGGAAACAGTGACGAGTTTGTACGTCTATTTTAAAGTAAAATACTAAATAACTAGAAAAATAATAAAATAACTACATAATATAACACCACGCCTGTATTCCCCGAAGGGTTAGGCAGAAGCGCATATATAGTACACCCACATTTCGCCAGTTATGTTTAAATCTTATGTAATAGCCTATTGCCATCAACCGGGCACAAATCTAAACTCCGTAGCTGCTACTGAGAAATTCCTGACGGAAAAACCCAATAACACTTTGCCCGACCTGGGAATCTAACCCAGGACCTAATGTTCAGCAGTCGAGGTTACGACCACAAGACCAACGAGGCAGTCCATACAATAATGCAACTACATAATATAATAATATACAAAAACTATCAGCACTTACTTTGCCCTTCGACACTCAACAAAACAGTACAGGCCAACACGAATAAGCTCAACGTCTTCATGATTAAAGTCGTGAGATATACCTTATTAGAGACTTGGTCGGTTTTCTCTATATACTGTATGTAGTATATAAAAGACACGATGGCTTTTATATACTACCAGTCTACTAATCGGATGGTGTGAACAAACAACGAACCAAGCCACAAAATCAACAATATTAAGTTTTGAATGCAAGTCGCATAACTTCAAGATGAGCTTCTCATTTTCATTAAACTGTCGCTCGAATCATTGCTTCTTAACGCCTCCAATTATCCTTATTTAATATAAATGCGTGTTGTTAATATATTTTAAAACCCGGACAAGTTCGTGTAGGACTCACACTCTGAGCGATAACTGTCAAAGATGAGCTCGGCTGCCCATGGCTTCACTCAAGCGACATGGCCTGTGAATTTTCAAACTCTTAGCAGTTGAAAAAAACTTTTGACAAAGTGTCGTGGAGTAGACCGATATTTATTTATTTAATGCACAATGTACACAACCAATTTTACACGCTAAGCTTAAACTAGTGAGTACATGACCCTGTTAGGGCGCAGCAAGATAACTTAAAACTATTATTGATATAACATAATAATTAATATGAATGTGTAACACATTCATATCTATAAAATAAATGTCACCTCAAGATGAGGGCTGGCTTGTATTTATGCTTTTGTGGTTGCACAACGACAAGCTTTGCTTTCGCTTTGCTTGGTAGTATAGATGCAGGCCTACCTTACTGCTTCCCTCAAAAGTGGTAAGGTGGCGAGGTCTTGAGGGTGAGCGCTACAGTCGTGTAGATCCTCAAGGCAAGTCTGATGGGTTCACCTTCACGTGGTTGCCGCCCTGTTATTGGTCTAATTCCGTAAGAAATAGACGCAACAGAAACCACCAGGCGCTTTTCAACCTAACCATGACCCTCTGTGACCGAGTGGTTGTGGGCTCGGCCGTCACTAAACCCAGCTGGCGACGAGTAGGTAATCTGGTCACCTGCGCTAGGACCTGCGCAGTTGAGCGCCGTAAGCAGGGATGAAGGAGTCCTGGAGGGTTGAGCCGAGCGGCGCTGGTGGTAATGCGTCCGTGAGGCAACACGCCCTCTTCTCTTTCTTTCTTTCTTTCGTCCTTTTTGTACTAATGTTCACAAATAAAGTTTGATTTGATTTGATTTGATTTGGTCTGGATTTCAAGTGAAAGGGTGGCCCTACCCCATAGCCAGGGGTAGGGAAATGGCCATAGTGTCCCGTTAGAGGGCCACGGCGAGGGGCGGGAGGTTCGCGGAGGATGTTCTTGGACGGCCGATGCGGTGGGTGAAGGTCATTCTGACGGTGTAAGTGAGGGTTGATCAGTTCAGAAGGGACGGGCTTTAAGTCCCCTATGCCAACCCGATCAAACACCCGATGTCGCAGTGTAAGCCAGCCTCACGCCCCTATATCTCGACGGTACTCCTAACATTCGAGCTAGTTTGTAGCAAGACGTTCCCAGGTGCGGGTGCCACGGAGGGTGGGAAGCCGGATAGATGAAGTTTTACATACACAGACATGGACAAATCAAGCCCATCTGACACCACACACACAAACACCTAACACGCACACAACAACCACACATACACATACACCCGCCACACACACGAATAAACGCCCCACACAAACTCACAGGCACACTGCACACACACACACCGGAGTGGAGGCGAAAGCCAAGGATACTCCCAAGGGGGGTGCTTGCTGCACCTCTCTAACCCCCGGACGCTCTGCTGCCAAAGCAGCGAGCTCCAGTGCGGGTACCGGTCCGGCAGTGGCGAGAACCGCTGCCAAGACCAAAACCAAGTCCCGTAACAAACGAAGGACACCGGCGCTGCTCGGGACCAGCAGCGCTCCTTCCTCTCTTTCAGGCGCAGAACCCCCACGACGGTTCACTCCGGTGGCCGGGCTCCCCTAATACATCCTCCTCCGCCTTTCGTCGCACTAGCCGCTCCCCCCCCAGCTGGCCGTCACTGGTCAACCGGTGGAGACAAGCACCACAGGTGACGCGTTCGCGCTCGCCTGGTAGGTGCAGAGGAGCAGGCACAAACGCAGGAGGTGTACTATCCCCCCTCCTCTGGAATCTGGTGATAAATGATCTTATCACTAAACTCAACGTGAACCAATTCTATACAATAGGGTACGCCGACGACCTCGCCATCCTCATTTCGAGGAAAGTGACGGGGACAATCTGCAATCTCACTCAACAGGAGCTACGCATTGTTGAACGGTGGTGCTGAGAATTCGACCTCTCTGTGAACCCCACGAAAACAGAACTAGTCATGTTTACCCAAAAACGAACACTAGGCCCCATCGCTTACCCAAACTTTTCGATACAGAACTCCAGTTAGCCAACGAGGTCAAATACCTGGGAGTCATCCTGGACAGTAAGTTAAACTGGAGTAGTCATCTAGACAACAAAATAAACAGGGCCTGCATCACCTTTTGGCAATGCAGAAGGATGATAGGTAAGAAGTGGGGCATATCCCCTAAAATTATACTTTGGTTATACTGCGCGGTTATCCGACCCTTGATTACCTACGGGGCAGTAGACTGGTGGCCCCGCACCAGACTAGCCACAGCCTCCATCAAACTGCAACGCATGCAAAGGCTTGCCTGCATGGCGACCACAGGTTGCATGAGGACTACTCCGACCGCAGCCCTCGAAGCCATGTTAGGACTCCCACCGCTCCATCTGTTCATACAGCAGGAAGCGACGATGACGGCAGTACGCCCTAAAACACGTCAACTCTGGGTAAGAAGGTAACATAGCACACCGTGGTACTGGAGGGATTCTATAATGAGTTCCCCCTGGCAAAAGCAATAAAAGATCGGATACCCAAACAGTTCGTATTCGATAAAAAATACAAAATCCAACTCCATGAGGACCACCGCCGCGAGAGATTAAGCCCTGCAGAACTTCGGATCTTCACGGATGGATCTAAAACAGGTACTGGCACTGGAGCTGGAGTCTTCTCGGAGGATCTCTACATCCATATAGCCACGCCACTGGGGGCCCACAACACGGTATTTCAGGCAGAATGCATGGTAATTTCTCTGGCGGCATCAGCCATGTCAGCCAGGGGTTGTGGACCACTCTATTCCCATATTCTGAGACAGCATGGCTGTACTGCTGGCACCAAACAACCATATAGTCAACTCTGGGTTAATACACGAGTGTCGTCAACGCCTGAACCAGGTTGCTAATCTCAATAATATAACCATCGAATGGATCAAAGGACACAGCGATTTCCGAGGCAATGATGCTGCGGACGAACTCGCTAGAAGGGGATCAAGCATGGCAGCAATGGGACACAAACCCATTGTGCCACTCCCTTTCGGGTATCTACGCACACTGGTAAGGAAACGAACCAGAGAAAAACACCACAAGCTGTGGCTGGACCATGGCGAGTGCAGGCAGGCCAAGGAAGCACTTCCTACTATCGATGGCCGCCTCACAAAACGCCCCCTGTGCCAAGCCTGCATGGAGGAAGACGAAACAGCAGCCCACGTGCTTCTGCATTGCCCAGTGGTTGCAACATACAGGGCAAAGTACTTCGGTAACTCTGGTACTCCCCGCGAGATTGTCAGCAACATCAAGGTGCTGCTGGCCTTTCTCGGGGAGATAGGGTGGATCGAATAAATTTCCCACCCGCACGCAAAATACGCGCTTTGACGTGGAGTTGCAGACACCAGCCCGTTATACAATACAATACCTCAAGATGCCTTCGTTGCTTTACGCTTAAACTGAATTAGGTATTAAGTCATAATAAGTAATTGAAAGCCAGACATGAAGTCAAAATTTATTTTGGTCCTGCTGAGGTGTTATAGAAAAACCAGAGTATCGATGCTCACAGACCAATTTTCCGTAATCACTTTCACACCAAAATGCACCTTATTCTGAAGAACAATGGACCATTTACGATATTATAAACAACCGGCTAAGTAGGACTTGCGCATGAAGGGTTCCGTATCATCGTAGTAGGGGAGCCCCAAAGATGACCTATTTTGAAAAACAACATTAAATTAACGTTTTAAACTCTATTTCTCTGACTTGCTACCTTTAATTCAACTAGACCTCCTACATTTTTCAGGATAAAGCAACATTTTGAAACATTTTATATCATTATTTTTTTTAGGCTACTGTTTTTTTATTTTACTAATCTATTATTTCATTCGTTTTTAGACAGCCATTTATTTATTGCTGCGCCTGCCGTCATCACGTCAAAGACGGTTATCACTAGAAACTAGGGCTGTCTTCGTCTCAAATAGTGACACAGCTTGATGCTGAGCGTGTTACACATCGGTGTAAGAGGGGGATCGCTTATTACGCATCGGTGTAATAGAAGGAACGCTGACTGCAACTGCTCCCTTTCTGCGCATCACAACCCCGGCCAATACGAGGCGCCGACTTAGCAAATGCCTCACTAAATCACGCCACCCTAATTTCGCAATAGTTTCATGCATCTGCGCAATTAATTAGCTTATAAAAATATTCATTCTTGGTACACACATCGACCAGTTATCATAATAAATCAAATATATGATTAAAATATCTTAAGACTTGGCTTTTTCTGCATCCTCCAGCTCCAGTTCACATATTTGGCCCAGTAAATAAATCGATGGGGGTCGATTTTGTGCCTGGATCAATCGTGACTACGGAATGGCATTGGCTTTGACACGAAATGTGAAACACCGCTCATTGGTTTGCGGTTTAAATTTGGCGATCGAGGCATACAATTTGAACTGACCTCTCTGCCTATCCGTTCGAATGCAAATATCGCGGTGATGACGTACTATGATTGAATTTTCATTCTTTTGAAAATATTTTGAATTGGCTAGAATTGTACTAATTGTTGTCCGTTATCTGACACAATGATTTTGAGAATTCATTGCCTAGAGAATATATTCTTTAATTTCGAAATGACTTCATTTTATGTCAATGATTTCAATTTAACACAAATACTATGCTATAGTATTCAATAACCAATAAAAATAAGCCATTTCTTTAACATTTCATACCTCATACTTTTCGGTATCACTATACAATTACCTTTCCAAACCAAATCATGCAACACTGACAGGTCATGATTTTAGATCCACTACGGGTTTAAATCATTATTAAGAGCGCTTGTACAGAAAGTTGGCAACTTCGCAAATAGCTGTCAAATATTTAACTGTTTTAATTAATTTGGCAATATTTTTTTCTGTATGAAAAATAAGAAATATGGTAGTAGCTAGTAAACTAAAGTATTGTTTATGAAATGCAATAAGTAGTATCGTAACACCGAATATTTAGTTTTAGACGTAAAAAAGTATTTGGAAACTTTCCAAATGCCTTTTTTACACCTAAAACGGTAAGAACATCAAATTCAGTGTTTTAATTGCAATTCATTGTTAATTTTCTAGTTCAAATTAATTTAAACAGGTAAATATTTGACAGCTATTTGCGACGTTGCCAACTTTCTGTACAAGCGCTCTTAAGTTGTTGTTTGTGTTCTGGCCAACCCTGCTGTTTACGCTTCATTAATTGTTGTAGCTCACTATCTAAACATGTAAATTATTGTAATTGTACAAAATGCGTATCCATTAGGAGATTGCATGCTATTACCGCGCACACCCGAGCCTTGGCGCAGATCCACACTCTGACAAGAAACCGGTTCCGCCGCGCGCGACAGAGTATCTGCTATGTATATAAGTACATTACTGGTATACTAAATTGAATGAATACAATTGTTAACGTAATAACATGCGCTGGATACGCAAAGATACCCAAAGTTGACAGCAGAGAATGCGTCTGGTATTAAGTCCACCTCTGTGCATTTGTGCTCGTAAAGTATAAAATAAATAAATAGATACATACCTTCGACATTGCCTAATAAGGATGCAAGTTCCTGTGCTGTCTCTTGCGTATCCCTCCGTAAATATAAAAAATAGTGGCCCGCCGGTGTCGGGAGCAGGGTCCAAGCTGCCGGTGGTTAGAGCTCCAAAGACGCGAACCTCCTCACAATGCGAGGCGTATCGAGGAGTACCGCCTTCTGAATCAGGCCCTTGATCCGACCTCCTAAGGAGAGCCTCAGAAGATAGTCGTCGAGGCTCAAAGGATAGTTGGCAGTCACGACAATCAATAATTATTATTTTATTATTCCCTTTATTATTATAAAAGTATTTAAAAATATATAAAAATGGTAGCCCACCGGTATCGGGAACAGAAAGAAGAAGAGAAGAAATTTTCCCTATTGTCTTCAAAACGAGAAAAAAAACGGTGTCGCTCTTGTGGTCTTGTGGTCCGCATTACTCACATCATCATTCATTACCCATTGTTTGACTTTATTGTACTCTTTAAACAAATACTTGCTTCTTTATGTCGACTCATATAAATACGGAAGTCTATCTGTCTGTCTGTTATATTTTCACACCTTAAAGGCTGAACGGATTTCCATGCTTGGCATAAAGGTAGACCGTGACCTGTAAAGGACCCTTTTGATCACAGGAATACCTCCGTTCTCGTTGCGTAACATGGAACCGTCTTTCTTGCGCAATTCAACCCGTTGCGACCTGCCGGTCAGGTAGCTTTCAAACCAACCCGTCGCCCGCCTATCAAAACCGTAATACGACAGTTTGGACAGTAGTAAAGGAATATTTATAGAGTCGAACGCACGCGAATAGCCGAGCAATACCAGGATAGATCCCTCACCACGGTCCCGAGCTTCCAAGATGTTACCCAACACATCTGCCAAGGCAGTTGCGGTTCCGCGCCCCTTTCTAAAACCCGACTGCAGTTCAGGCAGCATACCATGCGCCTCGAGAAAATCGGTGACCTGTAAATATACCACCCTCTCCAACACCTTGGATAAACATGGCAATATGCTTATGGGGCGAAGATCTTTGTAGCTTTGTGGGTTATTATTTTTTGGAAGAGGCCGAACAATTGCATTTCGCCACAAAACAGGAAATACATTGGATGTTATGGATCTGTTTATTATCTCTGTAATTGTATTTAATGATTGCGGAAGTGTGAGGGCTAACATGTCTCTCGATATACCGTCTATCCCTTGCGCATTTGTGGATATTTTATTTATTATATTTAGAACTGTTTGCGGGTCTGTTGGCATTATTTTAAAATTGGCGGACCCAAAACGGTTACATTTAAAAAAGTTTTCTTGAGTGGTGTTAACATTAGGGTTACCCGGAACATCTAGAAAAGCCGAATTTATACCGTTTGGGTCGTCAAATGGTTCTAAGAGCACATCTTCGTTCTTACTCACTGGAAGCACGTGTTTTTTTATATTATGCCATAGAGATTTTGAGTCGCTTATGTTGTCATTTATATATTTCGTAAAGAATGCTCTTTTCTCATTTAATAAACCAACTGTTGCTTGGTGCTTAAGGTCTAGGTAATAACGTTTGTGTGCTTCCAGTTTGGTTTGACGATATCGATAGCGGGCCTCATTTCTTAACTTAAACATTAAATTGATGATGTCAGTTATCCATGGTGTTGGTTGCGCCTTGAATACCTTGGTTTTCAAAGGTGCATGCGCATTGAAAAGCTTAATTACGTGTTTATTAAAGGAGTGGACCATGTCATTAACGTCCTGTAGGTCGCAGATTGAATCCCATGGGATGGCCTCCAGATCCCTCCTGAAATCATCAGCCGATATGTCTCTAAGCGCGCGATATGTCACCTTTTTACATAAAGGTTTCTCTTTTTTAAAAACAATTTCGCATTGTACAAACGAGTGATGACCGAGCTCCGCTATATGGTTCACAGCAACGTCCCGATACCGCGCGTCCGCACATATCACATCGATCAGGGTAGCGCTTTCCCCTACAAAGTGCGTAGGCGTGAGTACTATTTGTTCCAAGTTACAATAATTTAGAAATTCAGTGAGCTTTTTTGTTTTTGAATTATTTGAGTCAAGCATATTTACATTAAAATCGCCTAGTAAAATAATATTGTCGTACGGGGCCAGTGCACAGATGCTGTCCGTGATCGCATCTAGGAATATATTTAAATCTAACCAAGGAGGCCGGTATGCGGTTCCTATCAGCAACTTCTTTTTTTTGGCGGTTATATTCAACCACATTTGTTCCACCTGAGAATGATGCGGGTGAGCTCTGATTCGAACGCTGGTTCCGGTTTTGACATAAAACGCGACTCCTCCCCCGCGCCCCGCACGGATTGAATCCGGGCGTGGTCTATGACGTAACTGATACCCAGGAACCACTGGCGCCCGGCCTTCTTCCCCCTCGCGCAACCACGTCTCATTAATTGCCATCACGTCGACTGAATGATGGTTCATAGTAATAATAAACTCATCATGATTTGTCGATAATGAACCTGCGTTCAGTAATCCAAATTTAATGTGTTTATTTCGCAACATTGCTTATGTAAAAAGTATGGTTAGACACATATAGAATACGGTTCGAGCGAGACAAACCGGGTAGGTACGAAACATGTGAGTAATAAAAGTACATACCATAAAAAAATAAAGTATTAGCAAAAAAAGGGTACAGCAAAGTAATACAATGATGAATTAAAATAGTTATGAAGTAATGCTGAAAATATCCGTACGTTACATTAATAACAGTTGCCCACCTGCTCCTCCTACAGTCAAGGCATGCAGTGCCAAACATTGCACGACAACAAAAAACAAAGAAAAAGTGACTCGACCATACAAACAATACAGAACTTAGTACCATAACGAGACCAAACAAAATATTTTTAAAACTAGTTCTGAAGGATATTATTGGCGTCCGTTCCAAAGACCTCCCCCGTAGGTCTCCCTCAGTGCGCACGAGTCTAGCTTTATCACCGGCCTTACGGCGGGCAAGGATACGACCA
Source organism: Noctua fimbriata (assembly GCA_905163415.1). NCBI lineage: Eukaryota > Metazoa > Arthropoda > Insecta > Lepidoptera > Noctuidae > Noctua > Noctua fimbriata. Next base: position 14,831,893 of record LR990925.1, on the reverse strand, counting down.
TGCTTTGTCCATACAAATTGCCAGCCGAGGCGTTGGCCTGCCTCCCGTGCTCGCCGAAATAACTGCCGGTTTAGCTTTGTTAGGCGTTCGTTTAGGTAGTACCTACTTGGTGGACCGGTCATTTCGAGATCCGCGGTGTTAGCCCCTCGCCGTACTCTCGCGGCTCGCAGCAGCTGGTCGCGCAGGTCGCGGCGTACAAGGCGCACAACCACTGTACGCGGTCGGGTCTCCACTGGGCCCGCGGCGCTCGTGGCGTTCACCTGTCTGCCACCCATACGGTCCACGCTCACTATGTCACGATCTTCCACGCTTACGCCTAGCTTTGTCGCTATAAGCTTCACCGTATGTGAAAGGTTTTCCGATGCCAGTTCCGGCAGATTTGAGATTTCCAGGTCACTTGAAAATAGCTGCTGGTCCCGGTCATTCAGTTCGCGCTTTAATTGAGCAACTTCCTCGACCGCTCCCCAGCCATTCATGGTCGTTATTTTCTGCTCCAGAGTGACCAATCTGTTTTCCATGTCTTCAAACGCCCCCCTCATGTGGTCTCTGTCAGCCTGCAGCTGAGCTAGGTCTGTGCGAAGACTCTGAAACTCGCAATGGAATTCCTTCTGCATTACTTGCAACTCCTCTTTCAAAGACACTTCTTCTACCCGTCATTGCGATATTTATTTATGTTCTGGATCATACCTGGGAACCTTCTAGTTACGGAAAAATTGGAGGTTAAAAGAAAGCTTTCGGACTTCCGTACATCGCGATGATGAACATTCTCAATTAAGTAATTCTTCATAGCGTACCTTCTGACTCACGTAAGTCGTACTTTCATACTTTATGTAAACGGTTCATCGGTATTTTAAGCTTCGTAGTACAGTGATACAGTCTATGACTACCTACCTAATTTACTTTAAGCGTAAATCAACCTACTTTGGAGAAAGATGGTACAAAACTGTGGATGGTACTGTAAAGCCAGTTCAATCCTGGGTTGGAGGTCGAAGGCACTTGAGGTAACATTTAATTTATAGGCAACACATTCCTTGACCCCCAAGATCCAGAATAAACTACTAACCTCGTGAAAGCCGAAAAAGATAAGCAAATCAAGTATCTTGACTTGGCTCGCGAGGTTGTCGACACGTGGGACGTGAGCTCAGCCATCAATGTGCCGATAGTAGTCAACCAATGGCTTAATTGCCAAAAGCCTCGACAAATACCTGAGGAGGCTGTCGTTAGGCAGCTGAATCAAGGGCTTGATTCAGAAAGCGGTACTCCTGGACAAGGCGCGTATTGTTAGAAGGTTCCTCTCTATGGAGCCCTGATCGCCGGTAGCTTGGACCCTGCTCCCGACACCGGCGGGCCGCTATTTTTTATATTTTCAAAAATGTTGAAAATGTGTTAATGAATAAAGGCTAAAATAATATAATGATTTAAAACTTTATATTGTTGATTTTGTCGCCTGGTTCATTGTTTCTTAACACCGTCCGATTAGTATAGGATGGTACTATATAAAATAAACGATGGCACTATATAGAGAAAACCGATCAAGTCTCTAATAAGGTATATCTCACGACTTGAATCATGAAGACGTTGATTTTATTCGTGTTGGCCTGTACTGTTGTGTTGAGTGTCGAAGGGATAGGCAAAAGCTGATAGTTTTTGTATATGATTATATTATGTAGACGTATTATTGTATGGACTCCCTCGTTGGGCTAGTGGTCGGAAGCTCGACTGCTGAACATTAGGTCCTGGGTTCGATTCCCTGGTTGGGCCAAGTGTTATTGAGTTTTTCCGTCTGAAATTTCTCAGTAGCAGCTACGGACTCTGAATTTGTGCCCGGTTGATGGCAATAGGCTCGCCCCCTTTTACATAAGACTTAAACATAACTGACAAAATGTGGGTGTACTATTTATTAGATGCAATTCTGCCTAATCCTTCGGGGAACACAGGCGTGGTGTTATATTATGTAGTTATTTTATTACATTTCTAGTTATTCAGTATTTTACTTTTTAATAAATATCTTAATACTAGCACGTGCAAAACTCGTCACTGTTTCCGGTGTATTCCCGCTGACCCCACCTGCCACGGCCCCACTCGTGGGGCCAACGGGAAAAATCAAAACCGTCGTATCCTTGGCCCCACAACCCTGCCCCACTACCTTGAGATCAGAAAAATCATCATCATTATCATCATTTTCATTTTATCTGTGGGCCTCAGTTGCCTGACAATAAAATTATTGATTGTTTGAAAATTAAGGAATGGAACAAACTTTAATGATGTCAGTGGGAATTAATAGACATTCCGATCGATGCAGTACGACAGCTCTGATCACGGTCGTATATTTTACCTGGCAACAAACGGGAAAAAAGTTCCAGTTTGTTTCCAGTGAGGCATATAATATGACTCATATGTTCCCCTAGAAAGTACCAGGCTGGCATGAGCTCAAGGTAGTGTGCATTTTAACAAATCCGGGTATAGGTTCGGTCTTCGCGTAATAAATACCTTCTTAGATTCATGCCAGCTTAGTACTGTTCGTAAGGTTACTACTGCTCATAACTAGCCCAACTGTACTAACACTACTCGATCCCATGCAATGTTTTTGAGTGATAAGTTACTCAAAAATACGGTGGGGCCAACGGGAACAATTTTTCATTATTACTAGTGGGGCCACGGGCGGTGGGGCCAACGGGAATACACTCTGTTTCCGGGTCACTTACCGGTATAAACGCTTTGACGCTACACGCTCAAGCGGGCACGATTACTACTACACGAATACACCACCTTACATGTGTGCGTGTCGTACTCGCCATCCCGTCGCGCGTCGCTCCGCAAGTCACGTCGCGGTAGGTCGTGGCGGGCTCTAAACAACTTACGTTCTTCCTTTTGTAGTCTTCACAGTCGTGTCGCAAGATGCCTGTTGCTTGAGCGTGTAGGCCGTAGGCAAGAGCTTAGCGTATAAAAACAAAATTCTTCAGAACTTATTCACCATATTTACAGGACCAATAAACTGTACACGCCCGAATGAGGAATATGCATGTGGAAGTGCTTGCCAAACGAAGTGTGCCACACTTGGACAGCCTTGCACCATCATCAATATTCGCTGTAACGATGCGTGTTACTGCATTGCGGGATATGCAAGAGACAGCTCAGGAACTTGCATCCCTATTAGGCAATGTCGAAGGTATGTTTCTATTTATTTATTTTATACTTTACGAGTACAAATGCACAGAGGTTGACTTAATGCTAGACGCATTCTCTGCATCAACTTTGGGTATATGTGGGCAAGATATCGGATTTGGATTGAGTTGAGATGTGAAGTGAGCTCAGGAATTTTAGCATCCTGCTTCGGATATATTACATTTTTTGATAATACATAGTGCGAACGGGGGGGGGGGGCTTACCTTTTTGAGTACCACACACACACCACTTTGCACCCTAGGTATCATGCCACTGAAGGTAGAAAATAATCCACATTTCTTAATTTCCAGATCTTAATCAAAATTAACTCCAGGAAGTGGTGAAGGGTATTTGGAAGCCGACATTTGTGAATGAAAAATAATCATAATATATAAATGGTAATGGTTTGTTGGCAACAAATAAATATTTTACAATTACTTAATCTCTTTCATTCATTGCGCTAACGATGTTTATAACTGCTCATCACTTAGTTATTTTCATAATTATGTGCAAGAAAAAACATTCAAATTGACCTGTTATTAGGTTCCTTTGCCTTCAAGGTTTTAATCGTGCAGGTAACCACTTTCTTTTAGAACCACAATAAGATAACGGAAAGTAATTCAACAAAAAAATATTGCATTAAAGTTACGAGACAATATAATCCACAAAAAAAGAGAAAGAATAAGAAAAAAAAGTAAATGTAAGAATCTATAAAACTAACTAGATAAATATTAAACTTCTGTCACTTACGGGACATCTTCGGTGATTGTTCATTATTTTGAGCTCCCGATATTTCGACGCTGTTGCAAGCGCCATGACCTCGGGATGACTGGAGAATGCACGGATGGAAAATAAATTGTTAAAATTAGGTAGTACGCATACAAAGTGTTTTTTTTTTGCGAACCCCATAATGTGGTACCTATGTCATTGGATAGGTCTTAAAAAAATATTGCGAGTTTGTTCATTTAATTGTTCGGTTAAAGGATTTTTTTGTGAAAAGTGCTAATTTTTGTTAGACTCAAGTGTCAAAACTGTATCATGAAAAATCACAAAGTTACAGGCTTGTTCTGTTACCTAGTTGCCCGCGCAAAATCGTGGTCACCACGCAGCGCGCGCCTCCAGCGTCGTCTTGAGCTCATTGATAATAATAATTTGGCAGTAGGTACCTAAATTATTGCGATAGGTACTCAAAGTCACTCGGTGTCCAACTTTTAACTTTTTTTAATATTTTTGGAAAAAAATATAACATGGTTTAAAAATTATTGGAATCGATTCAGTTACTTATTCTGAACAAACTATATTCAGGTTTCGCATATACTAAAAATAATGTTGTATAACAAAATTAAAAAAAACTATCACAGCTAAGTAGGCTTTACAAGTTTACGAGTAACAGTCGACTAACTTATAAAATGTACTTGGATAACATATTTTCCTAAACAGGAAAAGCACACAGGCAGCACAGGTTTTTCAACTGCAAATGTAAGTTTTATTTTTTTTATTTGTACAATAAAAATCATCGTTCGGAGGCAAATCCGCGTATTTTGATGGACAATTACGGAAACGTACATTGTGCGTTGTCCGACACGCACTTGGCCGGTTTTTTCTGTCTATACTTGTATAATAAAAACAAGTCATTGTCGTCTTCTTCCACTTCTAATAAAAGATACAAGAGTAAATCGCGATCGCTACTCCCAAACACGTCAGACATCTTTGCTCCAATATGTCGCAGCGTCACGTCGTCTGCTGCTGCTGTGTGCAGTCGGCTAAGAACTCGTAACTTTATTTTTATTTTTATTTTATTTATTAGGGAAAACAAACAATTACACATTAAGGATAAAAAAAAAATAAGATACAACAATAATACAAATGTGAAATCAACCACGTTCTCCACAGATAAACAATGAGACAATATGGTAAATAACAAAACAAAAAAGCAAAAAAGATAAATACAAATAGTGAAGCATCAACAACACCAACAATGAAGCTCTTAATAGTGTTGCTCAATGAAATTACAAATTCAAAGTCACATTAGTTTTGCAATAAATCAAGCAACATTTGTCTAAACCTTCCCTGGAGTAAAGCAAACAGATCTAAGCTGCAGAAATTCTTATTATAATTGCTCGTAAGGCGACGAATAGGTGCACGCAAGTCGGCATTCGTATGACTGGTAGTAGTGGCAAATACAGGTCGTGCCCGCACCTGTCGTCCCTGGCATGTCCTGGGAACTATATAACATAGCCTGTTACTAATATCTAAGCAATCATACAAGTTATTGCATAAGTCATACAAAAATTTGGTTTCAAGATAAGTACGCCTTGAACTCAAGGAAAGCAGATTGTACTTTTTAATTAGCTCACTATAAGAGAGATAACAACTCTTTAAGCAACGGTAATGCATAGACTTCAGAAATTTGCGCTGTATGCTTTCTATACACTCACTGTATTTATTGTAGTAGGGGTTCCACACAGGCACTGCATACTCCAATTGTGACCTCACCAGTGATCGATACAAATATAAATATGTACTAGGCTGCTTAAATTCCGTGGCTGATCTCATCACAAAGCCGTACATGCGATAAGCATTATTGATGATTTTATCTACATGTGCGTCTAAATGCAGTTTATCATCCAGTAATACTCCCAAATCACGGATCAAACTCTCCCTTGCCAGAGTTACACTATGTATTGCATAGGGATATTTAAATATATTTTTATTCTTAGTAAAGCTAATACAATAACATTTAGAGATACTGAGTTGGAGTTTGTTCTCAGTGCAATAATCTGCAAGACGATTAAGATCTTCTTGAAGCAATTGACAGTCACGTGTAGTTTTTATGGGTCTAAAGATTTTAAGGTCATCAGCGTAAAGTAAATATTTTAAATTATAAAAGCATATGCCAATATCATTTATGAATATAATAAATAACAAAGGGCCCAGTATCGAGCCTTGGGGCACCCCTGTTGACACAAATATGGATTTGGAATGGAAACCATTAACTACCAGTTTTTGCGTTCTATTTGTAATATAAGAAGTAAACCAACGATACAAGTCCCCGCGAATTCCGTTGAATAAAAGAAATGAAATATCTCTAAAACTTTAAGGTTTTAGAGATATTTCATTTCTTGTAGGAGTAACATTTTACAGAATCTGGTTTCTCGGAAACCAATGTTTGTGGACCCGTAGAAAAAACGCAACTTAGTAGCTCTCAGTTTTTGCGTATTAGTGAATTAATAAAGTTTTCAAAAATATCTACAGTTTCCAAGTAATCATACATTTATTAAAAACCGAAAAAATATCTTAGCGCTTAAATGAACAAACGCATAAACCTACTGAAGACTGTTTTCGGTTCTTCTTGTTGTTCTTAATACGCATAAAAAGTTTAAAGACAAAGTATATACACGTTTTTGGATAATATTACTTCTAAAAAATAATAATAATAGTAATTATTAGTAATTTTCCTTACCAATTTTATTCCTCAGTGTACCCAGGCATAAAATGTATTTGAGAAAAGTTAAGAAGGTCATGAATATGTATGAAACCGAGGCTTTTTTGTGGTCATTCGAATTTGGTCGGATAACCAGTAATAGTAGTAGTTGTATAGTTGTAGTTTTGGATTTCGGTTAATACCTGCTAAAATACGAGATATTTGAAGCTGAAATTTTCAGGATATATACTTAACTAAGCACTTATATCTTCGTTCTATTAACTAACATCTTGGGTTGATTATATTTCTTGCATTTTCGCGTCAAAGCTATGACATTTTTAGTTTTTTTAGAAGTAATATTATCCAAAAACGTGTATATACTTTGTCTTTAAACTTTTAATGGGTTTAGGACAACAAGAAGAACCGAAAACAGTTTTCAGTGGGTTTATACGTTTGTTCACTTAAGTGCTAGATTTTTTTTTCGGTTTTTCTTAAATGTATGATCACTTGGAAACGGTAGATATTTTTGAAAACGTCATTGATTCACTAATACGCACATACTAAGAGCTACCAATTTGCGTTTTTTCTACGGGCCCATAATCATTGGTTTCCGAGAAACCAGAGTCTGCAACTCCAGCAGGAAATGAAATTTCTCTAAACAAAAACAAAAGATTTAGACGCACAAACTTTATTTTCGGCCCGCATTTATGCACACATATAAGCTACATATATACTATATTTACTATACTATATTTGTTGCTCGTCATTCGTTTAGAATTTTCCTGCTGGAAAAACGTTACCCCAGCGGGAATCGTATTTTTTTATGTTTTTTCCGAAACGACAGCACGCACTAATTTTATATTTGGTCCACATTTACAGCTCAGTGGACACTAAATATTGGTAAAACTCAATTCTTTGTAAAATACATTTTCTTGCTGGGGTAACGCACATGATTATAGAAGGGCGTTAAGAAGCAAGTGTTTAAGCAATAATTGAATGAAAATAAGAAGATCATCTTTGAAGTTATGCGACTAGCATTTAAAACTATACATTGTTGATTTTTTCGCTTGGTTCATTGTTTCTTAACACCGTCCGATTAGTAGGATGGTAGTATATAAAAGACACGATGGTAGTATATAGAGGAAACCGGTCAAGTCTCTAATAAGGTATATCTCACGACTTGAATCATGAAGACGTTGAGTTTATTCGTGTTGGCCTGTACTGTTGTGTTGAGTGTCGAAGGGATAGGCAAGTGCTGATAGTTTTTATATATTATTATGTAGATGTATTATTGTATGGACTCCCTCGTTGGACTAGTGGTCGGAAGCTCGACTGCTGAACATTAGGTCCTGGGTTCGATTCCCTGGTTGGGCCAAGTGTTATTGGGTTCAATATCAATAAGCTCAAGACGACGCTGGAGGCGCGGCCTGCGTGGTGACCGCGTTTTTGTGCGGACAACTAGGTAACAGAACAAGCTTATAACTTTGTGATTTTTCATGATACAGTTTTGAAATTTTGTATATAGATTCTTTACATAAAAATACTAGACACGTGTATCAGGTTTCGCATATACTAAAACTAATGTTGTATAATGTAGTTGTAGTATTGTATGGACTGCCTCGTTGGTCTAGTAGTCGCTCGACTGATGAGAATCAGGTCTGGGGTTCGATTCCCAGGTCGGGAAAAGTGTTATTGGGTTTTTCCGTCAGGAATTTCTCAGTAGCAGCTACGGAGTCTGGATTTGTGCCCGGTTGATGGCAATAGGGTCGACCCCTATTACGTAAGACTTAAACATAACTGACGAAATGTGGATGTACTATTAGGTGCAACTCTGCCTAACCCTTCGTAGAACACAGGCGTGGTGTTATATTATGTAGTTATTTTATTACATTTCTAGTTAATCAGTATTTTACTTTTAAATAGACGTGCAAACTTGTCACTGTTTCCGGGTCACTTAGGCGGTGTAAACGCTTTGACCACAGTATACAGTGTTGTGCAAAGCAGCGGTGGCTCAGTGGTGGCAGCTCCGGTTTACGAATAGGAAGTCGTGGGTTTGAACCCAGGCAGGCACATTACTTTGTGTAATTTATTTCATGATCACTGCTCTCAAAAACAAACACCGTGAGGAAACCGGCATGTAGTCGAACCAAAAATACGAAGGCATGTGACATCTACCAACCCGCACTGGGCCCGCATGTTGGATTATAGCCCATTCCCTCTCTTAGAGAGAACTATCTTTCAAACATTGTTTTATTTCTGGTGTAGTTACCTACATCCCCTGCAGACACTGAACCCATGCAAATTCACCCCATAGACCCTCATAAGACTGTCAATAGACGTCCTTATAGGTTGAACCCTGAGGAGCGACAGGTCGTACGAAGTAAAATCGATGAATCGCTTAAGGCCAATATAATTTGCTGTAGTTCATCACCGTTTGCGAGTCCTATCCTTCTCGTTAAAAAGAAGGATGGTACAGATAGGATGTGTGTGGACTACCGCGTACCAAATGATAATACAGTACCTGACCGTTTTCCACTACCGCTTATCTCTGACCAAATAGCTAGGTTGCATGGAGGCCATTTCTCTACAACTTTAGATTTGGCGTCGGGTTTTCACGAAGTCCACATTTCAACTGAATCTATAAAGCGGACAGCTTCTGAGACGCTCGACGGACAATTTGAATATCTGACCATGTCATTCGGACTTAGAAACGCCCCTTCGGTGTTTCAGCGAGCTCTAATTCACGCGCTTGGGGACTTGGTGAATACTTACGTTGTAGGGTATATGGATGACGTGCTCATCGTTGCAGAAAATGTCAACGAGGCACTTGAGCAACTTCAGGTAGTAGTAGTACTCAGGGTCCTTACTAAGAAAGGGTTTTCTCTTAACCGTTTGACTTCTTTACCGCCACCCCAGACTGTGACGCAATCGCGTCAATTTATTGGTTTAGCGTCATATTTTCTTCAGTTCGTAGCAAAATTTTCTCAGATAGCCCCGCTATATGCCTTGACCTCTGGCAATGGTCGGATCTAATGGAAATCTGAGTATGAGACCATAAGACAGCAGGTAATTTCTATTCTAACTAGTGAGCCAGTAATATCGATTTACGATCCAGATCTAAAGACGGGGCTGCATACAGATGCGAGCGCTGTTGGATATGGAGCAGTTCTTATTCAGCTAAAAGAAGGTAAATCGCATGCTATGGCTTATTTCAGCAAGCGCACAAATGGTGCGGAGTCCAAGTATCACTCGTACGAGTTGGAAACTCTCGCAGTCGTCAACGCTGTAAAACATTTCCGACATTACTTGCATGGTCTCAAATTTGACGTGGTGACCGATTGCAGTTCATTGCAGTCCACCCGTAAGAAAACAGACTTAACGCCACGTGTTCACAGATGGTGGGCATTCCTACAAGCCTTTGACTTCGACATTGTTCATCGTATTGGTAAGCGAATATCGAGAATTTAGCCGAACTTAATGACAGCTGGCTAATTGCGGGAAAGCAGAAGGATGGGGAGCTTTCAAAACTCGTGTCTGACTTGAAGATGGAAAGCTAGGAAGCTTTGCTTGATGTGGCTAAGAGCTACGAGCTTCGGGCAAGTGTTCTGCATCACAAAATTCAGTGACGTGGTAAGACTCTGTGCTTGCCAATAATTCCGTCCGAACGTTCCGGTGGTCCGTTGTCAACAATGTACACGAAGGTTTGCAGTATTTGGGATGGGAGAAAACCGTAGAAAAGATTTACGAACTATGTTTCGGCAAAATGACGAGGTTTGTACGAAAGTTCGTAGACAGCTGTGCCACGTGCAAAATTTCTAAGTCACACCTGGAGTGTGACTTAGAAATTTTTCAAAGTACAGTCAGAAATGCATCCCATTCCTAAGGTAGCTATACCCTGACACACCATACATATTGACCCCACGGGAAAACTAAGCAGCAAGAATGACGCAAGCTAGCCCATTGGAACTTCTCATTGGGAAGGTTGGGAGGCCTTTAGATGTCTTACCAGTGGTTGATGACGACCCCGAGATTGACATTGAGCAAGTCAGGTTACAGGCTTTGGAGAATATGGAGAAAGGCTCAGCTTACGATACCAAAGCTAAACTAAAACCGTTTACTATTGGAGACTTTGTACTGCCGCAGAACGAAACCAAACGAAGCTCGATCCTAAGTACCAAGGGCCTTTCAAAGTGATAGAGGTACTAGAAGGAGATCGGTACGTACTTAAAGCTCTCAATTAGAATCGGACATACAAGTACAGCGACAATTTTAACGACAAAGAATGACGAGACGAGACCGGCTGATGATGACGGTGTTAGACCTTAAGTGAGAGGATGCAAATGTAGTATGCAAGTGACTCAGATTGCATACATTCTAATGCTGTTCGTGGCTGCACACCTAAGTGTTTACTTAAGACCTACGTCCAGCATGGCGATGTAGGCAATCGCCAAAGGTGCTAAATAAAAGCAATGTATTGTCTTGAGGTTGGGTACCGGATGGAGGTCCCAAAGTTGCCGGATGGAGGCAATGCGATGTGTTGAAGTCGGCTACCGGATGGAGGTCCCGCTAGTTGCCAGATGGAGGCAATGCGATGTGTGTCGAATTCGGGTATCGGATGAAGGTCCCGCTAGTTTGCCGGATAGAGGCAATGTGTTGTATTTGACGAAGCTGAGTACCGAACAAAGCATTGCATACTAGATTTGGTCGGAAGGTTTCATGAATTGGTTCGAAATCTCGTATCCATTTTGCCGGTTTTCAGCAAGGTATTTGAATAAGTGATGCTAAATCAAATGCTCAATCATTTTAATCGAAATGACATCCTACATGATCAACAATATGGCTTCACCAAAGGTCGTTGCACTACTGTGTGGTGTCAGTTTGCTAAAGCACATCTTCAATGGGAAGAGGCAAAGGATGCATTAGGCATCTTTTACGACTTATCCAAGGCATTTTAATTGTGTGTATCACGACACACTGTTGCTGAACTTGAGCATTACGGACTGGGGAAACAAGCACTTAGCTTAGTAAAATAATATTTAAATGATCGAATGCAACAAGTACAAATAAATGGCGTAAATTTATTAGGATTAAGAGTAAAAATGGGGGTACCGCAAGGCTCAATATTGGGTCCATTCCTTTTTCTAGTATATATAAATGATTTACCTCATTTACTGTAAAGTCGACCTGAAGTGATGTTATTTGCTGATGACACATCACTGATTTTTAAGGTTAACAGACGTGCACAAGAGTTTGACGACGTAAATAACGCTATTTATTTATTTATTTATTTATTTGGCTCACCAACAATTGAATACACTGCAAACATATGAGATACATTCAATAGAGTCACAGACAAGTATATCAACCTCTTACAGGTAAGCACATCATGCACTACTTATTTGTCGTTGGTACTCACCGCACACAACTATGGTTTTTAAATACATAATTTAAGTTAAATTAAAATCAAATAAAATGAAAATCACAATCAGCATCAAAATTAAAATAGAAATTAAAGTCAAAATCAAATCCATATCAAAATCAAAAACAAAATCATAATTAAAATTAAAATCAAAATCAAAATTAAAATCAAAATCAAAATTAAAAACAAAAACAAAATTTAAATCAAAATCATAATTGAAATCAAAATTAAAATCAGAATCAAAATCAAATCAAATTCAAAATTAAACATTAAAATTAAAAATTAAAAAATAAAATTAAAAATCAAAATTCAAATTCAAATCAAAATTTAAATAAAAAAAACAAAATCAAAATTAAAATCAAGAGACAAAAAATTATCACTAAAATTATTTTACAGGTTTTTATAAATAATGCTTTTGAACCTACCAAGTGAGTCAGAGTGCACATCTACGAGATCACTGCAGCTATTTAATAGTTTACATAGGCGGGGGATAGGCGAATTAGCACCAAGTACGGTTCTGCGAAGAGGAGGACGCAAGGGGGTAACAGGAGCTCGTGGGCTTTTCGTGGGCACACGGAATTTGATCCTGCTCAATAATTGGGGACAGTCAATTTTATGTCGCAAAATTTTAAATAAAAATGACGAATCCAGTAAATCTCTCCTCTTCTGTAGGGATATCATTTTGAAATGCAATAGTCTCTCTTTATATGATATTTTCTTTTTTGCTATCCCGGAAGAGTATGCTAAATGCCACAGAAATCGTTTTTGAACCCTTTCCAATCTCAGTGCGTGGGTGGCATAGTGAGGTCTCCACACCGTGCTGCAATATTCTAACGAGCTACGGACCAGACTATTATAAAGCAGAATTTTAGTTTTATGGCGTCGAAAACAGGTAACATTTCTAATGACAAACCCAAGCATTCTTGAGGCTTTTTTAACTACATTTTCAACGTGGGGTACAAATGTTAACTGCTTATCGAACAGAACTCCCAAGTCTCTTATCTGCTCCACCTCCTGCACCAAGTTACCACTAATGTAATAATCAGATCGTGTTAATTTTGTTTTTCTAGTGAATTTCACGTGGTAGCACTTGTTAATATTTAAGCTCATACCATTTTCATCACACCACTCCACTAACATGTCAATATCTTTCTGTAGCAACTTAATATCAAGGTCTGATTCGATTACTCTGCAAAACTTTAAATCGTCAGCATACAAGTAACACTCAGAGAATTTCAACTCGTTGGCGAGGTCATTACTAAATAGGTTAAATAAAACTGGGCCAACATGTGATCCTTGTGGGACGCCAGATGTAACCTTGTGGGAGCTTGATTGGTAGCCATTGAGGGCAACAAAGAAAGAACGACCGTCGAGATAAGAATTAAACCAATCAAGGAGGGAGCCAGTGATGCCGTAAGCAGCTAACTTATGAAGGAGTATATTATGAGGGACGCGATCAAAGGCTCTGCTAAAATCGGTATATATCACGTCAACTTGTTTCCCAGAGTCAATAGCACTCGTTAGGGTCTCCATGAAAGTCACTAGGTTTGTGCACGTAGATCTTGAACTCACAAAGCCATGCTGGGCATCACTAAGGTAAAGCTTCAAATGAGACTGGATGTAGGGACAAATCAAGGATTCAAAAAGTTTGGCGAAGGTCGACAAAATTGAAATGGGTCTATAATTACCCACATAATTACGATCACTGCATTTATGAATAGGTACAACCTTTGCTACTCTCCAAAGCTTTGGGAACATGCCAGAGGTAAGTGATCGATTGAATATACGTGATAAAGGAGCTGCCAGAGGCGAAGCACACATGGAGACAAAATAAGGAGGGATTCCATCGGGTCCAGCGCCTTTTCGGCGATCCAGAGATTTCAATTTAGTGAGCACGGCATCAATCTCAATCGTTGGCGTTGTCAAAGGTAAACTATAAGCTAACATGTCCTGCATGTACTCAGAGGAACATGAATGATGAGTCACATTCTGTTGACTGTACATGGAAGAAAAGTGAGCAGCAAACATTTCTGAGATATTGTTGCCATCCGAAGACGATGTGATGCCGTCAGTCATTGCTAGGGGATATGAACTGGTACCACCTCGCTTTTCCTTGATGTAAGCCCAGAATCGTTTCGGATCCTTGGTTATTACAGTTTCTAGGTCGCTAACATATTTATTGTAACAGGAAGCAGCCATAACCGAGCACCGTTTACTCAACAGCTTCAGTTCAAGCTCATCCATGGGGTTTTTATATATTTTGTATCGCTGGCGTATCTTTTCCTTTTCTCTCAAGGTTCTTATTAAATTTTTATCGAACCAAGGAGGGTATGTCTTATTTTTACGGGTGAAAGGGGGATTTTGCATCTCTATAATATTTTTAATTTTATCGTAGAATATACTGAGCATATCATTCACATTCTGAGCGCCGTCAAATAAAAGGTCCCAATCGATCTCATTAAAGTGCTTGCATATAATATCATAATTTAACTTGTAAAAATTTAATCTCTTGTTACTATTATACGGAAGTCTTGTGTCTGTGTATGATTTTAAATTAATTTCAATTGGGGGATGCAAAGGGTCAATTATACTTAGGGGATTTAGAGCAGAACATAAGGTACCCGAAGTTAAGTTAGTCAACGCAAGGTCAAGTATGCGTCCTGACTTATTTGTTATATTGTTAAGTTGAGATAATTTGTTTATATGACTAAAATCAGTTAACAAGTGACCAATACCTGGTGCCATATAACCACTATCCAACTCACTTGCCGAGTTCCAATCAATATTACTTAAGTTAAAGTCACCAACTATACACGACTTCAAACCAGACTGTTCAAATATATTATTACAGGAGTCTAAGAAGTGTTCAAGGGTTGAATGAAGTAGAGGCGGAGGCAAATAAACTGCGCACACAGCTAGTTGACGAACAGACTTTGCAATCGAGATGTCTATGATAACCCACAAATCTTCACAATTACTTTCCCATTGAGTCATCCGTTTTGAATTTATTCCCTTGAGTACGGCAATCAGAACACCTCCTCCATCTTTTTTCCTGTTATCCCTATCTCGCCTATAGACTACATATCTGCTATCAAATAGCTCTGAGCTCATAACAGAATCATTTAACCAAGTCTCGGTTAATATTATAACATCGTAGTTTTCGCAACAAACTTGACGATAAAAATTATGACATTTAGTGCGTAAGCCTCTAGTGTTTTGGTAATATATCCTTAAATCCGAGAATGCTAATGAATTATATTTACTGTTACATTGACAAAAACCAGAATGAAATTAAAAAAAAAGAAGACGAAAAAATACAAATTAAACCAGCTCATTCAAACTGTCTTTATTCCTTATCAGAATGTGTTCTGATTCCTGTGTCTTCCGCATGAATATCCGACCGCCTCGTACCCAGACAAACTGATATCCGATTTCCTTGGCTTTGATTCTAGCGGCCGCATGGAGTGCCTTATTGGTAGTGGAGAGATGTTCTGTAATGTAGATCGGGGATTTAGGTCCAGAGTATCCCAAGTGTGTTGTATTCAGTTTGTTGCCTGGATTCGATTTATTAAATTTTATGGTGCCTGCGAGAAATTGGTCACGACTACGGGGGGAAGCAAGTTGTACTACCACGGCACGCGGGCGGGAATTGCTGGTATTTTGTTTAGCGACTCTTGTGCAATGCTTAATGTCGTGGTCTTGAATATTGCTCCCTACGACTTTAGACAAGTGTGACACAATCTCTATTAAATTTTCCTGCTTCTTTTCCGGCAGGCACTGAATTTCCACATTGTCTGCACGGGTTTGCTGTTCCAGTAGATTCATGCGTGAAGTCAAATCATTAATACACACTTTCATCTCAGAGTTCTCTCTTTGCAACTCTTTCATATTCTCCTTGGACGCTGTATATTCTTTTAAAAGATCTTTATACTGCTGATTCATGAAAGCCATGGATTTTTCCATATTCTCCATTTGGTCTTTTATAGGTTGCAACTGTTGATTCAGGGTTAGTTTCATCTTTTCTATGAACTTAGTTAACATCTCTGCCTGTTCCTTTTTAATTGCTTCCTGAATAAGTAGACGAATATCGTCGGGTGCTAACGCAATTTCAACAGGCGCCTGAGGTGGAGATCCTACGGCTTGCCTCTTATTGCCTCTGGTAGTTGAGATGTTACGCAAGGGCGTGTTATCGGATTTTCTAATATCGGCTATTCTTAAGATTCATAACTGGTTCACTGTAAATAATTTAGTGTTGAATGAGAAGAAAACTAAATGCATAAGATTCGCGTTACCGAATGTACGAAGTAGCGAATGTAACATTGTATTGAACGGGGAGATACTAGAATTCGTCGAACAGACGGTTTGCCTGGGGATTACGCTTGTCTCGAAATTGCAATGGAGTTCTCACTTAACAGCACTTGCAGGGCGGCTAAGTTCAGCCGCTTACGCTGTCCGTAAAATCCGGCAAATAATAGACGCGGATACCGCGAGACTAGTCTATTTTAGTTACTTCCATAGCATCATGTCTTACGGTATTCTGCAGTGGGGACGGGCAGCAGATATTGACTCAATATTTATTCTGCAAATGAGGGCCGTTAGAGCCATCTATAACCTACGCAGACGCGAGTCTCTAAAATAATTGTTTAAACAAATTAACATCATGACGCTACCTTGTCAATATATTTATGAAAACATTACGTATGTTCGGAAAAATATAAATCTTTTTAGTAAAATAAGCGACAAGCATAATGTTAATACTAGAAATAAGGACAAATTAGATCAGCCACGTTTCAGATTGTCAAAAGTACGCACTTTTTTTATGGGGTACTGTGTAAAACAATTTACAATAAAATACCACTTGACATTCTACAACTTAATGAGAAGAAATTTAAAACATGCATAAAACGCACACTATGTAAGCGAGCATATTATAAGTTGGAAGACTATAATGTAGATAAAAATGCTTGGCTTAATGCTGGTCCTGCTCACTTGAGCTCACGAAAAAAGATTTTAATGTTTGGAAGAGATGCCCCCCCTCTAGTTCTTTAATTTTTTAATTTTTTTTTTCTCTTTCGCCTTTGGAAACTTAGTTACCTTGATTACCATTGTTTTATATACATTAGAAACATTATTTCAGTTTTTGTAAATGTGAGCACCACCATGTAGATTTTCTATTAATTATGGTTAGTAGCGGGCTTATCATAATCTTTAAGGTTTTAATTGTTTTTTTTTCTTTTCTATATCTACATTGTGGTGAAGTTGCAGTAAATTGTAAAATATCCTTGCTTTGTATAGATTCCATATGTTATTATTATATAATTGCATATCACATGTGTGAGTAAGGCTACAATTTACATTTTGTTATCTTTCATTAATTGAATGTGACTTGGTGGCTGAGAGAATGTCATGCTCACTTAAATGTCTCGCTGATGGTGGCGGGTGTGTCGGGTCATTTAGTTACCTTCAATACGGTTGAGTTGAATGGCGCTGATTCATGCGTCATATTCTTGAACGGGCGCTGTCAGTGGGGACTGGTCATCTCTTAGCTGCCACGGTTTATTCTAATTACTTTATTTCTTCATTGTTGATTTATTCTTTTACTCTGGACGCTCTTAATGTGCACGACTTTCTACATCGTTCTCACATATATGTAAAATCTCAACATGAACGATGTAACCAAGATTTTGTAAGAATATTTTGATTTAAAAGAGTGTCCATGGAGTTTCTTGCCCATTATTCTCCATAGAGATCTACGCTTTGAAATGTGCAACTACAGTACTTTCTCAAGTTATTATGCCTTGTGACTGTGACTGTAGCTTTGCTTTTTTTTTGTTTTATTTGACATTCAAAAGTGCCTCTGGTGGTCTAATTGAATTAAATGCTTTGAGTTGAGTTGAAAATTTATTATTCTTGAAGAGTGGTGATTTCAATGTTGAAATTTTCTTTAGAAGATTTGATGAGAATGTGAATCAGAATAAAATTGTGTTGTTTGAATTGTGTGACTTTATTTCCCGACGGCGACGTCTTGGTCAGGAAGACCGAGCAAGGGACGTTTTATTTCCATAAATTCTTGTTTCAGATGTCTCACATGAGGACGTGTGAATTGTCAAGATGGCCGTGTCGCAGAATCAACACAGAGGCACAATTATTAGAATCGCTATTGATTATCGTTAATTTAGAATTTAACGCCGTCATTTTGTCGGAAACGTCAAGCAGTGTGCTTGGGTGAGGTCGGTACAAGGCGTGGCAGGTCTTGTTGACAGCTGTTAGTTGTCATTGTCAGTTGTCATTGTTGGAACTTGGACGCATTTGACTGGAGATACTTCACTTTTTGGTGAGGGACGAGCGCGAGAGGTCGTTCTGCCAGCCTGTATTGAACTTACCGCGTTTCCGTACTTTATCCATTTCCATCGGCTTGATTATTTGAGATTTTGCTATTTTGTTATTGGAAGTGAACAAATAGACGGTTGTAATCACGGTTGAGACTATTATTTCGTACCCACACCATGTCGAACTTGTTCTCTGATAACGAGGCACCCCAAATGGGTGAACTACCTTCGTTATATATATATTTGTAATCACTCTTTAAAACCCTTTATTTCGGTACCTCCTCGATGGTATGGAAAGAAAAAAAAAATCGAACGCTACGATGTGGTACCCTAAATCCGCCATTTTTCTTTGTTTTTCAATTAATTGTAACCAGTGACACTTGCGCCACCAAGACGAATAGAACGACGTATATCTAAATCCGTTCATCCGTTTAGAAGTTACAAGGGAACATAGTAACAAACATACATACAGGTCAAACACATAGCCCTCCTTTTGGGCTTCGCCGCAGTCGGGTAAAAATACAAGTTGTGGCTTTTGATTAGTAAATTTATATTTTTTAATAAAAATATAAATTCGAGACATTTTTAACGCTAGCGTAGGTACCTAAGTCACTCGTGTGTCACTTTTTTCACCCTATCCACTTATTTATTCATTAATCCAGGTATTTTATTCGGTGGAAAAAGCGAAATACCTACCTATTAAAAATAAACAGATTACGTATCTACTAGTAGGTATATATAAATCATTTTATGGTCTTAACTTTCGGAGTTTCAGGTAATTAAAAAGATGTTATCTCTGGATGCTTATCTGGACGTTATTGAAGAATTAAAGCAACCAAAGACAGCACAATATAGTCTATTATAACTCTTTGACATTTGTAGTAAATACTCGTACTTATTTCAATCAAATATTCCCAAATCGCACGCTTGCTGCTTACAAAATCATCACAACGTTATTTCGTCAACGTATGGCACATTCGCGACTGTTTGTGTATACCGAATTCGAGGCGAGTTGGTATGACTCGCGTTCCGATAGTTTGTATGAAGATAAAGTACTGTAGATATTATTACCGTGCTTTGTCGCTTCACTCTCAAACGACACGATTACCGCTACTCGACGGTACTCGCACAAGCGCCACACACACGTGTCTCTTGAAGCAGCACCTCACCTGTGTACGTGTCGTATTCGCCAATCCGTCGCGCGTCGCTCCGCAAGTCACGTCGCGAGGAGTCGTGGCGCGTTCTAAACAACTTACGTTTTTTCTTTTGTAGTCTTCACAGTCGTGTCGCATAATTTCTTTTTCTTGAGCGTGTAGGCCGTAGGCAAGAGCTTAGCGAGTAAAAACAAAATTCTTCAGAACTCATTCACCTCATTTCCAGGACCTATAAGCTGTACACGCCCGAATGAGGAATATGCATGTGGAAGTGCTTGCCAAACTGAGTGTGCCACTCTTGGACAGCAATGCCCCATCATGAATGTTCGCTGTAACGATGCATGTTACTGCATTGCGGGATACGCAAGAGACAGCTCAGGAACTTGCATCGATGTTAGAGAATGTTGAAGGTATGTCTCTATTTATTTATTTTATACTTTACGGGCACGGATGCACAGAGGCGGACTTAATGTCAGAGGCATTCTCTGCTGTCAACTTTGGGTATATGTGCGCAAGATATCGGATTTGGATTGAGCTTAGATGTGAAGTGAGCTCGGTAATTTTATCATCCTTCTTCGGATATTTTTTATTAATACATAGTGTGTGTGTGTGTGTGCAGCCATACGTTTTTGGGTACCACCAAAAGCACCGCCGAATTAGGCCTTCGGTGCCTTGTTGGCTTGGTAGACCTACTGGCTCGAAAACTTAGTTCCCTAAGCACCTTGGGTCCTGGTACCACACACCACTTTGCACCCTAGGTATCATGCCACTGAAGGTAGAAAATAATCCACGTTTCTTAATTTCCAGATCTTAATCAAAATTAACTCCAGGAAGTGGTGAAGGGTATTTGGAAGCCGACATTTGTGAATGAAAAATAATCATAATATATAAGTGGTAATGGTTTGTTGGCAACAAATAAATATATTACAATTACTTTATCTCTTTCATTCATTGCATTACGTGACAATGTAATCCACAAAAAAAAAACAGAAAGAAAAAGAAAAAAAAAGATAGTAAATATAAGAATCTATAAAACAAACTAGAAAAATATTAAACTACTGTCACTTACGAACCTTCTTCGGTGATTGTTCGTTATTTTGAGCTCCCGATATTTCCACGCTGTTGCAAGCGCCATGAACTCGGGATGACAGGAGAATGCACGGATGGAAAATAAATTGTTAGGTGCAGACAAATCTGTCTACCCTCTTTCTTTGTCTTTTGCTACGCGCACTACTCGAACTCGACACAAAGTCACGGCAAAACACACTCACAGTGTCACCAGGTTTTGTGGAGTCCTTATTACGATGCCGCCTGCTAATTTATTTTCCATCCTCCTGCATTCTTCAGTGATCCCGCGATCATGGCGCTTGCAACAGCGTCAAAATATCGGAAGCTTAGATAGACCTTAAGCTGGCGAAGTTTTTATTGTGAAGTTTTTAACGTTCAAATAAATAAAACAAAAGACCTACAATAATAAGTTTTAATGAAGTAATGACCACTTATTCACAATCAGGCGAACTTAACATTTCTGGACAAATCTGTAGACTGGGTGATATTTCGTTCAACCTCAAGTAACCAGGCTCGCAGGCACATGCTGATTGCTCTTTCTGGTTCCCATCACACTTGTATCTTACTACCAGGGAATTACAGATGTTACGAGGACATTTCTTAAAGTTTGGTGTGCAGACTTCATGTGCAATTGGACACGTTGGCCCCGTAGAAACAAAAAATCTTTAAACATACGGCATGCTTCGACTAATTCTCCGCTAGATGGCAATGAATTGGTAAACCTCAACTTAATTTTATTTAATGTGTTATTGGAGCATGATATAGACTCGGGAGTGGTAGTCTCGATATAGAACTCACTCAAGAACAGCGGTCATTACATTTTTTAAAAATCCGTTCAATTCACCACAATTGATTAAGAAAAAGCTAAGCAGATGATGATGCTCATGTAGCAGTCTTGTCACTTCCACACTTCTTATATGAAACACAAACTCCTTCCTCATTTTTGTAGAAGTTTTCCTGGCAGACACAGCCTCTCTGACACGAAGCTTCGTCAATTGTAGGACAGGTTTCCATGGCAACGTCGCGGTTTGAGCAGTTCTGCGGACGGCATGTTTGTTGCATGCAGGGGGAATACACCTCGTTGGCAGGGCAGAGACCAGCTGTTAGATTAATGAGAGATGAAAGATTAGACAATTTAATAGTATCAGATACAAGATTTTCTACGACCACGATTTTGCAACGTTCCACGTTACGCAATTATCCCCCGAGAACGGAGGTATTCCTGTGATCAAAGGACCCTTTCCTTTGCAGGTCACGGTTACTTTTATGGCAAGCATGGAAATCCGTTCAGCCGTTAAAGTGTGAAAATATAACAGACACACAGATAGCATATAGACAGACAGATAGACTTTCGCATTTATTTGAGTCAACATAAAGAATTAAGTATTTGTTTAAAGAGTACAGCCCCCGTAGCATGATCACCGTAGACAAGGATTTCTTTTGTCGATTCTTCCGTCAAAGAAATCCTTGTCTACGGTCGTCATGCTACGGGGGCAGGAAAGTCAAACAATGGGTACCGAATGATGATACATGAGTAATGTGGACTTCTAGTATGATCCAGTTGGAATGCGACCACAAGAGCGATACCGTTTTTTTTTCTCGTTATGATATATAGGGAAAATTTCTGTGGCGTAAACTCTGCTCTCCGTCTCAAGATATTTTTGTCATTTTGAATGACAGGCATTGGCAATCCACCTGGGACATCCTTGAGTGTTTTAACCAAGAGCACACGTTAGGTTACTGAAATATCGCACGAGTTGATCAATAAATAGCAGCATGTACTTACGGCAATCTGCAAACGGCACACAGGTGTCATTTACTCTGCCATATCCATCCTTGCACTGGCACTTCGGTTTACATTGAAGGACGACGCCTATTTTAAAGGGGCATCTACCTTCGATTCTAGGTTTGCCACATTCATCGGACGGACAGAAGGGAGGGCAGGATACGTACTCTTCGTTAGGCTTAGTACTGCAGTCAAAAGCAGCTGAAAGAGTGATTGAGATTTGAATATAATTTGATATCGTACAGTGCAACGCCTTATGAACGCAACATTAAATAGATGTAGGTCCCGTGTCAGTCATGAATTTTCGTCATTTTTCAAGAAACTTTATTATTTGTTAAAAAACTGTATAATTTGTCAATAAATTAGAAATGGAAAACTTACGACAATCAGTAGTGGGTATACAAGTCCCATTTGCAGCGCGTTTGTAGTTGAACCTGCATTTACAAGCCGGGACGCAAGGGTCCGCCTGGACACACCACACGTCTTCATCATCAGCTGATTGAGGGCAGTTATCGGTGTTGCAAGTCGGTGGGCAGTCGTCCAGAACTTCGTTTTCGCCACAAGTTAATTGAGGTTCTAAAAAAAAATATTTAAATGTACTAATATATAATTTATATGCAAAGATAATTGTACCGCCGCACTTGACACGATAGTTCTGTTCTATCTTTGTTCAGGAGTTGAAATTAATTGAAAAGAAAATAAATTAATAAATAGAAATGGATCATGGTACGAGAAGCATTTTTTTATTTATGCACTTGGCACACCAAGAATTACTTATATAGTTTATGTAGTCTTATTCATATTTATTTATTTATTTATTAAAACTTTATGCACAAGTAAAAAAACTGCACAAAGGCGGACTTAATGCCATAGGCATATCATATCATATCTACTTCTTCTTAGCGTGTCTATGGCAAATTTTTATTAAATATGTTTAATAAAAATTATGTTCCGCTCGCTGATGCAGTCATCAGATCATCAAGTACGCAGGTGTTAGGGAATGCAGAGCAAGATGGAAGATGAGCCATTGTCTGTGGCGACACGCCGCATACACATTTGAGATTTGAGCCGTCCATGAACCCCCATCTGAAGAGATTATCTTTGCTACGGCCGACTTGCGTTCGGAGTCTATTCAGGGATTTCCAAGTCGGCCACGGCAAAGCATGCCCAGGTGGAAGGCTTTCAGACGGCTCGATAAAGCCGTTAGGGGGCTTAAGTAGGTCGCCATAAAACACATCTCACTCTGGAGGCATTGCTATTAGCTGGACTAGCTGGGCCAACGCACCCAAAAAGCTTTTACGGCTTTTCAGCCTCTGGGGCACTGGAACATAATTGTGCATTGTGTGGCGTGAGTCAGCTTATAGCTTTGTCCTCTCGGTGCGGCTGGCTATGGTCCTACGAACTTTTGGAGGCGCAATTCCAGTTAGTGGAAACAGCATTCGTACCGGGGTCGGTTTAAGGTAACCTTTACTAATCCGCTACGTCTCATTTAGAGCTGTATCCACTACATTGGCGTGGTTAGAACGGTCCCATACTAGACAAGCATATTCGCCAGCGGAGAAGCAAAGCGCCATTCCAGTTTTTCGCAGAACTTGAGGAGACGCTCCCCATTTGGTAGATGTAAGGCGGCGCAGCAAGTTATTTCTGGTATGCACCTTTATTTTTATAGTATATATACATATCTACTGATGCGAAAAGATTAAAAAAAAAAAAAAATTACCGCACTGGTCTTCCGGTACGCATTCTCCATTTTCGTTTCGTAAGTAATTCTCTTTGCAAACGCATGCTTCCTCACAGGAGCCATCCGTGATCATCGGGCAAACTACTGGTTTACCCTTTTCTGTACAGTTTTGTGCTCTACACGTAGCTTGGGCACAAGTAGACCACTCTTCGTTGGCAGAACAGTTACGGGCTGAAAAAAATCTCTGTATCAGACAGACAAAGTGCTAAAAGTTCTAATTTCTTTTAAGGTTAGAAAACCATAACATGCTAATCTTGGGTCCTTCTTCATCATCATCATCTACCTAGCCTTTTACCAACTCTGTTGGGGTCCGCTTTCACAAACCAGTTAGGTTGTGGAGGTTAGCTAGGCAATCGCTCCATGTAAAATACTGGTATTCAGCTGATTCCGGTTAGACTGGGAGCCGACCCCAACATCGTTAAGAAAAGTTTGGACAGGTGATTATGCTCATGTAGCAGTCTCCTCACCTCCGCACTTTTTATACGAAACACAAACTCCTTCCTCATTTCTGTAGAAGTTCTCCTGGCAGACACAGCCCCTCTGACACGAAGGTTTGTCAATTGTAGGACAGGTTTCCATGGCAACGTCGCGGTTTGAGCAGTTCTGCGGACGGCAGGTTTGTTGCATGCAGGGGGAATACACCTCGTTGGCAGGGCAGAGACCAGCTGTAAGATTAATGAGAGACGAAAGGTTAGACACATTTAAATAATATCAGATGCAAGATTTTCTACAACCACGATTTTGCCCACGTGGAAGTCATTTATTATCTCATGAGAACGTAGGTATTACCGTGATCAAAGGGGTCCTTTGCAGGTCAGCTGTTTAGGTGAGAAAAGAAAACAGACAGACGGGCTGGCAGACAAACGCATATAATGACGTCGACTTATTAGTAGAAGTAAAGTAATGTACTTGTTTAAACAGTATGGTGGTATTTTCAAACAATGGGTACCGAATGATGACATGTGTAATGCCGTCTTTTAGTATGGTCCAGCTGGAATGCGACTCAAGAGCATCACCTAATTTTTTTTTCTCTTTATTGTCTTCTGTTCTCTCCGTCCCAAGAATTGTTTTTGTCCCAAAATATATTTTGAAGGGCAGGCGATGCTCGTCCACTTTAGTGAAATTAAAGATTTCTGGGATACCCTTGAGCGTTTTAACCAAGAGCACACGTTAGGTACTACTTAAATATCGCAAAAAATCATCAAAGGTACTTACGGCATTCTGCAAACGGCACACAGGTGTCATTTACTCTGCCATATCCATCCTTGCACTGGCACTTCGGTTTACATTGAAGGACGACGCCTATTTTAAAGGGGCATCTACCTTCGATTCTAGGTTTGCCACATTCATCGGACGGACAGAAGGGAGGGCAGGATACGTACTCTTCGTTAGGCTTAGCACTGCAGTCGAAAGCAGCTGAAAGAGTGATTTTTAAATTATTATTCCTTTGTGAAGGCAAGAAAAGGTGATACCAACATTTTAATGTAAAATATCGTGCACGTACTGCAAGATATTTTACGAGTTGCCGTACAAATGAATGTAGCCCAAAGCTCAACGCACAAGTATATAAGCACTTCAACGGATCAGCATTGCCTTAACTAGATCCTTTCACCATTCTTTCGGTTTCGCATCAGATTGGGATCAGCTAGTAAAAATGAGTTGAGGTGATGCCATTCTGATGTTTAAATGTTTGCTCCGATATATATACAACATTATTTTTAGTATATGCGAAACCTGAAAATAGTTTGTTCAGAATAAGTAACTGAATCGATTCCAATAATTTTTAAACCATATATTTTTTCCCAAAAATATTTATAAAGTTAAAAGTTGGACACTGAACGACTTTGAGTACCTATCGCAATAATTTAGGTACCTACTGCCAAATTATTATTATCAATGAGCTCAAGACGACGCTAGAGGCGCGCGCTGCGTGGTGACCACGATTTTGAGTGGACAACTAGGTAACAGAACAAGCTTATAACTTTGTGATTTTTCATGATACAGTTTTGAAATTTTGAACATAGATTCTTTACATAAAAATACTAGACACGTGTATCAGGTTTAAACGATTTCTAACATCCTTATTTTTCATTTGTTAATCAACTATTGGTTCAGAAATGACGAACTTACGACAATGTGTAGTTGGTATACAAGTTCCATTTGCAGCGCGTTTGTAGTTAAACTTGCATTTACAAGCTGGGACACACGGGTCCGCCTGAACACACCACACGTCTTCATCATCAGCTGATTGAGGGCAGTTATCGCTGTTGCAAGTCGGTGGGCAGTCGTCCAGGACTTCGTTGTCGCCACAAGTTAGCTGAGGTTCTGTGAAAAAAAAAAAACTTACTAATAACTTATAACATAACAACATAGTTGTTTTGCTATGAAGTGTGAGGCAGAGCTGTGTTGTTATTCCACGTCTAAAATTCATGTAACAGGGAAGTATTTTACTACCAACCGGACACAATTCCGGACAACACATTGCTTGACCTGGGAATCGAACCCATGCACATCAGTCACGCCAAGGCCAGCTGGGCAGTCAACCTGCAATTAACGTTAACACGTAACGTTGTACGCTTCAATTATAATAATTATTTAATAAATATTCCCTACCACACTTGTCTTGAGGTACACATTCTCCATTTTCATTTCGTAAGTAATTCTCTTTGCACACGCATCCTTTTTCACAGAAACCATCCGTGATCATCGGGCAAGCTACTGGTTTGCCCTTTTCTGTACAGTTTTGTGCTCTACACGTAGCTTGGGCACAAGCAGTCCACTCTTCGTTGGCAGAACAGTTGCGGGCTGAAAAAAAAATTGTGTCAGACGGACGAAAAGTGATAAGGGATTGATAACGCTTCCAATTTTCCCTTAAAAATACTATTGGTGGTGTTAAACTTCTGTGCTCTTGCTTCATAATGAGATTAATTATGTTTTAAATTGAAAAAAAACTGTGACTACAATATAAAGAAAAAATATAGAAAACCTTTGACAAGATCGATCGAGTATAATGCTAATTATGCCATGCATAAAAAAATGGTGAAATATTTTTTAAGCCTTTTCTTACCATTACATTCTTTTTCAGGTACACAAACTCCAGATTCGTCTCGCAAGTAATTTCCCTGGCATAAGCATCCTGGGTCGCATTGCGACACGCTTGGGCACGGTAGCGGCAATCCTTTTTGATAACAATGTTCTGTTTTACAGACGGCGTTTGAGCAAAAGGACCATTGCTCGAAAGACGGGCATTTAGTAGCTGAAAAAGAATAGAATGTCGGATTCCTTAAGATGTTTTGCTACACTGTTGCACGTTTGGTAGCAAATGGTTTGGTGTCATAAGTTTCTACCAGCTCCATCATCATCTGCCTAGCCTTTTCCCAACTACGTTAGGGTCGGCTTCTAGTCTAACCGGATGCAGCTGAATACCAGTATTTTACATGGAGCGACTGCCTATCTGACCTCCACTACCTAGTTAGTACTAGGTAATACGATACCCCTTGGTAAGAATGGTTATCAGATTTTTTGGGCCATTGACTACCTGTAACGACTGTCAAAGATCTACAAAGACAGCCGGGACCAACAGCTTAACGTGCTTTCCGAGGCACGGAGGAATATCGGTTTGTAATGTGTGGTCACCCATCCACAGACCAACCTAGGCAAAAGCACGGCTTAACCTAGAGATCGATCCGAGCGGCTGTTATTATTTAGCCACGAGCTCCAGTTTTCCAAGTTTCTACCAGCTTCAAAGATGAAAATTTGTTGTGTCTAGTACTGTAGAAGTTTTTCTTACATTCGCATTGATCTTCAGGAACACAGTATCCATCTTCAGCCTCTAGGTATCCTTCTTGACACACGCATCCTTCCTTGCAGTCTCCTTCTACCACCAATGGACAGCCTTGCGACATCCTTTCGTCAAAACACTTCTGCACACACTTCGCTTGGGTACAGTTAGTGAGACGTTTGTTATGATCACAGGGATTTGCTGCAAAAGAAGAAGAATCTGTTCTGCAATTCACTGAATGTTTTCGCAATAAAGTAAGTATTTTTCATCGCGCACATTGAATAATGGACAAAATCCTTAGTAAAAGTGAACGAATTAACTTCTTTTTTTTGAGATGTGTTAAGACATCGCAGATGACTCTAAAAAAACTTCACACCTGTAACCCCTACAGGGTTTTAGGCAAAGCATCAACCACCTTCAGTCCATTAATATTTCACCAGTTATGTTATGTTTAAGTCTCATGAAACAAAAGTGAGCCTATGAGTACACAAATCCAGATTCTGAGCTGCTACTGATAAATTTCCTTTTTAAAAACTTACTAACACTTCGTCTACCTTGGGAATTCAGCCCAAGATCTGATGGTGATGGTAAATAAATAAAAAAAAAAATATATAAAAAAAAAAAATATAAAAAAAAAAACCTTACATGGGCATTCATCTGAAGGTATGCACACATTATTAAGGTCTCGTAAGTAACCCCATTTACATACGCATCCTTTTTCGCAGGATCCTTCTGGTATACTCGGGCAAGGTATGGACAAATATTTGTCATAACAGTCCTGTGCTCGACAGACTGCCTGTGTGCAGTTGGAAAGCTCTTCGTTAATGGGGCAGGAAGTAGCTGAAAAAATAACAAAAATGAAACTAAAATACAGGTACCGGTAAATATTACTATTTATAAAATTTTGAAAGTCATATTTCTGTTTGTTTTTAACAAAGCGGATCCAGTAAAGATCTTTTTGTCATTAGTTCTTATCACGCAATGTCCGTCTGATGACCAGTCTACTTACGTTCACATTTGTCTTCTAATACACAGACGCCGTCTTGATTTCGGAGATAACCTTCTTCACAAACGCATCCTTTTTCGCAATACTTTGGGTCAATTCGGACACAAGCTATTGATTGGTCTTTTTGGGTACAGTTTAAGGCTTTGCATTCACCTTGTAAGCATCCCGAATATCTTTCGTGAGCAGGGCAAACTCCAGCTGAGGAAATTTTACAGTATAGTTGAAATAATAAAAATATGCATTAAAATTATGCATATGCGTTTTGCGGAAATAAAACTAAATATTTTGCATAACATTTAATGTCATGGATTTCCGCAAAGTAACGCCTGATTCCATAACTTATTTTGTATTATTGACTTACTTTGTACAAAAACTTTATCAACCGGTCAACTTACGTTCACATTTGTCTTCTGATACACAGACGCCGTCTGAATTTCGGAGATAACCTTCTTCACAAACGCATCCTTTTTCACAATACTTTGGGTCAATTCGGGCACAAGTTATTGATTGGTCTTTTTGGGTACAGTTTAAGGCTTTGCATTCACCTTGTAAGCATCCCGAATATCTTTCGTGAGCAGGGCAAACTCCAGCTGAGGAAATTTTACAGTATAGTTGAAATAATAAAAATATACATGGAATATACATGGAAGAAATAATAAAAATATACATGGAAGATAAAAAAGAAACAATGGATGGACTGTGTGACACTTCACAGGGCTGGAAGACTAATAGAGAAATTATAGAAGAAGAAAATATGCTGCACCAACCACCGGAGATTGTGGAATATTGATATAAATAAATTTATAAATGTTATAGTAGCAACTCATGTTAAGTAAACTTTAATGGCTCCAACTAAAACAGTTCCACTCGGCTAAATACCTGTTTCGCTTAATTTTGGCTCTTCATCTCCGTTTTGTATACTAACACGATCATAATCATTAAGTTTTATTTCGATTGCTATTTGGGCCCTCAAAAGTCTGGTGAAGTCAGCCAGGCAAACGCTCCATATAAAGTACGGGTATTCAGCTGCATCTGATTAGACTGGAATGTGACCCTAACAGCTAGGCAAGGCTAGGTATAGGTTTGTGCGCGATTTGCATTTTTTTATTCACACTTATTTAAAGACCTGTTACTTACGACACTGTCCATAAGGCACACACATCCCGTCTAGCCTCCAGTAGTCTTTGATGCATCTGCATTTGGGGTTGCAAGGCAGTATGATT
The DNA here is from genome assembly GCA_905163415.1 of Noctua fimbriata. Taxonomy (NCBI): domain Eukaryota; kingdom Metazoa; phylum Arthropoda; class Insecta; order Lepidoptera; family Noctuidae; genus Noctua; species Noctua fimbriata. Next base: position 14,801,797 of record LR990925.1, on the reverse strand, counting down.
AATATGTTTCCGAACTGTGGCGGACATTGGCCAGACGGTGAGGCCTGACTACAGTCATCAGTAGGACAGAGAGGTGGACATGCGTTGAATTCTTCGTTAGTTTTGCATGCAAATGGAGCTGTAGAAGGTTAAAATTGATCAGTAATTAATATGGTATTTATTACAACACTTTCTTGAATACTGCCGTAAGCCGCTCTCTCTAACCACTTATCTTACCTCGTACCGGATTTTAAACTTTCAGCTTGGCCCTGAGCGCTGCAATTCCAACATTACGCTTTTTAATATGTTGGGATGCAGCCTGTTGGAATCTCAACACTGAGAGCAGAAAACCCGCGCTGCATCGCGTTAAAAAAGCATGCTTGTATAATTCTGGTATTCAAGGAACATGCTGTTAGACTGGAAGTCGACCCGAATTTAGTTGGGAAATTGCTAAATGGTGATAACTTACGGCAGTTCCTGGTAGGTATACAAGACCCGTTGGAAGCACGGCGATGGTTGAAGGCACACTTGCAGATGGGAGGAGGGCAAACGTCAGGCGTGGTACATGTTGTAGCCTCAGAGACTTCCTCGGTGGGACAGTAGTCGGAGTCACAATCTGATGGGCAGTTGTCTAGTACCTCGTTGGCACCGCATGTGAGTGGACCTGGTAATTAAAGTAAGAAGAGAGGGGTATTTAAAAGCCTGGAAAATCATATGATTAATAGGAACCTATGGCAAAAATTAAGGATTCATTTAATCCTTAATTTTTGCCATAGGTTTTTATTTTAACGGCGATAGATTTGCCCCCGGAATCAGACTGGATGTGGGAGCCGAAGCACAGGTTGTTGTGGCGCATTAAGCCGCCTTCGGAAAAGTACCTGTAGAAGATTTTACGTAAAAAATACAGTGTCATCGCCAATGATGAGACTGTATATTAGTGTAATACGGTGGCATTGAGTTGACCACATTCTAAATCCATCCTTAGTACGTCATAAACTTACGTTCACATTTATCCTCCGGTACGCAGGTACCATTAGCTGCTCTTAAAAAGTTTTCCTTGCATATGCAGCCGCTGTCACACTCTTCTGTAGGAACATCGGGACATGGAACATCTTGTCCTTTCTGTGAACAGTTCTTGGCTCTGCATACTCCTTGCATGCATGTGACGTACTCTTCGTTGTCAGAGATGCAAGATGGCTGCAAAGCTGTAAACATACCATGAATAAACCTAAATCATTTCAAATGAAATCAAGTCATTAGTTTAAAGTAGGCTGCGAAAATTATACAAGACATGATCATCCTGCATCCAAGCCTGGATCTGTTTTGCGGAAATAAAACTAAATATTTTGCATAACATTTAATGTCATGGATTTCCGCAAAGTAATGCCTGATTCCATAACTTATTTTGTATTATTGACTTACTTTGTACAAAAACTTTATCAACCGGTCAACTTACGTTCACATTTGTCTTCTGATACACAGACGCCGTCTGAATTTCGGAGATAACCTTCTTCACAAACGCATCCTTTTTCACAATACTTTGGGTCAATTCGGGCACAAGTTATTGATTGGTCTTTTTGGGTACAGTTTAAGGCTTTGCATTCACCTTGTAAGCATCCCGAATATCTTTCGTGAGCAGGGCAAACTCCAGCTGAGGAAATTTTACAGTATAGTTGAAATAATAAAAATATACATGGATATGAGTAGAGGAAGATAAAAAAGAAACAATGGATGGACTGTGTGACACTTCACGGGCTGGAAGACTAATAGAGAAATTATAGAAGAAGAAAACATGCTGCACCAACCACCAGAGATTGTGGAATGATGATATAAATTTATTTATAAATGTTATAGTAGCAACTCATGTTAAGTAAACTATAATGGCTCCAACTAAAACCGTTCCACTCGGCTAAATACTTGTATCCCTTAATTTTGGTCCTTCATCTCAGTTTTTAATACTAGCACGAAAACAATCATTAGGTATTATTTCGATTGCTATTTGGGCCGTCAAAAATTTGGTGAGGTCAGATAGGCAAACGCTCCATATAAATTACTGGTATTCAGCTGCATCTGATTAGACTGGAATGTGACCCTAACAGCTAGGCAAGGCTAGGTATAGGTTTGTGCGCGATTTGCATTTTTTTATTCACACTTATTTAAAGACCTGTTACTTACGACACTGTCCATAAGGCACACAAATCCCGTCTAGCCTCCAGTAGTCTTTGATGCATCTGCATTTGGGGTTGCAAGGCAGTATGATTCCTATATGTCCGAACTGTGGCGGACATTGGCCAGTCGGTGAGGCTTGACTACAGTCATCAGTAGGACAGAGAGGTGGACATGCGTTGAATTCTTCGTTAGTTTTGCATGCAAAGGGAGCTGTAGAAGATTAAAATCGATCAGTAATTAAAATGATATTCGTTACAACATTTTCTTGTATTAATAATAATAATAATAATAATAATATTCCATTACCACTCGGCTTTCTCTAACCGCTTATCTTACCTCGCACCGGTTTTGAAACTTTCATGTAAGGCTTCAGCGCTGAAATTCCAACATTACGGTTTTTTAATATGCTGGGATGTATCCTGTTGGAATCTCAACACTGAGTGCAGGAAACCGGAGCTGCATCGCGTTAAAAAAGCATGCTTGTATAATTCTGGTATTTAGGTACATGCTGTTAGCCTGGAAGCCGACCCGAAATTAGTTGGCAAATTGCTAAATGGTGATAACTTACGGCAGTTTCTGGTAGGTATACAAGACCCGTTGGAAGCACGGCGATGGTTGAAGGAGCACTTGCAGATAGGAGGAGGGCAAACGTCAGGTGTGGCACATGTTGCAGCGTCAGAGACTTCCTCGGTGGGGCAGTAGTCGGAGTCACAATCTGATGGGCAGTTGTCTAGTACTTCGATGGCACTGCATGTGAGTGGACCTGGTAATTAAAGTAAGAAGAGAGGGATATTGAAAGACCTATGGCAAAAATTAAGGAAAATTTTGAAGTAAAACTATTTAAACGGTGATAGATTTGCCCCCGGAATCAGACTGGATATGGAAGGCGAAGCACAAGTTGTTGTGGCGCAGCTTGGCTTGCCGAGTTCTGCTTTGGACTGCAATAGGCTTAGCTGAGTGACTTAGATTCGAACTACTATACGGGACGTATAATCTTCCAAAACTGGCAAAACATGGAAGGGTAGAATTTCTATTCCTCTGTTGTTGCTTGCTCTGCCCTCTCAGAGGAAAAGGATTTCTAGTATTAGTATTACTTACATTGTTCTGCTGGTATACAAGTGCCATTTGCTGCTCTAAGATAATTCTCCTTGCAGACGCATTGTTCCTTGCACGAAGATTTGTCCGGTGTTGTTTCAGAGGTAGAAAAAGGCTCTGACTTCTCCGTGCAATATTGTGCTCTTTGCAGCGATTGAGCGCAGGAGAAAATTTCTTCATTCTTTGGACATTTCTTGACTGGAAAAAGAATATTAGATTATGATACTAGTGAGCAAAGTTTGTCGTTACTGTTATGTTTTTCTTTTGTATACCTAGTTATCAGCCGAAACTGAGCGTTTTAGTTTAATCATAGAAACTATTATAATACAAATTATGTTTGGAAGCTCGTTATTTCTTTACTTATTTACCAAGTTAGAAATACATAATAATCACTTAATTAATTTGCTAACACAGACTTTACTATCTATGCCTTACATCACAATTTCAGTAACTGTAGATAAACCAATTTAACTGTTGTTAAATTGACAATTCTGTAGAATTGCCAATTTTGAGGTTCGATTTTGAAATAGTCCCTAACCACACGATAAAGAAGAAGAAGATTTTGAAATTTCAAGTTTAGAATTGAACAGTACGAAAACAAAGTAAAATAATTAAAAATGTATGCATCAATTTAAAAAAAAAAAAATAATATTCATAATACTAGGACTTTAATTCCATCATATCTCAATATTGTAATATCATTATAACTATCACATTTAAACATACAACCCCCCATCGAATACAATTGGTTTGATTGATTATGTTCCAGTTTTACTAGGCTGGTTCAAGGTCCAAGATTTATTAGTATTGCATTAAATAGAAAATTAATAATAAACCAGTGATTCATAATGTTAAAAGTGTGTTGCAAATGTATAATACGTTTGTGTTTTGAAATTGTCCGCAGTTGAGAAACTAAAAATCAGTTAAAGTATTCATGAGGATAATATTTATAACATTCATGGAACTAACATACACTAGAAAGAGACGGATTAACGGTATTTCGATACGCGCAAACGAAAGAGCACGACATTTTTAGTGCAATTAAAACTAAATAAGTGAATATTTAGAATTTTGTAGACAGTACAATTGCGAACAAAGGCATTGTTCAACATCAACTTAATAAATATATAAACCTTAAAATTAACATTTAAATACACACAAATTATTATAATTTATTTTATTATTTTTAGAATAAATTATCCTACATGTGTTTTTTTTTGTAAATGACAAAAATATGTACAAAAATGACGTAAATTGGTATGTTTGAGTAAATAGTGAATAATATGGATTTGTTTGAATAAGTTTATTGGTCTACTTACTGTTCGTTGCCGTTAGTTACCACCTGTGTAAATGTAATTTTCATAATCTTTTATCCACCAAGTTATTATAATAATTAAAATTATGTTCAACAATGCCTCCGCCTGGCGTGATTTATCTACTTCTGGGTTAGCAATAGGCATAAAAGGCAATTTATTTTCTTTGAAAATTTAAAAATGTTCAATTATCAAAAATATTATAAAATATACCTTTGTTTTAACCGTTTAATCAAAAAAAAATTGTACTTATTCATTCTATGAGTAAATAAAATTAACATGACTAGGACTTTTCCTTAGAATTCATGCAGCATGTAGACAACTAATTATTCAATCAGGGGTTAGTACGTGGGTGTATGTGTATGTGAGTGTGTTTGTAAATGGAGGGTGTGTGTATGTGGTGGGTGTGTGTGCGTGTGAATAAGGAAAGGGGAAAATTGTTTAAATATGGATGCACAGAATTGGGATATATATATTGAATTCTTCGACAAGCAAGTTATTTCGGGGCAGCTAGAAGTTTTTCCGTAGAGTCATAACTTAACTCCAGAAACCAGCTCGTAATTTTCGATTTACACTTTGTTTTGGCAAGATCATAGATCGGGAGCGTTCTATTTATTTTATTATAGAGAAAACATTACATTGACTTTTACCGTCGAACGTGATTTTTCACCCCAAAAAAAGTCGTTTCCCAGCAATCATTTTAGCCTAGGGTTAGTTAGTTTGATCAGAATGCTTGGTTGACAGCTTCATCAAGGGTCCGTTTACACCTTGTAAAGCATCTTTTTTTGATGAATCTCCCATTTTGCAACTGTCTAGTAGCTAGTTATTCATCGATGTTATGGATTAATTGAACATCCTCAAAACTGTACACTGAACAGTGCGTGGTGTAAACGGAACGTAAATACGCCGATTTTAAAATTAAAAATACTCGATTCAGGTATAATATTTTAGTAATTTTAAAAATTTATTCTGATCTATGGATGATACTGACTGTGTTTGTTGCAATTTAACTAAATTTAATTATGCTATAGGATAATTGTATTTTCGTAACATAAACGTTTACACCGCACGGTCGTGCTCAGGCCTCGGAGTTAACCAAAGTGACGTCATCAGTGCAACACGTTTTGACGCTAACGACCTTCTGAAGGCACGTGCAAAAATCGATGATAATAACCGGTATTAAAAAGGTTGACCACGATGTTTCATACTAATGTGTCGGTTTTCATTAAACCCGATTTTTCGAAATACTTCATACCGGTTCATAAGCCCTCGTCAATTTGAACAAGGGTTTTATTTCAGTACGTGATTACTATAATATTTTAATGATATCGTAGTAGATCAATATCATTAAAAGGTCATATAATCAATATAATATCACCATAGAATTAATGGAAAGATCGAGGTACGATTAATAATAATTTGCACAATCATTACAACAGACAATATAACTTATACGATTCTTATTGATAACATCACGCCAGTAATCTTCTAAAAGTTTTGATGACATATGAACAGACGCAACGCAACGCACATCAAGCTACTTTGTAGTAGCTTTCAAATTTCTTTAGTAGATTTTCAACTTTATCGCTAAAGCATTAGGTTGATTGGGAAAATTTGACAGTTTCGGATAGCTTGATATGCTGGCGTCTATATACATTCATCTAATTACGCTTACTTTTTATTCCTCATCAGCCTACAGCAGTCCACTGCTGGACTTGCTTGTTACTTTAATTGATTTTGTTTAACATAATATTCCCAAAAATGTATAGTGTAATATTATTATTTAGACTAGAAACGGGATATTTACCATGTTTACTGTTTTTGTTGAGTTCAATGAAGAATTTGAGAAGAGTGGATGGTTTTATAAGCTTTTATTTAACATGCCTTGTTAGTTCATTGGTTGGTTAGTTAGTTAGTATGTATTGACATACTAACCAACTAGCAGTCACATCTTGCAACTGAATTTCAAACCAGTTCTCAATACCTTAGTTATAAGAATAGAAAATTATTGTAAAACCTTACTATGTTCCCATTCTAGTGCAATAATACCTAGTTAAGTTATTATACAAAGAAAATGAAAAAGAGTACCTATATGTATAGTTATGTCATCCATTCCGTTATATTGTTATTATATTATAAGCTTTTATATTATGTTTCGTATACCAGAAATGGTTAATATGAGGATCCTTAATGTTATATTGTGTAATGTAACATTTATTTACCATCTATTTAGACCCATTAGGCGAATAAATTATTTGATTTGCATAATCAGCCTATAATGTTCCCACTGCTGGGACACAGGCCTCCTCTCTATGAGAGGGAATGGGCTATAATCCACCACGCGGGCCCAGTGCGGGTTGGTAGATGTCACATGTCTTCGAATTTTTGGTTCTACGACATGCCGGTTTCCTCACGATGTTTTCCTTCACCGTTTTGAGAGCAGTGGTGATGAAATAAATTACACAAATTAATACGCCTGCCTGGGTTCGAACCCACGACTTACTGCTCGTAAGTCGGGACCGCCACCACTGGGCCACCGCTGCTCCCTATTTATTTGATTTGATTTGAGCTAAAATTTTGCATACCCCTTTGCTGCTGGTGACACTACATTTTTATGACAGACATGATCGCCTTCTCATGAAAGAACTTCTCACACGAAATTTTGATAGAAAAAATTAGTTTTTCATTTTAAAAAGCTTGTCTAAAAAAAAAAGAACTTTGAATTTATTTTAAACTGTCACCTATGTGGCACCTATACAGTTTCAGTCAGGATCAATGATGATCAGCACATCGCCATAATTGGTTAAAACTTCCATTTTCGAAGCATAGATACATCGTATGGTATAGTGGGTAGATACCTACGCACACACATACATGGCGCCGAAATTAGCAGGAAAACACAACGAATCCTTCGTTGTGTTTTCCTGCTAATTTTTGAGAAAGATTTCTTGTTTGTGCGTTAATCACGCCTATACATCTAAAAACATACTGAAATAAAAAAGGTGCTTTTGCAATTTCGTTTCCAAAAATGTAAACATATTTATGTGCTTTTGTAAATGAAAATTTAATTACCGCCAGATAAAAATCAGTATTTTTTTTCTTTTCTAACAGTTGTATTCATTCTGAAATCAACACTATGTACATACAGATTCATAACGTAATTATATATTTTTTAACTTAACCTTAATTGATTTTAATATTGATTAAAGGCATGTACCTATGTTTTCACAGTATTGTTAACAGTCATACTAAAAAAAAATGAAAATTTTTATCAACAGACATATAACAAACTCACGATTCCAATACTATCTTTGTAAAACGAGTACAACACCTATTTAGTTGGAACCAGTTTTTCCACATTATCTTCTTAAAAAGCTGTTATTTTGAAATGATAAACAGACACTTCAATTTTATATATTTGTATAGAAATAAATAAAATTGAAGTGTCACGGTTTAAGATATAACGCTAAAAAGAGCAAGGTTCTTATTTTTGGAGCAAAGTCTTCAGATAGGTTTCCTGCTATCAAGCTGGCAGGTGATATCCTCGGCCATATTGTTACCACGGACATCAAAGATGATGTAGAAAGGGAGCGAAGAGCGTTGGTGGTTAGATGCAACATGCTTGTCCGTAGGTTTGTTCGTTGCACGTGTGAAGTGAAAGTGACGCTTTTTAAAGCATATTGTCAGACATTGTACACGAGTAACCTCTGGACAAGCTGTACGCAGAAAGCCATCAATGCTCTTCGAATTCAATAAAACAATGCGATCAGGATGCTGTTAGGGCTGCCACGCTTCTGCAGTGCATCGGGAATGTTTGCGGATGCGCACACTGATTGCTTCCCAGCGATCAGACGTAAGCGTGCCGCGTCGCTGCTGCAGAGGGTCCGGGGTAGTTCGAACAATCTCCTGAATATCATTGCGGGGAAATTTGATTGTCCGTTCATGTTTTACTTATCTTGCCTTCATGTTTTACTAACATAGTTTTTAAGGTTTCATGTTTACTAACAATATGTGGATGTAAAATGTCCGACATAAAATGATTTATTATTATATGCAAGTATACCTACGATATTTATAACAAAAAATCATTATTTTGTGCTTCTTTCTGTTTCTTCCGGCTAATCTCCGAAACGGATGGACCGATTAAATTTTAAAGTTCAAATTCGAAGGTTTCATCTTTAACTCGTTTCGTAAAAGGTCGAATCATATCAAGTTTCTTACCTCGACGACATTTGACCGGCTTGGAGGTTGCGACTGCCTCTGAAGAAGAACTAGAAGAAGCGTAAGATGACGTCGATGTCGTACTGGCTGACGATTCACTAGAAGCTGTAGCTTGCGTGGTTTCAGCTAAAAAAAAAACATTTTTTTTAAACTGTTGATACCTACATTCCAATTTTGTAATAACTATTATGTTTAAATAAAAAATACAACATCAACCCATAGCAACCTTATTATTAATAGGTACAACGATAACAGTTCTGTATAAAGGTCTGCGTATGTCAAAAGAGCAGCTGAGGGTCTGTTAGACCCAGGATTGGTAGTAGGGGTCGGCGGAGTGCCTTGTATAACTTCCTTAGAAATTAGCAAGGAGTAGAGCAGAACTGTGATCGGTGGACATAATGGAGGAAATACTAGACTGATTACTTATACATGTAAGTCAATCGCAAAAAACTAACATTTTACGTCACGAATTTCGATATTGCCGGGCGTTTGACATTGATCTGATTGTGCTGAATGAAATCGACATATAAATTGTTTGATTAATTAATCGATTAATTATCATAAGATCTTTGACCTTTATACGGTAGACACCATCCTGATAACCTAATTGGATGTAATGCATCATTCATACACATGGCTGGAAATTCCGACCATACGAACGAAAGCCGCTCGTAGCAAAGAATTACATAAAATAAAAATTAAAAACACTGTGGTTTGAACTGTCAAAGAAATATAAACAGACAACGAAAAGCAAAGATAAGCTTCGTTAATATATAATACATTCTGTACTGCAATTCAGGAATTCTTTATTCCTACTTATGAACTAAAAGAGAAAAAATGCGTTAATAAAACACAATTAAAACTGTCCACTTTAAAATAAACCATCTACCTATCTATATAGTTTAAACTGGTTTAAGTGGACATGCGGAACACAATAAAAAAAAACATAACACACATCAGATCTATAATTATAAAAAACGTCTGTTTATTTTTTTAGAATGTTAGCAACAAAAATATTAAAACATTTTCCTTACCTGAACATACCACTAACACTAAAATATTAGCCACCAAAACGACACCAAGCACTAACCTAACCATCATCGCGACTAAACCACGTCTGATTATATGCAGCAATCAATTTTATTTATATACATAAAAACTTAGTCGTGTTTTTTTTTAAAACCAGCTGTTTTATTGGGCACGTTATATTCGAAACACCAATTAAGGCGTGACTCCAAAGTATATAATATGGTAAAACTTCCTTGATAAGGATGTTCGTGGCAAATTTTTCGTTTTACAAGAAAAACATTAGTTGGGTCTTCAGGAAATTCAAGGTAAAGACGCGGTTGGCGTATGTACAGTAATAATTTTCCCCGCAGTGGGGATTATATTGAGGCGCGAGCGTCATAATTGTTACGTCAAAAAAGCGCAAACTGTAATTGAACTGTACCTAGTGTTGTTTTTATTTCTTGTTGATTTAAATGTTCGAAAGAAAATGGACTTCTTAAAATAAACATTTTGACTCCCTGTTTCGGTTAATATTAACCTAAGCTCATAATGACTGGACCTTAAAGATTACGTTTTTCTTCTTTTTTTGAGTCGCTGGCATGACCGTATTATCAAAAAAAAATATTTAAAACTTCGACACTTCCACTGCGCCATCGGTGGCAGCGGAGGAGTCACTTTAACTACGACTCATTTTCGGAAAAGAGAAGCAGGATGGTGGGACATAGTTTGCGCCACAGCTCCCCAATCCACCACTTCACGAGAACAAATATTTCGTTACGAAGATGGTACTGCGCAGTGCAGAATCCTCCGGTCAACTATATTGCCAACACATTGCGATTAGATATTTGTCTGTGATGAAAGAATCTATGGACTAATAACTGATCGTTTCCAAATCATCGTTTATGATGACAACATGGAATGAAGGCAGAACCGGTTTTTTGGAGCAGCTTTAGGCTTATAATATTATGCATAAAAGGTTTATAATATTTTTTTCTGTTGAGATAGGTTGAGTTGTAAATCGAATCGAAAATTACTATGCTATACTCCAAAATCTATCTGTATTATATTCTTCAAATTATTAGTAGAGAGACTTAATTTGCATATAATGTGCCTTTAAATAGTTGGATTTCCTTATTCACCCCTATGGGTAAGGATGCCCTTGCCCACGCACCCTTGGATCCCTGAGAGGTCTTAACATTAGGACATTTTGAAATCTTGACTACAACGACGATATGTATAATCAAGACATGTTTGTGATTGTCAGTGAATTAAATAAAACCCGGCCAAGAGCGCGCACCTAGGGTTCCGTAGAAAATTGTAGGTATTTTGTTATTAAACTACATATTATGCACGGTTTTCATTATTTCCTTTACATGTACTGTAAGACATTGCTTCTTGCCAAATTTTATTATTCTAGGTCAACGGGAAGTACCCTATAGGTGGGCTGCGGGACTGTTCGAAAGAGATCCCGCCGCCCTGGAACACAAAGGGCAAGAAGGAACATGAATGGGTTTTACTCAGTAGAAGTCCGACACTCCCTTCCGGGAGGGAGGGGGTCATTTGATGATAATCCATCCGAAAAAAAAACAAAGTACCCTACACATTTTGATTCCCTTGTATAATCGCAAAATATGCGGCATAAACGGTCATATCTTTTGATCGCGTTGACTTACAAGTTTTAGCTTGATAACTCCACGCGTTCCTGCGAACGAGGGTGTTGACGGACATCTAAGTGATCCTATAAGGGTTCCTTTTTTGCCGACTGAGATACGGAACCCTAAAAAAAATGTAATTCGTTTCCAACATGTTGTTAAATCCAGACAGTTTAAATGTCGTGTCATTAATAATGTCATGGTGTATGATCAGTGCGATCACACTTACTGTTCGCTAATGGCCTTCTCCATTAACACATAGTTGATAGCGCGTATCCTGTAGATCTGGGTCGCTATGTCATTCATCTTTGTATGGCATGGCCACATCACCACATGAGGATTATTGGGTTGGTCTCGCGGTCTTAAGCGAAACTGTTCGTCGAAAGATCCAGGGTCCCCAGGTTGGGTGGAATCTAAGACAGCTGTACACCGGGATATGTAGATCTGGACAACTGGACTTGTCCCGGGATCTAATTGTCGATTTACCCAGAAGAAAGAAAATACATTTATTCGTACTATTTAGAGCGTACTGCACATCCCTATATACGTGTAGCCTGTGGGTTGACTATAGTGAAAGGGCATACAGTGCCGTCCGTGTCCAGTACAACAACGCGTTCCGGGCGGTGTTGGGGCTGCCCCGTTTCTGTAGCGCATTAGGGATGTTCGCGATGGCACGCACTGATTGTCTCTACGCTTCTATGCGTAAGCGGTGCGCGTCCCTGGTGCGCCGGGTGCGGGCCAGCCCCAATGCTGTCCTGGCAATGATCGCAAACAGGCTGGACTGCCCTCATGTCCGGCATTGCTGTGGCAGGCATGTTGCTGTTCCAGTGCCGGTTAGAAAATTGTAATTATTGTGTTTATTTAATTTTTTATGACCAATAATGTATAATATATTAACGAATAATGTTGTAATTTTGTTTTAATTCTGATTTAATTGTAAATTATTCAATTTTATGTAATGACATACATCTTATAATAATTGATTTTAATTTAACTTTATGTAATCTTTGTTATAAATGTGTTAGTTGATTTTAATTTAATGTATTTTTATGGATTCTAGTGATCTGAAATAAATGAATTATATAACAGAAAAAAAAAACTCAACAAAAAAATTAAAACTGTGCCTCACGGCTGCCCAAAATAAGCCCAGTTTAGCAAACTGCCGGGCACCTAATGCCCGACGCTTGTGTTCAACTGGACCTGGATTAGTGAGGGTGGCATGGCTGGTTGTGTGCACCCAATGGTAGTGGTGAATAGGTACTTAAATGTGTAAAATAGATGTGAACAAAAAATAAACATACAGTAAATGATGAGTAAAATAAACTACGAAATAGTAAATATCGTGAAAGTGCAAAACATAACAAAAAAATAGATAGATAAATGGCACGGAGGCATGATAATAAACCTGTTTGACAATTTCTTACTAGTCTCAATAGCATAAGGTACCTACTTGTTTTTTTACCAGTGAAGTGCAGTCTACTGCAAAACAATAACCTGAAAAACTTACATTTTGTTTTGGCAGCATTTGAATAACCACGTTTTGAATAGATACCCAACAAAAGAAGTTACAGTTATTCAGAATGGGCTTTTCGTGATTTAGTGCACGATTCTAGTGATCCTATTTTAATGATATATTGTACTATCAATATTTATTATTTTTTCTCAAATAAAGGTGGGTATCCGATAATAATAATCGATGCCATTTGTGGATCTTCTTTCCTGGCGGCCTACCATGACATCTTAAAGCAGGAGTAATTCCAGTGTGGGAAAGAGATGACGCTAGACGACCTGTATAGCTCTGTCTCTTTCCCACACTGGAATGACTCCTGCGTTAAGTCGTCATAGTAACCCCCCTGTTTACCTGTAGTTCCGGTTTCATTATGGACGCTGGGTTATTCTCATTTTACTAAACATTTGAGGGTGACGTAGGTTGTGGTCTATAACGTTAGTCGAGACAGAAATACGATTTTAGTCAAAAGGGCTGTTGTAAAAAAATAATGGGCCTATTAAGGCGGGAAATTAAGCCTTCTCTTTCTTTTATTGCATTTCATTAATAGAAAATTAAGATACGTTATTATTAACTATATAAATTTTATTAAAATATGACCACTATTTTTTTTATTTTTAAATGTTTTTTATATGGTTTTTTTTTTAAGAAATATTTAAAAATATGTAAAATAAGTATATAAAATGAATAATGGAAATATTAATACTATATTTTTATAATTATTAACCCTGTTTATAATTTGTAAATTATGTACACAGTGCTTATGTTTCTTTTAATGAAATAAGTTATACATATAGAATAAATCACGGGATCTCTTATGGCTTCTGATTTTCCCTTATTGTCCCACTTAAAATAATATAATTATAAAATAGTAATTACATTTTTTCATTTAGCTCTGGAACGTGAAACCACTTTCCAACGTAAAGTTTCACAAGCTTCACGTTAAAGTTGTGGAAGAGAACGTTGAGCTGCATGGGCATACCCACCGTGGGGCACTTGCCCCAACCTTCTCTCTGATCCGAAGCTAAGATTTTATAGGCAAAATTAATATAATCACAAAATTAAATATTCATTTGGGTACTTTAACATTTTTCACATTAAAATAAAAACTTGGTTAAGGTCAACAATGACAGAAAACCGTCTTGTCGAGCTCTGTATGATGAGTGTGCATAGAAATAGGGTTCTGGAAGCACAACATATATTTGAAAACGACATTTTAGCTAGATTTAGCCAGAACCTTCGCAGTTTATTATTGAAATAAGGTGTAGTGCAGTCAATAAAACGTATCAGTCAGTAAATAAAAAGGTTTAATCAAATAACAATCACCAATATAATAAGTAAAAATAGTACAACAGAAATACGGATTCACAAGGTATGTTTCTGTTCAACGCCTCCAGACAGACTGCCTCTGTCGAAAATGTCAGCCACAAGCTGAATGTTCCCCACTCTGACAGTGGACCAATACTCAGCATGTTATTCGACCAATCAGAGCAAAGTACACAGTACGTATGCTCAATCGATTAACTAAAATACATTTAGGCTTAATATTAACAGTAAATTAATGTTTTAATTTAAGTGACAATGATTTAGTGATTATCAAGTTTATACAAACTTAAATACCTATAATTAACTAGAACTAATATCTAAAACGGATGTATTTATTCGTGCACCCACTAGCGCCATCTGTCTGTCTGTCTGTGTGTTTTGTCTCTACTATTATTTTACAAAATTATTACACAAGTTTTTTATATAGTACCTATTGATAGATAATTTCATGAAATAAGTAATTACTGATGTCCATTGGACACAAGTGCTATCATACCAACATTGATTATGCAATTATTATGCCACAAATACCCCCGGTACCCGGTGCCCGGTAGACATTTTAATTCAAAGACAAAAATATATTATACATGTTTATTTTTTATATTATACTTATATATTTTTTTATGTGTATTTTTTAATATATTATACATGTATATTTTTGTTCTAAGCAGGAATCGAACAGCGTGTAGCGCAATAACCAGTCACTTGAGTACAGCGCCATCTAGCTTTCAAGTGTTTAAGATTTGAAATTTACCTCTCGTTTTAATATTTAGTATCCAAAGGGTAGAGCGGTCGCGTGCTCAGCTGGAATAAAAAGACAAACATTATGAAAAATTGAAAGCGCAAGCAAAACAAATTTTTTTAATGAATAGCAAGTAAAAGTTTATTTTATTCCGCCTTTTCATGTTGAGATTTATAGGCACCTCCGCCCAGGAGTGCAAATGTGATGCTGTTCCACAAACAATCGTACACTTCAAAATTGATAGCCTGGGTGCCAGGATGCTAGAAAAGGAACTCCATTTGTAACACCCATATTTTATGTTTGACGTCCTTTGTTGGAGAGCATGTATGATCCAACAAACGGCATAGTACCTAAGTAATATTCAAGAATAACACTTACGGCA
This sequence comes from Noctua fimbriata, assembly GCA_905163415.1. Taxonomy (NCBI): domain Eukaryota; kingdom Metazoa; phylum Arthropoda; class Insecta; order Lepidoptera; family Noctuidae; genus Noctua; species Noctua fimbriata. The sequence goes on along the minus strand of LR990925.1, from coordinate 14,786,403 downwards.
ATCCTTATAAGGCACACATTTGCCGTCCTTCCTCCAGAGTCCTTTGGTACACCGGCAGGCTGGACTGCATTCCATTACCGTCAGGATAAACATATTGCCATCAAAGGGACAGTTCCCGTCTGGTGTGGATTGCTTGCAGTCATCCGTGGGGCACAACGGCGGGCAGGCCACGTACTCCTCGTTTGGTCCATTGCATATAAAAGGGGCTGGGGATTCAGGAAAATATTGATTAGATAAGTACTGACGCAGACCGGTGAAGCTGTAAATCAATAGATCTTTTGATTTTGGCGCGTGATTTGAGTAATCAAAATCTTTCTACATTCTAATTACTACTTTTTTTTAAGTGTTTATAAGTACAATGTTTTATGCTCTTTCAATGTCATTCAAGCGACGAAGATGCTTGATACATTTAGCACTTGTGCAGTCCTATATAGTGTCTTGTGTATAAGAAATATCGAATGCTGAACGAGTTCTTTGTAGATCGCTATCAAGACCAAATAAAGGATTTCCTTATGTCACGTCCTCGTTAGACTATGTCTAGACTGAGGCAGAACAGTCTCTATTCAGGCACATGATTTCAACAGATGCGGTAGCAGATTTCCAGGCATGCTGGGTTTTACCCTAAACCAACAAGACTCGAATTCCCTCCATAAAGTTGCTGTTTATTGATTAGGAGATAACTTAATGGTTTTTTTAAATATAAAACCCAATTAACGGACGTTACTTAATTGCATTGGTCATTACATTTTTAAATAACTTTAAAATAACATCATCACAAATGAAAATAATGATTTATAGGAAAACCAACGGAATAAATGTAGTCTATGGTATAAATATATATGGTTAATCGTAGAATTAAAACCCCCTTTGCCACTAGGAATACTGTGGATTGTTCTTTTGATTGTCCGTATTGTCCCATTGCAGCATAACATACTCGCTTTAGTATCTGCTCGCTGTTAATAAGAGTCAATTTCGGTTGTAACTTGGAAGGCCCTTAAAAATGCCTTATTATGTCATCATTATTTCCCTGCCCTTATCCCAGTAAGGTCGGCGCAGCAAGTATTCTTCTTTCATACTCTATTAGTCGTCATCTCTTGAGTAACCTCATTAACCGCACGCAAAATATGCGCTTTGACGTGGAGTTGCGGACACCAACCCGTTATACAATACAATACAAACCTCATTTCTAGCTATATCATTATAAACTTACGGCAATCTGTTATATTAACACAAGTTCCATTCAGAGCCCTCCTCTGATTGAAAGGACATTTACATCTGGGAGTCCCACAAGCCCCAGTGTTGGAACCTTCAAGATTCTTTAGCTCTTTTGTTGGGCAGCTGTCTTTATAGCCGTCTTTGGGACAAGTGTCCTCAATTTCTCCAGGAGGGCATTGCAGTTGAACTGAAAAATATAAGAAGATTGTGAAATTATATTAGTCACAAAATGGCAACACGAGTACGGCAGGCAGGACACGAGTTGCATAAAAATTTAAGTGGTCGATCGTTAGCGTTATTTAATCAATACTTTAGTCATACCTACATTTGCGCGTAACAATGGAAAACCCTGTTCCAATTACAGAGTAATTAAACAACAAGTAATTAAATTGATTAGTTTGATATAAGGTAGTCAGTGGCCCGAAAATCTGACAACCAGTCTTGCCAAGCAGAATCGTATTGCCCAGTACTAACAGGGTTGTTGAGATCACATAGACAGTCGCTCCATGTAAAATACTGGTATTCGACAAGGCAGATGATGACTTAGGCCGAGATCTGTAAACGTTAGCCTTCTTAGCCAAAGTACATGCTAAGGCATGTACTTTGGCTAAGCATTATCCAAGTCACTGTCGCACAACTGTAAACTACGAAGTGCAAGATAGAAACATGAACATTATGCTCAATGAGTAAGCCATTATATATAAGTAACCAATATCAAGTAAGTTTTACAGATCTCGGCCTCATTAGTACCTACTAATTATGTACTTCCTATTTGAAAATATATCCCATTTTCGTGATTGTTTATTTATATATCATCTCGCCTGCAATCTTTTTAACGTACAGAGACTTTTTCAAATTATACTCTAAAAATAATGTTTCTTTCAATCACTGGCGCCAATTCCAAACTTCTAATGATATCCCATTTACAAAAATGAATATGTAAAATGCTTACCGGTAGAACAAATAGTGCTAAATATGACGAACAAAAAAACAAACACTGTTCGCGTCATTTCTCAGTCGGTCTGTTCGTGACAATGAATAATACACAACTAAATTAGTTACATAGTTACGCAATAACAATACTAGTTAGCACTTCACATCTCTTTCCATTAAAGGTCGTCCGTGACAGGTATTGGTAATTTACCATTACCAGCCAGTAATTTACTTTTAGGTCTTTGAAGATTTGAATTCAGAGCCATCTATCTTTTGTTTTACAAACTAAGTGATCACCGTGTAAACATGAATGTGAACTAAGTTTGATATTGTGTAATAGATGGCAGCACTAGTGTTAAAATTGAAAACACCACTTGGAAAGTTTTCCGATTTTACTATGATTATTATTGATTATTTTTTTTTATTTTTTTGTATATATATATTTATATATATATATTTTTAGACTCCATAGGAACTCTCAAATAAATATACTTACCTAGGTACTTTATGCAAATATTATGAGATAGATAGTGTAACATAACGTGACGTCTGTAAATCCTGGAATCTCCGAAGGGTTAGGCAGAGGTGTACCTAGTAGAACACCCAGATTTCGCCAGTTATGTTTATTGTATTGTAGGTATTGTATAACGGGTTGGGGTCCGCCACTCCACGTCAAAGCGCCAGTTATGTTTAAGTCCCATGTAATAGGGGGCGAGCCTATTGCCATCAACCAGGCACAAATCCAAACTCCGTGGTTCCTACTGAGAAATTTCTAATTAAAAAACCCAATAACACTTTCCCCACCTGGGAATCAAACCCATGACCTCATAATAAAAATAGATAATGTTTATAGCTTCAATGTTTAAAATGTTTTAAAACTCAACAAAAAAAATACGTAAAACATAAAGTTTGCTGTAGTTCATCTACCGCAGAAAGCTTGCAGTAATTACACTAATGACCGTGAAACTATTTTTCTGCGAAGCCACTTCTGGCCTGTCCGTAATTAGGTTAACCACACTAATCCTCTTTACCGGACTTTTGAGCTTCCGGGACATTTTGCAACCCCGGACATAAGACCGGGACATCGTTTCGGTTCAAGCGTCCATAGCTCGGTTAGAACCGGCTTAACTAATCTGTTATGAAGCTGGTCATTTATAACAGACTTAAGACCTTTACGGCAATTTTGGAACGATATGGTTCAGTAAGGTTGACAGTGATGGTATTTATGTAGGTATCTTTTGCATGGTGGAGCGTCAATTTTGTGTTTTAGATTTTCGAATCTGAATAGTTCCTGAAAGTTGCATTTGGTCATAAGGAACATTTGGTCACTTGCCCCCGTAGCATGACCACCGTAGACAAGGATTTCTTTGACGGAAGAATCGACAAAATGACAGATTTCTTTGCACTATCTGTAATTTTGTCGAATCTTACAAAATCTTAAAAAAAGCAATGTTCTCAAACTAGGATCAAATATTATTATTTTTTCCGCAACATATTTTTTCCTTCCATCCACCTCTGTCAACCGCTACGCTATCATAGTTATAAGGAACATGAAAAAAAACAACGATCTCAAACTAGGATCGAATATTATTATTTTTTCCGCAACACGTTTTTTCCTTCCATCCACCTCTGTCAACCGCTACGCTATCATAGTTATAAGGAACATGAAAAAAAACAACGATCTCAAACTAGGATCGAATATTATTATTTTTTCCGCAACACGTTTTTTCCTTTCATCCTCCTCTGTCAACTGCCACGCTATCATGGTTATAAGGGACATGAAAAAAAAACAACGTTCTAAAACTAGGATCGAATTTTATTATTTTTTCATTTGAAAATCTAAAATAAAATATTGGCGCTCCAACCTAGCCAGGCCTTCTCCCTGTAAGAAGGAGCGGATCGTAACTAATCCACCACGCGCGGGCCTCGGGGTAGATGTCACAGGTTTTAGAATTTTTCGTTCTAGGACATGCCGTTTTCTTCACGATAACATTGTGCCTTCACCGTCATAAGAGCGTTTTAGGATCATCATCATCATCATCATCATCATTTCAGACGAAAGACGTCCACTGCTGGACATAGGCCTCGTTTTAGGATGTATCAACAAAAAAAAAACAGAATTGGTATGAAATTATTAATAATATGGAACGTATGCAGTGCTACTCCCGTGGTGTTCGGGAATTGCCCACGGGAACTTACTTCTGGGATAATAAGCAATCTATGTATGACATACAAACATAGATTTATATAATATAACTGATACACATGTCTCATAATTTTAATTAAAAACTGTGTCCACCAATTTTCGAGTCAATCGACCCTGAAAATATTAAGTTTCACAAAAAATTCAACCCTCATTTCACCCTCTTAGGGGTGGAATTTTGAAAAACTCTTTCATAGATTATACCCACTCTTCACAAAGAATACACCTATCAAATTTCATGTCTTTAAGAACAGCCGTTTAGGTTGTGCGTTGATATATCAGTCAGTTAGTCAGGACTTTGAATTTTATATTGGAAGATGATTTTGGAAAAACTGTGATACACTTTTCCCATAATTTTATCTGAAGAGTACACTAATTTTCAAGTCAATCGACCCCGAGAATAAAAAGTTTTACAGAAAATTCAACACCCCATTCTTTTGGGGTTGAATTTCGTGTAAAACTTTTTATTCTCGGGGTCAATATAAAGGGAATCTGTGCAAAATTTCAGCTTTCTAGGTCCAAGGGTTTGGGCTGGGCGTTGATGAGTCAGACAGTCAGTCAGGACTTTTCTTTTTATTTACATATATATATAGACAGATGATTTTGCTAAAGCGGCCATTTTAGACCCCCAGATCTTAATACAACCTCTTAATATTCTGAATAAACATATATATCCTATAATTTGTCCTACTGAAAGGGTGGTTGTTAATAAAAGTGACAAGTTGTTATCTCATCGTAAAGGCGTAATGATAAGGCGTTTTCCCTCTAAAGCCTCTTAACTCTTTTATTTTAATGCGGCTTGATAAGCGGAAGATTTACTTTAAGTGTTCTATTTTCGGAATTTTAAATGAATTAAGAAAGGTTTTCTTTTATTATTCCGTTTATCTGTTGATAACACCGTGTACTACTTACTTTTACCTATGTGTCACAAATAAACATATTTGAATTTGAATTTGAATTTGAAACATTAAAAAAAATTGTGTATGGTTATTTATTTGGTTGATGAGTATGGAAAAGGAGTTTGACTTGTTACGAATACACAGTTCTTATACTATATTTAAGAAACAGAAGCGAAGATGTTTTAAAAAAAGACAGCGAGGTTCACAAAATAATGAATACCACCGTTTATTCTAACTTGGAACAAAATATCAATCACTGAAACTAACCTAAACCGCCACAAATCATGACGAATTCAATTAACACGTAATTGTTTACAAAAAATAGCGAGTAAGTACACAAAATAGGATATTATAAATCTTACAGCCCTTTGACCGATATTCCCAACAAGTCTCCCGCGACCAGAGACAATTTGAAGTTGTCAGTCCTTGCCATAGAACTAACATGCGCCACGTAAAACCTCATTTCTTCCTAATACTAAGTAATACCTCATTTTTTCCTAACACGGCCTGTCCTGACGCCAAGTCGCCCTCGACTTGAAAGTTATAGGTTGCATCTGCAAAGCGATGATCTTGGTAGCGCACTGCTCCTATTCCAACATCGAGATCAGGTATGGATAGCTGTAATGCCACGGACCAACGTTGGGCGACACACGTCTTTGGGAAAACAGAGGTCAAGCGTAAACTTTTTAAAACAGATGTCATTTGTTTCGCAAATTGACATAGCGGGAATCGACATGGAGGGAATGATTCCATTTCATTTTCACATGCCTAGGCTTACTATTTATAAATTACTGGCACGTATATTTCTGGCGATTTAGCTGAATCTGACCGTGCAAAATCAACACAGACAGTGAGCACCTCAATTGCGTTACATACTTTAAATTACAAATCGAAGGATTTTGCTAAATTACTGAATAATTAACAATCCGTCTGCTTCTAAACGAAGCTTCGTCTAAAGGAATGGATGCCTTTCATGGGTCTTTAAATTTGTCAAATGATTGAAATTTTACTTAGACCGTTCGACATTTTTTAGCCAACTGTACGTACATAACTGATGAACGTTATGTGATATATTTAAATAAGGCTTCGGTCTTTTTACCTGAACTTCAAGTTGAGTAGCGTATGGCACATAAATAATTTGTGCTTTATTTGATAGGTGACGAAGGTGTTTTTGGCGCATCCCGCAGAGGGAACTCTAATAAAACTATCTTGATAATTTCTTCAGGGAATATAAGAATATTGCTTTGTTAAAGAAGTGCTAACCAAAAGTTTGGCGAACTTTTTTATCATTTGATAGGTAGAGTTTTGTTGCTAAATTTTATGGGAATAAATACTTCGGGTAATGGAGTAAGAAGCTTCGTTACAAAACTTTATTAATTTCCTGCAAGTAACAGTTTATCAAAAAAAAAAAATGGAAGGCCCTGAAAAGTTTTCTGCAAAATGCTAGGTACGTATGTCCATGGTAACAGAACAAGTAAAAGCTGACTTGACTGAGCTGCATACACTTACGCATACGCTTAAATTCGATTTCGATTCGACAAGTCATATGTCTATCATTTTTTACCTTTACGAATGCGAGTGAGATAGACATACGACTTTCCGAATCGAAATCGAATCGAAGCGTTTGTGAATAGCTATGCTGGTTCTGTTGAAATTCCACTACGCTATGCCAGCTCCAGTTCAAAAGACTAGTGTGTCTGACTATACATTAACTGGCGATGATTGCTCAGCTACTGGATTGGGCACCCCTCCCCACCACCTACGTTGAACATTGTTGTAGCAGGCATATTGGCTGACGTCTTAAGGATATTGTAATTTTTTATTCTATCATTCCTTAATTTAATTCATTGTCATTTTTTATTTTATTTTGCTTTGTCATTAATAATTGATTGGATATGACATTTGTTTATTTCTTATATGTTTACGTCATTTAATTAACTTTGTTTATTTATTCTGCCTGTAAATTGACGAAAGTGTTGTTTTTATCTAATAAAGGATGATTTCTACCAAACGGTTTCCATCGCATCGGATCGGAACGGATTTTACAATCTTTAAAAGATATTAAATCGTGTACACAGTATTTAAAGTCTATATTACAAGCCCCGCACAGCAGCTTGACCGGGGGCATCTTCCGCGACACGCGATTGAAGCCGAAAGTATGTTGGGACACGCGATCGACTCCGTTCGCCCGTCGTCGCATCAATCGGATCCTTTCAGCTCTCAACACGGTAGGAATGAAACTATTAGAATAGGAGCAGAAACGGATACGTTCGCAATCGACAGCACGGAGCCGATCGTATGCGTCGACTTACAATCGGCTCCGTGCCGATCGTATGTCGACGCAAACGATGCCGATCGGATGCGATGCAAGCCGTTTGGTGGAAATCATCCTTATGGGTCAATGACCTGAATTAAATAGACTTTTTTTTATTTTTTTATTTAAACACTTAGCAAAATGCAAAAGCGACACATTTCACTGCTTGTGGCTGTGGCACTAAAACGTGAAAGTAAGAAATTAAAGTCCTAATCTTTAAATTCTTATTTATCCTTAATATTATCATTTGACATAGCTGACAAAAAAAAAACCTTCGCTTACACTGAAAAATACATATAACAGAACCAGAATGCCACAATATTAACGTTTCTTTACCAAAATTGTCTTGCGCGCGCTTTTTGACGTTTTATGTTGTAACATCCTTTGACTATTTTTTATTAATATATTCTTGTCTTTCTTCTATTTCCTTTTCTTGTTATGGACTAGCTTTACCCGCGGCTTCGCTCGCGTTATGATTGGTCAGTATCCAACGGGAACGTTTTAAATCTAGCTTTAATATGGCTCTTGGGATAATACAGGGTGTAAACAGACCCTTCACATAGACGTCAACCAAGCATTCTGTACATCAAACTAAGTACCTAACTTTATGCAAAAATTATTGCTGGGAAACGACTTTTTTTTTGGGATGAAAAATCACGTTTTACGGTAGGACTCGAAGGAAAGCACTCAAAACATTGTGCTGATGAATGGATTGAATAGTACGGGGGTCGCGGAGGTGTGTAAAGTCAAAAATCTTACATTAAAAACATGTATTTAAAAAAACTTGTGAAAAAGTTGGAATTTTGACTCCCAATATCTCCGTAACTATGTAGAAGGTTCCCAGGTATGGTCTAGAAAAAAAAAATGATCGAAAAGACGGGGAGAACAAGTCCCTTTCGGATATGTTAAGGGTATATTTACACCCTTTATAGCTCCCGATCAGGAAAATAATTTCGACATTCGGATCAGTTATTCTTACTAAATTGGTACTTCCCACTAGGTACACACGGCGGCACATGAAGCAGTACATTTCCAGTATAACTTGGCCTCGCTTTGTATAGATTTCCTACACAATGAGAGAGCCGCATAAACTGGTTTTGTACAGCTTGATTGGCCGTCGTGCGTACATCCAAACTTATAATAAACTGTGCCTCGTTATAATATTAGTATAATATGTAGAAACACAGATGCTCTGCTTGAAAATTTCTCTATTTTCCTGTGAGAGTAAGGTTTCTTTTACATTACTACCAATTTGACTGCCTCGACCTGAAGCATGAGGTTCGATTCCCGGATCGGGCAAAGTATTATTGGGTTTTTCACATCATGATTTTTTCAGTAGCAAGGATCTTTTTTTTAGATACCTAAGTATCTAAAAACAAAGATGTGTTCAGGTGATGCATTGATTTATATGTTCTTATTTATATACCTGAAAACCAATGTTTTATCATTCCTATGATTTTTTGATGAAAACACGGACATATAACTTCTGAAGCCTACTCAAGTAGGTAGACAGCAAAGCCACCGGGCATGTCGGACATTTTCGTCCGCGTTCAGTTGATGGCAGCTTTGGTGTGTACGTGTATGCTCAATTATATTCAAACTGGTTTTCACATATTTTCCTTTTACTATTTCCTATTCTTTGGGCTTTCCTAGGCTTTGTAGATTCCCAGCTGCTTGTTAACTTTTTATTTTGTTCTACATTTTTTGTGTAGTAAGCAACGACTTAATGTCGGGCCTACGCTGTCCCCCGATACTTAAGTACAAATGCTGTATCCATGATATTATTGTAATACCAAATGATTTGAAAACAGTAACCATGGAGTTTCTTGCCGGTTCTTCTCCATAGGAAACGACCAACCCGAACCGTGCACCTTTTTTTCGACGTTTTATAAGTGCCCACCTAGGCCTATGTGAAATAAAATATTTTGATTTTGATAGATTCTTAAAAAGTACTACTTGAATCTTATTAAATCACGTAACAAGGCCATACATAATGTATCGAATACCTACTTCATGCATGATCCAGAATCGTATTCATACAAAGGCGGTATCTGTCGCGCGTCACAGCTAATCGGCTCGCGTCGCGCCGCCTCCTCGCAAGCGCTTTATTGGAAACTGACAATGCATTCGGGTGAATACATTCCTTTCACACATCGATATCTATGCAGGCTTTGACACGTGTCTCAGTAGATTATGCGGTTATGTGAGCATTGAGCATAGTAGACAATTGGGTGATTGAAGCTTAAGCAATAACTAGAGAAAGCGAATATCATCAGTGAAACTGAATGCCATCAGCGCAATTTAACCTACGTTCAAGAACTGTTTATGTCAATATTCCGCAACAATGATGGCACTTTGACAGGTCTTTAATTTAATTTAAAAAAAAAATCTCTTGTTTAGTTTCCGTTTGTTTTATTGTTATCTCGCGACCCGACTTCGCACGCTTCGCAATATACATATAAACCTTCCTCTTGACACTCTATCTATTGCTGAAAATGCATTAAAATCCGTTGCGTAGTTTAAAAGATCTAAGCGTACACACGGCGGCACATGAAGCTGTACATTTCCAGTATAACTTGGCATCGCTTTGTATAGATTTTCTATACAATGAGAGATCCGCATAAACAAGTTTTGTATAGCTTGATAGGCCGTCGTGCGTACAAACAGCGGGAGTGACTTTGTTTTATACTATGTAATAAAAGATTTTTATAATTTTGTTTTGTCATGAGCGAGACAAATAAATACTTTTTCTTTCTTTCTAACACGGTTTCGTACGTTCCGTTTCTGTGCTCTTTCAATTCTGTCGTCGGTTATCTGAATCAACAACAGCCAATTTGGATCACTTGAATTGCGTGTAATTCGTCACGTCGATAATTTTCACGAAAAAATGATTTAGTGCAGCTTGTTTTGATTTACTCACAGAATAAACTGTAGCCATTCCTCATCCCAAGCTTTGTCAATAGGTACCATTCATTTACAACTTACCCACAACTTTGTCTCAGGACTTGAATGTTACCTACAGCTACGTTCACCAAGACACTCTTAAACTACGTTCCCGGAAAATATTAGCACCATTGAGGTTGAACGGTCCTCGATTCCCAGCTAATCGTCTTGCATCAGCACCTCACAAGTGCATCGAAATTATCAATGCATTAGTCTTTCATAGATTAGTTCCCTGCTTTAGAATAATCAGTCTACAGCGTTGTGTATGACTGCTTTGACACAGGCCTTTTTTCTGTAAGGAGTGGTCCATATTCCACCATGTGGGTCGTAAATCCCACGCGGGCCCCAGTGCGTGTTGGTGGATGACACATGTCATTCAAAAACAATTAACCTAAAACAAATTCAATATCATTTGCGTTACAAACAAGATATAAATATTCCCTTGGTGGTGATAAATAAGCTGTTCAGCGATTAATTTCAACTTCGCCTAATAAATTGTTGCATAAATTCCTATTTTAGCTGCGAATTAGATAAAATATGTCCGCGTATTTTGTAACAGAGGTATTGTTTCTCTCTGGTGTGCGATTAAATTAGAAAACTAATGTTATTTGGATGAATAGAACCGGATTCTAATAGATGGATGATATTCGCAGCCCCAATGAAAATGAAATGTTGTTCGTTTGTAAGTGCATGACTTTAGAACAGCTGAATCGGTTTGGGATATTAATGCATGCATTAGCTTTGTCCGTATTATTCAGTTTTGAGGAAAAAGAATTGGAATGTTCAGCGTCTATCGGATCAACTATTTTCTATATATTAGTAGGCAGGCCACCACGCAGGCGAAGTCACAGGAAACGCTACTGTTACTTAAATTTTGGATTGTCAGATTAAAAATTGTAGCACTACGATAAAATGAAAAGTGGATTTCGCAGTAAAGATGCCATTAATTTTGGCCTCATGCCACAATGCCACAAACATTTTATAATCCGAATAACTTATTTATTTGAACAAACATATTTCACTATTTTTAACCGAGAAAACATTAATATCTGTCGGGTATGTCAGAATTTATTCCTTTAGGCTCTTACATGTGGGCAGACGGTGGGTTTTGTGCTATGAAAACACACTGAGTGCGATACTCTGTTTCTAGCAAAACCAACGAATCACTTGAGACCACTACTCAACACAATAACACGAGGCACAATGAATCGGGTACTGTTCCAAGACGTCTCAACTCCACCGCGATCCGACACTGAATGTCGTCCTCCCTCGAGTTGGAAATCAGGGCCCTGTAGAAGCACACCGTGTGGTTGGTAGACTGGTTAGTAGTAAGTCGCATGATGTCACCACTACATACTGGCGCGCTTTCCAATTCATTTTATATCCGTACTAATGACCGGATCCGACATATCTAAATTACTACAAGACTTTTTTTTTAACTAATAATCTGCTGAAATTGCATACTGTGCATGTTACATGGGACTTAAATATAACTTTCGAAATGTGTCTCTGCCAAGTCCTCCCGGGATAACAGGCGTTATGTTATGTATTGTATTGTTCGTTTGTAAAATGTACATAGGTATGTATGTAACATGTAAGTACTATAAGCCCCAATTTAAAGAAATGTTACCGAAATTCGTACGGAATTAAGTCACTTAATGAGATGACGTGAGGGGAAAGCAAGCATCCCAAGCTTACGTATAAGGCGATTTAACTTCGAAAGATTAATTAAGAAAAGTCCTCTAATTAACCGAGTAGAAGTTTGATCTCGGAAAAATTGCGAGAGATAACAGTAAGAGGCAGTAAGTTTTATTTTTGTGTTGTTTTAACTTTGAAATAAACATGTTTTTGTTTATTTTACTTTTATATGTGCAGTTTCTCTATTTTTATTGGGTTAGTCTGTTATCTAAGTACGATCTTTGAATTAGTATTGCTACGCAAACATAAATATTTGTTTTAACTAAAATCAACAACCGTCCAAAGTAACCGTATTTTAAGACGATTGGGAGAATCTAGATCATCATCACCTGCCCTTTTACCAACTATGTTGGGGTCGGCTTCCAGTCTAACCGGATGCAGCTGAATACCACTATTTTACATGGAGCGACTGCCTATCTGACCGCCACAACCTAGTTAGTATTGGGGAATACGATACCCCTCGGTAAGACTGGTTGAGATCTAGATTCACGTTTTCACTTACCGTAGGTGACAAATGATTGAATACTAAAAGAAAAGCTGGCTGTTGCATTTTCAGCTTACAGCCCTAAGCGGACCGTTAAAAAATCAACAGCGCTCTTTTACTTAGGCTTAGGCATTTATTTAGATATGCTAAGTGAAAATTAGCATAAGAAGTTTTTTTATTTTTATTAGCCTTGTATGCATGTCCCACTGCTGGGCAAAGGCCTCCTCCATATCCTTCCAGGTACTCTTCTCCTGCGCCACCTCAAACCAGCCTTCGTGATGCGCGTCTAAGAAGAAGAAGAAGTTTTTAGAAGGAGTTATTCATTAGAAGTTAAAACAATACTATAATTAAAGATGTTCTCATAAGCCTTTCTCCGCCACAAGACACCCTAAGTATCACAATTAGCGATAACCTTATTCAAGTTCGTGAAATTGCCGTTCCATTTAAAGAACAGAACACGAACAACGATTTACTGAACCCAAATCTGCTCTTAAAAACCATTCTGTAACTAAAACCCATCCTTTTACAGGAGAACATTTTCGTAACATCCGTCTTGAAGTTCTAATTTAATATGATTTTCGCCAAGTCTGTGCTTTAGTGCTTACAAACGAGTGCTGGTAGAATTAATTGTTCTCTCCCGGGAAAATATCTCCAAGTACGTAAAGTTTGCTGGTGATTTTAATAATAAATCAATTTATAAGCGCGTTGCTCGAGTGGTTTGCGTCCTGGCGTCATAGTCACAGTAGACATTTTAAGTATTAACAAACAGTAATACAACTCGGCTATATTAGCCGTAGAACCGATGACCATTGGGGTAGACATTTCTTGAGTGGAGACCGCGAATCGGCAAGCGTAAGGTAAGACGACCTCAGGCTCGGTGACAATCTTCGCAGGGTGGCTGGTAGCATCTGGATGAGAGTTGCCGAGATTCGAGTTGAGTGGCTTGCGATTGAGGAGGGCTATGTCCAGCAGTGGATTGCTGTAGTCTGATGATGATGAATTCAACTAGGGACAAATGGTCGGAATCGGCTCCTACACACACACATGCAATATTGCAGCGTGCTTCATGTAATAGCTTACTCGTGAGAAAGTCGGGAAACTGGTAACGTTTTACATATGTGTGAAAATGCAACAACCAAACAGTTTTGTTGACAACCCTAACAGCCGCGTTTGATTTC